>CM075472.1:9182500-10382500 GCA_037950665.1 Hypophthalmichthys nobilis
ATTGTTAGCATTAATCTGAAATATAGAGCTAATGTGTTTATTGAAAAAACACCATTCTGCCATGCTGGAACTGAATGTCTTTCTGTCCTCCTGCACATCATTCTCTTTTTATTAACTCACTCACAAGTCTGCATCATCACCATTTTTTCTGTTACCTATGCTTGACTCTGTTTCCCATCACCCTTCTCTTTTTCTTAAAGGGACAGTTCACCCAAAAGTGAAACTCAGAAGAATAAACTTTGTAAAATGTGCAGATTCTGCAGTTATAATGAATATAGACAAACTTCAAAAAAAAAAAAAAAAAAGATACAAAACACTAAAAAAGTGGTAATGCTGTAAGTCTTCTGAAGTCACAAGTGTGAGAAACAAATTAGCTGTTAATCACTTAATTTTATCATTTTCCCGGAACACTGAGTTGTCATTGAACTGATCTTGAAAACTGATTTGTAAAAGAATCAATCAGTTTTTGTGAACCAAATCAAATGATTCATTTGAAAAGATCCGACTCAAAACAACGATTCATTCAGAATCCAGATGAATATGCCAAGAAGAGCTAGAGCTAAAATTTGGTCTGTTTCTCACACAAAGCTATTGTATGATTTCAGAAGAGTAGCAGAAAAAGGTATATGGCCAATTTTATGGGGCTTTTGCATTGTTTTTGAAGGATTGTATACAGGCTTGGAAAGACATAAGGTTTTATTTCATTTTTGGATAAAGTATTCATTTGAAAGTGACATCTAACCTTCTTTTTCCCTCCACCCAAAGTCCATTCTCTCTCTGTGTCTGTCTATTTGAGAGAGGCTGTAGTTCTCTGCGGGGAAGTGTCTAATTTCATTCCGAGTGTTCCCCTCTGTGGTCAAGAGTAGAACTGAAACCCAGAGATGCAGGAAGTCTTCTGGGAAATCCAGGTCACTACCAACTCGGTGAGAATTCATTTCTGAGGAATTTCGCTTTGCTTGCCTGAAAACAGGCTCACAGGGTGGCAATGAAAAACAGAGGTCTTTGCATGTCAACAAAACCCTGAGCGTATTTGTGTCCATCCACCAAACCCAACGTGTATGTACACAAATGCTCCATTCCAAAACCTAGAAAGCTGCATACGGAGGCAGCATTTTAAGGTCAAGGCTGTTTCAAAAGGTATAGGCAACTTGATACCGCACTTGGATCAAAATACTAAGTCAACATTGCATATATAGGCCTACTTTGTAGAAAAGACAATCCCAAAATGTAATGCAAACTCAAGTGAAAGTTGATGAAGTGAAACACATAAAATAAACATTCAACACTGAAAATCATTATTATTATTTTTAATTTTTACACTATATTTGTGTGTGCTCTAGTTATATGTAATTTTTGGCTTATAGAGTGCAACTATCCATCCACTTTTAACAGTTGAACTAACAGTGAACCAAACCAACTAGCCATGAGGTGAATCACAATATTATACACTTTGATGAAAAATTTGAAAATCACAAAAAAAAAAAAAAAACAAAGGTACAAGATCATGTACTTAAAGGGTTAGTTCACCCAAAAATGAAATTTCTGTCATTAATTACTCACCCTCATGTCGTTCCAAACCCTCAAGACCTTCGTTCATCTTCGGAACACAAATTAAGATATATTTGATGAAATCCGAGAGGTTTTTAATCTCCCATAGAAAGCAACAAAATTACCACATTCAAGGTCCATAGAAGGAGAAAAGACATTGTTAAAATAGTCAATATGACTACAGTGGTTCAACCTCAATGTTATGAAGGGACAAGAATACTCAGTATTGGCCGACGCTGTTCACGTGAGCACCACGACGTATGCGTGTGATGCTGACACATTAGCTGGCCAATACAGAGTTGGCATTCTGACGTAGGACATGGAAATGCTGCACTGCGTACACTGTGTAGGAGACCGACGGAAGAGGAGAAATTGTTGAATAAAGTCATTATTTTTGTGCACAAAAAGTATTCTCGTTGCTTCATAACATTAAGGTTGAACCACTGTAGTCACATTGACTATTTTAACAATGTCTTCATTACTTTTCTGGACCTTAAATGTGATAATTTCGTTGCTTTCTATGGGAGATAAAAAACCTCTCGGATTTCATCAAAAAATATATTAATTTGTGTTTTGAAGATGAACGAAGGTCTTGCGGGTTTGGAACAACATGAGGGTGAGTACTTAGTAACCGAAATTTCATTTTTAGGTGAACTAACCCTTTAATGTCTTTAATGAGGTAAAGAACTATAACCACATGAAGCTTTGTTCATGACAATCAAATTTAAAGTGATGGAGAAATATAAAGTGATTGATTTATGTTGATGAATATATAATATAGAAAATATAGATAACATATAATCTATAATCTATATATATATATATATATATATATAAGTCAAAGACAGAGAAAGTTTGTCTTTAAAGTTTATAAGTTACTGTACAAAAACAGTTTCCTATCGAGAAAATGAATGGGATATTTATTTCCAGTACCCAACTGTTGCAATTATTAAGCTATGATGCTAATAGCTTACCAACATACCAACATCAAATTCTATTAAAGTCAATTGTGTGAGGGAGCAGATCATACCAAATCATTTTCTTATGAGGTTCAATGACGGTTAGGATACTACATTAGAAGACAGCTGTCCGTGTAGGCAGTAGGAATAGTTTTCCTCTTTCCTTGACATCAAATTCAACAAATATACCCAAAAAAACATGTGTTTGATGTGGGATTGATATAAGTAATTAAAATTAAGGATGCAGGATGATAAATTTTGCTTATTTACAAGTATGTACCACCAGTGTCTAAAGCATTAGTGTTTGATGATATGTAAGTGCATCAATATCCATTGCGGCCTGACACTCAACCTTTTGAGCAGGTATTGATGGGTCGCAAAGGATCTCACGAAACAACACAGACACCGACACACACACACATGTGAACAAAGCATGTGTATTGATTTCATCCAAAACAGAGCTCATATCTCACAGCCCCCTGTCTTCCTCCCACACTGTCTCTCTCTCTGTAATGAATTACCATGCACTGGCTCCAGTATTTTTGGGAACAAGGCCAACATAATTTGTTATTTCATCATAAGTAATTAAAAGCTGTTTCTTTTCCTGTTGTGTCGGAGCTGATTAATTATTTGGACGGTAAAAAGGCATAAATAACACGCAACTGAAGACTGCCATGGAAAAAACAATAAAACAACCATCACTTGGACTACATTGATGTCCCAAGCAAAAAGAACATAGCATCTCACTAAAGTCTATTTGCCCAGCTATTTAGTTTCGTACAGGGCAATAAATAAACCGTCGGCTGCTGTATGATGAGAACAGTGCAATAACAAATGTTATATCTCAACTATGAAAGCTCTGCTGCATGTAAGCAGATAAAAACAAGAAGTCTGACAGGTGTAATGCCATGTAATGTACATTTGTGTATTTTAGACAACATTTTGTTTCATATTGTCATGTAAGTACGATTGTGATATTGCAAATATTATTTCAGGTGTGATTTAAGCAATATCACACAAGCAAAAGCAGCTGAGGCAGTCGAATCACGACGACCAATAGAAGATCGATAAGCCACAACTTGACACTTTTTGCAGTTAAGTGGAGTGGATTGTATATTTTTTCATTTTGGATGTATTATTATTTGTGATATGCTGAATTTATGTTTATAAAAGAGATGCAGCAGAGTGTGACATCATGTCTCAACCATTGCAGTACCGTAGATATTTTGCGTTTTTAAAGTTTAGTGTAGTTTAGATTTAACTGTAGTTCCTGAATGAATTTGTGTTTTTGAAAGAGTTGGTTGAATGAATGATTCAATGATTCATGAGGACTGAATGAATCAATATTTTGAACATATCGGTTGAAAAGAGTCACTTGTCGCCACCTTCTGGTGTCACCAGACATCCCATCTCTCCCGGAAGTTCCGTGAGTCTCCCGCATATTAATAGCGGCTCCCTGATGCCTGCAAATGATAGAATATCTCAGAATTTGAGCGAGCAAGAGAGTAGAGGTCTGCGCGGGACTTTTTTTCGTCCCGCTCCCGCAAGGTTCTATTCCGCACGCACCCGCTCCCACCTAAAATTCACTCTGTGTTCACCCGCTATCCACATATAGTGATTTTCTTCCCGACCCAACGGGTCCCGCTAAATTTAGATCGTTTCCAGAATCTCTCATTTAAACTTCCCCTAAAGAAAGAGAGTGACTGCGGATAACAAATATAAAATGTTGCATAGCATATACAAGATTTTTATTTGTTATTTGTCTTATGATGCTGTCAACACCCTAAAAAATGTCAGAGAAAAAAATGTCACAAAGAATAATAGGCTAAATATCACAGAGAAAAATAGGCTAAATTAAATAGCCTACAACATGTCCCTCAAAACTAGGCTAAGCCAAAAATACATAAACGAAAACTTACTAGCTATACTGCAAAATAAAATCTTTTTTAACATCCACGCAAGAACAGAATGACGCTAACTGACGACCGTTTCAGAATGTCTCTTCTCCAACATCCGATTACAAAAGTTGAATGTTCTCTGAAGGTGCAGACCTCTAATGCAAAGAACATATCCGCCTAAAGTACACTATAGTTACCGACCGCAATCCACCTTTCATTCAAAATGTAATCCCGCGCAGTAAGAAATCTTATCGGGTCCCGCGGTTCCCGCAGACCTCTACAAGAGAGAAAGCCTGTTTCCACCAGGTATTAAGATGCGTTTGCACAAGTGGTCAGCCAAGATGCATTACCGTTACACTTGGTATTATCATGTGTTTTATCCTTTGACCACTTGCGTTTGAATTTTGTGGAGATCCTGATCTCTTATATCGTCACACTTAACTACATCACTTTCAGTTTCGGCGCACAAATACTATTGAATGAGGGAACCCATGTTAAGCCGCAGTCACACTAGACTTTGAACATGCAAAATTTCTTTGGACACTGCAACGGTTGTGATATGACGTCACACTCTGCAGCGTCTTTTTTATAAACATGAATTTAGCATATAACAAAAAATAGTAATACAATCAAAATGTAAAAATATACAATATAGCCTACTCGACTTTACTGCAAAAATGTCGTTCTTCTAATTCAGCCAAGAGGTCACGCCATGACGTATCAATCTTCTACCTCAATCTTCACGCGTCTTCACGTGATGCGAATTTGCAGGTCAGAGTTCACCAAACTTGAACTCTGGAACGCAGCAAAATGCGAAATACTACGCATGAGCTTCCATTTTCGGTCTGACGCATTTGCATGCATATGAATAGAAGTCAATGAAACAAAAAGTGTAGTGTGACTGCCCCTTAAAAGACTAAAGACATTTCAGACTTTAGACTCTGCCTTACACTTAATGGACAACATTTTTTTCAGTGACCACATACTGTTGGAAGAATAAAGGGGTCAAGGTTTTGCTTGTTAGCATGGTCCATGAGCAAAGATGGCAGATTTCAAATTGTGTGCTTCCAGGTTTTCATGCGCCTGCCAAGCAAGTGCCATTAAGATGAATGGGAATGCTAATGGATAGATTTCTCCAGAAATTATAGATCTCCTTGATTAGAATAACTGAAACTGCAAATGACGTCATTGGCACAAAAAGCAAATAAGAGCAATGGATTAAAATCCTGTTTTGGCAGAGAATGAATCATTCTACATAGCAGACTATGAAAATAAACGAATAAAACAAACATGAAATGCAACACAAAACAAATAAAATCCTTTGGCCAAAAGAGCTTTATGTTCCACTATGAAGCAAGATGTCAGAAACAGGCTGAACTGATTTAGCAATACATGTTTTAAAGATCAGAAGACAAAATAATGCTTTCAATCAGTTCCTTGCGCGTTAAAGAAGGAGTGAAGGATAAATGCGAAGAATAACACTGCTTGGAAGGTGGGATATGCTTCTACATCTTTTCAGAATAGGATGAGAACAGGTTGTAAGGGGGAGAGAAAGAATGAAAAATGGCCAGGGCAGTGGCACGGCATAAAAGAACGATTTAACTTTGTAATGCTGTGCCTGAATCCTTTTGGATTCTACTTGGCTTTGTGAAGCAGATTAGTTGAGCAGCTTTTACAGGCTTTGGTAAATAGAGTTGTAACTCCATTCATCCCCCATTCACAGAGTAAATATCCCCTTTCACACACACCAGAGCACAGTGGCACACACACTGACCTGGAAACACTTCTCAATTACAGACAAGCTGGAGCTCATCAACTCTTCCTACAGGGAACCCGAATAGAGAGTCTGGACATAAATATTAAGCCTTGAACAGCCTGCTGTAATTTGATTTTCATACTGGGTCAATATATGAAAGCTGCGAGAGCTAATGTTCCTGTTCCGTATGGAGTTTCACCTCACATCACTGGGCTGGGAATTTATGTGCCATGTATGTTTGCTTTTGCATGCGCTTGAGATTGCTGTCAGACTGACTGTTTGTTGTAGTTTGGGCTTTTGTTGAAGGATTAGTTCATCTGAAAATGAAAAACCTGTCATAATTTACTCACCCTCATGTTGTTCCAAACCTGAATGGCTTTATTTCTTCTGTGGAACACAAAAAGAAACTGTACTGTCTTAAAAAATACTGCAAGCTTACAAAAGTAACAGAAGCACCATAAAAACAGTCCATATGACTCATACGCTTTGCGGTAGAGCTATGTGAGAAAAATAATGACAAAAATTAGTTTTTTGTGTGAACTATCCCTTTAGATCTTTTTCCTTTGACCAACACTAGCCCCTTTAAATTACCGTTAGGATATCATGTGTGAACAACCTTTTCAAAATTACCAGTAAATCAGTTCTGGCCATTTCCTGGTATAAAAAGTTTTAACATTACCAGTAAATTACAGGCATGATGCTATGTGTGAACAAAGAATGAAGATTATCGGGGTTGTGCCAAATTCTGACCCCCACCAGATTATTACCCCCCTAAATCTCTAGTTTTAGTAAGTTTAGGATAAGGCAATCAGGTATCGGCTTCAATGAGGGGGGTAATAATTTGGCAGGGAGTCAAAACCTGTATGAGCATGTACAAGGTCAGAAAGCCCTGATGTAAGACATTTGCTTTGGGCCAATCATAAAGCTCTGTTGAAACTGTTTATGATAAGTTCTGCTGCTTTGAATTTACCCTGCATTCTTTTCCATTCATCAGCACTGCGGCTCTGCAGCTACTATTGTGTACTATTTACTGGAAAAGTCGTACAAGAAAAGTCTGGTAATTTAACGGTAATTTACTGGAATTTACAATGTGAAAGGGGCTAATGTAATTAAAATATGAGTGACTACCACCCCTGATGTTCTTCATCTCATACAGCTGTAGGTAAGCAGTAAATACCAGCTTTATCCCTGCAGAGTGGTTGAGATATTTAAGAGCACGGAGCAGACCGCACTCTCACCAGCAACCCTACTGAACCACATGTTGCAAATGTTAATGAGGATTCCCAAATGCCAGGCCACTCCGAGGACTCTGCCTTTAGCCAACCCAGCAGATAAATAATACAATGCACTGCTATAACTACACCGGACACATGCAGCGAATGACGAAGAGGCCTCGGAAGAAGAGAAACGGGTGGTATGAAACACGTAGACTTAACTGACTAGCTGATGAGATTAAAATCTTCTTTATTCCTGCGAGCCAAAGTATTCAAATTGACCTTTCTAACATGAACATGAAACAGGATTTGCTACGGTGCGTCACCACCCTCCTTCATAACCGTGGCGTCGCTGTGGGTTAGCTCGATTTTGATATTGCATTTGTTGGGTAAAAAGATTGAATATACAGCTAATCGACATCTCCATTAAGACCCCAGTGTTGTCATTCCACTGCAACATGCACCCAATTTATGTTGGACAGAGAGGATTCTGGGAAATGGAATACTAGGACGTCTGATGCAAATTGAACATGAGGGGCATTGAATATTAAAACAGGCAAAGCACCCTATTGACTGAAAGTGGGGGGAGAAATGGAAATTTAAATGAAATACGACCCGCCGTAAAAGGGTGAAAATAAAGGACCAAAACAAAATCAACAACAAGTGAATAATTACCAACAACAGCTTGGTTTATTTCCAGTTTGAGTTGATTTACTAAAACATAAATATACAATAAAAAGTAACAAGGGTGTAAAGCATGTTGTTAAAATTTATCATTTTAAGCAAGGAGAGCGAGACGTCAGGCGGGATGCGCCTACGATCATGAAACGCTGTTGGTTTACCATCGACGGCTTTCTTCAGAATTAGGAAAACAACCTGTGCTAGCTTTATAGAGGCAGATGAAAACCGGGTTTTATGATAATTATTCCGAAGCTGTGTGGATTTAGTGAGTTGTTAAAGTGGAAATCGAGCCATCGTTTGAGGTAGTAAGACTGTCATCCTGTTTTCACTGGAATCCCACAGTATTTCATTATATTACGGAACGGTCGTAATTATAGTTGTCTTCCTGAACATTGTGTCTGAACTTGACTTGGTGACTTTAGTGTCATTAGTGGAAAAGTGTCATTCTTAAATGTTGGTGCCAACAAAAGCTCTTCATTTCAGCTAGGCTGATTTTAATGAGCTGCTGTGTAAAGCCTTAAACTCATCTGTATTCCTATTCTTTGTGTGCTTTGCCTTAGAAACCCCAAAACACTAGGCCCTTTTCAGTTTCAATACTCAGTTTCTAAAATAAAATTTTTTCATGTATAAAGACGTGTGAGAAAAATATTTAGCTCTTTTTCTTTTTATATGAGATTTCTTACTGTTAAAAACTATGGCTGTCAATAGAATAACAAACTGTGATTAATGTCATGTCTTCAGAATGCATAAAAATAGTAACCATATCCAACAATAAATATCAAGTTCATGTGTTAAAATAATTTAAACATTTAAAATATCAATTACATAACATGAACTAAAAAAACAATGAAAATACATTAAAAACCTTTACAACCATTCAGTGTTATTTTAGTAACATTAAGATATTATTATAGTTTTTTTTAATATTTAGAATTCGTTTTATTTTTCCATTTTTATTTTAATTTTAATTAAAGTTTTAAAATTGTGTTTTTGTTTTGTCATTTTTATACATTTTAGTTTTTGTTTTTTTAAATAGTATTTCTTTAATTTTATACATTTTTTTATATATATATATTTTATTTTATTTCAGTTAATGTTTATTTCTATTCTAACAATTTTTATTTTTAAGGTTTTAGTTTACAGTTAACTATAATGACCCTGTCAACTTTGACCCTTTTTTGAAAATAAATTTTAAAAATTCATATCTTTTCCGATTCCTATGTCAGCACCTCATTGAATGATGTCCTTACGTAAACTATAATGTCATACAGTTCAGTCTGAATTGGTGCCTGCAAGCTGAAATTCAGATGTTTGTGCCATTCATACTGGTGTTAAATGTGTAACAAATAACAAATAACTGGACCTGAAATGGCTTGGTTCATGTTTGTGTGCAATGAAGTGGAATGTTTGATGTGGTGAACTCACCAGCACAGTCTTTGCAACCTTTGTTGACCTGTCTGATTTGTACCAAGCCAAACGTGGGGACCACATAATGCAAAAGGTGATGTTATGGCAGCTATTACAGCCGTTTCTGTATGAGAAAGGTGTGGTGTAATCATACAACACAATGTACTGTACATAGCACACCATTTGTACAGTAGAAAATTCCAGCAAAGGAAGTCTACGTGAGGGTAAATAAAAGATGAATGAAGTAAAACTAAATAAGCCAGAGGTGCCTGTCACATATTTGTGAGCTTCTGACTAGACAAATGAAAGGGAAGTTCCCGTGAGAACTGAGTATGTAATTCAGCGCGTAATGTGTGTGTGCACGTGTGTGTCGGATGAACGAGAAAGATGCAAGAGGCGCGCATCCATCCTCAGAGGTGAACTCGATTTCACGGGTTAGTGAGAGACGGGTGGTGTAGTCTGGGAGGTGGGTGTTCTGCCTCGGCTTTATTAAAGCATTTCTGTTCTCAGTCTATTTAGAATCAGTGTTTGCTGTTGCAGATGACAGGCCTGAGCCCCTCTCACTCGCCACAGCTGCCGGAGGGTCCGCACCTTGGTATTACCTCTTAAATATCCACTCAGACACAAAATAACACATTATCTACACTGTTTATGTGTGTATTTAAACCGATTTACACAATGAAGTTCAGTGTTTTACAGGTGTGCAAAAATCAACAGTTTGCTAAAAGCGCAGATGGAGCTGTGCTAAACATGATCCCCTCTCACATACACACACACTCATATATCAGACATTTATCACTGCTCACGTGTAGGATGACCACCCCCCAGGAGCTTTTAATATTTAATGTAAAGATTAATCAGCCCTCTCATTATTTTAATTGTTCTTCCTTTATCCGACCTGTCAGAGTTATAGATTACCCCCTGTAGACCCTAACAGCAGCTCCCTGGTCGGGGATTTATGGGTATTTTTGGACCATCACCATTTTCTGACGAGCCATTAAAATGTCCCAGGTAATTAAACAATGGGCATCAAGTTCAGGTCTTGCCTCTTTATCAGACAAGAAGCACACTGGGATAAAAACTCCCTTGCTTGCGATTAACATGTTTTATAAAAAGCTCACAAGTGAAGATGTATAGAATCAGTTGTGGAGTAGCAGCTCTGAGAGGTGATACATGCTTGTTAGTGAGGTGATAGAGCATTATGGGATAACACAGATGTTCTTTTGAGGAAGAGCAGAAGAAAATATTCATATATTAACTCAAAGAAACACAAATCACTCAAAATATCTGTCTTATATATATATATATATATATATATATATATATACACAGTCAAACCAAAAATTATTCAGACATTTTTGATATTTTTGATATACTTTAACTGGTGGGTGCAGGACACTATAGTTCATTTATGTAAGTGAGATTAGCAAAATAAAGTAAACTGTGACATATTATACCCAAAAATTCTTCATACAGTGGACTACCAGTAAAACTGATAAAATCTGGAACCAAAAATTATTCAGACACTTTGACCTGACCATGTTTTGTTTAAGTGTTATCTGACATAATTAAGATCATTATTATTATTTTTTTTTTCTGACACAGTTGATCTTGTCATATTGTATTACCATTTTTTAAGCTATAGTGAATAAACTGTAATAATGAGTGAAATGTTCAAGGTGTCTGAATAAATTTAGGTTTGACTGTATATATATTCTTGAAGACATAATTCTTTGTATAACTTAAATCAATTTACCAAAATAAAAAACAGTTAATATATAAATAGTTAAATAGTAAGAGATAATACACAGTGCATAACACATTTATTAGATCACCTGTCAAATTTATTAGACCACACAAATATTTTATACTTGTTTAAAACTAAAATTTTTATTGTCACAGTCATGGATTATCCATGTATTAAGAATCAATGGTTCAACATGTGAACAGGGTCATTTTAATAAACGCAGCTATTTTTTTGGACTATATGTACACATCTTTTATGTAAAATATCTTAATCAGGAACGTACTAAAATAATAACATGCATTTTGTACGATCTCTATTATTTTGTTGAAATTATTCACATTTTCACAGATTACTTTTTCTTGCAACTTTATATACAGTATATACAGTATATATATATATATATATATATATATATATACTTTATATACAGTATATACAGTATATATATATATATATATATATATATATATATACACTCTCTTTATCAGATGAGTATGATGAATATATATTTTTAAAAAATATCTTTTATATATATATATATACAGTATATTGAAATTTCAGCAGCCATTACTCCAGTCTTCAGTGTCACATGATCCTTCAGAAATCATATACATACATACACAGAGCATATATCTTTTTTCCCCCAAGAAAACTCAGTGGGCCCTTGCAGATGTACGGTTTCTGCGCGCCTGACAGGGTTGCTGTAGGAGTCCGGCAGCTGCCCCGCGGTGATTGAGTGGGTACTGATGAAGAGAGAGTCGGAAGTGAAAAATGCCAGCCCTTCGGCCAAGAAAACACATACACACACAGAAGGGGTTAGGCCTTTCGCAACCTCCGTTCATTTCATCGTTCTCGCCCAGCTGAAGCTTTTTGTGGGCAAGGTGGCTGGAGCAAGTTGCCGATTACATAATCCTGTTTTACAGGAGCTCCATCCATCACCCGGCTTTCATTTTCATTGGAGCTAAATTGCACGAGTGCTGGGAGTGGAAATGAATTTCAGCAGTCCAGCATATCTGTTTAGTTTGCAGAAAGCAAAAGCACTGTGGAGAATGGAGAGTGAGAGAGATGTGTAGAGCCAGCGAAAGAGAGAGAGAGAGAGAGAGAGAGGATAAAAGACCCTTCCCGAGTTCGGTCCGGCGAGGGTCTGATGGTGATGCATGGTTATGGACCATCTGCACTCAGAGGCGATAAATTTATGATTATGGTGAGAGAGCTAAAAGGCTGTCCATTACTGTAACATAGTGGCCTCAGTAGAGAGTCTCTCATCAGGCCCAGCTGAGAATCAGCAGTAAAACCGGACAAGGCATCTAATATTAAGCAAATTTACATGCCAACAGCAGGTGTCAGTCAATAGCCTGCTGACAGTTGTTCAGCTACTCAAGCTGTAGCACCCGCTCGCTCACTTTCTCCACTTTTACCTTTGGGTCCAAATGTGCCAGCGAACGTGTGGCAGTAGGATAGAGAGCATGTCATGGATGCAAGATGATTGGTGTGCATGAAAAAGGCTCATTTTGCTGACAATGGCGGAAAGACAATGAACAGAAGACGCATTCACACTTCGGATCACTGTCGCGCTTTTGATTCTTAAATAGCAGCACCGTCCAAATGGCTCATGAGGCTTTTGTGCTCTGACATCTCTGCGGTGCGCCGTTCAATTAGTTTTAGTGTCCCGGTCCAGCTGCTGTCCACCGTTCAAACACGTCCGGCAAAAAACAATCGGCTCCATAATGCAGAGGAGCGAGAATGCACATGCAACCGACAGCAAACATTCGACCCAAGGTCGCCCGGGTAACCAAATGACTTGGCATTTCAGAGGTGATTGAGAGTTTAAACTTAAAGCAGAGTTCGCTGGATTTTTATCGGAGGTCTTTGTTGATCTGTTCGATGGGGTAAAAATTAGGACACCGGCTTCTCGGGAACCGAGATTTAAGTGGGAGAAGTACTCAGATGAACTTGAAAAAGACGTGCTCTCACTAATGCTGTCTGCGAGCCTACAGATCTGCTTCTGAAAGAGTCTGCGATTAAACCAACACAAGAAAAACTAGTCAAACAAGTCGTCAGTTTCCCTTGAGATGGAAACATCCGGTGTCGAACGAGCAAAAACAGTATCCCCGTGATTGCTCGCTGCTGATCTTCTCAAAAGTGACAAAAGAAACATTTCAGCTCAGTTCTGTATCAAACAGATTTAACCTTGAGAGTAATCTAAGGCAGTCTTAAAGGGGTTTGTATAACAGGAGCTTTTGTTGAATTTGAAGCTCTAACTTCCTGTCATTTGAAAATGTTGTTGGCAGGCTTACAATATTTTAGGGGTAATTTGTTTACAGGACTGAATGTGTGGTTTAAGCTAAATAATTAATGATTCTTTTCCTCTAGTAATTGGTTTTGCTCAACCGCCAAATAACAATCTAATGTGAGCTGCCTCTCAAAGCACAATTCTAATTTCAGGCATTTGGTGCAAATCTGTCACAGTTATAAGCTTAACACATGCATTACAAACTCACTCGGGGACTGGCTACAATGCAGAGTAATTAATTTTACAATTAAAAGAACACTGAAAAATCTATATGTTTCCACAATAGTAAAAATTTGAATCCATACACTTTTGACCCATTAAAAACCTTGATTGTTTCCTCACTTTAGTGGGTGACGCTTACTTACTTTTTAAATGCTTTGCTAAGGGAAATATAAACACTTTGAGATCCATTCTTCATTTGATGCCAGTGCTTATTCTACCAAGCAAACACAGGAATAGCTTGCAGTGTGTGGAAGCTACTTGGAAACTGTAGTGTGTCAATGTACTCATAATTTGAACAGCGCTTTACTCTTTAAAAAAAAAAAAAAAAAAAGTTATGGAATGAGCAATCCCAACTAGCGTGACAACATCAAATAAATAAATAAAATAGAAAATTAAAAGAAATGAGTAAATTATTAAATTTACACTAAATACAACAAAAAACAACCAATATGTTTTTTTTTTGTTTTTGTTTTTTTTTATTCAACGAAGACAGTGATAAACTAAATATTCCACTATAAAGACTTGCCATGAAAAATGGAATGTAAGGTCTTGAATCAATTAATCTTTTTTTTGTTGTTGTTCATTTACAAGAACCACCTGAATGATCCGGTTCATTAGCTTGCCCAAAACAGATAAATTTGCTCTAGTCAACAACACAGAGATTAACTATATATTTTCTACTATAAAAATACCTGATATACCATGTCATTGAATCATTTTTAATCTGTTCATTTACAAGAACCATCCGAATGAACTGTTTCACTACATTCAATTCCACTGCAACGTATGAGGTATAGGATTTTCCAGTTTCACTGGAAAGGTTTTGAAAGCAACAGAGCTACTTTATCACACACACACAAAAATTAATACAGTTAAAGGGATAGATGACCCAAAAAACAAAATTAATTTATCGCTTATCATTTATTTTGGGTCATTCCAAACCTGTAAGACTTTCTTTTATCTGTGAATCACAAATGATATTTTCAAGAATGACTTTCATTGTATTATATAAAAATAATGATAAATAAATAAATAAATCTTTTTTTGTTTTGTTTTGTTCCACAGAAGATAGAAAGTCATATATGTAAATGATTCAGAATTCTAAGTTTTGGGTGACCAAAATATTAAAAGGTATTAAATAAATAAAACAAATGTGGAAAATCCCAATGGAAGTGATGTTCTTTACAGAAACGTAAAAGCACAGACATGTACGAAACATCAATAACCTTCCTTGCTTAAAGGGGGGTATAATGCTATTTCATGCATTCTGACTTATTTACACTGGTAAAGAGTTGGATTCTCAAGCTAAACATGGCCAAAGTTTCAAAACACGAGTTGAATGTATGACAGAGTATTTCTGTGCCAAAAATACTCTTCCAAATCCTCACGAACGTCGGGGTCTTTTTTTCGAGTATGGGCCTGTGTGACGTCAACGGGGTTGGGATTCTTTGTATGGCCACTTGTCTCGGAAGAGCGCGCGCACATGTCGACCAGAGCGAGAGAGCAAGAGCTTGCCCATCAACGCACTTCGTTCGGCTTTACGGAAGTCATCAGCAGCGCTGCACAGGACTTGCTCGAGAAAGATTTGTTACTCTGCTTTTAGACCACGAAATCAACAATGTTTGGTTGTAAGGGAAAGATAACCTTGCTTCCCAAAGAACCCAGTGGAGCTGAGAGATTTGTACTCAAGCATTACATTGATGTGCTCTTGATATTTGTTATTAAAATAATCATAGAAACTGATAGTTTCAATCATTTTTTTATTGGTTAAAATGAATGGAGAATATTTCGCATTTTTCCGTGGCTGCTCGAGCCCTCAGGATCGGTGCTTATGGTTTTATAAACAAGGCCCAGTTCTACGCTGGATTTACAGATTGTTTGAAATTGAAAGATGAAGCGGTCACAGCAATAATGATCCCAGTCATGAGTGCAGGTGGTGAGTAAAACTGCATCAAATGTCTGTTTTGTTGGCAATAGGCGCCTAAGTGCATATAATGTAAACAATACAAACGTAGTGAATTCATAAATTAATTATTCATCATTCACTATAAACTATATTCATTATAGTGATTCAAAAGTTATCCATGGATAATGCGATGGTGTGTTGTGTGTGTTTAAATTTAGCTGACCATTGATAGCTTGAAGACGATCTATACACAAAAGCTGTGCATGCTCGTCACTCTATCTCCGCTCACACAGCACGCCTCCAGGCTCTCGGCTGTTTTCAGAAAGACTCGGTACAGCATATGTATTTTTTATAAATATGATAAAACTAAAGACTTTTCGGCAATATGAAGGATGCTATACTACTCTATAGGTACTTAAATTTAACATGAGATTGGCAGAAACTGTGTGTGATACCCACCCTTTAAGATTTCAGGATGCGTTTTAAAATTGAAGGCACTGGGAAAACATCCCTGTCTAGCCTTTTTGAAAACCTTTAGAAAGCCATCATTGGACGGAATGAACTGGTCGAAAGGAGGCGCCGTTTGGGTTGGTTTCAGGTGATTTTAACTCTTTTCTCTTTGGTCTCAAAGGCAGGAAGTGCTGAAGTCAGCAGAGGTCTTCTTGTTTGAGTGAGCCTTTCAGATAAATCAATAAAGCTGCTTTCATCCTCTTTCTGATCCATTTGTCCCCTCCGTTCTCCACGCTCTGTTGATATGGAGCTATAGGAGAGGGAGACAGAGAGACGTTTTTGCTAAGCTGAAAGGCAAAGGGTGGCCTGATAGCTGCAGTGCAGGATAACCAGTGTCCAATCGTCTCTCCGCAGGTGACAGCGTCCATCATGGCTGCAGGCATGAACGGCCATGGTATTGATGCAGGACAGGTGAGGTACGCGTCGGTGATTTGAAGAGCGGGTGGGTTCGCCAGCAATGGCGGGCATGCTAAATGAAATACATCACATCAGTGCCTGTGCCTTAATTACACCTGTCAATCAAAAGAGCTCCAGCTTATCTGGAAACTGTCTCCTCATACCCAAAAACAGTCTGTCTAGTTTAAAGGAGACAAGCATCGTCCCAGCTCGCCTTTCATGCCCCTCGTCAGATTCATTTTTGGTTGGTGATGGTCACTTTATGAGACCTCAAATATCACAGGTGTCGAAACAGATTGGCCGGTGCTACATTATTCAAAAGGTAATGGTCTTTTTATTTGGTTTCAATTTTGAGGGAAGCTACATTTCACAGATTTGGTCATTCTAATAATATTTCAGGTGACTAATGAAATATGCATCCAGAATTCAGTTTCAGACCATGTGGTGTATAGTAAGTTGCTCCTTTTACTTTACATTGGTCCCGGAGGGGTACAATGCATTCATTTAATTACAGTGAATAACAAAGCAACAAAGTAATTTCCACAAATGCACACCTTAAAACTGTTAACAGAAACATCTGTTAATCTTTAAACTAACCACGATCCAATTCATGTTCTATCAGTTTTAATTTAATTCATGCAAATTACATTACACTTTAATTTAGTTTAAAATGTGCATACTTTAATATCATTTAGACAAATATGAGTGCAAACACAGGATTCTTTTTATATCCAGCTTATTTTAAAGAATGCAAAAAAATATCAATATAACATTTATCCATTGTAACTTTGAGTTATAATGTATGTGCCAAATAACTCAATGAATCTCTTTAGGGTTAACTAATAGCTAGTAATAGAGCACATTGTCATGCTAGATGTAATTATTCTTTTACTTTATGTAATGTATGGGAGAGCAAGACAAAAGGCAAGTAAAAGCTCCACTCTTCACCACACTGGTAATCCCCAAAACTAAAAAAAACGTAACAGAAACTCACAAATACCAGAAAATGAAACACTAACAAGTTTTCCCATATTACTAAAGCTATAATATATAGCACAACATAATAATTAATTTCAACATTTACTCGCCCAATCCAGTTCCGTGCAAAAGCATGCTGGGAACTAGAAATCCACTGACTAGTTAATGCAACAAAAATGATTCAAGTAGTCCCAACATAAATATAAATGTAAACTTCCATTTTACAAATTCAAAAAGTGTACTGAACGCAATGAAATTTTGTGATAAAATCATCAACTTGTATGCTGCACTGTTTATTTTAATTAAAAATAAATTGAGTAAGCAGCACAAATGGTTTGTTTTGAGTGAACTTTTGTTTGCATTGATAATGCCTTTGATAATGTTGTGCTGTGCCACCTATCGGTTGCTATTAAGGAATGGCGATAAATCACACCAACAAGCCTGTTTCCGAAATCACTACCTATACCCTTAAATAGGGCACTATTTGAGGGGACAGCCATTTGTAGTGCTGTCCGAAACCATAGTGGACATTATCGAGTGTACTCATTCAATCCCACAATACACCGCAATAAGGAGTGTACAACCAATGTACACTCAGAATACCCATAATGCACAAAGAGAGTCACGTGCCGAATGAATTCCCACGTCTTGCCAGAAAATGGCGCCAGCAGCTGAATCATCCATCCATCCATTTTCCAAACTGCTGGTCCAATGTGGCTACAGCGTAATATCATACAGGTATAAATTCCTTTTTAATTGATTATTAAATTGTTTAATTAAGGTTTATACATAGTTTCCATGACAGAGTTCAAGATAAACCTTTTCATCTTACTACTGGAGCTGCCAGTTTGCCAAGTTTCAAATGAATATTAAACAGTAAGCACAACTATCTAAAAGTGGCACACTCAGTGTCCAAATTCGCTCACTTTTTTCATTCCCTCCCTCAAGTGAACTATATTAGTGGACTAATGTATGTAATATTGAATAAGGGTATATGGGGTGATTTCGGACACAGCCCAAGAATTTGACGCACAGAACTGGCAGCAAACCAGGAAATACTCCCGCAAGTTTCAAAAGTATCATGCCAGCATGGAATAACTTTGGGAGAGAGTGCCAAATCAACACAAACGCAAGAGGTAAAATGAGAAAACACACTCGCAAACAATAAATACATGCTAGAAAAGGCCATTTTCTCTCCCCATTAGAGATGTAGAATATTTCACTTTCCTCAGAGAGAAATAGATGAAAATATGGCATTGGGACATAAACAAAAGCAGCATTGAGTACAACTCTTTACATGACTCCCCAGCTCTCTATCTCTTTAATAAATGAGTCCCCATGATCGGAAAAGGCAGAAAGCAGCATTATATGAAAATGCAACACAAGGATAACCTTAAATAGAAGTAAATCAACCGCGCTGCTCTTTTCAACCTTTTTGTGAGGATATTGGCTGCTTGCTGACTCTCCCAACTTAATGCCAGAGGGGAGGAGAAATGTATGTTCAATTCTGCAGTCCGTGCATCGCTTGGCCGGGGGTGTTAACACTGTCAGGGCACATGAGGCTCCAGACTATCTGTTTCCCCATTTTGCTTCATTCTCATCAAATTGCTTGTTTTATTTATATCAAATGATACCTCGCTCCCTGCGCTCCCTCGCTTGGCTGATAACGCACCCTTCTCCGTCCCCCGCGTTCGCCCCCATCCCCCGATACATCCTATGAAATGTATTGCTTGCTCATTGTAAATAAAACATAAAGCTTCCTCTGAGCTCCTCCCTTGAGCCACCTATATTTCTATTTTTGCAAAGAGCAGCAAACCTTATACAGCTCTGCTGCCACATCATTGCGAGCAAAGACTAACTTTATATGTCTGAGATATTGAAAAGGCAACTTTAAAAGCACTATTGTCCCTGATGTAGAGATCACAAAATACAGCATTGATACAACTCTATGAGGCTCCTTTTATAAGCGTATCAATCATTGATTTCCACGCTGTCTGTTGTAGACGTGCTCCTCTCTCACTTGTTCTTTCCAGACATGGCGCTATACGTTTGCGCTTTCGGGTGAATATGCAATGGGGTCCAAAATCTGAGATCACTAATAAAAATGCAGAATTTTTGTATATTACAAGCATAACAGTGAAAAGACGAAGTACAAAATAATATGAATTTGTCATAATATTTGTCATTTTGCTTTAATGACAACAGAACTTTAGTTGCAAGAACAAGTTTGTGTAAAACCTGATGATCATGTTCTCCAGCATGATTTGTGAATGATGCAAAGAAAAAAAAATTGTTTGTAAAAAGAAATTAAGATGTCAGAAATCAATGTCAGAAATTTGTCGCAAATAAATAAAAAAATAAAAATCGTTTTAGCATAATTTTATTCACACATCAATTAAAACAAATACAATGCTTTTAAATTTTAAGATAAGAATATTAATATAATATTATATAATGCATTTTATTTGTTTGTGTGTGAATAAAATAAAACAAATGGCACACCTAAATGTCACTCATAGTTCTTTCTCCCTCATAAAGATACTTACAAATGCACACACACACAAGCACATGTTTTTACCCATTTCTGTGACAGCTTTCAGAACATGAAATCTATTAGAGAATCAAAGTCGAACTATAGCATTACGATCTCTGCGCACATATGTTATATCGCCATAACAATTCCGAGCGCAACATGGATAAATGCTCTTTTTGGCTGGCAGCTGGGGAATTTGAATAGAGTGTTTTTCCAACGTGTTTCATGAAGTGCTTAAACCCACCTTGGGGTTCTGAGATGCCTCTCATCTCCAGCTGTCAGCAGCGGAGGGGTAATGTTGATTGATGGAGGGAGGGAGGGCTAGACCGATGTGCGGTGCAGTCGGAAGGCAGAGGAACGAATGGCTAACGCTAAACTTGACTCACTCCGTCATAAAGCCCATATAATTGTATCATGGACATGACACTGTCGTAATCATCCATGGCAGTTCATGTCAGCTGGTGACAAATGACAACGATTTACCAATGGGGTTAAGCCACACAGAGAACAGACACGGTCAGGGGATTATGATTTAGCATGGGGGTTCAGCAATGCAATGAGGACCCATGATTCACAAGGGTTGGACAAAGCCAGAAAGAGGACATCTTTGATTCAGTACAGTTACAAGCCAATGAGTGAACATTACTCACCAATGGGCCCAGGTTGACATCAATGAGCTTGATAAAGCGATAAAATGATTTAGAACAACAATGAACTGGGTAATTATGTGCTCTAGCCTCCAGCACCCGACGTACTCTAGCATAACCTGACACGAATTTCTCTTTCCCTGTGCAACAGTCTGGGTCTGCTGTATCTCAAAGCACAAAATATGTCACTAAATGTCAGTCTCACTGGAACTGTTCTATTCTAATTCATCATCGCAAATATCAATCAATGCTGTATGTATGGTTTTGGGGATGTGAGTATTTACACCCTAACCTTTGACTCCTGACGGCTCGGTGGTGAGTAGCCAGGAGGGAGTACTTCACTCCTCAAACTAATGAGCTATTGATTTGTGTGAGATAGCCTGGAGAAACTGGGCTGTGGAAGAGAGCCGAAGATCTGGTTTATGTGTGACTGAGCGATGTATGAAATCATTCGCACACCACAAGGAAGACAGAAAAGGAAAGTGCAAAGCCGAGGGATTACATGACAACATTCTCATCCCATATACCCAACTCTCAAAAACACAGTCAGAAAAAAAAAACAAAAAACAGAAGGTAAGTTCCGAAGTGTTTTACAATTCTTTTCTTCTTTCTTTCTTTATTTTTTAACCTTTATTTATATAGCACTTTACACAATGCAGATTGTTTCAAAGCATTTTACATTAATAAACAGGACAATAATGATTCAGTGACGCAAAAAGAATTAAATTCTTCTGTAAAGCAGCTCTAAAAAGACAATAGAAAGTTGAAATCAGTTCAGTGTTGATTCAGTTTGGTTCAATAACTGTGTAAAGTTCGAGTGACAAAGAAAGAATGAGTTCAATTCAGCTATATGCAAAAATTCAGCAAGCTAAAAGTTGACAGTGGCAAGGAACCCAAACTGGAGAAAATAAAAAACCTTGGAAAAAACCAGGCTCAGTCAAGGAGACCTTCTTAAGGAACTAAGAATTGGCCATATTCCACAGGAATTTCGATTGGGATTTGAAGTGCAACAATCACAAATACAACATTTTCTTGGTTCAAACAAAACAAAATTACCACATATTTTTATGTATGAAAACATGCTACAGGTAATACATATTAAAAAATGAAATGCATTATTCGAAACTACACACTTACATAAGTTTATTTTCCTTCAATTCAAATTTGAACTGCAGTCTACATTCTGTTAGCTCCCTCAATTCAAATTCAAAATCAATTGAAATTCCAGAATTTATTTTACATTTTCAGGACACTGTAAATTCAGTTCTCAATGGCAGACAGCCCTTTTATTGTCGGGCATTCAACAAACATCAAGCTTTAGGCAGGTTTGAGAAATCTGCATCGTGTTCGAAAGGCTCCCTCACTCAGCAAGTATTGCGTCTCTTTAATTCCTCTATGCTCCTCCATACATTATTCGGCATATTGCATGTCAGCAGCAGTGCACATAAAAGTTGATTTTTTTTAGAGTTCGATGTCCAGAAATGCAACAGAAGCAAAGTTCTTTGGAAAGGCAGGCACTTTTGTTGTTTTATGGTCCAATTTTACTATCTAATGTAATAAATGAGCACATTAACTCCACTCACTATATAAATAGTGCATGTGTACGTGTTAATGTGTGAGGATGCGTATGGCTTTTAGTGGCTGCTATACAGTGAGCCAAAGCATTTGCTTGTTTGTGAC
Organism: Hypophthalmichthys nobilis; assembly: GCA_037950665.1. NCBI lineage: Eukaryota > Metazoa > Chordata > Actinopteri > Cypriniformes > Xenocyprididae > Hypophthalmichthys > Hypophthalmichthys nobilis. The sequence continues at coordinate 9,204,876 of CM075472.1, forward strand.
CAAGTTTGTGCCCCCCCTCCCTGTTTTCCTGTCTCTAACATGATGTGTTGTGGTGCATCGTGTTTTTGTTTTTTTTTCTCCGCATGAAAATGAATGAATGTGCCAAAGTCTGGATGTTAATACCTGATGAATTAATATTGTATAGCTTTATAACCACTATCCTGCCTGTGGGTCAAAGCAAAGATCAGGAGAACACCCCATGATTTATTTGCTCGCAGTGTAATTTTGTGCAAACAAATATTATTGGTCTGAAAAACAAATGATTGTATGGTCAAAAAACGTGGTATAAAGTGGCACTGTTACCAGAGCCACACTGTTCATTATAAGTAGCAGCATTCCCTAGGGTGTCTTTGTAGCTGTCTGTAAATTTGCATTGCAGTGATTTACTACACAGAAAATACTGCATTTTTAAAGCATTTCTTTTAATGTTTTCTTAGTTGCATTTGTTGCATGTTCTGCAGTCTTCCACTGCTGCCAACAGATAGTTTAGCAATGGTTTTAGAGCTTAAAAAAAAGTTTCCTCTACCCATAACAGATATAGAGCCACTGCATTAAAGATCTGAGGATGGATGTCATTTCAATTCAGTCATCTCAATGGGTGTGAATCAAAGGTTTAAGTGAATCTTAAGTGAATCTTCTCTCCTCTTGTAAAGGAGATGGCTTATCTTAGTATCTGTGTAACATAAGCTACCTTTCATCCTGTTCCTGTAAGCAGTCCTTTACACACAAATGCATGAATAAATACAAGTAGAGACCATAACTTAGTGCACACCTACACCTACAAAAAAAAAAAAAAAAAAAAAAAAACGAAACAAAAAAGTGTGTATAAACTGATCTGGTCCCTGATCAGGGTTTGTTTACCATATAGCATTACAATTAAAGACAAGCTAAAAGTGAGAAATCAAGTATGACAACTGGGGTAAACTACTAGAATTATAGTGAACTATTATAATGAAAGCAGATGCAATAAGTACTAGAATGTAGATAACCAGTTAAACCTTAAACATTTGCTTTCTATCATTGATTGTATTATTAAATTACAAGGAATAAAATCTGTGCATTTGAAAGCATGCATGTTTGAGCAAAAAATAAAAGCAATAAAATGATTTGTTTGTTTTAGTTTAAGAGATAATTGCTCTGTGGTTTGACTTTCTCCTCTCCATTACATTTTAATAAAATGCAATAAGAACACCTCCATTCTGTGAGAAATCACCCTCTATTGATCATCATCAAGGGTACAAACCATAAATTGAATAATAAATTTTCAAAAGTGCTCCAATTGAGAAGACCTAATGATTTGAATGAAAGAAACAGCCCACTGGTTTCCTGTGCACCATAAACAATGTCAGAATCCATCAGATACATGCACAACGCAAATAACCGGAAATTAAAACTCTCCACCTAAGGTCTCCTTAATCTTTTCCTCTCTTCGAGTTTCCTCTAATGTTTAGCTCCTATTAATATTATTCACCCAGTCTCACCTGACCCTGACTGGCCAAAGCGAGTTGGAACATGAGGCCTGGCTAGTTACCATTTCAAAGCCACGTATATCCATATCCTCATTTCTGTTTATATCAGCAGTGTAGGCCTCCAATCCCTGAACTGTAAAGTTAGACCTGACTCTTTGAAGTTCCACCAACAGAGGCCGAAGCTATGACAGCATTCAACACTGTCATTATTCAAACCACAGTGAGAAATTTAGCATAGAATATGACATGCCTCCCAGAATATGATATACCCCCTCCCCCAAAATGCACAATTTTCCTTTCAAATTAAATGGAAAAATGTTTAATATAACAACAATACTACTACTACTACTACTACTACTACAACTAATAATAATTATTATTATTAATATACATTTTTTCAGTTATTTCCAATGAAGACAAAAAAAATAAAAAAATAAACTAATTGGTTTAGTAGAAGAACAAGAAGATAAGAGGCCTTTGTTTAAAAACTTTTAGGATGATCAGCAGTTAAACCAAAGTAGGGGTCTGGGAATTGGACCCTCGGCTGTACCTAAACGATTCTTTAGAGGGTGTACAAAATTCCTCCAACTTGACTTGGAGCTCTGCACTGCTGACTTCGCAAGCACTCCCAGATCTACACTTTGTTATTTAAATGCTCTTCTTTATCTCACCTTTGGAAGTGGAAATCGTGTGTGTGTGTGCCGTGGAGGGCGAGGACCGGAGGAGAGGAGTTGGAAGGGTTCGCCACGGCAGGCACATTCTGGAATGACCTTGGAAGTCACTCAGCAGCGAGTTACCCCCGGTGATAGGGCCTTCACTGAAAAGTTGGCATGGCCGCTGCCCCTGGCACAGGCAACGATCCGAGAGAGCCCAAGACTGGGCTCCTGTCCCACTGGAGCCCGATAACGATCAGATGGCAAGCTCCAGGCTGGCATTTATTTGGGATACAGTTAAGGAAAATGACGGCGGCACAATCATTGACTCTGTCACTTGATAATAGCCTGAAGCAAACAGGGTTTGGTAGACTTGCATTCCTCACAAGAGTGATTCATTTGTTCTGCTTCCATGCGGTTTACTATCTGCTGTGTATCTCGCAGTCTCTCTCCCCTGGACATCCAATACCCGCCAAAAGATTTCCAATTTCACTTGGACAATGGCCTCAGAGGGCTGTAAAAGACCATTGATTTGGACCCTCCTGCAAATATTCTCCCTAAACAGTGAGAAGCATCTTTCAGGCCATTTTACATCTTAATGGATAAACCATTGAGCCCTGCTTGATTGTTTAACTAAGAAAGTATATCATCGAACCACAAGGACCATTTGCACAGGGGCCTTCTGGGATGCCAGGCACAAACAGTTGGACATTACAAAAGCAGAGATAAATGCTCCAACATTTACATTGCAACAGGATCTAGCCAGTGGTTTTGGAGAGGTAGTTAGAGAAGAGCATCATTAGAGGTGGGATAGCAAGAATAATAATAATAAAAAAAAGTGCACGTGAAGATACGAGCCCTCGACATAAAGGTCAGGATGGTACCCTTCATTTGGAAATCTGTGTTCAGGGTAATTAGCTTTGGCCGGGCCAATAAAGAAGCTATTCAACGGAACAGATAATAATGTCACCATCTGAAAACAAACACCAACATTCCCCCCCAAAGAGCAAGAAGCGTTGTGGAAGAAAGTGCAAGACTACTTTAAATTGTCACAAACCCTGTACATCTCAGCCATACCATTAAGGCAACCTTTTGGGAAATTATCTCTGACTGCCCAGGAGCAGCAGGACAAGTGGAATATCAGTTAAGGATGGGACACCTCGATTCTAGCTGTCTTAGTTAATATTGTTCTGTAGATGGACTTTTAATTGCCTTCTCCAAAAGTCTTCCTCCTCAAGTCTTCACGTGGAACAGCTGAATCCTCTCGGCTTCCTTTCAGGGCTCAAGCTCGAGGGATTCACGCCGTTCCTGTGAACAGGATTGGACAGGGTTATTAGAAGGTAGAAGATTCGAGATTGGCCCTTGGCTTGTGTGGTAGCTATTTCAAGAGCGCTTTCCTCCACTGAGCAGTACACCATAAGGGACTATATGAAATCACAAGCTGTTTTTTTGCACTCACCACAACAGAAATATTTCAAAGCGGGGTCTGTGAGGAGCTGCTTTGTGTGCCAGTGTTGTGGGGGCTGAATCTGGCCATATGTCAGAGCTCACTGCGAGAACAGCCTGGATCTGCTGGGGCTGGGACTTTCCGCTAGGCAATGTCTTCTCTTCCAGCTCTCTGCTCAACCCTATGAGACCTGATGTCACCCTGTGCTGCCTGCTACACAGCAGTTGGCTGTGCCCAAACACACACAGGGGAACAAACACACAGTTCCACCCACACACACACACGGAGTGACAACAAACACACTCTATACAAACACTCCACACGGCCGAGGTCAAACCAGCTATTTCATCATCCAGATATTGTCTAATGTAATTACAAGCATCTGTTTGAGGTGATGAAGTCTCCACAGTCCTCGGCTGTGGTCCTGACACCCTGTGTTTCTATATTGCTATTAGAGGTGGAAGGAAAATCAGGGGTTTTTAAAACTGAAGTCCGATGACCATGAGGATCCCCAAGGGTCAAGAAAAGAAAAAAAAATTATATATATATATATATATATATACATATATATATATATATATATATATATATATATATACACACACACACACACACATACATATATGTTAGTCAATATTCTCTAACTTTGGAGCAATATATATTTTGAAAATTCATAAATTAAATTGAAAAATGCAGGTTAAAATTACTAACATTACTCAAATAGTGGAGAGAAAAAGATATGTGGTCAATTTAAAGCAAATATTTTCTAGATATATTTATAATGTATCTTTTTATTTTGAAATTACAATATACAAGCCAATGATTTAATATTGCATTTTGTAAATGATCTAAATGAACACATACAGTATATACTGTATATACATCTGTTTTTATAGTTTAGAAAGGGGGCCCCAGGAAAAAACAAACAAACCCTGAACTAATTAATATTTAGTGCATTAATTACTTTAAACAAGTAAAAAATAGTTGCAATAAAATCCCAAAAAAAAAAAAAAATCAATATTGCAACACTCCATATATCTTGCAAATATATTTATTGGCCTGCCTTCAGTTTCTAAAAATAGCTAAGGAAGATCTTTGATTGAGTCTCCCTGAGACCACGCAGGTGTGTGAGGGGTGTTCATTTGTTTGAACACTTCATGTATTGAAAAACATAAAATAACCACCATAAATTGATGATATGGTCTGCCAAGTCAATTATCTGGTTAGTTTTGAGGCCTGTGGGTAAATGCACACCATAAAAGTAAGCTCAGCTACACTGAGGTGAGAGGTGCACTAGCACAGACCAGCCTGAGACTGAACCATCAGTCAAAGTTTAAGGTTTTGTTTATAACATAAGTTGTAATATAAACCCTGTGGAGGTGAACTCCCTCCAAAATAGCATTTAGCATTAATCTACAGACTCAGTGATGAGTGACTCTGATAAACCTGCAAGCGTTTTTGCACGTTCACCCTAGAGAAGATGTAATAGAGTGTACCGCATAGAACGGTTGAGATGCGCGAGCGATCATCCTCACTGGACTGTTTTCGCTCTCATTTGGGAATTCTCAGTCACTATCCTCTTTGTCTGTTTTTCTATTAAACAAAGAGCGGTGTTTCCTTCTCTGGTAACAAATTCTCCTGCATCCACCTCCTCCCCTTCTGTCAGAAGGCAGGGCTTAATGCTAGAGCTCCTTCCCACTGCGTTTCTGCACAATTAGCTCCACAGAAACTGGGGAACAGCAGCTGAGTTGGAGAACCAAGATGGATGATTGAAGTTGTGAAGGTGACGGGATGGCAAAAAAAGAGAAAAACAACATCAGCCATCAGCTCGCAAAGCCTGGGAGGAAGTAATAGTCCCTGTCAGCCATAAAGCCCTTCCATAGAGGTGCAGGCCACAACTCCATAAGGCTCCACAATTTCTGCAGTTCCCTTCATGGATAGTCAGCTTAATTACGCAGCAGGCCATGCATGTGGGGGCAGAGCCATTGTCAGAGACAGAATGACATATGCACTCAGCAGCAGAAATGCAGTTGGACAGATCAGAATCAGGCTTTGAAGCAGGCTTTGAAATGTGCTGACTCTTCAAGACAACCCAGAGTTTTCATGCCCTTTGTGGAAGTGATAAAGGTCTGGAGGGGTGGAAATTAATGGTTTTGTCCAAACGCTAGTTCAACAGGCCAATTAGTTAAATTACGCTACAAATGTACAATATTAAGAGTAGCAGACCAATCTGGTTCTATCCATTCTCTAAAAAACTTTGGTCAGAAAAATGCTCTTAGGGTGTTGTCATAAAAAACAAATCATTTAAATACAGCCGATATTTAATTTCCTCTATGTGGCACTTCATTTTCACCCTTTTGTTTAATTCAAGAGATGAATTAGCATATGGAACTTTGCAATGTGATATATCTTTTAAAAAGTATTTGATAACAGAAGTCTGAGAACTCAGTCAAGCCCTTCACAATTTATATTTCGTTCATTACAGTTTACTTTTTTTCATTTAATTGCAATTTGCATTTTACAAGCTGAACATTGTCCAATAATTTTTTTTCTATATTATGCCATTTATATTCATTTTGTTTATTGATACTTCTGGTATGAAACCTGTGGTAAATAAATAGTATCTCACCATTGCTAACTACACAATATTTCAAATGATTATGGGGATACCAGGGAGCATTAAATATGCTATCACAGCCAAAAAAACAAACAAACAAAAAAAGGTTCCTTCCTTCCACCTATTCCTCTTTCTAAATATAAAAAGCATTACTTCACATGCTTTCTGTGTAAACAAAACATAGAAAACATGAAATAATATGTTGTTTTAATCCAAAATATGACGTCTTAGGCCCGGTTAACACCTTCCTGCTTGTGTTTTATAATGATGATTTCAGCATGACACTGATCGTCCTTCCTGCCCTCTCTGACATGATCACTCCTTTTATCCCTCTTTTCTCTCTCTCTCCTCTCCTCTCACCCCACCATTCTTGCCCATGTGCCAGCAGTGTTTAATTGCCGTGTCATAATGAAATCTAGTTTGATGAAGAACAATTCAGGCTCGGGCACCGCCTAATCAAATTAACCAAGTCCTTTTTGATTTTCAATTATCTCGTTCAGTGGAACGTTTCCTCCCTGGCATAGATCGACTATGACTAGAACTTTACAAAGCTAGAACAATGCTGCCTAACTATCATGTCGGACAGTTGACAAGAATCTCCTCCCAAGACATCCTCTAGTGACCATGTGGGGTCACTGTGTCTTTTTATATTCTTCCTCTTCTGGTTTTCTGTCATGAGTCACTCAGGACTTCCACCAGCAGCCATGCATGTCCGAAAGCTAATACAAAATGCTGCCTTCTAAAACCCGATACTGAGGTATAAAGGTAAATCAAATGGTCACGTAACATCTTTTCTACTAAGATGTCTCAATATTAATGGTTGACCGATAGTAGTTGGATTTTTCAATGGCCGATATAATGCTGATAGGTATAAAACCATTTATTCAAAACTCACAACAACCAAGTGGACAAGGCTGTATTTATCACTGTCTGTCTGTCATTCTATCATTCTGTCTCTGTATCTGTCTACCGTTCTGTTATATATATATATATAAAATCAAAACTTTCAGACAAGGCTTGACATTCAAAGTCATGACATTCAATGTTTGTCTTGACATCTTTTGCTTTTTTAGTTACAGCTGAACTTAAGAACGTCTTTAAATTTTATTTCATTTTAATTCAATTTCCTTTGATTCAGATATGAATTGCAATTCTGCATCCTGTTTGTGTACCTCACTTCAAATTCATAAATTCAATTAAAATTTAAAAGGCATTCCCAATTCAATCCAGAATGGCGCACCTCCCTGCAAAAGACGTGTGTGACTTGAATGTGCTGATAAAGGTAAAACTCCACAACATTATTCCAATTAAATTGCTCTTTCAAGAGACAAGAGCAAGTTTGATGAGGAACATCAAAAGCACGGATTAAGACGGCTTGCCAGCTGGTTGTATGTCATAGTGTGTTCACTTGGTAGGTGAAGTACAACCAAACGGCAAAACAACATCTTCAAAGACGTCTCAGCTGCCAGGTGCTTAAAAGGGCGAACCGAACATTGTCAATCCAGACAGGATATACAATTCTGTATCACTACTTCCACAAAAACAACCCAAAAGTAATAAAAAAGATTTTTGATGTCCACCTTTCAGCCTTGAATAATAATTGGTACGGAAACATTCCAGTGCTATGGTGTAATGAAATCAATGTATCTTTACAATGCATCTTGTCTGCAGGGAGATGATGTATGTGAAAAAATGGTGCATATGAATAATTTCTCTGATGCACCATGATTTTTATAGTGTTTGACGTAACATGCATTTCCACCCTGGCCAAAAAATTCAGGAGGTCATAACAGGTTCCCCCTTTCCTCCATTTTCTAGCATGCATCACAGGCTAATGTTTTACCTTAGCTGTTACATCTCATCACCACACAGATCTTCCCCTAAAGAACAGAAGTAATAACCGTGAAACAGTCCCTCACCGACATGCAGACGAAGATTAAGAGTGTTAATATGCCGTGCTTTTTGCGGGCTCTTGCACATACACACATGTAGTCTGGGACACACACTTACAATCTCTACCCCCAGGCTCTCGCTCTCTTTCAGCTGTGCTCTGCATGAGCTAATGACAGCTCTCAATGACATAGTGTAACTCAGGGCCAGGCTAAATGCACCAATGCACGTCTGTCATGGCCTTGCCTGACACTCTGACACACACACACACACACATGCACACTCGCACAGGCAGAGTCTGAATTCCCATCTCATATTGCTGACCTGCCCTGCAGACACTTGTGGATTTATTCACGTACAGTTATAGAGAGACTGTAAACCATCTCACCATCTTATTTCATGAGATTCCATCGCCTTACAGTCCCCTTGTTTGAGTTGTTTGATGAAATGGCAAAGCCGTGTGCCAACATTCTCATGCATGGGTAAAATTTAGTGTTGAGCCACATGAGAGTCTTGAAGGGTTTATAAAGCTACACTCTTGACAAGTGTGATCATGTGAAATACTGCAAGTGTATGTTTGGAGCACAGTATTTGTGTGGAAACAATGTTTTGCTTGAACAGTTTTAATCTCTGCACCAAAAATATTCTTGAAAATGTTTGACAATTTTTTTTTTTTTTTTTTTCTCAGATGATTACAAAAACAGCAAATATAAGGTGAATGATACATGATGGTTTTTTTCATTTCTAAAAGGACTTCAGTAAACATATAATTTCATGCTTTATATCATTACTTTGTTAATATTGATAATCTTTATTTACACTCTGTGTTTAAAATGTTCAAAAGTTAAAGTTTAGTGTATTACAGTTTGTCATTTTGCACATTATTGTCAACTTAAACATTATGTTTGAGTAAAAATTATATTCAGTTTCAGTAAAATTACTGAATATGTAGTGAAATATTGATTAACTTTAAAAGATGTTTTTGTCAAAAGGCAAAAAATTTGAGTAAATCAAAAGTAAAAAAAAATAGTGAATAATTATTCATTTCCTCTTGATATTTTGTGTACTCTCTGTAAATGTGGATCATTTTTTTCTCGACTAATTTCCATGCTGTAATAATTGGAGTCTCCAGAGTAAAAGATCGCAGGATGTAGGAGTGCTCAGGGTGAAATATGATGTGCACTGAGATATAGTTGAACAATTGGATGTACAATACATGACTGGAAGTCTCATCAGTATGGAGGTAATTAAAGCAGCGTCAATTCACACAGGCAGTTCACCAGAGGCAATTTCAGCTTTACGAGGGATGTTTTGGTCTAGAGGTAGGCTTCTTTATTTAAATGTGAGAGGTTGCAGGTTCAAAACTTGCTCAACTGATTTTTGCTGCCCTATGTTACTGCTCTATGCGAATGCCTTTGTTTTCTATGCCAGCTACTGAGGTAAGATAACAGGCCTGTTCATTGTAATGATCTTCAAAGTTTAAAGTTTGCTGTGTGAGCTCAAAAAAGAACAGATTTTTTTTTTAAAGTCAGAATTGTGAGATATAAACTCAAAATTGCAAGAAAAAGAGTCACAATTGTGAAAAGTTGCAATTATTTTTTTTATGTTTAATTCTGTGGCGAAAACAAAGCTTCCATAGATGGTGAAAAAAATCCAGGGAGCCTTGCTGAGGTTTGTAGTACTGGCATAAAGGGAGGAATCTGAGCTCTCTGGACCAAAGGTGAACGTCACAGGACCAGAGAAGACTGACACTGGAGCAGCAGAGATAGGTACTGTTGGGACTGGGTCAGGTACAGATGAGGACATCACAAGTGCTGGTTTTTATGAAACCTGGAGAAGCATACAGTTCCTTTCTTCTGTCTTCTCCTTCCTGCTCTGTCAGTAAAGTCTATGTGCCAGGGGCAACAAGTTGTCTGCACTTGTCGAGATGCTTTCTACAGCCTCTGACATGCACTCGGCAGGAGTTCACTGTGGCCAACTATTGGCTGCCCTTAAGTAGGGCCTAGTTGATGTAATCCCTCAAGCAGTGTGTATCATCTCTGCAGGGTACATCCGCTTTGATGGACTCAGTAAAGCCTTCCATGTATAAACCATTTAAGGTAGCATCACCCTATACAAGGTAGAAAGCTTTGAAAACTGTGGCCACACACTGTCGCAACAGTTGCTTGACACTTTTCACACAGTAGACTCAGACTGTTAGTAGAGTGCTAAGTTAGAGTTAGGTGTTAGGGTTCGGGTAAGTAGAATAAGTTTACATGTAATTACTTATAGTCAGTAGAATGTCTGTTGGGAGACAATCAATTTAAGTGTTAGCAGATATTAAGCAGACAGTCTACTAATACTCTAATGACTGGTAGTTGGCATGTAGTTAGCAGATTAGAATATATATATATACACACACACACACTACTAGTCAAAAGTTTGGAAACGGTAAGATTTTTAATGTTTTAAAAAGAAGTTTCGTCTGCTCACCAAGGTTGCATTTATTTAATTAAAAATACAGTAAAAACAGTGATATTTTGAAATATTATTTCAATTTAAAATAACTGTTTTCTGTTTGAATATATTTTATAAACTAATTTATTCCTGTGATGGCAAAGCTGAATTTTCAGCATCATTACTCCAGTCTTCAGTGTCACATCCTTCAGAAACCATTCTAATATGCTGATTTGCTGCTCAAGAAACATTTATGATTATTATCAATGTTGAAAACAGTTGTGTACTTTTTTTTTCAGGATTCCTTGATGAATAGAAAGTTCAAAAGAACAGCATTTATCTGAAATACAAAGCTTTTGTAACATTATACACTACGTTCAAAAGTTTGGGGTCAGTAAGAATTTTTATTTTTTTGAAAAGAAATTAATACTTTTATTCAGCAAGGATGCATTAAATAGATCAAAAGTGACAGTAAAGACATTTATAATGTTACAAAAGATTATATTTCAAATAAATGCTGTTCTTTTGAACTTTCTATTCATCAAAGAATCCTGAAAAAAAAATATTGTACACAAATAGATAGATAGATAGATAGATACAATCCAAATCCAGATTATTCTATTCTTTTTTCCCCCCCCCAAACTATTCCCACATTTTCAAATGCCAGTGCTGTTTCACTACAGAGATGTGTGTGTAATTTTCTCAGGTGACCTCTAGTCCAAACCCATCCAGGATTTAGGAGAAGCGCTCCATCTCTCCCTTTACATTGATCGCCGCTGACGGCCCCTTTGCGTACCATTATCTAGCCACAATAGAAACAGAGAGGACACAATCACACCTGCCAATCAATCCAGGGTAAATATTTGTGTTTCTCTCTCCCTCTCGACAGTTCTCCATGTGCAAGGTCTATGATCTTATTATGCTTGCGACCTTTCGATGATAATGGCAGCGTCTGTGGACGCACCACAGCTTGTACCACTATTCGCTACGGTCTCTCGTGCGCGCCTGTCAGAAAGACGCGAGTTATGGACGACGACACAGGCTGCTTTGCTTGGCGCTCTGCAGACACAACACAACACTCAGCATGCAAATAAGATGGGCCAAAGGAGGATCACAACAATGAGAAAAAGATCAAGAGAGTGTAATATAATATACAATATACACTACAGTTCAAAAGTTTGGGGTCACTAAGAAGAAATTAATATTTTATATTATTCAGCAAGGATGCATTAAATTGATCACAAGTGACAATAAAGACATTTATAATGTTACAAAAGATTTATATTTCAAATAAATGCTGTTCTTTTGAACATTCTAATCATCAAAGAACCCTGAAAAAGATGTATCACGAGCCGCGTTTCCACCACAGGAACTAGGGACTTTGGAGTAGTACTCGGTGTATTTTGACCGCAGGAACCAGGGTCTAAATGAAGTTCCAGGTACTTTTTCAAAGTTCAGGAACTTTCGGGGGTGGAACTTGGGTGCTGAATGGTTGAGTTCATGCAGCATTTTATTTCAACCACCATTTTTAAAAGTCTGTTGCGGTGCGTGCAGTAAGAGTTGTTTGCTATTTGAATCAACAATGGAGTTATGACCAATGGAGCAATGACGAGGTTCAGGCTTTATATGTGGAGGACTGAAATCCAGCAGGAACTGGAAAGTCGCGCACAGTCCTACGTCACCGGACTAATCTTCACAGTACTTTAGACCACGATGGAAACGCAGACAGCAACAGGTCTGGGGTAGAAAGTTCCTGGGACAAATTGTTCCAGGTAATTTCGGTGGAAAAGTGGCTATGGTTTCCAGAAAAAAATGAAGCAGCACAACTGTTTTCAACAATGATAATAGGAAATGTTTCTTGAGCAGAAAATCAGCATATTAGAATGATTTCTGAAGGATCGTGTAACACTGAAGACTGGAGTAATGGCTGCTACATTCAATTACAATTAACAAGGATCGAAGCTTTCAAAAAAGCAGCCTATGTGATTTATACACTACCTAAACATTTTATTAACGTGACAAACCGACCTAAATTTAAGTTTGGAATGACATGAAGGCGAGTAAATGACAGAAATTTTATTTTGAGGTGAACTATCCCTTTAAAACCGGGAATATAGCCCAATCAATAAAAAGCTAACAGTGTTTTTAGAGACTTAACAGGCTTCTGGATCCGACTGATAATCAAAGAATTATAGAAGTTAGTAAAGACACGACAGGTGAGGTGACTGGCCGGACGCCACCTGATTGAGCCAGATAACGCTAGGTGAGCATTTGGCAGGACCAGCGTTCCTCTATCCAGATATTTCCATTCTTATTTCCGTGTCTATCTTTACAGGCTTTTCACCGCTATGGGTCAGCTGTGCTTTGAAACCGAAAACAGGAGAACAGAAAAATCGAAAAAACAAGAGTGGGAGGAGAGCGGCCTCCTTAAAGTGCAGTGTTTTATGTGAACATAAACTTACATCTCGAAGTTGCCCACCAGCACATACAAGAACATCATCAATCAAAACGCAAGACCCCCGCAGACCAACACCAATATGAAAGCAATCAAATCTGATCATGGTAGCAGAAGAGATGAGAAAATGAACAGCATAATGTGTAATGTCACTGTAATGCTTTGCAAAAAACGAGGCCCGTGATCTCAACCAATACGGCATCTGTAAGCACTGGGAAACATTAACCACACAATTCTGGTTCAATCCTACCCCCTGGAGGCGTCTTGCAAGTCTCACTCTGACTAGATTAGAAAAAGAGGTGCTCTCACTGATCTAAAAAGCCTTTTAATTTCCACTCTCACCCTGCTCCTCATTAGGGACAACATGATTTGGAGTATATTGTATAATTAAGGTGTAACCCTGAAATGAACTGATCTACTTTTCCTGTGGCGCTGATGAAAGTTTTAATTAAGTGTCAAACAGTTATTGAGGAACATTTGGGCACTCATACTGAGTGTGTTTATCTGATTCATTTGGCTGCACCGCTGCCGTTTGGAGACGGTTATGAAACCACACACACATACGGTTCGTTTCCCCCCTTCTTCTATTAAATCTCCTACAAAGATGAGTTTTTATACTTTGAAGGTAATTTTACAAGAATACATTATTTTTACGGGGTTCAAAGTGCTGCACAAGCAAGACAGCAAACTGATAACATTACCGCATAGCTTTTTGAACTTTTTTAAGCCTAAGATATCAGCGAAGGTACAACATCAGATTGTATTACGAGAATAACCATAGCTGAGCCATGGGAGAGAAGCAAATAGGACTCCCATCTATTTTAAAACCGAGAGAGCCAGAAATTTCACAACACAAAAGGGATTAGCCAACAAAAGGCCTCGTCGTGTTCTTTCTCTCTGTCATTCTCTCTGTTGTCTCCATCTTTCTTTCTCTTTCCATCCACAGCAGGAACCCGGAGCATCGCCTCATCAGAGAGACGCTAATGAGTTTAATTAATAATGGAAATAAATGCAGCCGCCACGGTAACTCTGGAGAGCTAAGCTGCCGTTCTCTCGGCTCGGCAGCTGCGGCACCTTTCATGCCGAGGTAAGCGGCACGACCCTGATACGCTGCTCCTGAAAGAAACTGAGACCTGGCCAGGACAGCGGCCTAGATTTACTTTGTGATCACGTCATAATACTCACCGGTTTTGTCTTGCAAATGAGTGTTTTTGGCATGAGGTTACTGTATTTCTCTTTTAGATTAATGTTGGAGTAAATCTTTGACTTTTCAAGTGTGTTTTTCTCAAAAAAGGAAGTAAACATTCTGTGCAAGCAATGGCATTTTGATAATTACAGGCTCCTCTGGACAGCAGCAGGTGCACTAATGACACACTTAATGACAGTCTGTTTTTACTCAACCGGGATGTATTTTTTTCTTTTTCTGCTTGCGTATGTAGCATGTTCCGAAGTTATATCATAATTTTTCTAAATAAAGAAATTATCACAGCACTCCACTTTCTGAGACAGTCATTTCTGGATTAACAAAAGTTAGCTACTGTATATCTACCTGTATATTTATTTATCTATCTGTAGAGAGAGATATATTTAATGCAAGATTGTAAAACAGACAGAATGGTAGACAGAACGATAGAAGGAAAGATAAAATGATAGACAGAATGACAGACAGACAGAATATATATATATATATATTTTTTATTATTTATATAGAACATGTATGCATAGACTGCCAATGAAATATTGATTTTGCTAAAGAACAAATATAGACTGCTGGTGCCATCTGGTGGCTGAAGCAGGAAAACAAAGTGATGGAATTTTGCCTTTCAGTGGCAGTTTAAAACCAAATTAAGCACGAGGACTCAAAACGTACTAAAATCCACATGCAATTATAATGATTTACTTATTTAAGATTTTTAAAATTTAAATACATAAATTAAATGTGAGTCATTAATGTACATTTTTGCCAGGATTATATTTTACAGTCTGTTTGTTCTCTGTTCTTTCAGAGATAACAGACAGTCTCTTAGACATTTCATGTCAATTTGTCACCAAACCTGAACATAGTCTAAATTAACCTCCCAGCATTAGGACAAATTAAGATCAAAGCATTACATCAAAGCCACAACTGTCATTAGCGGTTACTCTTCAGTGATCTATTTTTGCTGTCTATTTGCTGTCAACTGTTACCAACTCTGGTATATGAATATTAACAAGCACCACCAAGCCACTGCGGTGCTTTATCTGAATGATTCTTTAAGTAAAGAATTAAACATTATATTCGTCTACTCACATGTTGACATACAAATTACATAAAAAAAGTAATTATCTTTTTTTATTATTATTATTAAATTTGAAAATAATGCAAAATGCAAAAACCACTTCTAGACCCTTCTGGAGATATAACCTGTGGTGTTTAATGAAAGCAGAAATGTTTATGTTTTAAGCTGTAACACACCTCAGTGTCCACCGGATGTCTCTATCACAAAGGAAGTAAGCACATGCTCCCTGATGTGAGTCACTTATCGCCATTTACAACATTTGTAAGTGTGTATCCATGCTGTTGTTTGGATCCCTGTGTCTCAGCGCTCAACTAGTCAGACAGACTTAGAGCGAAGCGAATTCTAATTGAGTGTAACTCTTCATTAAAATCAGGGCTCAACTAATGCTATCAACTAATATTTGTATTCTATCAGTCAGCAAACTGTGGATGATTTGCTCAGCTTTATATAAACACAGCCAGCAAATTAGCTTCCAGTCTAGATATCTTCATCTGCAGATTTTGTAGATCTTTGTATCCTGTTCTACGCGTCTATATGAGAAGAACAAAAAGGCTTGATGAGGGTAAAGAAAACTTCTATACTTTATCTCAGAGTAAGGTGACTATGACTTCTGATATAAAAAAAATATTAAAAATTTGTTCAGCGATTAATATACAGTATCACTGTTATTTTTCTATGAACAATTCAACAATTCGACAAGTCTGTCATACTCCTCTTTACTTTTAGTCCTCAATACACACTTACGAAGTGTGAATATACAGGTGATGATATCAGCGCTTCTAAACCATTCCATGTGCACTAACAGTTACTCAACTGAATGAAACGACAATAACAAAAAGAAATAGAATATGATATATATTCCAAATGAGCAACATATGAGCTATATTCCAAATGTTCAAACAATAGCTTTAGATAGTTATTCATTGATAATCTTCCCCTTCAATCAGATGCTAACTGCTACAGGCGTGACCCAAGTGTTTTTTGCTAGTTTCAGGCTGACGCAGTTATGATTTTCACGTCCACCGCCACGTTGTTTAAATAGCAGATGCATATGCACCTATTTGTGCCCATGGGCGTGCTGGTCTGAAAACGAGGTGTGTTCAGGCGCATTGTTGGTGCGTTGCTATTTTGAGGCAAGTGAAATTGACTGCACCACTGACCAACTGAAACCTGGTCTAAAGTCAATGGCTCTTTTTTTGTTGTTGTTATTTAAAGAGCGCGTTAGTAATATGCGCGTACACTCTGCTTATTACACGCAGCAGCACACAAACGTCAAATATTAAAAATAAAAGAATTACAATGTAAAAGATTGTTATTGCGTGCATAAAGATAAAAATGCTTTGGTGGAATTCGGCTTGTCCCGTAGATGGTCTGCTCGCACACTTTAACCTTGTGCAGGAGCAGATCTGTTTCCTTGCTAGAGAAGTGTTTAGTTTTTCTGCTTGCAAATTCCGCCATTTAAAAAGCAAATCCACCATGGCGTGAGCGCAGCTGGCTTTTAAAGGGAATGGGAGATGAGACTATGATTGGTTTATTGCACGTTACGCCAAAACACACCCATTACTCATTAAGAGAATAGGGACAAGCCTTTTAGACCATGCGCCGGGCGCGGCGACCATTTTTCCCGTCATTAAACTAGCAAAAGTGGATTTAGACACGCCCTAAGTGCACTTGCACTGTGCGCTTTAGACCAAACGCTTAAGATGGTTAAAATAGGGCCCAATGAGTTAAAAAAGAATTGGATTGGTTCAATTCTTAAACAAATCATCAGAATGGCTTTGTGAAATTGTTCAACTGATTTATTGAAAAGATTCATTGAAAAAAGTAGAGTGTATAATAAAGATTGTGTAAATAACGACTTGGTCCGTTCCTCACATACAGCCATAATATGACTTCAGAAGACTTGGAAAAAAGTAATATATTTGGAGCATTATAAGAATGCATGTCATGTGGGTTTTGGAACAGCATGAAGGTGAGTAAATGATGACAGATCCCTTGGGAAAATTATAAAGATGTTCTTTCTCAATTACCGCTGCATACAAATAAATTAAATATTTGTGCTTTGAGACTTGACGTTGTTGTCTTGTCATTTGTCTTCCCTTTCCAGTTCTCATGAAGCATTTCTGTACATTCTTTTACCCCATCTCTGCTCACTGTCACCATTCACTAAAAATATTCTCCTCGCTTTTTTCCCTCTGTCTTCCTGCTTGCTCCTGTTGCTCTCTCTCTCACTCTCTGACTACTCAGTTGCACTGTCTAAAAGTAATTATATGTGTTTAATAACTTCAAGGGCTATAAAACCTCTTGTTAGAGGAGCAAGGAGGTCTAGTTTAATGATGACCATAAAAAAGGGAGAGAGAGAAAGACAGAGACAGAGAGAAAAAGAGAGAGGGCAGGAAGGAGGGGAGACAGGGTACAGGTGAGAAATGAAAGAAGCGTTCCGCTGCCCTTTCTATTACCTCCTTTCAGTTGCCCCCGTTGTTAAAAATCCATCCGGGGAATTAGTCGTTGCTGTCTTGTCCCAGATTTATGGGTCGGAGGGTAAAAAGGGAAAGGGAGAAACGGATTGGGGTTGAACTTTCTCATTCATCTCCCTGTAATTGCTGCCTTCATTTAGGGGGCTACAGAACACACCATAGGCCCCCACTTCAGCACCCCATCCAACTGCTCCTGGCTCTCTTATCCCAAAGAGCCTTTGAAAAGAAGCCCTCTCTTGGGTTATTATTGCTTATTCTGTAGAGGACTACCGAAATGGGGGGGGGAAATCAGCCACAGACAACGATGGGGCTTTTGTTGGAGTTATTTAAGTGTGGGAAATCTCAGGCGGATGGGCTGGCAGCGGTGAAATAAGCCCGGCAGCTGTGGAAGATGAAATAACAGAATGGATGTTGAGAGGGATGAGAGCTTGCTTAAAGCCAGCCGAGTCAGGCGCAGAACCTCGGGGCCGCCACGCACTGGCGACCGGATTCTGTTTGGAACTGTCGGTGATCCAGGGATGTTCTATTCCTGCACCGTAAACCGTACAGTCGCCAATCCCGCTATCGCACACGAGCGAGCTCTGGCACAGATTTGTCCGCACGTCTGTATGCAGATACATCACAGCAGGGTTCTGCGCTATTCAGAATTGAACTGAGAATGCCTTTTATAACCCAGTTCAATTCCTGAATTTGATTTTCATTTGAATTAAGGTAGCAAACAGAATGCAGAAATGCAATTTGAATTTGAACATAAGCAAGAATTACTGAAATTCTAAAACAAAAATCTGATTTTTTTTTTATAATAGCTGCAATTTTTAACCAGAAAATCAAAGTTCAGACAATCTGTGACTATTGGCTTGACAAGACTTTGAATGAAAATTTTGAAGAAAAAAATAAATAAAGTCACCCAGTGGTGAAAATCAAGTTTTTAATGTTGTTTATATGTCTATGTGGTGTTTTTAACAAGCTTTAAGACAAACCATGTGCAAATTCATAAGTCAGCACCATTGCTGAGTATTTTCTCATTAAAACTGCAGTGAACCAAAAACAGTCTCAAAAACACTGTTTGAAATCGCCCATGTTTCTTACGTCACAAACTACCTTGTAACCAATCACGTCAACGTGTGGGCGGGCTTTAGCATATCATTAACTATGCTCTGAAACAGGGGAGTCTCAAGAAAAGCCAGGATATCCTGGTATAGTTTTCTGTTGATAAGAAAAATCATCTACTTTAGCAATGTAGGGAGGAATTATGTATATGATGTATAACACGATGTTATGAAGAACTATATGCCTTTCTCCACTAACGTTCTAAGTTGTTTAAAGCATTTCTAAGGCTATTGATTGTTAGAAGGCAGCTGTCTGACTCTGAGATGGCAAATGGGAACATGGTTTGTGTAACATTAGCAAAACATTATTAGCTGTTTGATAACGTAGTCAAGCAAAATGCTAATCATATTAACACATAACGGTATCAGAACAGTATCAGAATTACCATTCTGATACACTGACTTTGTAGGCGAGCCTGTATAATTCACTCTTCCACTTATTCTGAATCAGTTTCTGGTTCAAACGTATAGGGCTGAATTAAACCAGTATTTCCACTTGCCATTGCGCAGTGTTTAATACAGTAAAGTTAACAAAGTGGATATCTCTGAGCTGGTGTGAGTGACTGGAGGCGGGGCTAATTTGCATATTTATGGCTCATCGTATACTACGGATGGACGGATGGATGGATAGATAGATAGATAGATAGCAACAAATGAAGCCACAGGTTTGTTCCTGGTACAAAGGCTATTTTTGTGTCATGAACCCTGCCTGGGTTGCGCCCTGCTGGCTGAGAGGAGGACATTCCTAGACCACTGGGATGGGAATTATAACCGGTCCTGAGGGAGGTAAAGCTCTGGCCCGGCCATATCCGCTGGCACAGACCAAGCTTTAAGCCCTTCCGGCTCCAAGTCCGTTGGCTGCTTGCCTGGCCCATGGAAAGGAAGTCTGACCAGGCCGCCCTTCCCGCATCAGCTTTGTAAACCAGCCTCCTTGTGCTGGCATGGGCTGTGGTACAGGGCCATATGTCCGCTAGCGCGAGAGTGTCTCCTTACATCTGCTCCTACCACAACCCCCTGCCAAGGGCCGGCCGACCTGGACCGCTCTCACTTTCTTCCTCACTAGTCTGCTTTCCGTTCCTTATTTACATAAATATGCATTTTATCTGCTCGCTGCTTTCATAATCTAATCACCAACCTGACAGAGAAAACATAAAAATCCTTTTTAACACATAAACAAACATGTAAATTCAAAGTAACACAGAAACATATGTAAATGCACAAATGTTTTAGCATTAGCATGCACACACACGCTGTAGATCAGAGCAAGGTAAATACACAGAAACAGCACATAAATCTATCCACTAACACAATATAATGCTCAAAGAGAACAACAAAGAACCATTTGAAAGAACCAAACAGGTCTCTCTCATTGGTTAAAACGATTGTGGTCAGCCCTGACAAGCCCTATCACTTTCACAGCCTAGTCAGAGATTTGCTCTCCTGTGGGAAGCAAATGTGCTTTGATTATCTGTCACAGCTTCCATGTTTCTCCTTATCAGCCGGATTACGCACAAACCCAAATGCCTTAATCCTTCATATCAAGATGGTGCCACAAAGGTAATGTGGCAAACCTAATCAAGACTTTATTAGGATAATATCATTAACACAAAAGGATAATTACATGCGCATAGATTGCAAAGGCCTTTGATATTCAGTCTCTTTAATTGAGAGTGTCTTAAGGAGAGCACGATAGCTAGCTGCTTGATCCTTATTGGTGTTAATGCCCAGTCAGACTCCATTTGTTTCTTCATTATATGATGTTTCCAGTAAAGTCTGTTGAGCACAAAGAAGGCTAAAAAGCCATTCTCGAGTCTCGGCGGAGAGGAGGGCTGGATTATAAAGTGCTAAAGTAACACAAGAGGAAGTTCGGAATGCTGCAAGCAGTTGCAAAGCAAAACTGCTTGTGATAAAACTATTTATTTTTTGTTCTCAGACCTGCCTGCCTCGTATATTGATATTCTCAATGTACTAGTGCAATCAAAAGTGGCTGCTGTGGTTGCTGTGGTATTTGTGCTAAAAGTACCAAGGGACTTGTCGTGGTAGAGAGTCAAATATCAAGTAATCCATACACACAGATTCTAATGGCATCACATTTTCTGTTTATTATTGGTGTTTGACGGTGGGGGAAAGGAAACAGTACCTCAGCATCAATTTTCACCCGATTTACAACAAACCCAGGGTGAAAACAGAAGTTTATTGTCCATTCAAATGCAAACCCCTCATATTTTTGAGCCAAATGGGTACTGATGGCAACTTCTTTTAAGTTTTTAGATTACTATAAAACAATAATGATTTAAATATTTATTTATTAAACAATACATCCAATTTATTAAAAAGTAATATTTACAAATAATAATAATAATAATTATTATTATTATTATTAAATAAGTATTATTTTAATAAATGATTATTTATTCAACAGAACAATTTTAGAATTTTAAATAATAATACTATATTTTAAATAATAATAAGCATAATTATTATTAATTATTATTATTGTTATTAATTATTGTTAATTATTTTTATTTATTTTATTTATTTATTTTACTTTTATTTAAATTTATTTAAATCATATTATATTAGGTTTGGATTTCTTTTTTCTTTCTTTTTTTTTCTTGTATCTAATCTCATTTAGGTTGCCAAGTGAGACAGAATTGTCACCGGCACACCCTTAAAACAGGTGCAAGGTGCCCCTGGGTGAGTTTATCTAGAACAAATTATCAAATAGAATATGCCATTAACTATCAGACAGTTTTCAGACATTTGAATGAACATTCAACCAAGGCTTCTGCTTCCAATTATTTTCATCTACCCTCACACACACACACGCACACACACACACACACACACACACACACACACACACACACAAGCTGTGAGTGCCTACTCTCTCAGATCAAAGACATTTAACTCTGCACTCCCTGTCAGCCAAGGGTCAGCATTGTATCATCTTCCCTGGCTCAGCCACACAAAGGTTGTGCAGTGACTTCTATTTGATTTCTATTTGAAGAAAATATTAGATTTTCCAATCTAAGCTAAATCCCTCCCTTGGGCTCAGAGATAGGGCAGGAACACCTTAAAGTTGGCCAGATAATCGGTTGCATAGCTAAAAGTTCTTAAGCACTTTTTCCTGACATCCACGAGCACATTGTGGGAGAAACTCAACTGGGCGGAAAAGTAGATTTCTGCCAAAGTCGTCACAGGAAATAAGCGATTCAGACCTCAGTGGGGTTTTTTTCTTTCTTTCTTTTTTTTTCTTTCTTTTTTCGGTTGCTCACTAATTTAAGACAATTCAAGATGATTAGGCAATTTTCCCAGAAGGAACGAAGAAGGATGAAAAAACTCCAGTGGTTCATTATAAAGACTGTCAGCATCTTTAATATAATCTGTCTACATTATCTTTGGTGCATATCAGGTTGATCTCATTCGTAGTTGTAGGTTGTTAAAAAGTGTTTTTTGTTTCATCTGCCATGTCTTATCTCATCTGGGCGAGCAAGAACTGCCACCCATGCACAATGTCAACATGCTGACAGCATCTGAAACATAAAGGTTTTTAGGTATGTGACCTTAGTGATGTACAAAGTTTAACAACAAATTTATTTATAAATGAAGTCCAGAAGAGACTATTAAATGTGAAGCCATTTGTATGTGTGCATTATCAAAAAGTGTACATTTTAGATGCTGTCAATATGTTGATATTTTACAATGCAGTGACTGGCCAAACATACAAAACTACTTACTAAAAAGCGATTTACAAAAAAAAAAAAAAAAAAAAAAAGATCTTTACTAATAAATGCTAATAAGATTACATTGTGCACAGTCCATAGAGTCAGCAGTGATTGGAAGTTTACACCTGCTGCTCACTTTAGAAGTATGTGTGGTTGTGTGCTTCTGCCAATTACCTATGGTAATTGTCACAGCCTTGTCGGATTCTTCTCAACACCACACAAGCGAGTCGGCAATTTCTCCCCCAAATATTTGCACAATTTTCATCTGATCTGGTATCATTTGGGAATAAGGATTACTCTAGACCACTGTCTCCCACGCTTTTCTCCACCTCCACTCTTTGTTCTCCCCTCCGCTGCATTTGCTCATACACCTCTGTCTTCCTAATTAGGCAGATTAGCCTGTTTTAGATCCCAGTCAGAAACACACTAATGGCTCCCTTCATTTCAACACAGAAGGACAGGAAAACAACTCGAGAGCGCAAACACGTGCCGACATGACCCGAGGTTCACCTCATTGTCAGGCTGTACAATTTAACAAATACTTTTATGAAGGTATTCGCTGATAATGCATTCACGCAACATTTCGAGCTGTCAAAGAGCGCTGAATCTACAGTAGATAAGTTTACTGTGGGATCACGACGCCAGCTGATGTCACGTCTTTGTGATTCCATGCCGCAATGTGTCAAAGAGAGGTAGGACAGAAATAATGAAGGGAAACCATTCTTAGGAGTGAATAAAAAAAGGCCTTCTGGGACATGATGGGAAGTGAATCTAAGGTGCAGAGGTGGAAGGATCGGATCTTTTTCGAATTGCCAGCTAGGGAAAAAAAAAAATAAGAAGGAAGAGAGCAAGTGAGAATGTGAAAAATAGCCTGCCATTATTCATCATATGTAATGATGGCTTAATTATCTTCTAAACTCTCCTCTCCCCCACCCCAAAAAAAATCTATTTGACAACAGGTGTAAATGAATTCTTCATTGTTTTAGAGAATAATTGGTGCAAGCTTGCAGGAGGAAGGTTGGAGACGTAATTAAATCCAAAAGCGAGCTGAATAAATGAAGTGGGGAGTTGGGGGGCGCACGCATGACAGATATTAATGTCCTCCAATGAAATGTGGCGATGCCAGTAATAACCCATTCACAGCCATGAAGATCTGCTAGCCAGAGATGTTATGGGGAAGTGATGCATTCTGGGAGGTGGTCAAATATGGACCTAAAAATGACAAAAAAAAATTTGTAATTGTGTAGTTTTGAAATTGAAATTTTCTAGTTGTTTTTTTTTTTAAATATTAAATTAGTTATACATGTTCAGATTATAACATTACAACTTTCAGATTAAATTCAGAGCTTCAAAATTCTAAAATTCAAACCTGAGAAATTTAGTTTGTTTAAAAACTCAGCCAAAAATCAAGCTTCCACGTTCCAGAGAACAAATAAAGTAAAAAAAAAATCTGCTGTTTAAAAATACAGATCAATTACAAATCAAAACATTTCAGTTTTGTTAAGTCACATCTAAAATTCAGGCTTAGTCCACACGTACACAGGTAGTTTTTCCTCCTTTGTTTAAAAAAAAAAAAATCGCGTCCACATGAAAACGCAAAAACACGCTATCAAGGGCTGGCATAACGCTGACCGTAAAGCCTTGTTGGCCAATCAGAAGCCTGGCAAAAAGTTTATTACCGGTTCCGGATCCGACATCACAAGCCAAAATCTCCTGTTTAGCCATATAGATCAACACTGTAACCGGAGTTACTAAAATGGTCGGTTTCCATGACCAGATACTGCATCTGCATGTGGACAAACGGCCAAACCGCATAGAAGAAGCTGCGGTTTTGAAAATACCCTTGTTCATGTGGACAGGGCCTCAAATGTACAAAATTCAATTTGAAACTGAAATTTCACAAAAAAAGTGTTTTTTAGAATTCGATAATTCAGATTTACAAATTTCAAATCTATAAAACAACACGGAAGCAATTATGTTTTTTTCTTTTTTTTTGTTAAATGTCCTGTCTAGAGCTAAAATGTAGAAAATTCTCATTTAAACCTATAAATACACCATAAAAGTTCCATGTGGTTAAATGCCGCATCTAAAATTCAAAATTACAAAATTCAAATCACATAATTTTTCTAGCTTCTTAGTCAAACAGGTCTAACCACATTTAAAAATTCAACTTACACCTGATGATTATAATAAGTGCTGATGAGCACATTACATTCTGGGACAAATATGCTTCAGAGGTGTTTTAAGGTCAGCATCAGTGGTTCGCCTGGGTTTTGGAGTGATTTGACTAGGCAATGTCGCAGAACCCCAGGGCAAAATACAGGCCAAGCAATTTGCACAGTAGTAACACACTTGGCATTGCCCTAAAACGTTACTATGTGCCTAAAATACTCGTATTTTCCAATGCCGCCTGGCAAGGCTGCTGGAATCATTGCACCATGTATCATCAGCTTCAGTGTCTCGACATTTGGCCGACAAGCGATAACAGTGTGTGTGCCACCAGACAAGCATGTTTGTGCTGTGTCTAATGTTGGCTGTTTGTGTTTGGATAAGGCCTGATTCAGAGAGATGGAGTTTACATGTCAAACACAATCCTAGTCTTGAGGGACCGAGACGGGCGTGGGCTTACTTCAAAGACACAGAGCGCAGGGAATGGTACGAGGGGCTGCCACATGAAACCCTGGCGTTTTTCGTGTGTTCCAATATAACATAAACACTCTAATGGTGTAATCAACAGAGAGGAAACAACCTTGTTGGATATCTGAGGCCTTGATAATGAAATACATAAATGCAACATCTATT
The DNA here is from genome assembly GCA_037950665.1 of Hypophthalmichthys nobilis. Classification (NCBI taxonomy): domain Eukaryota; kingdom Metazoa; phylum Chordata; class Actinopteri; order Cypriniformes; family Xenocyprididae; genus Hypophthalmichthys; species Hypophthalmichthys nobilis. The sequence continues at coordinate 9,230,238 of CM075472.1, forward strand.
CTTTACAATGCCTTGTTCTTTTCCACTTCTTCCTTCATTTTCCCTTTGATGTCAGTGCATGTTTTTTGGGGTTGAAAACAAAATGCAGTGTATCAAATGAATAATGGAAATGCAAAGGCCACCTTTTAATCTCAGCAGGCCTTCGGTGCTATTCTTCAAAGCCCCACCCCCCCCACACACACACCTCGTCGGTGCCGTTAGGCAATTATCCTTATATGAAGTGCAAAGCCGTGCTGAAGATGGCCGAAGGTGTCACGTCATGGTGGTAAGTCAGATAATGACCTTGTAAACACACAGACACATGTGCCTGATACAGTAGTCATTATCACTTACAAAGAAAAGATCAAAGTCAAAGTCAAACACTGTGTTCAGACAATGTACTGTTGTTCTGTCTTTTGAAGAAGGTTTTTGATATAAATACTTTTTTTTAAATGCAATTTATATCTGAGTTACTAATTCAGAATATAGGGGAGCCTGGGCTAATTGTCATTGAACATTTCTGTACTTTTATAAGTTTTTGTACAAACACATCTCTTAAAGTCTTAGCTACAAAATCGCTATTGAAAATTTCCATAATTTTTGCCAGGAAAAAACACAGCACACTGCACATAATACCTTTTGTGACATCATGCCCCAATAGCAGGGCACTGCATACTCCATGATATATATATATATATATATATATATATATATATATATATATATATATATATATATATATATATGAGTTGTTGATCAATAATTATTAATAGTGACTACTTGGACATACAAGTTTATGATATATATATACACACTACCAGTCAAAAGTTTGGACATGGTAAGATTTTTAATGTTTCGTCTGCTTACCAAGGCTGAATTTATTTAATTAAAAGTACAGTAAAAACAGTAATATTGTGAAATATTATTACAAATTAAAATATTGTTCTATTTGAAAATATTTTAAAATGTAATTTATTCTTGTGATGGCAAAGCTGAATTTTCAGCATCATTACTCCAGTCTTCAGTGTCACATGATCCTTCAGAAAACATTCTAATATGATGATTTGATGCTAAAGAAATTATTTTTTTCAGCAAGAATGCATTAAATCTATCAAAAGTGACAGTAAAGACATTTATAATGTTACAAAAGATTATATTTCAAATAAACGCTGTTCTTTTGAACTTTCTATTCATCAAAGAATCCTAAAAAATAAATATTGTACACAAATATTTTGTACAATTGTACACAATAAATGTTTCTTGAGCAGCAAATCAGCATATTAGAATGATTTCTGAAGGATCATGTGACACTGAAGACTGGAGTAATGATGCTGAAAATTCAGCTTTGCCAACACAAGAATAAATTACATTTTAAAATATTTTCAAATAGAACATAGTTATTTTAAATTGTAATAATATTTCACAATATCACTGTTTTTACTGTATTTTTAATTAAATAAATGCAGCCTTGGTGAGCAGACGAAACTTCTTTTTAAAACATAAAAAATCTTACCGATTCCAAACTTTTGACTGGTAGTGTATATATGATTACAAGTTTATCATATATATATATATATATATATATATATATATATATAGCAGACATTTGCATGTTATTTGTCCTAGCCCTTATATACGGTTACGCATTTGCAATTTAAAGTAACCATAACCATAAAGTCCAGGTTTTTTATTTATTTATTTTTTATGGAATATTGCAGCGTTTAGTATAAAAGATTTATACGTGTATAAATATATGTATAATATACATTTAATATACTTTTTTATTTCATGTGCACTCATAATCTTTAATCAAAATAACTTCCCCTCCCACTTGCCGCATCATCTCTTCTCTGATGATGTGTTTACTGGCGTGAGGGTGTGAGGGCGGGGCAACCTGTCAGTCACATGAGATCACAGCAATAGCAAATCACAACGATCCAATCAATTCCCGATGAACGAAATCAAGTTCCACCCAACATTTTTTTTTCTTGTTCAAGAACCCGTTTCACTCAAATATACGTCACCATAGACGATCACAACTTCCATTTCATGCTGACTTTAAAAGTAATAGAAATTCATACTATGATCCCCTTGTGACAACATCCCTATATGACAACTAGCCCCAGTCTTCTCTAAATGCAAAATTAAAGCTAATACCTGACCAGATTGTAAAGGTGTGTATGTGTGTGAGGGGTGGGGGGTGTGGGGGGTGTTGTGTGTGAAGCACAATCTGTTAAAATCACACTTATCAACAAATCAAGGATAATCCGTTCAAACTGAGAGAGCCAAATTACTGCATTCTGGCAATCATTCAGTTTACTAATTACAAGCGAGACAATCTCCTCTTCTCTCTCACCTGCTCTGTTTGCAAAAAATATTATGCTGGATGACAGAGGAAGATGACAGACAATTCAGCTGATAAGAGAGCTAATTTGAGCCTGTGTTTGTTTAAAGTAATATTCAAACGTTTCTTAATCGTGTCTCCGCTGTCTTTAGCCTGACTTTGGTGCAGATCCATGGATTGAGATTCTGCAGGGCTTAGATAGGGCCAACAATTCTCTGGCGAGATCTCTGATCTGTGTGATAAATCTGGGTGGCATGTACTGAGGAGGGGACACTTTGTTATTCAAGGCAATTTGCGACCACTGAGATTCAGCTGTTGATTCAATTCAACTCTGACTCGGGTTTCTTTACTTGTGTAAGGTTTCAGATAATATTCTTTTTACATTTATTTTTAACAAACTTTTCAAATATATATTTTTTCAAGATCGTCAAAGGCACATTTTCTCATGTTTTCGTATAAATACAGATATCACTCTATGTGCTATGAGATTTAGTTATGTATGAATACATATTTGGATGAGAGGAAGTGTTTTCAGCCACTGCACTTTCAGCCTTGCATTGATTTGTAGCTGAATGTCTTATATAGCTGAATATAGTATAAATTCGGATAGTCCGGTCATGTAATAAGAAGCTCAAATTTGTTGCAAAAGGCTGAATGGAGTTGCACAATCCAGGCCACAAAACTTTTACAATATATGAGAACATAAAAGCCCCCCCCCCCTCAATTGCCTGGGCAGTGGCACTGGAATAATATATGACTTTCATAATACAACCATGGAGGCCCATGCAAATAAGTGTGAAACTGCAATATAATCATTTATGTAAATGACACAGAGCTCAGCTTTAGCTTCATTATTCCCCACACCCTCTGATGAAAGGGTAAATGGGGGAGAGAGAAATGGAAAAGAGCGAGAAAAGTTCCTGTTTTCAAGACAGGAGGGGCAAATCAATAGCATGAAGCTGTGCTAAAAAGAGAAAGCCTTTGATATTCTGTTAAAAATGAATTTCCTTTGTCCTGCCTTAAAACTCAGGTCTACAGTAGCTTAAATGATTTATACAGGAGGATTAAAGTGGAGAACACAACCCGGCTATACACGGAAGGTTAGAGAGAAGATAAGCTTCAGATATAGTAAATTAACAAATTGAGAACAGTATCTGAGAGCTTGTTCTCCTCTTTAGGCAGCTTGATGCAGATTTTTTTTTTCTCTAGAAGTGGCATCAAACACAACACAAAGTTTTGCGCACAACCGTCGTGGGTATTTCTATTTGGTCATTTTATTTAAGTGGCAAGAATAAGTGGCACAAATCTTTGATCAAAACCACCCGTTTGCATTTAACCGGTTCAGGGATTTGACCAGAACAACCTAACATCATTTGAATTTAACGCACTACACTCACTTTGTCCTGAATGAGGAGATATTTTGCAATCAAATGCATTACTTCTCCAAATGTCTTACATATGAACTTTAAATGTGTTCTGAGTAGAATTGCTGAACTTTGCCAACGAGGACAAAATGATCTATGAATAAAAAAGTAATTCATTGGTATATTACCTTACATAGACATAATGTTAAAATAAACTAATAAACGCCAAATGGCTTCTTACTCTACTTTCAATCAATTAAAATGCCCTGCTTCTTTTCCTGACTATAAATAATTATGCAATTACCAACTGCCTTCTGTCAGTGAATGCTGTTCCTATTGCTAAAATGCAGAAGGTATAGTTATACTGGATACAAGCCTAATCTACATCAAAAGAGCCATAACCGTGAATGAATTACCTGGATTTACTATGCATGCATATGTTTCAAATCTCCATATATGCTGATTTGGTGCTCAAGAAACATTTCTATTATTATCAATGTTGAAAATAGCTGTGCTGCTTAATATTATTATTAATATAAAAACTAGTTTTAAAGAATTGCATAATGTTAAACAAAAATACACTTTAAAACGTAAATAACATTTCTGTAATCGTTTAACCATCATTTATCATGTAATTTTTTTTTTTTTTACCGTGGGACATACAGGCATTTTCTCAGTAAAGTTCTGTGTAGTAACTGATGATAAAACCACAGAACACACCAAAAAGGCAACATACATTCACCTAAAGCGATCAATTTTATTTACACGGTGTAATCCAAATCTTTAAAATCCATACGTTAAAATGGTTATGTTTGGGTTTGGGGGTAAGGTTAAAGGATCTAAAATGTATCTAAAAACTAGTAAAAGGGCAGTTATATAAAAGATTTGTAAATATTTTATGTTTGTTTAGCTGTAAATACGTAATAGTCTTTATGTTCATCAATACGTCCATATTGTATGTTTCAATATCTATCCAAACGTACAAAAACATACGTTATGTACCTGTAATTATGTCATATCAATACATACAGAGGTTGGACAATGAAACTGAAACACAATAATATATTAGTATGGTGTAGGGCCAATACAGCATCAGTTTGTCTTGGGAATGATAGATACAAGTCCTGCACACAGTGGCTAGAGGGATTTTGAGCCATTCCTTTTCCAGAGCAGTGGCCAGGTCACTATGTGATGTTGGTGGAGGAAAACATTTTCTTACCCCCAAAGTGGCTCAAAAACATTTAGATCTGTTGACTGTGCAGGCCATGGGAGATGTTCCACTTCACTTTCATGTTCATCAAACCATTCTGTCACATTCTGTCACCATTCTGTGTGTATTGGTGCATTATCATGCTGATAAACGGCACCCCCTTCAGGGTACAATGTTTGAACCATTAGATGCACATGGTCCTCCAGAATGGTTCAGTAGTCCTTGGCAGTGACACGCCCATCAAGCACAGCAGGGAATGCCATGGTATTGCAGCCCAAACCATCACTGATCCTCCCCTGTGCTTCACTCTGGGCATGCAACAGTCCGAGTGTTAAGCTTCTTTGGGGCTTCTCCACACCATAACTCCCATGGATGTGGGAAAAACATTGACGGTGGACTCAGAGGACAATACATGTTTGAAATTGTCCACAGCCTAAGATTTGCACTGTTGGCACCAATGAAACCGACATTTGGCATTGGAACGAGTGACCAAAGGTTAGGATATTGCAGCCCAACCATGAATATTCACTCTGTGGAGCTCCTAACGAACAGTTTTGGTGGAAACAGTAGTGTCGAGGTGCATTTAATTCTGCAGTGAGTTGGGCAGCTGTTGGTTTTATGTTTTTTGGATGCAATCCGGGTTAGTACCTGGACATCCCTGTCAGACAGCTTCCTCTTGCGTTCACAGTTAATCCTGTTGGATGTGGTTCGTCCTTCGTGGTGGTATGCTGACATTACCTAGGATCCCGCTCTCGATACATCACAAAGACTTCTGTTCTGGTCACAGATGAGCCAGCAAGACGTGCACCAAAAATTTGTCCTCTTTTCAACTCTGATGTCTCCCATTATGTTGTGTAGATTGCAATATTTTATGTACAGCTGTGTAATTGCTCTGCTAATTCACCCTTAACTCTCTGCTCTTACTGATGGAATGAAAAATCAGTGAAGACTGGCCACCAGGCCATGCAAATATAGGCGTGAAACCTCCAACACTTTATTGGACAGTGTTTCAGTTTCATTGTCCAACCCCCGTACAAATTAACAATGAGCACAGGCTTATGGATTATATGCCACTGGTTCCTCCTACAAAAAATTGGGTTCATCTCCAGTTTATTCATTAAGAAAAAAAATCCACCTAAACCATAATTTGAATTCTAATTTAGCAGAAAATCTATTAATTTCACAAAATAGCAGCAATCATTAGAGACGCATTATAGATTCACATCTAGTGTTGCTAATTACAGCCAACCTTGATGAAACGGATTTGACAAAAACCACCAGCTGGGTTTGTTGGTTCATCAATAACCAAGACCCAGGCTTGCCACATCCGCTCATATTCATAACTATGAGTCAGCTCCTTTTAAAACACTCCAGCTATTTATTCGTCTATTAGTGCAGAAATATGTCCATGTTTAAATTGGCTGGAATAATTCAAGATGCCCCGTCTGTTATCTAAAAGCTGATTTGAGTCTTTGTGCAGTTGGAATCTGAGACACAATGAGGCCATGTTGTGGTTCTGTAGGGGCAGCTGGGAAGTCTTGACAAGCAAAGGGTATGCACCAGGAAAACAGCTGGCATGCCTCACTGCCGCAGGCCCAGACTGCCTGGTCAACCCGCAGCAGAATGCCCAGAAAGCACCCACCTGTCCGGCCTCAGGCCAGCCCTGCTAAAGCGGCATGAGCCAGCCATCTGTGCATGAGGCCCCCTTAGCACCTGGATGCCCAGACCACTGCTGGCTCTCAAAGGGACAGGCTGGCTCCCTCACTCTGGCTTCTGGTGTCTAGTGACTGGATCAGAGACTCCAGAGCTGAGGAAAGAGGAATCTGTCTAACTGGAGAGAGCGAGGAAACACTCAGCACATGAAACCATCAGATAATGCTTAGTGCTCATGGTGTCTCCAGACCAGCATCCACAGAGGGGGAATTCACTAAGAATAACCCTACAAATGTTAATACACATATTCTCCATTTGATTAGATTCTGATAAGATATGATTCCAAAAATGCATTTTTTTTTTATGTTTTTGAAAGAAGTCTCTTATGCTCCCAAATGACATATTTGATGAAAAATACAGTAAAAACAGTAATATTGTGAAATATTATTACAATTAAAAAAAAAGAACCGTTTTCTATATCAATATCTTTTAAAATGTAATTTATTCCTGTGATGGCAAAGCTGAATTTTCAGCATCAGTACTCCAGTCTTCAGCATCACATGATTCTTTAGAAATCATTCTAATATGCTGATTTTGCACTTAAGAAACATTTCTTATTATCATCAATGTTGAAAACTTTTTTTCCTGTTTATATTTTGGTGGAAACCATGATATACTACCTTTCAAAGAGTAAGATTAAAACAAAGAAAATAAATTAATACTTGTATTCAACAAGAACACATTAAATTGATCAAAAAATACAGGAAAGACATTTATAATGTTACAAAAGATTTCTATGTCAAATAAATGCTGCTTTTTAACTTTCTATTCATCAAGGAATCCTGAAAAAATGTATCACAGTTTCCACAAAAATATTAACCAGCAAAACCATTTTCAATATTGTTAATAACAAAAACTATTATTAATATCTTAGCAGCAATATTAACTGATAATATTTAAGTACCAAATCAGCATGTTAGAACGTTTTCTGAAGGATCATGTGACTAATAAATGCAGCCTTGGTAGGATTAAGATACTTCTTTCAGAAACACTACAAAAATCTTAATTATTCCTTTTGAAGTATAAACTTTTAAATGGTAGTTTAAGTATAAACTGTTGTAATGTCCATTTTGCTTACATTTGCAAGAAATGATCTCTTAGATGCTGCTGTAAATTATACAGGGAACCTTCTAACTTGGTATATTACAAAAACATGAATTTTAAAAATTAATAGCAGATGAGTTTGTGGGTATTCTTGGGTGATTCATTCATTCATTAAAAAAAAAAAAAAACAATTTGTCTGTGAATCGGACTACACTTCTTTTGCTGTATGTTTTTGATTCATTAAAAAAATATGCTTCATAAACGCCAATTCACACCACACCGACAAACGGCAACAGACACTTCGTCAGGTTTTGTCAGACCAATGTGTTACTGCGTCACAGTCTGTTGCTGTCTGTCAGAGCTTGTTTTCAACGCTTGAACATACTGAATCTGTGTTAGAATGTCTGAGAAGTTACATGCTGTAATTTGGTCGCATAGACTGTTGGCATTGGTCTGCATCTGTCAGGGAATTGGCCTTAAGAGTTATGAGGGGCTACACATATGAATATAACTCATCAGGCAGTTAAAATGCTCTTCACCATCATTTGACGTCATCATTAGATGAATTATTGCTGCCACGATCAATTGAAAGTGTACAGAAATGTCTCTTTTAAATGAAATTACATTTACAGGCCTGCTTTCCACGGGCGATAAAACTGTGACATTCAAGTTGAGAATAGGCCACAAACTATAAGTCTAAAATGAGGCATGTTTGTGCTGAAAAGAATGACAATGCTCATGATGCTATTTCATGGTTAAGCTGAATTGCAGGTGGCTAGTGAATAAGATGAAGATTTTTCTGCTGAAATAAACATCTGTCCTAAAGCACTGAAATTAATCAAAGTCAAATTGAGAAAAATTGAGAAGAAGCTCTGCTAACAGAAAAGTATCAGGCAAAGGTCAAAGAGCAAGAGGAAGATGTAAAAAAAGAGATCTTAAGAGTCTGTGAGCATGGCAATGCAGCGAGGCTAAATCCTGTAATGATGGTGTGAAGCTGTAACTTCGCAGGCCAGAGAAGCGAGTCTCAGCATGGAAAAGCAAACTAGCGCATTAACATGCACAATGCCCAAGGCTATTTCTTCTACTCTTTCATGCTTGTGAGGAGTAACCCTAGACGGCTTTGTCTTCATCCCTCCTTCTGTGTGGACTCTGGTCCTGTGGGCTGAGGGGAAGGGTCCACTGCAGCCCTCTAAATCCAGCAACGGCCGGCAGATCACACCTCTGATCGACAGAGTGCATATGAAGTGGGGATTTCCTGGGAAAGAAGCGTGAACCGAGAGAGATCGGAATGTTCTCTCATAGCAAGCTCTTAAGCAAATTGCCATGTGTATAGTCCTGCCCTGAATGCCAATGTTTAACTGCTACACAAATGTTTCAGACATAAAAAACTGGCCTATATTTTAGGGATGCACATAATGTCAGTATCATACTGTTTATAAGCCAATATTAAAATATCAATTATCAGTTTATATATATATATATATATATATACACAATGGGTACGGAAAGTATTCAGACCCCCTTAAATTTTTCACTCTTTGTTATATTGCAGCCATTTGCTAAAATCATTTCAGTTCATTTTTTTCCTCATTAATGTACACACAGCACCCCATGTTGACAGAAAAACACAGAATTGTTGACATTTCTGCAGATTTATTAAAAAAGAAAAACTGAAATATCACATGGTCCTAAGTATTCAGACCCTTTGCTGTGACACTCATATATTTAACTCAGGTGCTGTCCATTTCTTCTGATCATCCTTGAGATGGTTCTACACCTTCATTTGAGTCCAGCTGTGTTTGATTATACTGATTGAACTTGATTAGGAAAGCCACACACCTGTCTATATAAGACCTTACAGCTCACAGTGCATGTCAGAGCAAATGAGAATCATGAGGTCAAAGGAACTGCCTGAAGAACTCAGAATTGTGAACTGAAGAGACAGAATTGTGGCAAAGCACAGATCTGGCCAAGGTTACAAAAAAATGTCTGCTGCACTTAAGGTTCCTAAGAGCACAGTAGCCTCCATAATCCTTAAATGGAAGACGTTTGGGATGACCATAACCCTTCCTAGAGCTGGCCGTCCGGTCAAACTGAGCTATCGGGGGAGAAGAGCCTTGGTGAGAGAGGTAAAGAAGAACCCAAAGATCACTGTGGCTGAGCTCCAGAGATGCAGTCGGGAGATGGAAGAAAGTTGTAGAAAGTCAACCATCACTGCAGCCCTGAAAATTCAGCTTTGATCACAGGAATAAATTACTTTATAAAATATATTCAAACAGTTATTTTAAATTGTAATAATATTTCACAATATTACTGTTTTTAATGTATTTTTAATTAAATAAATGCAGCCTTGGTGAGCAGACGAAACTTCTTTTAAAAACAATAAAAATCTTACCGATTTTGACTGGTAGTGTGTGTATATATATATATATATATATATATATATATATATATATATATATATATATATATATATATATATATATATATATGTGTATATATATATATATATGTGTGTATATATATATATGTGTATATATATATATATGTGTGTATATATATATATGTGTATATATATATATATATGTGTGTATATATATATATGTGTGTATATATATATATATGTGTATATATATATATATATATGTGTGTATATATATATATGTGTATATATATATATATGTGTATATATATATATATATATATATATATATATATATATATGTATATATATATATATATATATATATATGTGTATATATATATATATATATATATATATATATATATATATATATATATATATATATATATATATATATATATATATATATATATATATATATATATCCAAGATGGACATAAATTCTAAAAATGTGCATAAAAAACTTTGAATACATTTTTTTACCCAATAAGAAAACATGCGCATACTATGATGGGAACACATTTACCAAATAAATTCCATCGAAAAAATGTCATGTGACTGCGCGGTAGGAAGGCATAGCTAGACTAACCAATTAATTAATTCATTTTAAATGAAATATCAGTGTATTCCCACTATAAAGGTCTAAAATATATTATTACACAAAACAAAAGTCCTAAATATATAACATACAATGTTTTCATCATTGTTACTGCAATCATCACATCATTCTTGAATCATTAGTTGTCAAAATGTCACAAGACGAGTCTCTAAATTGAGGTACAAAACTAAAAAAACAAAACACAAGCTTGGTGGTTGGAGCGGAATGCAAAAGTACTTTTATCTTTTATTTTCTCTTGTTTTTTGCTGTTGTTTTCTGTTATTTACTTCTTTATCCTTTGTTGAATCAAAGGAGTACCAGCCATCATGTATCAGTTGTGTCTGGTTCTGTGAAGTAGGGAGATTTGAATCCCATCACACCTTCACGCTCTTCTCGTCTCCAACCTCATCCCTCCTGGAGTCAGAGACACGAGGAGCAGAGCAGGAAGGAGAGTTCTGAGGAGCGTCTGAACATCAATGCAGAGCCACAGTAAAAGAGGGAGAGTGGTTGTAGGTGTCTGGTAGTGTAGGTGTCTCTGTGTGTGAGGATGTGGGAGTGTGTGTAGGCTGGCTGCTGAGAATCATGGGAAGACGTGGTGGAAAATAGGAGAGCACAAGGGAAGGTTGTTATCAGAGGAGCTGCAATGTCCTCCACACAGGACGAACACTCCCACTCATTTCAATGAGTCGTCTTGAGAGGGGTGTGTGCCTGAGAAAGTCTACAGAAAAGAGTCAGGGACAAATTCACACATTCAGTTTAACCAGATGCTGATATTGCACTATGCTGTATGTATTTAAATTAAGTAAATGTCATTCTTTCAGTGCAAAAAAAGTGAAAAGCCTCCATAAATGTAAGTCAGTTTACACTCTTTGCCAGTGGAAAGCAAGTGGTACACAGAATTTTATTCAACAGAGATGCTTGTGTAAATTTTCTAGTAATTCATCAAATTATATAATAATTTCCAAATTTAATTATTTTTAAAATTATTCATTTGGTCCTCAGCAGCCCTGAATGTGTGCATGTGGTACGAAAAAAAAAAAAAAAAAAAAAAGTGTTAAAATCATTATAAAAGATCATGAATGGTTAAAATAATATAATAATAAAATTAATTATAATTATAATAAATAATGGATTTATTATAAAATCCTTTAAAAAACCTAGTCAAAACAACATTTATTTTTTAGTTGGATGGCACAACTGCACAACATAATGAATTACAGTAACAAAATTAACCTTTTTTTGCATTAAATGTTTTACATAATATCCTAATATCCTTTGCATCTAGATGGATTATTTTACCATTTGTTTCACAAGAGTTATCCAATAAGGAATGAAAACTGTGCCAACCAACTCCTGTCAATTCTTCCTGTCAATACTGGTACTGATCCATTCAAAGAGTTTTAATTTTACTTTCACAGTTTTCTCTTATGATCGAAACTATGTATCTTGAGGAGGAGTACTATATATGAGCAACAGTTCTGTACTAGTGAGGTAATGAGAGCCACAGGCACTTCGACCCAGCTAAATGCTAAGTTCATAAAAGATGAAAAAGACAAATCTCTCGGTTACATGAGCAAAATATTTCGCAAAAAGCTCGACTGAAAAGGCACAACAAGAAAGAATGGTTCCCTACATTCCCTGGCTACCTCATTATGTTTTTCTCTGCCTTACTTTCCAGGCAGTTTCACCATCGCCTCCACTCAACGCAACACCAAAAGGGGACGAGCCTTCCCTTTGAAGGGACCAGAAAGTGTTTCAAACACAAACCGATTTTAAAGGGAGATAATAAGAGCAAATGAATCTTGTCCAACTTTCATTTTGGCCCAAAACAACCTGTTTTGTCTCCCAATGTCATGTCCTTTTTGCTTACAGCTCTGTTAGCTGGACGGACACAGAAGGCCAGACATTACCAGTTGGTGCTAATCACGAGGGCTGTTGTAGCACTGTTAATCAAGTGTTTTATCGGCATTCAAAGTCAATTGCATCCAATTAGATTCAGTTCCAGCCAGGCCTTGAACGTGAGCCATATTCACACATCATGGCTGAATTCATGACTCATGTGTGGAATTGAGATTGGGTTCCCCCTTTGCATCTACCAAGAAAGGGCAAATACAATTCACTGCACAGCGCTGGCAGAAGCACCACCCTCTCTAGGCAACGCTTCACTATGCTAATGAGCCTAAGCCAGGGATGCTAGTGTTGACGCTGCAGGATATGTTAGCAAACACTTAAACCTTCAAGTTAAAACACCACACTCAATCAAAAAGTCCATTTTAAATGTCAGTTGGGAAACAGAAGAGAGAAACAACAAAGTATTTTGAATTTCCTTTAACAGCATAACACGCTCGGCCCAATCTCACAGGAGTTTCCGTAAGGTCAGAACTTCAATGAATAATAGTTGAGCTCTTATATTGTTTGAAGGGAGATGGATATTACACATGCAGTACAGCCCTAAAGCCATAATCAAGCATGTGCATGTATGAACGTGGAGTCAATGCAATATAAAGAGTGCATGAAAAGAGGTAAATGACATGACTTGAAAAAGAATAAACCTTAATTGAGCTAGTCAACTTCTGTATTGTTTTAGAAGGATTTAATAATTAGCTTATTTCTGTTTCAACTATGTAACCTATAAAGTGATTACAAATGAATCAAACAGTATTTGATTAAATAATCAAATTAATTGCAATTAATCACAATATATCAATACATGCTAAGAAAAGCTTCTAAATTAAGATAATTCAAGATAACTAAGACAATATATTGCTTATTTTCATATCAATGAACATAAAGGAAACCACTGGCCTACAGTCAACATCAACATATTTTTAAGTTTGTCGATGCCAGTATATGCTGTAGCCTACGTGTTTGTTTCTCAGCTAATTTCACAACTTTGTTCAACATGTCTTGAAACAGTGTATACACTACCAATCAATTATTTATATTTTGAATAAATGCTGTTCTTTTTAACCTTTTATTCATCAATGAATCCTGAAAAAAGTATCACAGGTTCCAAAAAAAATATTAAGCAACACAACTGTTTTCAACATTGATAATAACTGAGTATCAAATCAGCATATTAGAATGATTGCTGAAGGATCATGTGACACTGAAGACTGGAGTAATGATGCTGAAAATTCAGCCTTGCATCACAGAAATAAATTATATTTAAAAGTATATTTAAAGTATATTAAAATAGAAAACCATAATTTTAAATTGTAATAATATTTCACAATATTATTGTTTTTTCTGTATTTATTATGAAATAAATGCAGCCTTAATGAGCATAAGAGACTTCGTTCAAAAACATTAAAAATAGTAATGTTTCCAAACTTTTGACTGGTAGTGTGTATATAATATATAGATATACTGTGAGTGTATCTTTATGTATATATATATATATATATATATATATATATATATATATATATATAAAGATACACTCACAGTCCACTTTATTAGATACACCTGTTCAACTGCTTGTTAAAGCAAATATCTAATCAGCCAATCAATGCATTGACATGGTCAAGATGATCTGCTGAAGTTCAAACTGACCATTAGAATGGGGAAGAAAGGCAATTTAAGTGACTTTGAACATGACGGGCTGGGCTGAGTATTTCAGAAACTGCTGATCTACTGGGATTTTCATGCACAACCATCTCTAAGATTTACAGAGAATGGTCCAAAAAAGAGAAAATACCCAGTTCTGCCTTGTTGGTGCCAGAGGTCAGAGAATGGCCAGACTGGTTTGAACTGATAGAAAGGCAACAGTAAATGACCACTTGTTAGCATCTCTGAATGCACAACACATCAAACCTTGAAGCAGATGGGCTACAGCAACAGAAGACCACATGGTGTCACTCCTGTCAGCAAAGAACAGGAAACTGAGACTAAGCGTCAAAATTTGTTGTAAACAACATGAAAGCATGGATCCATCAACAGTTCAGGCTGGTGGAGGTGGTGTAGGGCATATTTTCTTGGCACACTTTGAGCCCCCAGTACCAATTGAGCATCATTTAAACACCACAGCCTACCTGAGTATTGTTGCTGTCCATGTCCATCCCTTTATGACCACAGTGTACCCATCTTCTGATGGCTACTTCCAGCAGGATAATGTGCCAAGTCACAGAGCTCAAATCATCTCAAACTGGGCTGCATTTCTCAAAAGCATTGTAAGCCTAACTAGATCATAGAACCATTGGCACCAATGGTCTCTACGATCATCTTAGCTCACAATGCTTTTCAGAAACGCAGCCCAGGTTTCTTGAACATGACAATGAGTTCACTATACTCAAATGGCCTCTACAGTTACCAGATCTCAATCCAGTAGAGCACCTTTGGGATGTGGTGGAATGGGAATGGTGGATATATATTTTGCTTGTCATCTCTCACTTTTGCTGAAAACATTGTCTACAGTAGCTCTCTGGCATTGTTTTATTCTGAATCCTACCCTTTACTATCCTTAAAAACAGTTAAAGTTTGTTACATTAAGTATCATCCCTCCCTCTAGTCAATGGCATAGGCGAAAGTGGTAATGTTCTCTAGTGAAGCATGGGCACTGCCCCTGCACCAAATACATCTCTGCTACACATTTACATCTACTGACAACCAGATGCTTTTTTATTTGGTCCATTAAAAATTAGTCAGATGAGATTTGAACTTGTAAACCGTCGTAAGAAATATTCCTCTGAGCCACAACATCTCATATTCAGGTAAGGGGCTGAAATCCTAGAATCGCCCCCGGCCATAAGCCATCAGAAACGAGCGAGGGACCGAGTTTTAGTCTCGTGGAAGGTTCAGTCGAGTACCCAGCAGGAGATCTGCACCCACAGCAGGACTCTGAGCAAAATGTGAAATTTCAGATAGAATTACTGCTGCCTCCAACACTGTGTACAGAGCAATTCAGCACAGCTCATCTGGGAGAGGAGCAATTATCCTACAGGGAAGGGCTGAATCTTTTTCCCAGCCTCCATTCACACCATGCCCTGAGGAATTCCTGTAGCCTGCCTTCACACCAACACCAGAGCCGCCGGATCTCGCTGGAAAGCAACGGGAGCTTTTGTTGTGGTGGATTCAGATTTGATGCACGCATCTCTTTTTAAGACGTGGTGTCAAATGATTTACTGGAGTCAGCTCAAAAGGGAAAATGAGTGCTTGCCAGTCTCTTGTGTAAAACCAGCCCCTGTTTAGACTCCAGCAAACTTCACAAATATGATAAAGCCCACTCTTTAAGTGGTACGGCACCGTATCTCAATGCACTCTTAAAATAGAATACATGCTGTTGGCAAAAAGAGCCATATGGAGAAGGAAAGAGAAAGAAGGAGAGGGACAAGAAAGAAGGAGAGGTAAATGGGAGAGGAGAGGAAAGGTGTATAGCTCAGAGGTTACTCTTTAATAGTTATGGATTTCTTATTTCTCAGATGTTCTCCTAAGAAGAAATAAAAGTAAACAAATTAGACAATTGTTGACATACAGAGTATGAAGCTACCTATACAATTAAAAAGAATAATGTGGTATGGTACTGCCCCAGAGAAATGTTTAAGTAAAAAAAAATTGGTATCTTGGTAAATCTGAGTAGAGTTTGAGACAATGTTGAGATGTTTTCTGAAACTCTAGAGATGACATGATTGATTACTGGGGTCTTTTCCTAAGAGAAAAATCTGAGAAGCAGAGGACTTAAGTAAAGTCTTAATTTTCTCTGATTGCTATCTAGAAAAAAAAAAAGATAAATTCCTGTAGACCTTAGTCAGGGTAGCACCATATTTAATTTTTGACAAGAATGAAAACGAGGCTGTGAGGGATAGTATACCGTGTGCGTTCAATGCATTGTACTGTTGTTTAACAATTGTGCCGATTGTTCAGCTGATAAAACGTTACTGGGAAGAAAAAAAAACTCTCAGTTGACAAATGAGGAGAGATCATGAAATTTCTCTCTCCTAAAACATCTAATGAGAATACAAGACACAAATGATAATTGTTGACATACAAAAACAAAAGCTGTAACAATTAAAGTGAATAATTTGTCCTTGGAAGTATTTGATTGAAGAAGAAAAGTTTGAGGTCAAAATGAGATCTGACTTTTTGATGGTAGACTTGTATCTTGGCAAATCTGAGTGTAGTTTTCTTCTGAAACTCTAGAAGAGACATGTGAGTTTACTGGGGTTTTTCATTTCTCAGGAAACGTCTTGGAGGTCTCTGCTATGTTTCACAGAAGTATCAACTTTTCTCAGATGTTTCTCCTAAAATGCCTGAGCAGGAATAATAATAGATTTAAATGAGAAAATTGTCAACATACAGCACTCTGAAATCAATGTGAATAATTTATTCCAGGAAGAATTTCATCAAAAAATGTTCAGGCCATTTTCTTCTACCACTAGTGGAGATGTGAAAATACCAGCATCTTTTTTTCTCTAATGCAAAAGACTTCTGAAAAAGTCTCCATTTGCTTTCCATTTAATCTCATTACTGCCTAAGAGAAACAATTAAGATCTCATCTGTGATTTTTCTTTGCTGTAGGAGGAGATGAGAGAAGGGAAAGGTGAAGAGAAGAATCGGGAGATGAAGAGAGGACATGATAATGTAGTCATGCTGAGATGTGTTCCAGCATAAGTCAAACTCCACTGAGCGACTCGGCAGCGAGTTCAATTACAAGTTGGTGCTGAAGGTCAGATATTGTAGTTCAAGTGATACAATGTGCAAAGATGGATGGGCCTGCTGATAATATTTAACTAAGTAATCTCACAGTACAGTGAGAGCTTGTTTAAAGAGCTCATATCCTTGGAAACCCTTGGCTCAGCGAGGCCTCTTATTATAGACCATCGGCGCGGGTGTCCCTCAAACATTAACTCCCGTTACTTATGCAGTCTGCAGAGTCTCTGACAAATATCCCACCAAAATGAAAGGATGTAGTCTTCCTGTGATGAAACAAGCTGGTAAAGATGAGGAGGGGTTGGCCATTGCTGTAAGAGTTGTAGAAAACCCTTTGTTGTATAAGTGCCTCATTTAAAAGTTTCCCCTATTTTAAAGAGAAAAAGACCTTCCCTCCGTACTAAGAAAAAAAAAAAGTACGAAATGAAGTGCAAGGCGTGACAGACACACGGCTGAGCTGCTTTACAAGTTACTCGCAGCTACGCTTGATGAAAAAACACGGCCCGTGAAATGACACAAAAGGTATGCCGCCGTTGAAACCCTCTTTCATGCAGCGAATAGAGAGAGAAAGAGAGCTGCCGTAGAGTGATCAGTGCTTCACTGTGAATAGTCTACTGTCATCAGCCTGCCTGCGCTTAGGAAAAAGATCTGTCAGCTCTTATCAATGCACAATCACAAAAAGACATTAAAATACAGCATCTGAACTACTTCAGCTTTTTACACCACTCTGTGTTTCTCTACACAATCAAGCACATTTCCCACATCACACTTATACGGCCTTTATACTATTGTGAAGAAACTGAACTGAATGAGTCGGGGGTTTTATTCACGTGGCACACGCAAATTTCCCTGACTGCTTGATATAATGGAATATGAAGTACAACTTATTACTCATACTGTAAGAAATCATTTCTGGGCAGAGAATAAGAATAGTGTTGAAATTTGACACGTCTCAATTTGAAGCTTTCTGTACTTTCATTAAAAAAAAAAAAGTTTTTAGTTTAATACTATCCAAGAAATTTGGTTACATTTTGGCTAGTTACAATGCTCGAAGATGAAGTTCTTGATGCATATATATTATATATACATACAAAAAATACAGCATACATTAAAATAACATTAAACAATATATAGTTTCGCTATTAAAATTGGTTCATTTTTGGTACATTTGAAATATATATACACTACCAGTCAAAAGTTTGGAATCAGTAAGATTTTTAATGTTTTTAAAAGAAGTTTCATCTGCTCACCAAGGCTGCATCTATTTAATTAAAAATACAGTAAAAACAGTAATATTGTGAAATATTATTACAATTTAAAATAACTGTTTTCTGTTTGAATATATTTTATAAAGTAATTTATTCCTGTGATCAAAGCTGAATTTTCAGCATCATTACTCCAGTCTTCAGTGTCACATGATCCTTCAGAAATCATTGTAATATGATGATTTGCTGCTCAAGAAACATTTATGATTATTATCAATGTTGAAAACAGTTTCAGGATTCCTTGATGAATAGAAAGTTCAAAAGAACAGTATTTATCTGAAATACAAAGCTTTTGTAACATTATACACCACCGTTCAAAAGTTTGGGGTCAGTAAGAATTTTTATTTTTTATTTTTTTGAAAAGAAATTAAAGAAATTAATACTTTTATTCAGCAAGACTGCATTAAATCGATCAAAAGTGAAAGACATTTATAATGTTACAAAAGATTATATTTCAAATAAATGCTGTTCTTTCGAACTTTCTATTCATCAAATAATCCTGAAAAAATAAATATTGTCCACAAATATTTTGTACAATTGTACACAATAAATGTTTCTTGAGCAGCAGATCAGCATATTAGAATGATTTCTGAAGGATCATGTGACACTGAAGACTGGAGTAATGATGCTGAAAATTCAGTTTTGCCAACACGAGAATAAATTACATTTTAAAATATTTTCAAATAGAACACAGTTATTTTAAATTGTAATAATATTTTACAATATTATTGTTTTTACTGTATTTTTAATTAAATAAATGCAGCCTTGGTGAGCAGACGAAACTTCTTTTAAAAACATTAAAAATCTTACCGATTCCAAACTTTTGACTGGTAGTGTATATATATCACATTGTAAATATGACCTTAATTAATGCATTGACAGCTGTATGTGTATATATAGTTCCACATTTGCTTCTGTTGGTTTATGATACTGAATATTTTAAGAAACGTTACATTCCTCTCCGCAATGAGGTTTCAGCAAAAGAATAATTTCTAGATTTCTAGTCCCTTGCATTAGCTCTACTACTAGATATATTTATGGAGACGAGAAATAAAAACCCGCCCTGTACAGCTATGATCAGCTGAGCTTTCGATGTCGGTAAGGAAATGCCGAAGCTCATCGGTTGGTTCTTGTCACATGACCTGCAATGCGCTTGCGGCATTCTGAAAAGTTGAGATGTTTTTATTTCGCCGTGGCATAGGCGCGCCTACAAAAACGAGCTTTTATTATGAGCACGCTTGCCTAAAGCCTTGTTTACACTGCACGCGTCTGCGGCACGTTATGGCTCCAGCAAGGTTTTGTTCCGTCCTCTGCGCTGTGTCAACTCACACCAGAAGCATTTCAGAAGCGAAGCGGCTGGATTCGCGAGACCACTAGATTTGCCTGTCTGACGTTTTTTTCCTTGATTTTGTTCGTGTTTTTAATGGCTAAATGGTTACATTTTGTGGTTTTATTGTGTTTATTGCTATGCCATACTTTATTTTGCTCTAGCCTACAGACGAAGTTAATACACTTAAAAGTCCAGTTATGGATGACAAGAACAAAAAAAAAAAAAAAAATCTAATTTTTCAACTTTGAATGTCTTGTCGTCAGTTTCTGGCCTCTTAGTGATGTGAAATATGAGCGGGAGTTTACACAGGGTGATTATTTTGACTTTATTTTGTATTTGAGCTGCGGGTCTTGGACGCGGCGTCCGTCAAAAATAGGCGAGGCGCCTATCTTTAGCGAAGCGACGCTTCTGGGACGCTTCTAAAATGCACCGCGGCGTGGCTGGTGTAAACACGAGCACTGACCAGAGTGGCCGCGAATCAGCTCCGGTAGACGCGTCGCAGATGCGTGCAGTGTAAAAGAGGCTTAAATTTCAGTAAAAGCACTCGCGCAAGTCGCGAGCGTCGATTTAAATCACCGAAACGCGTCCGATGCTACCAATAAATGTTAGCGACGATCAAACGGCATCTTGGACAAATGTGGCTCAGCTGTGTAAGCAGAAGTGCTGCCAGGTGTCTGGCAAGAAATAGAATAGTGTACAAATGTATTCAGGGATTGCATTTGTTCAGTACAGTGTTGTTCAGTGCAAGATTTTGATGATATTTAAGCTAAAATAAAGTAAGTAATAAAGTAAATAATATTTTCTCTAACTGTTAAAAACTAATACTGTATGTAACAATGATAGAGACAATGCTGTTTATATTTTTTGTTAAGTATGGCAAAAATATTTTAGTAATGAAATTTGAAGTAAATGAGAAATAATGCAAAGGAAAGTAATTTTTCTTGTGCTTGAATGTTAAAATGGCCCTCCTATGAGGTGTCAATCACAGCAACGGCCCCCAGCCAATTTGAGTTTGAGACCCCTGTATTAAGGTATACTGTACATTTTTATGAGTTCATGATAACTTTAACTATCATTTATGATGCATGATCAATTGCCCGCCCCTAATCGTTACATGATAGGTGGTTTAAAATTTCTGTCACTCACATCTGAATGGACAATATGTACCAAATTTAATGCCAAATCTAGGCTTGTAAGACTAACAGTCTTTGTGTAGCAAGAGCGACAGGATTGAAATACTTTGAACAGAATAGTGCAGAATTGCAGACTGGTGACTCCCGGCCCACTTTGAGCAAAGTTTAGTTCTTGCCAACTGTTTAGTTCTTAGTAACCAATTTGTTTTTATTAGTTTGAGTTTAGACTGATGCCACATCATTTTAAACTCTCTAAAGTATAGCAACAGCACAAGTAACTGTGCCTAACAACTTGTCAAACCGCACAGCATGCAACATACGAGACATATTGTAAACCCACTTGAATGCAATGAAGTCCATCCATTCCTGAAGACATAAAACACATCAATCTCTCCACCGCTCAGCTGACTAATTTTCGTCCCACCACAAACTTCTAGAGCAGAACAGACTTTCGTCCCTGAAGCAACAACAAAAACTTTTCAGAAAAGATCACAACATCAAAAGCCCACACACTCTCTGACTAAGAAATGCCCAGGTATATTCTATCAAAGAGAATTGTTGCCAAAATCCTCTTCAGTTAAGAGACGGAGAGGACTGTTTCACATCAAAGGCTGCTGTGGAGTTATGTTTCTGCAATCTTTAATTCTGCAGGGCAAGACACAATTTTATTTGTATTTAAAGTTTAGGGGAACAAAAAAAAAAAAAAAAAAAAAAGTTTTGATGCAATTGACATCAGATATTTTGCTTATCTAGCGGTATCATCCTATAGAGCATGTTAGATGAAATTATACAGGGCTTTTAAAAGTAACTGTAACAGTATACATTTACCCAGTTACAGTGGCAAACAGCTACCAATAGAGTGGTGCAGGGATGACGTCAAACCCGGAAGACTAATTCGCCACTGGGGATTTATAATGGGGTTTTTCAATTTATGAATAAAATAAGGCCTGTGGAAAACATAACTTGACAGTACTGACGTTCACACATTCACACCCCAAACGTTCTCATCTAGTAACTTATTAGAAACATTCGTTTTCAAAAATTAACATAACTGCTTCAAAATTCACATCTTCGGTATAATCAATTAAATGAATATTTGCAAAAGAAATTGTGAGTGCATGCAGGACACATGCTCCAGCCAGTGATCTGTGCAGGCGTCGCCATGTGTCCTTGCTGTATAGAGTCATTCAGAGAAATAAGAGATAGAGTCACTCTCATTTTATGGTGGCTATTTTATAATAAAGTCATATGGTTGGACATTGTGATCCTTTTAAATTGGCCCATCTGGAGTGTGTCAGTGCCAGCCAGAGGTCATACTATTACATTTAGCCACTGGTTTTACTATATCTGATATTGTACCTCATCTGTCTGTGAGGTGTGAAAGATGTGATTCCTTCCTAAGAAATCTTTTCAATATCATGACATTTTTCCCCTCGTTTTAAATAAATGCATGAATATAACAGAAGAGCTTCGGCTTTTAATGTGAATTCTGTTTTGCAGACCTTTTAGACCTGAAAAAAGCTTTCTGTAGAGCAGTATGCAGACCTGTTTGTGGTGTCCATTATATGTAGAGTTTAAATGACATTATTCATTTACAGTATTATCAGTAGTACATTATTTCCTTCAAAGGAATGTATTACATAAATAATTTAATACTTTTATTCAGCAAGGATGCATTAAATTCATTAAAGGTGATAGTAAAGACTTTTACACTGTTACAAAAATTATTTCTTCAAATAAATTCTATTTTGAACTGTCTATTCATCAAAGAATCCTGAAAAAAGTTTCCAAGTAGTCAGGGTTTCCAAAATATTAAGCAATTTTCAACATTGATAATATTAAAAAATGTTTCTTGAGCACCAAATCAGCATATTAGAATGATTTATGAAGGATCGTGTGACACTGAAGAATGGAGTAATGATGCTGAAATTTCAGCTTTGCCATTACAGGAAGAAGAAAAAAAAAAAGAAGAAAAAAAAGTAAAATATAAAAAATTTTAAAATATTAGAACAGAAAACAGTTATCTTAAATTGTAATACTATTTTATAATATTACTGCACATTGCAGCCTTGGTGAGCATAAGAGAATAATCATTAAAATAATCCTACTGACTTTTGAACGCACACACACACACACACACACACACACACACACACACACGTGCACACGCGCACACACACACACACATTATCACCTGAAACCTAAAAAGCTTTAAAACAACAACAAAAAAAGAGATTATTTAGGATGCAACACTTGCTTTACTCTCACTTTATTCTTTTTGCCCCCATACCACAGTTTAGAAAACCCCTTTTAAAAAGGAGTTGCGGAATGTCCCGATGACTTTTATAATGGCCTCAGAGATGAAAAAGCGGAATTCCCTTTTCATGAGCCATATTATGCACAATCCTTGATCTTGAATTTGGTATAGCACACCTTTACTGAAGCAGAGCACCTACAAACCCATAAGTAGTTACATATTTAAATCGACCTCTGTTTCAAGGTTACAGCTTGGAAGGTAGAAAAAAAGGAAAAGAAAAAGCAATTTCACATTTAATATTTGGTCTGTTGTGCTTATGAGTTTGAAAATGTGTGTGTGTGATGTCTATAGAAACATGCAACATCCCCTTTCGGAGACAGGAGCCCTCAGGGTCCTCTGATGGAGCGCACACATTGAGTTAAAAGACTTGGAGGTGGGGGGATTTCAAAGCCTCCCCTGCAGACATGCTCCAGCTTTGTGCATTTTAATGGTGAGATATTCAAATCTCCTAGTATGCCATCCCTCACCCTCATTTCTCCATCAGTCCATGCAGGGCGCTTCTGTCTGCAGCTAATGGGATGCCATATACGCAAGGAGAGGGCTTATTTGGGGAGGTCTCTGCCTCCTTGAGGTTAAAGGACCTTGAAATTTGCTTTCTTTTTTTTTTTTTTTTTTTCTTAACTGAATGAACTCGGATAATTAAATGGAATAAAATACATTAAAATAACGTAATAATGGTAAGAGGAAAATTGGAGAGGTTCACTAGTCATTCCCCACAGCTGTGCAGGCTATTAACAGCAGTATCAAGGCGTTCTTGCATGAAACCTTGAAGCTGCTTGCAATAAGAGTTAACAACACTCCCACTGTAAGTCCCCTGCAATGTCTTTGGTAAACAAGGAAATTAAAAATATGCACATAAACCCCAGCATTATTAGATGATATTTTCTCACTGCCACTTGGTATATGAGCAGAACCAGAGCAGACTCTGTGATTTGTTTGCCTAATATTGGAATTTACAGAAGTGTTAACTAAGTAAAAGTGAATTTGGGTGTTAATTTGTTTGGAGTGTCCAGCCATCTCTAGTGATTTGAGGCCTTGAAGACTTCATGGCTGTTTGTTAAAACGACTATGCAATCAAAATCAAATACACTGCTGAACAATATCCAATAATTTGTATTCTATATGTTTTCCTATATTAATTCATTTTATGATTGGTTTATGTACTATAACACTTGTGATTTAAGTCATCATGGATTTTATACAATGTAAATAAATGTAATTTTTTCATATAATAAGGCAGAAAATTATATATTTTATAGTTTCTATACTGTAATAAAGGCTATGTCAATTAGCACTGCATTATTCATATATTTTGTTGTTATGAAAATACCCCGAGATTGCTCGAAAAACACACATAAACCATATATTGTCACAACCATGTGTGTATTCTCTTCACGATTCATCAGTCAAAACAATTCTGCTTTTTATTAAGCTACGGCAATAGCTGAATGCCTTTATCTATAAGGGATTTCCTGAAACCGTTTTGGACTTTCTGCAAGAGAGCACCCTCTGGCTTCCAGTATGAAATAAACATTCATTACATGAGTGTTTAGCACTCCATAATTGCTTACAGTGTCTCGTTTTGAATAAGAATAAAACATCAGGTCATGCATGGACTATCTTGTCTCTATGAATTTAAATCTACTGTAGATTCATTCACATTGACCCATTAAAACATCAACATGAACACTTTTACCTGAAAAAAGGGATGATATCCCCTGCGTATTCTATGCCACTGCCTTAAAGGGAATTTATAATGTCATTCTAAACATCGACAAAGGTGACAAAACATTGGCGCACCTAGAAAATATATAACTCACAATACATTTTTAAAAATGTTATTCACAATTGTCTGTTTTTTAAAAAAAGGGACAATCACTCTGACTTCGTATTTCAAACAGAAATACATTAAGCCAATTCATGCGGACAAAGCCAAAGTTGTGGGCCTCCTTCACAACTGCTAAATGACAAATGAAGGGCTCCGGACCCTCCCTTTGGTATAATTAGGGATCATTTGAAATGGGCTGGGGTATACGTTGACCTTCTACTAAGGGGGTGGGGGGTTGGGGGGAACAGGAGGCATAATCTAATAGTTGCAAATTGTTGATGCATATATTAAACATAATAGCGTTGGCCGTTTGCCCTGCACTGTTTCCCGTGTGGAAATGCCCTGACTGGGCTACAGATCAGTAAATGGACAGAGTTCACATGGCATCTGTTTGATCAAAGTTTCCACACCAAAGATCTGGAATCGTAATCGCATCGGGTCAGGCTGCTGCAGAATGTGGCTTCGAAATCAAAACGAGCCACTGGGTTTCAGAGTCACGGAGGATAAGAGCTACACGTTCTATGCTGAAGGACATTGAAATTCTTTTACATTACCATGATAATAAAGAGAAAGGCTTCCAGTTGCTACCATTAAGGCAAGCAACAAATATATCATCCTGCTCCCTGTGTTCTAAAGAGCGGGCATGATGGCCTGGCCCTAAATTGACCCTCACTTCTTCCGTATCAGAACATGCATAAATACCTGGGGCAGCAGAAACGAGGAAAGCTATTAATCAACGGACACGGGGGCTCAGATCTGGAACGGCTTTAAATCCAATAGGAGATTCCTTTCAGATGTTTAAAGCCCAACGGTTTAATACCCCCGCCATCCCCAAGTGGGTAATTGTTTCGCCGCCGCAGACAGAGAAACTGTCGATCAAGTCTCGCTTGACCTTGTTTCTGTGTCTGTACTGACCTCCGGAAATGTAAAGCAAAGATCATATCACATAAAAAGCAATACTCCCACAAACGGGCCCCAAGCTGCAAATTGATTCTGCTGCCATGGAATTCACTCCCATCTCAGAGAAGCAGAGGAAGGGGGGCATCAGGAAGGGGTCTCCTTCCGCCGCATTCATCCTTTTTTTGCAGATATCTGTCCTGCGCGTCGGCTCGCAGATTTTTATCGTTATGAAAAGGCACTCTGCATATGCTGGCGGAGCTCGTGCCGGTGACAGATAGCAGAGGGACAAATAAGCTGGCGACTCCGGCTGCGGGCGCTTAACACATTTCCTCTGTTGTGGCGCTGATAGCAGGTTCAATTGTCTGCTGTAATGGGCCAAAGGGAGCGAGACTCGTCGTGGTGACATTGCCCAGAGAGGGGCATGGAGATCGTCTCAGGAGACCGTCGCCCCCTTTGTCCTGACGAGAAGCCAGCAGACGAGATGGTTATCCCCACACTGTCCGAAAGCCACTGTTGTCTATTAAATCCCCTAAATTGAATTTAAAAGAGTCTCAGATTAAGTTAGAAAGTCTGCAGATGTCCTTGCAATGGACCAGGGACCAGTGACCCATAGCCTAATTAAAATTCAAGCTGAAAAAGAGTGTACTTTGATCAAATCAAACTTTAATTAGCTCAGATAACCCCCAAGCTACCTCCAAAACATTACCAACTGGAGGAATCGAGGACATTCTTCTGGAAAATTCATCATCCACAGGAGATGCGCTAGAGTTTGCACAAAGGAGAATATTTCGGCACAATTAGCGTCAGCTTTAGGAACAAGCATCAATAACAGCCATTTTACACACAAATCAGCATAAGGTGACTATCATTGCCCGCCCCTTTTGCACAGACTGATGTCAAAGGTCCTGCTAGCCAGAGGTACCGGCAAAATCAAATTCCCCCAACCTTTTGGATCACTCGAGTTGGTGCTAAATAATTGATGTGGCCATTGAGACCGGTGGCAGTGGCGGTTGCAGTGATTTGATTTCGGAGCCAGTCTGAATGGGTTCAAGATCTTTACAGACACCCCGTGGAGGGCCAGTGAGAAATGTCAATCGCACCTCATCTACGGACGGGGCTTCTCTGCTACACAGAGAGAGCGGCAATCTTCAGGCAATCTGCAGCAAGTTCACCATCCACATTTAATGAGACACACACACACACACACATATAGCTGGAGTGGTAGAACAAAGAGGCGTTCGGTTGTAGCTCTGACAAGTGTCAACTTCACTGCAACTGTGGCACGTAAGAGGATTTCCTTGATAATATTATAAGAAAAGAGAGGAAATTACAAAACGGGGATATTATCATCTAATTGACTGCTATGTTTACGTTACATATTGGCATGTTTGTGAAGCCAAAGTCTGTGCAAATTGTTATGGTGGTTGCTGATTTGATTTGTAGCCACAGAAATCTAGCCAAAACAACTACTGCAGCTTTTGTCAGTTCATTACTAAAAGTGTGTGCCCTATGTGTTGAAAGAGGACCTATTATGCTTTTTTTTTTTTACAACTTTCTTTATTGTGTAATGTTGCTGTTTGAGCATGAAAAAGGTCTGCAAAGTCCACTCCAAAGGGAGTTATTCTCTATATCAGTAATCACTGTTTCTGAACTCCCTGAAACGCCTCGATTGTAGCGGAGTTTTCTTCCGGAAATAAACATGTCACAATATTCCTAATTTAAATAATAACCCCACCCAAGACATACGGGGGAGGCCTGGTTGAGTTGTGTTAATACTGTGTAGAAACTTACGGTAAGGGCTGTGACATTTCCCAAACACACTCAAAGCGGTTGACCAATCACAGCACACTGGTCCAGCCGACCAATTGGAGCTCATTGTGCTTTTCAGAAGGAAGGGCTTGATAGAGACAGGAACTAAACAGAATGTTACTGACAGACTGGTAAGTGCAGTGCTGAAACAATGTAAAATATGTGAAAAATACTTTTTTTTTTTTTTTTTTTAATATTCAAGCATGAAATCCTATTCTAGTATACCCCAAAAACAAAATCAAGACTTTGTAAAAAGACATAATAGGTCCTCTTTATAAAGTTTAAAATGAGAAATTAACTAACTGGGCATTTAATCATAATGAGCAAAGAGTAAAAACTGTCCGGGTTAAATGTTTTTTCATCTGCTGTAGTGCAAAAGGCCCAATCTATTTTGTATCCCATCACATATGTTGAGAGTGTCACACAAATTTATAAATCTAATGAAATGGAACAGACATGTTGTCTTGCAGATTTATTTCATGTTACTTTATGAAGTTCCATATGTTCTGCTGTGCATCTGACAAACTAGAATTGTCACGCTCGCACTGTTCATTTTTCGGCCGGCGTGATGAGTAAAGCCACCCTTGTAATTCTTTTCAGGTATTCAGTCAAATTCTGCACCAGCAGACAAGCTTTTCGCAAACACCTGGGATTTGAGCATTCTGACTGGCGGAGGCTAACTTAATCATCTATAATTGGTAGAGTGGTTCTCATTTATAGTGACTGACAGCATCGATCTGTCTCAAAGGTAAGCCATCAGGCCTAATAAATAAAGGAAAAGAAACAAGTAGTCACATTCCAAATGAGCAGAAAAACGGCAACATGACACAATGTAAAAATGAGACCCGCATCATATCTTATTGAGGAGCGAGTCTAATCCCCAGAAAGAGAGAGGCTAGATATCGATGTGCATGATATTAAATTTAAAAATCTTGGGACCTTAAATAATTTAAGCGTGAAAGATCACAGAGTATTTGATCTAGTCTCTGTATCAAAACTACATTACACAGGGCAAAAACTGTGACAGAGCCTCAAAAAGAGAACTTTACACTGTCTCACAGCAGAAATGTCACAACATGAGGGTTTGCGAGATGCTAGAGGGGTGCTACTGGTGCATGGATTCACTCTCTAAAGATTTCAGTGAGGCATGTGCTTAGACTGCTCGCACATATGGCAGAATACACATAGATAGGATATTATGTGTAGCTGTGAGAGAAAATTGAGCATTTGTTATGATCACATTGTGTGAAAGCTATTGCAAGAAAATCTGCATCTACTGTCAAAGCTGCGGCCTCCATGCATTACAGTTGTGCTGTATACAAAAGAAACATTTCATCAGTAGCCCAAGGCTGTTTATTTGTTGCCTGAGGTATTGATACCGAGGTAACAGAGCTCGTATCACATCAAAGCCAAACTAAAAAAATGCATACATGTTGAGCTATATTGTTTGCGTCGGTGACTTGAGTTTGAATTCACTTGCAACATTTCCTGTCCTCTCTCTAGCATAGTGTAAATAAAGAGAAGGGCAATGGCAAGTGTATAAAAAAATAATTTGTCTTTGTCAAAAAAAAAAAAAACTCTTAGAGGAGATCAAAGGCGTCACAACACAACCAACAGTACATCTGGTTCATTTGACAATAATATAAAAAATTCAAGCTCACAGCCAGCAACAGCAGATATTCGATTTGAAACAGCTCGTGATACTCAGCTAGGCTTCAGTGTGCTTTTTCCACATGAAAAGCTTGGATACATTTTGTCTGATTCCACAGTGCTCAGAAAAGCTCTAGGCAAAATACATGACCAGAGTAGGTTACTAGTTTGTTTCACGATTAAACCTCTGCGATGCTATCACCAAGCCTTGGGGATCTTTTAGCGAAGGACTGCCTCCGGAAACAATGTTTTGTCTGTACAGATTAACCAGCGGAACATCTCTCGTCCAAATTCACCTTGAAAGCCCTGTGACTCTCGAGGAGATTTCCACCTTTCCAGTCCTCTTCCTCGCTCTGTGTCATCGGGCCTGAGCTTTGGGCCAGAGTGTGTTCCTTCCCCTTCAATACACCATGTTTCAATGGCCATCCAAGTCATGCGCAAGAGCCCGGCTATGAGCAATGACTAACAAATTTGTTGAGGAGTAAGTAATGTTAGGTTTGCTGACATTGGCAAGCCTTGCCACACTCTCAGACTGCAGAGAAAAGCAAAAGATAAATTATAAGCCTCACACATATATCTTTGTTTTTTATTGTATGCATTGAATCAATAGCACTATTTGAAGGTTTATTGTGATACAAGACATTTTTTTAAGGAATAACAGCAGTCTGCTTGAGGTTAGATATTCTTATCCTTACTCAGCACTTCCAGTCAAACTTTCTTTTGTTGGTTTCTGTGATGTCAGGCATAATATCTTCTCGAACAGCTCAATTTCTGTTTAGCAAAGAAGTAACACTTTACAAAGAGGCTCTCTGTGTTAAAATTAGTTAATGCAATGTTATTTATTATACTGGATTAGTGTTAATTTCTGTTTAACATCCCAGTTGTATAAACTAATCAGATAATATGAACATGAACTAACAAAGAATAATAGTATATTTATAAATTAACACTAACCTAGATTAATAAATGCTGTACATCTGGTTCATTTGATAATAATAAAAATTCAACCTCACAGCCAACAGCAGATATTCGATTGGCTTCAGTGTGTTTTTTCCACACAAAAAGCTTGGATGCATTTTGTCTGATTCCACAATGCTCTGAAAAATGTTGTTCATGATACCTAATGCATTTACTAATGTTAACCAATTGAACCTTTGCGTAAAGCTTCCTTCGCATTCATTACACGCTACTGTTGACAAATGAGTCCATGATTTTATAATGTTGCAAAGACAACTATACGAAACACCCTGTATAAAGAATCTCACCTCAATTCTTCATGCATATTTACACCAATCAGACACAGTGTTTCCTTAGCTTTCAGCCTGTGTCACCGAATTAAGACCGACTGCCATTAATTCACCACCCTGTGTGTTTATCACCTGCAGGCCTTGTCTAAAAAGTGCTGTCCTAAATTGCCAGTTAGCAGATAAAGGTATTTTGTCATGGGGCAGGATTTGTAATTTCAAGGTATGCTAAATTATAAAAAATATTAAGGTATGTGAAAATTTCGAATAGAAAAAAAAAAAAAACAGCATGTGTATAAATGTGAACGCCTCAAGCTTTGCTCTGTAATAGAATCTTGGACTTTTCCTACATAAATTGAAGGATATAATTCAAATGAGCTGAAGCATTTTAAGGTCAAAGAAATATTAAATTCATGCAGCACTGACATAAATTGTCTGAGAAGAAAAAAGAATCTAAAGCACTTTCTACCTGCATGTACTCAAATTCAAAGCGATATTATGTTTACACTCACGCAGGCCAAAGGGAATGGTGTGAATGTCCATGTCAACTTACATAAAAAGATGAATGGCTTTTATATGAAATTAGTTTTAGCCTCTTTAAGCACCTTTTCATCATGTTTCCGCATGGACACAGCACAACTTTTACTGCCCCATTCCAAAGATGTGTCAATCTCACAGAGCTCAACTCTCCAAACTCTGACAATCACACATGAATCCGGCTCTCTCCTTCTCATTCTATCTCCATTTTTCCCTTTCTTTCCTCTCATGCATCACACATTCGACTGTCCCCCTCCAAAACAGATAAGCGCAGAACGCGGAAAAAGCAAACCACGACCACGGAAATTCTCTACACGGTGCCGATCAGTAAAATTAGCATGACAATACTCACTGTGGGGAGAAGGGGGCAGTCGGAGCGTGGCAAGTCACTCTGTCCGATGAACCTGCACGGGTGGAAGAGCGGGAGAGAGAGAGAAAGAGAGAACAGTCAGCTGTGAAAGCACAGTTAAGAGAAGGGAGGGGTGATGAAGAGCCGGCACATACAGAAAAACACAAGAAAAGAATCTGAAACACAGAGGAGAACGAGGATGAAGCCGAACGGTAGGAGAGAAATGGGGAGGCAGCAGAGGGAGGGGAACATGTGATGAGAATAAAGGACACGTGGGAAGATGCTGTACTTTTAAAAGTTCGACACACGAATGGGAGAGTTTTCTTACTGTTGTTCAATCATGTGACACCACTGGGTGAACTAGATACTTTATTTAACCTTGCAGTTAGAGCATGATTGTTTACAGTAGTAATAAAACAAGGCAAATAATGAGCTTCATTGTGCTTTGCATTGCGATACAACATGTTTTTGCAGTTTTAATGATTTTCGGGAATGCATTAATGAAATCATTTACCCAGAAATTTAAATTGCAGCACTGTTACTCACCCACATCATGTGATTTGAAATCTGTATGCTGTTATACTTTTTGTCATCCATAAAATTTGTGCACTATATTACAAGTCTTCTGAAGCTTAGTGTGACGAACAGACCAAAAATTAAGTCAATAATAACTTACTTAACACTGCACTCCTCAAATCAAATATGGCATTTATGGTGAAGGTTGAACGTTGTATAAAAGTTGTATTTTATGGTGCTTTTATAGTGCGTTTTGTATGTTCCATGGAAACATGAGGTTGAGTAAATGACTTAATTTTCATTTTTGGGTAAAATATTCCTTTAAGCCTTTTTTTTTTTTACAGGCTAGTGTTTGTCTTGAATATGTGAGTACATGTTTCGACAGTTCTATCAGATCACTTTATCTCTGAACTGTCTTTGATAGAGAACTGATAATCAACATCATAACACTGCACTGTGAAGTAACTCTCTCATTCTCTCTTTTTTCCATTCTTCTCTCTCAGGGTTTTTTTTCTGAGGAGGCAGTGTCACCGCAAAACAACAACAACAACAAAAAAAGATTCTGATGAGCAATAATCAACTATATAAAAATAAAATGGATGAATACTACAAAATATGAGATTGAATAATGTATAAAGCCAGCTATTTTCTAAAGTAACACTGTCTAAAAGGTAGGGTCACATTTAGCGTTGTTCTGAGAATACTGGTGGGCAAAATTCAGTAATTTCAAAAGGAATCCATATGATCTGGAACTTCTTGTGAGAGGCGAAAGATTTCCCCATGCTGATTTTGCATCAGGTTCAAGCTCAAACAAATTCACAACATTGACCAACAGAAAGTTGCTTAATTTGAAAATGACTTCTGTGTGAGTTGTGCTTCATTCATCGCTACACTATTGACAATGCACTAATTGACAATTTTTTTGCCTGTGAAATTTCGGTAATGCAACCACACCTCAGCAATGACACCAGTGAATAAAGTTTCAGATGAAGGTGTATATCTCCCATTGTGTTCTCATGATGGAAAAACAGTTAAATACTGAAGAAATAGTCAAGTGAGAGAAGCCAGTGCCTCCATGTCACTGTCACTGGCTGATTAGGCTGACAATAGGAACCTGCCTATCATGTTCGCAAGCAGTCCATAAAATGGAATAAACTGGTTAATATGACTAATTACAAAGTTAACAACTCACCCAACAAAGCTGGGGACACACTTAACGACTAGCTGAAACATTCTAAGACTGAACTCAACGCACTTAATGATTGGTGAGTCACGACGGGACATTCTCCCAAACTCAACTGTGCAATTGCAGTGTAAACTGTGCTGAATTGCAGTGGAATTTGTGAAGGAAAAAAACTGGAAAACCACTGCTAACAACACTGGTGGTTTTATTTATGAAACGTTAAACATATGAATAAAAAAAAAAAAAAAAAGAATACAAAAAAGTCCAGTAATTCTCTTTCACGTTTTCTTTTTTCCATTATCACCACATTTCATTATGCATTTCCTGATTAATTTCATTAACTACAACATTTCTAGTGCAATTTTTTAAAATCTATAATCAAGCAATAATGTAGACTGTTATTCTCAAATCAGGAATTAAAAACTGCTGGGCTATTTTTTTGTTCCGGTTCCAGAGTTACCAGTTACCGTTTAGAATGAAATAAAATACTGAAACTGGAACAAACTCGGTCCGTTTGAGTATGATCAATCGTAACAACCAAATTACATTCATAATCGGCCTGACAGTCGTGTAGTGTGTTCCCAACTTTATACATCATCACATTCAGTCACAACCAGCTCAAAATGAACTTAAAATAATGAGCTGTGAGTAAGCTGATTTTAAGATTGTTAATTTAAAAAAACACCTCACTACAATGTTTACAGAGGATTTGAAGACAAATGGTTTGAATGGAAGATGAAAATAATAAGTCCAACAACAGTAAGTAGTGACAAACAAAAGCTACAAGAAATATGCTTTTTTGCTGTATATTATAGTTAACATTGAAAATGCATAATAGTATGTCAACATAAACACACTAAAACATAATATTTGTTGTGTATTGGTAAATGCTGATCCATATGCATAAACCATAAAATCTGTGTAAACATCAAATGGAACTGGAACATGAATTTACATCTGACTAAAACACCCAAATGCAAAGAGGGACTTTGCCTCCTCATTTCAGGAGTCCACAATGCAACACTGTTCTATCTGCTTCTCAGATGTGTGTGTCTCTCTCTCCTTCTCTCCTCAAGTGACAAAAGCAAGACCCCATTCCTAATCTGACCCCAAAACAGCAACGAAATCCCCCCGGCCTTATCATCCTCTGCCTGGGCTCTGTTCTCGCTCTTCTTTCATATCCCCTGCCTCTCTTTCTTTCTTTCATTCTCTCTCTCTCCGTCACTCTCCATTGCATCCTCTCTCCCCAGTATAACCTCTTCCTCTGTCTGCTTCTCTCTGTAAACGGCTTTCAGCCGAGCAGAGATTACCTAGACCATGCTCTTCAGAGCAGCTTCAAAAAGGGTGCTCTGGGCTGCCAGCCTGGATAACACCCCCCTCCTCCTTCCGCCCGGGTGGAGAGAGGGGAAAGTCACAGGGAGAGTGGCTTGGAAAATGTTTGCAGAAGAAAAAAAAAAAATACAGCGGATGCAGAGGATGTCAAACACTTGCTACGCTCACACATCGTTTGGGACTGACAAACATGTTTACTAACACATGTGACTCCTGAATCGTTTTGTTCACACAACAGCTAAAAGCTGCTTGAATACTGTCTTAGTGAATGCATAGTCAAAGTCAAGCTTAATTAGCGGAATGTTTTTAATAATAAAATAAAATAAAATAAAATAAAATTTTAGTAGCTAAAAATTAAGAACAGCTCCAAAGGAAAACAGCAACAAAACTCAATCCTAAATTTCGGCTGCGAGTCATGCAAATTTAAGTAAGTCACTTTGGTTTTAAAAGTAATATGTTGTTGTCACTTGGGTGCACTCTTAACCTGGACTGACATCCTTATTCTGCAGCTGTGTGAACACTGTGGGAATAATAAAAATGAATTAACTGTGAATTTTACTACAAGGCGTGCAGTCCATATAAGCTGCGAATGCTCTGCATACCCAAGCCATTTGAGAGAATGTGTTTGTGGACTCGCAAATTAACGCTATGAATTACTATAAATGCCCTTGTTATTTGAGATGTAACAAAGCTTACATAATAACATTTTGGTAATACATATGTAACTGTCTGTCATTTATTTATTTGCCAAACTACTGTAATTTCCTTTAAATCTGTGCCGGTTACAAAGGGTTTCGGGAAAACGGATCCACCTATGCTCTGATCATTGATCATTGTTCCGCATTCTCATTGGTTTGCTGGCACATGGGGGGATTTCATGTGCAGGGATAACTGTCCGCGAATCGCTCGCCCAAACGGTAAAACGTGCTGTTGTAAATCTGCCTTTGTAAATCACGATGTATTTGATACAAAACCAACTAGACTAAATCAAATGAAAAGTCATACCTTAAAGGGTTAGTTCACCCAAAAATTAATTAATTACTCACCCTTATGTCGTTCAACATTAATGTTATGAAGCAAAGAGAACACTTTTTGTGCACCAAAAAAACAAAATAATGACTTTATTAATATCTAGTGATGGGAGATTATAAAACACTGCTTCATGAAGCTTTGAAGCTTTATGAATCTTTCGTTTCGAATCAGTGGTTCAAAGCGCATATCAAACTGCCAAAGTGGTGAACTACTGAAATTTCGAAACACTTATGACGTAACAAAGCCTCGTTTACTGAAATCATGTGACTTTGGCAGTTTGATGTGTACTCCGAAGTATTTCATCTTCACCATTGGGAATTTTCTTTTTACGAAAACATATAAATTGTAAAAGACAGACCTACTGTAAGGAGACCCACTGTAACTATCCAAGATTATTAATCGAAAGTATACTTAGGTTAAAGTCATTAATTTGCATTATTTCAACAATTTTTTTTAAATATTTATATTTTTATTATACTATTAGTTTTCTGAGTATTGCATTCTTTTGACGCATCAGAGGGATTCCAAAGTGCTGCTATTTAAAGCAAGTTGAACTTTGTCAGCTTGCCAGTCTCACTTAGTTTTGATTATGCACATGATGAGGAGATGAATTGTTATTAGAAACAATTCCAAAACACTTTTGTTCTCCAATGACCCGCATTACAGTTTGACACCTCAGTGCATTAACATGATGCATGCTTGATTTATTTGCTGTGAAATGCAACATATGAGATTCATAAAGAATGTACAAATTGTGAAATTGCTCAGAAAATTTGCAATTGTGTGGGGAAAAAATGGTACTTAGTATTTCCCTGACATGATTATTATTATTAAATACTATTGCTTTATATAATATTTAATTGTTTCAAATTCTATACCATATATATATATATATATATATATATATATATACACACACGCATGAAGTATGCTCACAGTACCACTACTTTCATTTTTATTAGAATATTAATTAAACACTAAATTAACATGTTAAATTGATATCCCCTCAGAATAAAATGCTTAATTTCTTCACTACACTTTTTTGAGGCCAAAACCACAGTTCAGAAAGTCTAATCCCTTTGTGTGCTTTGATGTGAAATCTTTGATGTGCATCCCTCCCTGTGTAAACCCAATGCCTTTTTCTCTGTCACCATGTCCAGCCTGTCTCTGTGTTATGTGAGACACACTCTCTGCCCTCTTGCTCCCCGAGAATGTCCAATTAGAGGAAGGTCGGATCCAGTAGCCATGTGTGAGGCAGCCACTTATTCTGTTACCGTTGGCCGATCCGTCACGCTCCTCTCCAGCTTTCTTTATTTTATTCTTCCTCCCAAAGGGCAGTGGCTAACTCTATCACCGGGACAAATGACCCATCAGTGGCACCATTCATCAGCTGCCTTAGAATCACTCGCTCCGGCCGCAGTCCCACCCTTCCACCCCCTCTGAAACAGGGCTGCCGCTCCCACCGGCTTCCCCACCGAATCTTACGTTGTGTGTGTTTGCACATACGTGGGTGTGAAAGCGAAAATCAGAGAATACGCTTTTGTGCGCGCAGCGCTCGGCTAAACTGCAATATAAATCTCCCCCACATGTGCAAAATAAACACACACACACACGCCATCCAAAATAGAACCACCTCCTTTACCAAACATATATACATAAGCTTTTGTCAAAGCCCTTTGTCTGGTTTTATTTGCTTCTCAGTGTTGTTTTCTTGTTTTATCTCCCTCGGCAGCTATTCTGACGCCCACACTGTCCCAACACCTCCACCCGGGGTGGGAATCTTTACATAAGTGATGAGGAGGAGAGCAAATGAAATGACTGTAATTTGGTCAGGGGCAGCATGTACGTCCTGCCTAATAGAGGGGGCCGTCTTTCCTATTGCTCAGAGACGAGCTAGGTGGGTGCGTTCTTATTAATTAAGACAGTCTCATTATCGCGTCCAGGCGCTCGATGAGTGAGGGAAATCGGAATTAAAAAGTCAAGCAAACTGAAAAGGAAAAGATAGCTAAGACATGACAGATGGTCTTTCATCACACAAAGCTTTATCGAGAAAAAAATAAAATCGAAATAAATAAATAATGAGCTTATGGAGAGCAGAACTAGCACATTTTCTCCCTCCTCTCTTTAATTCTGGGCAATTAAAATATTTTTTTTTTCCCCTTCAATAGCACAAAAAGCATATGGGGACATTACTCATTTGGTGCTGTTTTGCCAGTATAGTTTCCATGGCAACCTTGGAGCAAGAAACATGACTCTCTTTGCTGGTAGATACAGAGTCACTGGTGTAGCCTGTGGTACACGAGACGTGAACTTTGACTCTTTCCAGCCTCGTTTTAGCAATGAATCTTGTTACGGTACAAAATATCAGACCTGTCTTCCCTGGGAAGCAAAATATGAAAACACAATACCAACTAAATGAAATTATTTTTGTGAATAATCGTGAGCTCCAATTCGGCTTAACCATCATGCATATTTAATTTTTAATATGAAACATCATTCAATATCTCGAACGTGCGATCGTGTTCAGTGTTTGCGCCAAAGGCTGATTCTAGACTTACGTCTGGCAGAAAACATCTAAAAGAAAATCATACATGTGCTACAGATACAGGCACATAACAAAACATGTGAAATCCAATATCTACTCAAAGGGATCTACTGATACAGAGAGATATATTGAAGTGTGTGCTGCGGTTGAGAATCACTTTTTTTCCCCAATTTGATGGCAAAGATCATGTGCTGAGAGCGAAGGAGAGTCAGCGAGAGAAGAATCAGTGGTATAAACATAGGACAATGTTAAACTGACACATGCTGTTCAACTCTATCCACAGAAAGAGCAAGAAGGGCTTACGGCCATAAACATCAGTGAAACGCCTGAAACGTCAGTATGCATAGAGAGACGTGTTTTGCATCAGTATGTGTGAATACACAATGGCTGTTTACAGAACTCTTGAACTCTAAAAATGTGAATGAAAGCAAGACAAGAACAAGTCTAAGCCACATTTCAACCATAATCCAAAGGGGGGGAAAAAGGCCTTTAGGACTTTTTTTTTTTTTCATTGTGGCATTTTTGTGACAGTTAAACGCACAAAAAGTATTCTCATCGCTTCATAACATTAAGGTTGAACCACTGTAGTCACATGAACTCTTTTCAATATGTCTTTAGTAGCTTTCTGGGTCAGTGTTAAAGTCTGAAAGTGTTAATTATCTTGCTGGCAATAGAGGCCTCACTGAGCCATCGGATTTCATCAAAAATATCTTAATTTGTGTTCTGAAGATGAACGAAGGTCTTACAGGTGTGGAACAGCATGAGGGTGAGTAATTAATGACAGAATTTTCAAAACAGTAATACAATAAAAAACAAAACATTTACAGTGATGATAATAATATAAAATATTACAAATATTGCAGTCGAAAAGATGCGGTAAATCTGTGAAAATGTAGTCAAGTTTCTCAGAATTGATCATTATCAATCAGCTAGCCAGCACTGCATTCTCAAGCCTTGAGAGTAATTAAAAAAGCTAATTCCAACTATGCCAAACCTGATTTGTAAAAAATAAAAATCACCCTGACAAGATCAGCAAATTCCGTTTGTGCTCCCTCCCTACTTATAAGTTTATAAAAAAAAAAAAAAGTCACAGAAGGCCAATATGTGATGGAACTCTTATACAAATTAGTATTTACTTGTCATTGGATATTTATTTCCTTTCGTTCCTTTTGGCTCACTCTGGCATTAGGACAATCCATCCCTCTGGTTTTACCTTCCAAAACAACAGCTGAACACAGAGAGAGAAGCAAAGAATATGCAAGCATTCACACTGGACCATAGGTAATAAAATGTACTTATCAGGCAGTGCCAGGCAGGATTAGAGGAAGGTGTTGAGGGGTACGGACCCCGTGGGCTGGCCTACACATATGGGGTCGACAAATGGAGCAATCCGCAAGGCAACGTGCCACCTTACACCATTCATCTTTATTTAGCAGCAAGCTTTGCATTTTAAGAGGATACACAATGACCTCTAGACCATAAACTGACATTTGAGAAAAACATGTCAATACCGAAGCACATCAATTTATGGTTTTGTCCATGTGTCTACTCTACTCCCTGATGGTTTGACATGCTAAAGCGGCGAGCTGGATATGTGTTCATGAAAGATGATGTGGCCGGTTATGCATCACGCCCATGGCACAAGATCCCATGCACTCAGGTCACTGGAGTTATCCACAATCGCATTTCTATTCTGAAAACACTACAGCTTTTGTAGAAGTCTGTTTACAGCTGGTGAGGATATAGCAAAAGATCAAATCAAGCTCAGAGGAGAACATTTGCTTAGATGAGCTCTTTCAAATTCATTGTGACCTCGCAGAGGACAATTAATTTAACTAAATTCCTTGTATCACCCGTTATTTCAATATAAGCACAAGGTCATTTGTGTTTAGCCAGCCCGAGCTCTATTCATGACTTCCAAAGCTGCAATGGAAGAGAATAAAAACACTATTTAAGGTTTTGATTCAAATTGAAAAGCGCTCACCTCCATAGCCAAAATCCAATCCAATTGCAATTGTGTTGGGTAAATAAGGATGGATTGTTTGTCTCTTAGGTGAGTGTGCGGTGAGGATCTTCTGTTTAAATGTAAAGTGACAGATGTCCCATTCCCGGTGCTAGAGGACTATGGCTCACTCTAATGAGCCAATGGAGAAAAGCCCCAGAATGAAGAGCAGAATCCAAAGGTTGAGCTGAAGGACAAGGCACCCGCTGCTCAAACGCTCAACCATATGAAGCTTATCTTCAATTCAGGCAAGTCATATGTAGACGTATACACTTTATTTGCCATTCAGTTTAACCTAAATTTTGTTCAAAACATTCTTTGGGTGTTTTGTTTTCCCAAATATGTGCACACTAATTAATTTAAGTTGTCTACTTACACTGTTAGTTTTTGAATTGTGTTTTGACAAGGGCTGTGCCCTAATATTCAACTAACTGTTAGTCAACTAGAACAGGCTTAGTCGACCAAAAATTGTATTAGTCAGTTAATCGCAAAAAAAAAATAAAAAAAAAAAATTGAGAAGTCACACAGACCATGAGGGACAGATCATTAATGGCAAGTCCTTGTGGTAATTACAGTATGTCGGGCAGGAAATCCAAACGCTTGCCTATCATCCATCAACCTCAAATATGGCTTATCATTTGAAACATGTAAGTAGTAGCAACTTTACATGGCTGCTCGCTCAAATGTTAACCTAAATAAATGTGCGCTATTAATAGGTGCATATCCAAGTGTTTGTGCGGAGTGTGGAAGCTGAAGTATTAAGTGTGCTTACTGCAAGACATGGAGGTGCCGGCGCAATCACTTGAATTTTTTCTGATAACAGTGGAAACAGTTTTAAAGTACTCTTTCATTTTTGTTTATACAGATTAATACAACAGTATATTTCAACAGTAATACATCACTCGAAACTGTAAAGGGTCTACTTTTATTTGTGTAAACTCACAATAAAAAAAAAAAGTGCCTTTGTTCAAATTTAATCATTAATTGTTTAATGATTTAAATCATTTTCAATTTCAGTTTTCAAATAATTTGATAAAATTGCAGCTAGACTGGAATTGACATAATACAAAAGATTTTTTAAAAATGTATATAATATATATACTTTTAATATAATATATAATATGATATAATATAACAATAGAACATCATATAATCAATAAATATTAAACAGTAATTAAATAATCAAATATAAATTTAAACAATAAATATTAAAATGGTTTATGATTATTTCAATATTTCTTTATATTACTTTGAGAGTTTTAAAATGATTTAAGACTGAAAATGTCTGAGACAAGGGTAAAATAATATATTCTGCATAAAAGGAATTTGAAAGGCTGCTAAAACAAATCAAGATTCCAGACAGATCTTTATATGACCTAC
The DNA here is from genome assembly GCA_037950665.1 of Hypophthalmichthys nobilis. Lineage (NCBI taxonomy): Eukaryota > Metazoa > Chordata > Actinopteri > Cypriniformes > Xenocyprididae > Hypophthalmichthys > Hypophthalmichthys nobilis. The sequence goes on from CM075472.1 coordinate 9,271,915, forward strand.
ATCTAACAGAAAAAGAAATCTGTTAAAATCTGCTATTTTAAACCAAAAATCAACTCTTGGGATATAAAAGCGCCCATAGCTTAAGAAACACCCCTCTACAGAAATACCGCTGCACTAACAGCTCATTACAAGGCAGCGTTATTCTGTTTTTTTTTTTTTTTTTGCAAAAGTATCCACCATCTAACACGATACTGAAAGTAGATTCTTCAAGTTATCACCACATAATTTCTGTTCTTGGGAGAAATCCAGGTAAGACTGTTTCAGTTGGCCTGTCTGAGAAACTTTATCTCCACCTCAAGCTGCAATTATCATTACACCACCAAAATCACAGTTATTTTTCCCATCTTGCGGCGAGACTGCCTACTCTAAATCAATAAACTCCTGTATTTCTACGCAATATCTCATTTTCGCTAACGTGTAATCATATTTCATGTGCCTACAGAGAAACAGCAACACATAAGACATTCTGAACTCCACCATCCCATTAAATGCAGTGTCATATTAAGAAATAATTGCACTTCTTGTCATGCTCACAATGGCAGTTTAATGGCCGGAACAATCGGGAATCGTGGTCTTCCTACCTGTTATGCCTAACAGGCAAAGCTTCTGGCACCTTAACAGCACACTGGCACCTTTAACAGAGACGTGGGACTGAGGCAGGGTGGATAGAGAGGGCTAATGATCTGTCCCCATGTCAATATCTCTGGGTGCCAACCTGCCTCCCCTTGGGCAAGAGCCTGGACATCAAACCTGCAGCTGACGCACCACTTTTTCCTGGGAAGCCTCTTCTGTGCCTCGCATCAATACATTGAACTTTTTTTTCTACAAACTGTGGCCCTGCTGTCTGCAGCTTGATGAAATGCTCCTTGGCTTATTTGAGCACCTTTCTGAAACCCATCAATTGCTTTGTTTCAATGCTACTGCTTACAGGAATAGTTTACCCAAAAATGAATCCAAGTTCAAAATCTTTCTTTCTTGTGTGTGGAACTCGATAGGAGATATTTTGAATAATGTGCTGGTTGTTTTCTAGAGTAATGGATCAGTCTGAGTGAACTGGGTCAAAAGCTTAACTGAAAAATATGACTCTGAAGAATAATTTGATTCGAATTTGTTACTTCAGTAAACTCTCAAGAATGTGTCAAGTTGAGCAAATGTGAAAACGAAAAATGATTTCAATGTTAGCCTGCACAAAGATAAAATATGGCAATAAATAAATAAATCACATGGCAGGGTCATCATTAACTAAAACTAAAAACATTTCACTTAATTCCATGTAGTTTTTCCTAATATTTTTTGAGTTATATATCTGCATGTAATATTATCATTTATTATTGTAAAAGTAATATAAAATACTATAGTATTATTATTATTATTATTATTATTATTAAATATCATTTAATTAGAATTACATTTATTTATTTTTTTACAAAATGTCATAACACAAATACAATATTCAAAATATTATTTCTAAAACAAATATTTTATTTTCATATATATATATATATATAGTAACGCTTTAGTTTAGGGCCCAATTCTCACTATTAACTAATTGTTTGTTAGCATGCATATTATATTTCCCCCTCAGAAACATCTCCAGCATGAGGTAGAGTGAGAATTAAAATTTTTGGATGAAATAAATTTCCAGGAAAAAAAAAAAAAACCCAAATAAATAATACATACATTTCAGAAGTGTGAGATGGTCAGACATGACCTGATATGTCAATCACTGCTGAGTTTAACAACAAATTTTGTAAAATAGAGGGTTTCAGTTTGAACTAACCCATTTTTTTTTTGCTTTTGCCAGACATTGATAGCTGTCAATTTTTTTTCCAGTGCCAGGTGTCAAACTGCCTGCAAACATTTTGTTCTGTATCCTCTCCTGCCAGCACCTGAGCAGTGGACACTCTGAATCCCTAGAGTCCAGAGGAGTCTCTGACTATGACTAATTAAATGAGTTATGTGCCCGTGTGTCGGAGTGGCTCAGACAGCCAGCGCTGGCCACGCGCTTTAGAGGTGGAATCAGCCTCCCGTGCCCACAGGGTGTGCGCGCGGGCCATCGATCCTGCTACGCCATTAGATACAAAGATGTCAAGGTAGATTACTCTCATAGTGCTGCCGTTTGCAGGTCAAGTGTTTTGCTGGTCAACAATAATCAGAGAGACAGCAGGCGGCTAGATGATTGGGCTCTGTCTGGCTGATATATAACAGTGGCGCTGAAGCTTAGGTGATGGAACAGAAGAGTGAATTAGAATGGAGAGGCAGCCCGACCCCAGGCAGGTTAATGACATACGTGGTGCCAAAGAGCTAAATGATTTTGTGCTGAAAACGGGATTATGTCTCAGACATAAGACAGAATGGATGCAATGCAGGGTACAGCGCTCAAATGTAACTCACCAGCAAACAGGCGCTCTCTCTCTCTGTCTCTTGCTCTTTCTCTCTCTCGAAGCAGGAATCAGTCACTTATATTTTACTTTCCCCTCTGCAGGTCACAGCCTCCTTCATCACCCTGTCCAAATAATGCAACAATAACACAGCTCATTCATCTTCCAAACTGGGGAGAGTCACAACTCGCATTTCAATTGGATTTTTGCTTCCATCTCCTTCATTTGCACATTTTTAAATTGCTATATGTAACTTTCTTCAACATTTATGTTTTCCAACCCTTTTTGTCTCATATACATCCACTGCTCAGTAGTGAGTAGGGCTTAACAACAACAAACCAGGAATGTGTTGCTTTTAAAGATACGTTCACATACAGAACAAAATTCCTTCAGACACTGCAATGAAAATATGTCAAAATGTTCAAATATATTCCTCCAAAAGAGTAAAAAACACAATACTTGCAATTCATTTTCTGTGTATCTAAAAAAAAAAAAGGATTACATGCTGAGATACTAGCAATCCTCTTTTGTTATTTATTATTATAAAAATAAAGTGCTCAGTGCAATTAAAATGTTTTGGTCAAATAGGACCTTCCTCAGTGTTAACATCCTTCTGAAACGTGTGTGTGTGTGTGTATACGTGCCTACCTATCAGGGGACCATGGTGTCGTTACATATTCACCAACAGGGGACCACCGAGCCAAGAGGGGACATTTTCCAGGTCCCCTGTTGGTCAAGCTTTAAATCATGTTAAAATTTGGTGATTTTGTTCATTTTTATTTTTGGACAAGTGGGGACCTACAGGTGTGTGTGTGTGTGTGTATGTGTATATATATATATATATATATATATATATATATACACATATATACACACATACATACATACACACACACACACTATATTTCATCAACACATGAGTATATGATCAATAAATTACAGGCAAGTTACTCAATTAGCAGAATAAAGACAGGATGGGAAAAAATGTTAAAATATATAATTATCTTTCATAAAAAAGGCTACAAATACAATGAAGTTCACAAAATGTGTGTGTGTGTGTATTTTACATAAAATCATATACACTACCTTTCAAAGGTTTGGGGTTTGTAGTTATATTTTTAAAAGTCTTTCATGCTCACCAAGGCTCTATTAATTTGATCAAAAATACATTAACAACAGTAATATTTTGAAATATTATTATAATTTAAATTAAACTGTCAACACTCAGCGCTGTGGAAACAGTAATACATTTTTTCAGGATTGTTTGATTGATAGAAAGTTCGAAAGAACAGCATACATTTAAAATATTATTCTTTGGTAATATTATAAATGTCTTTACTGTCACATTTGATCAGTTTAATGTGTCCTTGCTGAATAAAAGTATTAATTTCTTAAACATTACTGGCCCAAAACTTTCAAACGGTAATATAAAATAAAGCCATAAAATCAAATATAAAATCTTGTATCTTATATACAGACTTTTCTATAGGTTATTGAAATCTTTAAGTGATTTATTTTTACAGAAAAAAAGAAAAATGGTTTCATGTTTATTTGTGCTGGCGATGGGCACACAAAAAAACTGGGGTTTAATCGCATAACCTTTCCCATCTTTGCATGTCTCATATCACATGGACAGTACAGCGCTGGACTGTTGTCTGGTAATTCCAGGATGACAACAATCTCATATCACCTGATTTACTGTCTGAGGGCGAAAGCTGGGAAGGAGGATGAAAAAGTGATAAAGCATGTGAAACAGCAAGAATGAGAGTGCAGGTTGTGGACCGAACTGAACGTGGGTGGCTATAAGTTCTCATGCTCTGACAACCTCTGGGACAAGCTTTTTATTTGGTGGCAGAAACTGGGGGATGAAGAAGCGAGGACGCGTGCATGTGAGTGACGACGCAGATGGGAGAGTAGTGAAGGACATGTCAGGTGGCATGTAGAAACATGGAGCCCAACTTAAAAAGCCTGAAAACATGAGCCATTGTTTTCATCAATGCCATTTGAAGTCCACCCACATAGCTAAGTCTCACTAATCTATCCAGTCTTGGTGAAATTATCAAATTTGGCAAAGAACGCCTGCATACAGATGGCCGTTTAGTGGCGTTTCGTTACTCTGTCGGATTCACGTGACAATATTTACAATACAATTTCAAAGCACATTCCTAGTACAACTAGAAGAAGATAAAAGATCTTACATCAGAGAGGGAACGTTTCACAAACTTCGCTAAACTGCATTAGATCATGATGGACTGTAACAGTATAGCGCTGATGTTTACATCACAGATATGGCGCATATGTCAGTTAGTATGCTAATCTATGACAAGGTCTCCCTTATTCAAACATCTCAGCATGGGATCGTGAGTTCATATTGAACAGGCGATTAATAGCACCTCGCTCATGCCAGGCAGATCCTTCTGCTTGGCCTTCCTCCAGAGCGTGGGGGATTCAAACAAGCAGCATCTAAAGGACTGAATTCTGTTTCTGGCACAAGGCTACAGCTTCCCACTGCCTACTGGAAGTATCTGTCTCAGTAATAATTCTTTAATTTGGCATTTGACAGAAATGCCTCAAATATTTTTTAAGGAGGTTCATGAATTTAATGATGCAACTATGAAGAAAGACCTTGGTGGGTATTTAGACTTGTAAATCTGCAGGCCTATTTACAGAGCAGGTGGTTTAAAGTTACTTCCTGCATCCAAAGGTGTCGGTTTTGTGGACCTGTGCTAATTCTGTCCTACGGCATGCAGTTGTCGGCTTAAAGGAATGCTGCTGCCAATAATGAAATTTTCTGTCATCATTTACTCACCCTCATGATGTTCCAAACCTGTATGCTGATATTTTTCCGCAGAGAAGAGTTTTTTTTTTTATGCTGCTTTTTACATACAATGACAATTCATAGAGTTAATAAAAAGTTATATAAGTATACACACATTTCTTATTCAAGGGTGAGAGGTAAGTAAATAATGATGACAAAAAAATAAAATAAAAATTTTTGGGTGAACTATTTTTTTACAAGCAAGAATTTATACCCCTAAGAGTACTGGCATGATTTCACATGGCCACATGAGCATTTTGTAAATAAATAAATATGGAGAGAAAAGAGAAGAACACAAAGAAAAGAAGTTGAAAATGGATGAAAGAAACAGAACAGCTTAAGCCGACTGAGAAGCTCAGCAGGGAGTTGTTTTGATCTCATCTGGTCTAGAAATATTTCATGTCAGGTCACATAGTAATTAGAACGATTTTTTAACATGTTGCATTGGCGATTTTGTGAGAGCCAATATTTTTATCAGCCCTACTCATTAAGCTAAATGCGTTGCCTGAGATTGCGAAGGAGAAAAAAAAATGCTGTTTCATTGAAAAATGAGGGAAAAAATTAGGGAGGATAATATTTCTGTGGCTGGGTATTACTGTGGCCATTATAGTGGAAAGTGCATTATTTAGAAAAGAGCAGTTGGCAGCAGTGACAGAGAGAAAGAACAAATGAACCCTGTGCTTGAAGTCATACTGAGAGAGAGAGAGAGAAAAATACAACAACAAAAAGCCATTCACAGTTTTGATTTGCTTTCCCTGACAGCTGCAATAGTGGGAATGCGAAACGACTGTGTCGGCTAACTTGTTTTATGTTCATAAAGTCCAGGCGGTTCTCCTGTTTCATTGTTTAAGAGGCACAGGACAGCAAAGGAGACTTGGCCTCTCCGAGTAAATAATGCTGTAATCGCAGGAAGGGTGCTCACTGATTTACAACTTATTGAATCTTTGAGAAAATCACTTTAACCGGTAGTGGGTTTTTTTTCCCCCACTGCCTTAGTTCTCGCTGTTTTCCTATGGGTAATACCATAATTTTATGTTAGAGCAAAGGTTTTGATATTCCAATATTATCACTGAGCTGCTTCTAAGCAGAGCGGAAGAGAAAGCCAGTCTGAGAGGCTGACTGTGAGCATTATCGCTAATGCATTAATGAGGGGTCATGTCAAATTGTCATAGCAGAATAGCTGGTGCGGGCTTCAATACTCCTCACAGCTGTGTATTATATCATTAGGTCAAACGAAAGGTGTTCAAGCATTATGACACTCTTTGAAACGGCTCTGAAATCTCATCTAAGTCTTAGTTCAGAATGACAAATGACTCGTCATTGCTGCCAAACACCATTGGTTCTCACATGTCGTAATGAAAATGTGTCAAGTCAGTTCAAACGTGGAATGGAGGATGACATTTGAGAGCTGTCGTGGATGGAAATAATGTGAAATTTCAATCTGTTCCTCACAAAACTATTATATGGGTTTCATAAGACTTGGATTAGTCATACAAGTCATGTGAACTACTTTTATGGGACTTCAATGGTGTTATCATATGGTGGTTGGCACATGACAGTCACTATAAACTGTTGTTGAAACAGATCTATACAAAAACTTCTACTATTAGAAACATATCTTCAGACCCCTGCATTGGTCCAGCTGACTTGAGTCTTGAAGTCAACAACAGGTTCGATATAAATGGCACCTAAGAAATTAGTCCACAAAACACAAAACAAAACAAAAACGACCTACAGGTTTGGAACAATGTGACAAAATTTTCATATTTGGGTGAACTATCCCCTCAAGAACCATTAGACATGAGGCAACCCACAAACTATATAATTTTGAAAATACGGTTTTGCACATCCCTACAGTATGAACAGTTATCGTATGGAGAACAGCATCTGTGAGTTCCACGTAACAGATTACGAGTCTAAAACGGCATGAAGATGAGTATGTAGAATTTGAGACAGAATGATGAGACAGAATTTTCATTTTCAGGTAAGCATTTCCTTTAACAGTACAGGCAGGAAACAGAGATGCCATGCATACGATGCAGAGGATTCTCAACTGAGCAGAGGCAGAATTGAAACGGGTGTTTGTTGGGTTTCCCACACTGGTGATTACTCATGGAGAAGCTCTTGTCAGAGGTAATGATCCTCACCCCGGTGGCTGCAGTGGGAGTAGAGCAGCATGGGGCTCAGAGGCAGGAAAGCAGAGGCCAGTGGGAGTAAAACCCAGAGGGCCATGTGCAAATCAGCTTGGCTATTGTAGCACCCTCCATCTAATTCATCCTTCCTCTGTGGGAGAGAGACCTGTCAGGCGTCCAGGGTTGATGTTGCATTCTCCTTCTGTTAGCACCTCCTACTCGGCTTGCCTATGGAGCAGCGGCGATGTGTAGAGCCGGAGATTTCGGCATTTATACCGAGGAGCGTTTGTGTGTGGATACAGAACAGTGGACAAGGTGGAGAGTGGGCAGCCTGGCAGGGAGTCATGAAAAAAAGGGTAGGTAGCAAAGGAAACATGGATGAGAGAGAGAGGAATCGAGCCTGGGATAGTGGCAGCAAAGTGGGTCAGGTTGGCTTAGCTTGATTACTGCAGTGGGTGGCTGGAGGCAGCCCTACAAAAGCAACTGTACTGAGCACGTCGCTTCCCAGGATTCTCATCCTTTCCCCCCACCCCCCTGCTGAGGTGTAGCTAAAGAATCCGGTTATGTGGAGTGCTGAAGTCGGGCACACTAACGCACCCTCGCCAGCTATAGAGCCTGACTGAGAAATTATGTTATGTCACCTCTGAGCGGCTTGGGCATTCACACACAGATTCACCTGTGAACTCTGAACTCTGCTGATTCTTAATACAAGCACTGATATCTCCTGCCAATACCAACAAGCTGATAATTATTCTCAACAGATATTAACATTCTATGACTGAAAATTAAATTTTCGTTTTAAATGCAACAAGTTAATTTAGGCATCACAACATTATAATGAAATGTATGAAAAATGGATATTCAATTTGAGGTTTGCTTAGGATTACACCTAACAGTGTTATTAAATTATTGGCGTTTATAAAGATTACCTTCAAGTGTATGTAAGATGACAAGGAAAAAAATCTAAATATAAAAAGAATGGAAATGAGCATGCACAATTAAATATCCAATACTGGCTGATGAAGATAAAAAAAAAAAAAATCCTCTAAAATCAGCAAATAACCAACAACTTGCTGATATTATTTTATATATACGTATATTTCTGTCTAAATAAAAACTAAACTCAGTAGCTTTAAATATTAAAAGTGAATTTAGGCATTACAGCATTATAATGTACAGTATGAAAAATGGATATTCATTTTGATATTTGCTAAAGATTACATCTAACAGTTTTATTAAATTATTAATTTTTTTAAAGATTAACTTTAAGTGAGAGTTGGGTGACAGGAAAAGTCATCTAAATGTAAAACTAATGGAAATGAGCGAGTACAATTAAATATTCAATATTGGCTAATAATATACAGCTAATAAAACAAATATCACCAAACAGGCTAATATTCTATAAAAAAAAACAAAAAAAAAACAAAAAAAAAAACACAAATCTATGGTTTAAAAATTTCTCACGTGAATTTAATCATAACAATATTATAATGTACAATATGAAAAATGTATATTGATTTTGAGATCCAATATTGACTGATAAATGTAAAAATATATATATAATATATGCTATTTTATGATACAGGGCCAATATATTGTGCATCCCTAAACACAAGGAAGATTAATCCATCAGTTACCAGGTGTTTTATAAAAACCCAAAGTACACATGGAATCGTTATTTGCCAGACCATACCCTTGCCAGAGACAGAGAAAAATGACAGAGCCAAAGCGGGAATATTAGCAGGGGAACCACAGTGTAATCTGATTGCTGTGCTGCTGAAAGGAAGCACATTGTGAAACTCTACTGACAACAGCAGAGTCTAAACACAGTAAAGAGTATTGCCTTCAATTCAGTAGAAACACTTCTCACTCTTTAAATCTTTTATTCCTAGACTGGAAGAGCCTATTAATCTGAATGAACCCAGGAAAATGGTGAAAACCTAAAACCAAATGAGAAGGTGTAAAAGTCTCACTCTGCTTAGTAAACATCTGAGATTGCTTCATCCGATGCTCTCCATCACATCAACCCATCAAACAGCTATAGTTTTGAGGTAAATCTTCCAGGAAGTGTCAGGAATCCATTCCACATTGCGGATTTTATTCCCAACCATTTGAAGCATAAAGAATTACACTAGCTTTGCTAAAAAAGGTGGCTGGATTTAGGCAACGTTGGAAAAGGGGTCACTGCTACAGAGGCTGGAGGATCCCGGCTTCTCACTGAATGATTGGAACGATTAGTACTGTAGGCGAGGTGGGTCGGTTGCCTTTTGAGGAATGACCATCTAACACACCTATTGATGTGTCACAATGATTGAGTGCGAGAGTAGGAGGCCCGTAATGGCTTCATCAGACTGCCCCGGTGCATGCCACAATCTCATTCCCCTGCAAACAGCTCTGGCTTCCCAATCACTCCGTAAAAACGGCCAAATTAAACAAAGTTGTCGGTCAACTTAACTTCAGCTTTTTATTCTTTCCCTCCCCCCTCTTCCATTATCCTCCTTCCCGTCTGTTGCTCTCTTGTTCCAACCCTTTTATACTTTTCCTTCAAGGCCACCCCACTCAGTCGACTCTTTCATGTCTTAACAAGCCAATTAAGGGGCTTGATTTAGTTCATGCTCTGCTTTCCCCCCTCCTCTTTCTTTTCCTGCGCTTGGCCCATTTTCAGCTCAGCTCCACAAATTCAACATAGTAGCGCCTACCTCGACTTTTTTAATTTCATCAAGCTTGCCCACTGTCATCCTGCTGAGTGCAAACAGCCATGTGATTGTTGGAATCAACCTCATCCAATTGCATTGCCAGTTGAAACTCAGGTAAAAAGAATTACGCCCATTGGTATTCAATGCTTGGATCTGCACTGCAATTGAACAGTGCAAAAGCAGGATAACAAGCTGGAGCCAGAACTCCAACTCCAAATGAATAGCAGTGGGGAGCAGCTTACCGGTAGGCTACTAGTAGTCATGTCAAAATTAGAATCGGGACTTTTCTGCTTGCAGAAAATTTTTCTACATAGGAAATTATGATGTATGATTTGTCCAGTGATATGACTTTGCAATATACAAACTATGTGTCCTATTAAAACAACTACAAAACCCAATAATGTCATATTCAGGTACTAACTCCATTCTTTGCATAATTCATTCAGACTCATGAATCTGTTCCTGGACACTTAGTGACACAAAAATCCTGCTGAAAAACAATAATATAAAAAATATTTTGATCAAATATTAATCCAGACTAACACATACCTGTACACACACCTCAAAACACACAAGAGAAGAATTCACTAAACAGTTGCACAACCTTTTTGCACAATAATTCATCATAAAAACCTGCATCTTCACTAAGCTGCTGCAATTTAGTTTAACATAGCACAGTGCTGTGTTATATATTGCGCCTTATTAATAAAACTCAGCTCAATTTACATGGTGCAATTAACTTCGTGATATAAATGCAAATATCAAATATGCAAAAATGTATTTTTAAATGTAAGTGTTACTATTTTTGACAGAAGTCGCATGCTCACCAAGGCTGCATTTATTTGATCAAAAATAAAGCAAAAACAGTAATATTTAATTCAGTAACTTTTCTCTTTTTAACGTATTTTAAAATGTAATTTATTCCTGTAATGAAGTTGAATTTTAAAATGTTTGGAATGAGATTTGAATGTTGAAAACAGGTTTCTGTGGAAACTTTTTTTTTTTTTCTTTGATTAACAGAAAATTAGAAAGAAAAAAAAAACAGCATTTATTTGAAATCCATGAAATTCAATTATTAGAACTCATTATCTACTGTACATATCCGGTCTTGTGTGCATATTGGAACACATATGGCAGGCTCAAATCATGCTTAGTTCATCTCTTAAAGACTATTTTTTCCCATTACTATACATCATAGCCTATCAAACACTAGACCTTTACCCCAGTCTCTTCCCAGAATACCCCCCACCCCCATGGCTGGGTTATTCATGGCTGGGCTGGTGCCAATTTGAAACAATCTATAATGATTTATGTTATTTCAAAGCATAAATTCATAATAATGACTTCCATTACCAAGTTTCAAGTCTATGTATGGTCTCTGCTCTGCTCTGTCATTTGTAGAAGCTCAATTTAACATTGCGTAGTACATTCACTGCCCATAATGAGCAATCAATGATATACATATGGTCTGAATAATTCATATCAATATTTATTAGTCCTCTGCCAGAAAGTACAATTAACCAACTCATGATTTAGCATCAGTTCAATTTCTGTGAACCATGCTTTGTGGCAAGCTAAAACTGTAATGAAGAGGGTTACGAGGTTGATTTTCCTATCAACACTTTTCTATCGAGTGTTTGATTGTGAGGGAAAGGTAACGCAATCGCTATTGGTTCATTAATTTAACACAATTCAATTTACTTTAAAGTCAGTGAGATGTAACTTCTCTATTTCTATCTGACCTCAAACTACTCACAGACATAAAAATATCAGCTGCCAGAAAAGAAAAGAAAAAATGGAGAGTGCGAGAGAACGAGAAGGGAATAATTGCTTCAACTTTCAACTCATTATCTCAGTATACACAATTAGAGAATGAAGCCGTAACTTAATTAATCTTCCTTTTAAGTGCAAGCCTTCTAGAATATGAGCAAGAGTTTTCCATGACAGATTTCTCACCAATTACATGATATTATCAGAATTCGGGGTAAATGTACAGCCCTAGTGTTCTGGTCAGAGCTTTTCTATCTCCAATTAAAAGTATGTCTCATTGCCCTGTGCAGTGATACATGACGCTAACCTTTTCCCAGCTCCAAGCTAATTAAGGACAATTTTCCCTTCAACATTAACTAGCACATATTCTACACTTCATACCAATCCAACTGGATTCTCCGTTTTTATCTTTCATCATATTTAGCTCCAGGGTGTCCTTTTCCAGGATCTACCTGGATCCTGAATGCATTCTGTCACCCAGCAGCCTGAGGGTGAAGTTCTTTTTGGATGAGTCTGCAATTAGGTTACCTTGACCAACTTAATTTCCGCAGAGGCCTAGAAGTCATGATCCATCTTGATGACTTTATTTATTTTGTAACATTGCAATTTCAATTATCTAAATGATGAATCTAGACGGCAAGATCAAGGCCTTCTGGGTAAAACATAACCTACAGAAGGAAAAGTCACTCCCATTAACACCAATATGTTGGCTGCTAATGTAAAATTGCACAAATTAAGCACAAATATGCCCTTAAAAGGTTGTATGGAGCTCAAAACTGTATGAATTCAGTGTAAAAGAAATTAATTTGTACTTACATTTGAATATTAGATATTTATGAAACATTTAAATGTATTAAGTGTTAAATGTAGAGCAGAAAATTATTAATCTCCTACTAGCCACTTTGGCTTTTGATTTTTTTATGCATATCGATACTGCAATATCTGAAACACTTCTAATACTTATTTTCCGCTTTCTCGCTCTCTCATTTCTCCGACAGCGAGTTGACACACAAACCCTCCTCCCCTCACTCACTCATTTAATTTGCTCCGGATGAATATTGTTGGTGTTACGGGGCTTGAATTTCGTTGTGGGATTGTGCATATTGCGCATAATTTTACTCATTCCTGCACCCAAAGTGTGCACACATAAATCTGTCTCTCTGTAGTAAATTTAGTTCTTTTCCACTGCTTTATGCACTTAAAAATTCAAATACACACAAAATAAAGTCAAAGTGCCGGTCTTGGTGAGTATTCACGTAAATACAGTCAGTTATGTTTTAAGTGAATGTAAACAAGTACACAATTGAGAAAGAAAACGCATGTGTAACAGTTAATAATGGATCTGTGCATCAGGTCTTAAAGTGACAGCATATATATATATATACACATACACACACACACACACACACACACACTACCAGTCAAAAGTTTGGACACAGTAAGATTTTTAATGTTTTTAAAAGAAGTTTCGTCTGCAGCTCAGCATATTAGAATGCAGATCAGCATATTAGAATGATTTCTGAAGGATCATGTGACACTGAAGACTGGAGTAAAATGATGCTGAAAATTCAGCTTTGATCACAGGAATAAATTACTTTATAAAATACATTCAAACAGAAAACAGTTATTTTAAATTGTAATAATATTTCATAATATCACTGTTTTTACTGTATTTTTAATTAAATAAATGCAGCCTTGGTGAGCAGACGAAACTTCTTTTAAAAACATTAAAAATCTTACCGTGTCCAATATATAATGTATAATTAGTATAATATAAATATTTTCAATTATTGTTAATCTGGAAATTGGAACAGTCTGTGTAATTTTTATGCAGAAATTTTTTATTTCACAGTTGGCGACACCCCGTACTGCAGGGGAAAGATCACAGAGGTCTGTATCTCTGCTAATTAGTCCCTGTGCAACATACAGTATATGGAGAAGAAAAAACAGATTGACAGAGAGAAATTTAGAGATCATGAAGGGTTGTGAGCCACTGGAGAGGGCACGACTATAATGAGATCATCGCATAGTGACAGGGCCACTGACTAGAAGAAACCATATGCAAATAGCTTCTTTTAGCTAAGTGCGCCCTGTGAAACGTAGCTTTACAACACAATTTTAGCTTGTGTTCAATCTGAAATGTACGATTCCCCAGGTGCAAACAAACAACAAATAAACATCTGATGATCACAACGAGAGAATCGCTCTTGCGGCACAGGAGAAATACGCTTTGACAATGACTAATGTTGACAAAATAGCTTTTAGCAGAGGCAATATGGAAATAACACAGTGTAGCGGCAGCGAGTGGGAATGAGGTGGAGGGGGGGCAAGCGGTCAAACCGTGACTCCAGTCGCAGTCTAATAGTGAAATATGGCTGGGTCAACCACCCCCATCTACTGTGGCCAATCTTCCATAACCCTACACCTTCTGAAACCTGTTGAAGGAGGCCTGTCGCTCTTTTCAAAGCCTGGCTAGCTGCTCCTCTCAAGCGGCAAATGTGAACATCAAATCGGATTAGCGGGAACACTCCACCTGAACGCAAACCGCAGCCCTGTCCACTCCCATCACCTCTGATGTCTTCCTGTTTGACAACTATTCCATTGTGTTGTTTGTATGATTGGGTGGGAATTGTTTTAACCTCGTGGCCAGAGTGCCACTCCTACAGTTAAGATCAACACTCTTGTCAAAACTCTTTACATCAAAATTCCTTGTGAGTTAAGGTTGATGTGAAAAAACTGGGTTAAGTATACTTTCATAGTAGACTGAAAAAAAAAAAAAAAAAGTCATTGGATCAAAGTAAAAAAAAAAAAAAAAAACTTGTTACAACCAATTTACTTTTTCTCAAATTGAGTTTGAACAAATGTCAGTCAATTGAAACTAATATTGTTTTACATTCATTTTTTACATGATTTTTTGCATGATTAAATCACAAATTTCCCTAAATATTTTTGGACAACCTTAAATTTTTACAACTTTTTAAAACAAATATCCAAATAAGTACATATCAACATTGTAAATATTAAACAATTTCTTCGTCAACAGAATGTGTGATTTTACTGTGTGAAATGTCACTAAAATACTGTTTGGGAAAAAAACTCAAATGAAAACTTTTAAAATATTGTTTTTCAATTGAAATTAGGCTGAAATATAATAACGACAAAAGGCTTAAACTTAATTGAAAATTAAAAATGTTGCCTTGGCAACTAATTGAAATAACATGTTTAAGTTGGAGTACTAAAATTACTAAAATTAAAAAAAAAAAAAAATGAATTAAAGCTAAATAGAAATATAAAAAGAAATCTAATAAAAAAAGCACATAAATTGACTAAAACAAACTAAAATTAAAACAAACCCTGAATATAAAAAAAGTCATTTCAACACACCTTGTCAGTAAAAATTTATGCAATTAATTGTGATCAATTCAATAAATTTATTGGCATATAATGTAATAAAAATTTTATTTTTTAAATTTTTTAAAAAATTTTATTTTTAAAAAATGCTTCTTCTTTTTTTTTTTTTTTTTTTTTTTTTTTACTTTAATGAGAATACATTTGTTATGCTCCAAAACTGTTTAATATGTGAGCGAAGAGTTGCTGCAGTCTCACCGTGCCGTTTCCAGAGCCAAGTAAGACACACTAAATCTTGTGTAAAAGGTCCATAAAACTTCAGAGACGAGATCTGAATCCAAATTTGAAATGTAATCACCCAGTGTGAACTACAGCAGAACACGGAGATCCAGAGTCTCCACAGGCAGCCTCCAGGCACACAAAGAAAAGTGCTCACATTGTGATGGAGTCTCAGTGTTCCTGGCAGGAAATGCCTCCTATGATGCCCCTAACTTCTGGCATCAAACTGGGTGTACAGGGGGAAAAGGGAAAAAATCCAGCTACCTAGCATTATTTATAACTGAGGTGGCATTCATATAAACATCAATCAGATCTCAGTCACCCTATCAGAGCTGTTTTCGAATAGGCAGCAGATAAAAAAATATAATGATAATAAGGCCATTTGTTTCTATTAAGTACAAATTAAGAAATGAAACAAATAGTCTAATAGTCATAAACAATAAAACAATAGGTGTTTTTTCAACTTTGGGTACTGAAAATCCATAATAAATTATGTATTATTACAAACAAAGAGTGTAATAACCATACACTCTAAAAAATACTGGGTTGTTTCTTTCGTTGTGTTCAAGCACATATTTTTTCCCCGACGCACCGTCGGCTTTCGTTGCCGCTAGTTCTTTGACGTCGAGTTGGTGTGTCCTGGCCTTTAAATTAAATTGTTTGTCCACATTTGAACCAAATTTGGGTTGAAAAAATCCAGCATTTTTTAGAGTGTACAAAGCATTTAATATTTATAAGTGCGATTTTTTTTTTTAAATGGTTCTCTCAAAATGTGGTTTCATTTCCACCACACTGAAGATTTTGCCTAAAATACATTTTAATATAAATATAAATAAATCTATTTTTTTAATTGTCAAATTATGCAAAAAAGAGCAAAAATATAATTTGTATATATTATATTACGTTATTATATTATTGTATTTAGGATACATGTTAGCTGTGAAATTAGCCTTTACAAGAAAAACTTTTAAATGTCATTTCCATCACATCATTTCCACCACAAAATGCTATTAAATGCATTAAATGGTGGAAATGGTCCAAATTTCTCAGAAACAAAACAACAAAAAAGGAAGAATTCTGTTCTGATATATGCATTAGACACGGATGGACACTGAGAGAGAGAGATTACAAAAACTGGCGAGAGTGTGAAAAGAGTGTTTTAAGAGACTTTATAGAATATAAAGTCCACAATGCCCATATGATGAAACACCCTTAGACATTATTAAAACACAACAATAGTGGTATCAGAGAGACATGCAGGGCAAAGAACTGAGTAAAGACAGCACAGAACAGGTTGTTAATTACTCGCCAGCATCTCAGATCTGAGAAATTACAGGTCGGGAGCAGCCAACGTGATTATTATCATCAAAACTCAAGGCAAGAAAACTTATGCACAGCTGAATTTTCTCTTCCAGAAAAGTAACCCGCTCATTCCACCTCGATCAGAGCAAGCAGTTCTGCTTGTTCCCCCTACACAAAGCGGATGGCTTATAAAGTCCTTGCTCTTTTCATCCTTTTTTTTTTTTTTTTTTTATAAATTACTTCTTGTCAGAGAAGCTAACAAAATAGCTTTTACCTGATCGTCCTTGATCAGCTTGATCAAGCTACTCGGATAATTCTGTTCAAAGTAGTTTAAAAGTTAGTCTTGTGCTGGAGGGGAAGAGACAAGAGATGAGATGTGTAAGTGGGCACGAAAGTGATTGCGGTCTGTAACGGAGTGTGCCTGATCTCCTCACATAACACGAGGTACTGTATTATGCTCATTATGCCTACAGAGGGACCGCCGAATCAAATCGAGTACGCCTATTGTGTAAACAGAGAGCTCTTTTTATATCTCCTCTGTCTCTCTACGATACCCTCATGTACTCCAGAATAGAAACCCTTAAAGGAAAGTCACCCTTAAGCCAAGTTCTATTAAAGAACTGGTTGTTCTGAAGTGGAGATGAGAAAGTCGCCCGCAGCAGTAAATCTGACGCTCTGCCTCATTCACCTACAGTTAGTTTTTTTGTTTCTGACAGTTATCGTCCATTAGTTTTCTGTTTGAAAGGTGTACGTGCTGGATTCCTTTGGTCGCTGTCTCAGAGACGTGCTTCAAGATGCTACGTTCTGATCACAGAGTTCGGGCTCTAATTAAATAACTGTAAATCAAGATCCAGGGAGATTTTAAGACGAGCATCGGAAAGATTACACATCCATAATAAAGATTAATCATGCATAACGCTCAACTCTGTGGACAGAGATGGAAAGGGAGTGAAAAACAGCCCAAGTCCTACATCAGCCCACCACAAGCCATCGCACATAATCAATCTCCCACTAGATGTACCACATATGGATATAATACAGTCTAATTCATATATTTAGATTTTCACAGTATTTTGATATGTCTAAAGTAGGCATTTTACACTGCAAAGGCAACAGTATAATGAAATAAAATGACAAACTAAAATATAGCTGCAAGCAGCAATTACGCCAAGCACAAAAGCGGCACAAGATGCCAGCCAACACGGCTGGGAGCAACAGACCAACTGCAACAGTGAGCAATTAAAGATCTATTAAGATCATTTTATGCAAAAGAGCTGAAAAATGATCAAAAATGAGGATTTACTGGTTCATCACTTTCGACCAATAGGTGGCGCTGTGACCAAATTAATGTGGTGTGGTCAGAGTGAGGTGACAATGACACTTGCAAAGTTTGGTGCCAATATTTCAAAGCCTTGCAGAGATACAGACTCAACAGTGATTTTGGCATCATGCCTCTGATTCTTGCTGCAGTATGGAAAAAGGTTATGTCTATCAACATGAAATCAATAAGACCATCTCATTACAATAGGCCCCATTTTTATAAAGCTATTAGCATTTTTAAATATATCGTTATAAAATCTGACCACAAGGAGGCGCTTGTCTCAAAACCTATTGTGTACCTTCAGAGCATGATGCCGATGCCACATCCTGAGTTTCAGTAATGGTACATCAATGAAATTTCATGTTTTGTTCAATTATAGCGCCACCAAGAGGCACAATCCCACCTAATTTTTTGTGTGTCCTCAGGGTGACCCCATACATGTGTGTATCAAATTTGGTGCAAATATCTCATTTCGTTTTGGAGTTATAGACATTTACATGTAAGAGATCATAAAAATGACTCCTTGACGACTTTGTTTTGATTTTTTTGCCACTTCCTATCAAAATTTTGACATTTGGGCTTTAACATATAGTTAACCAGCTTAGGTTCCGTGTTTCCTATGGTGGTTTCGTCTCGATCGGACTAACGGTTTCAAAGATATTCGCAATTGTTTTTTAAGCGCTAAAACACGCCGCACAAACCGTAAGTTGAAATCCATCATGTTTGGTATCGTTGGACTCGGCAAGGATTCAGGAGTCTAAGAATGTGACTCCTGTGAAAATAAGCCAACCAGATCAAAAGTTATATGCATATGAAAAAACAAATTCTCCACTAGGTGGCGCTGGTCCGAAACTTCTCAGGCTCCTTCAGGGCATTGTCCTGATGACCCATACCGAGTTTCGTAACAATGCGCTAATGCGTTAAGAAATACAGCATTTTAGCACAAAATTCAACATGGCCGACGGTGAAAATGGCTGATATGTGAAAATTGTATAGCATTCGACTCAGCATGATGCCCGAATCCAACGAGACCATATTTATGATTTTTGAACAAACCCATCAGAAGTTATAAGCAAAAATAGCAATTTTTCGTATCTCCGGACCAGTAGGTGGCGCTGTGCCGAAACGCTGCATGTTGCCTCAGGTCATGCTTGTGATGACATGTACCAAGTTTGGTCTGAATACGATAAAGCGTTGCGGAGATACAGCATTATGTCTATTTTCGCAAGCGCTACGTGAAATTCATTCGCGTGTTTTTCGAAAACGATTTGAGAAATCGACTTGAATTCCATAACTTTTGTCAGCATGGTCTGAAGATGATCTGGTTCAATTTTTCGTGAAAATCGAGTAACGCCTAGGAGGAGTTCGAAAAAGTAGGTTTTTCAGAAAATTCAAAATGGCGGAAAAATTTTCATGACGGAAAATGACGTCATAGGGTGCAATCGATTCGTCATGAGCCAAGGAATCAGAGGAAAAAAGAATTTTGTTTCTAACCCTTACGGTTCAAAAGTTATTAACATAAACATAAGTGCAACTTTGGACAGCTGGTGGCGCTAGAGGGATTGAGTTAGAGACTCCAAATTTGCTATGGACCAGGGTCAGACTGTCATCTAACTGTGTGCCAAATTTCACAACTTTCCCGCAAGCGGTTCTATAGGCTACCATAGACTTCCAGAGCGGAAGAAGAAGAAGAAGAAGAAGAAGAAGAAGAAGAAGAAGAATAAAAAAAGAAATCCAACGGATACAATAGGTGCCTAAGCACCTTCGGTGCTTGGCCCCTAATAAAACACTTGTAACTGATAAGATCCGAATCAAAATTTGTTCATGAATTTAACATCTCTACTCGTGAATGTGCTAAGGAGTATTAAGGCAGATTTCATGATTTTCAGTGGAGGGATAGTTCACCCAAAAGTAAAAATTCTGTCATCATTTACTCACCCTCATGTTGTTCCAACCTAAACGTCTTTCTTTCTTCATGTGGAACACAAAAGAAGATATTTTGAAGAATGCTGGTAGCTAAACAATTCCAGTTCCCATTGACTTCCATTGTATGGAGAAAAAGTACAATGGAATTTTTGACAGAATTGCTTTCACAGGGAGTTTGATTGACAGGCGATCTAACCAATCATAACACCGAATCCGCCATTATATCCGACAAAGCAGTCGGAGATTACGTCGGTGGACTTGAACCTGAAAAATAGTATGTACTGACATCTTTCCCCGGTTGAAACAACTTTCTTTCTGATGTTCTTTCATGTTTATTTGATGCTATAAATTAACTAGTAAGAAGAGATGATCGGTTCATGAGCCGCTTGAACTGAGGCACTACGGTGATCTGTCACGACACAAAGAGCCACAAAACGGTATTCATTGCTTAAATTTATTTAAAAATTACAATATTTGAAATCTGAGAGTTTGTTTCATATCGAAAGTAACCATCTCTGCCTTGTCTGTTGACGCGTTGTCAGTGTCCTCTTTGCTCCGCATGTACCTTTTTCACTGCGCGAGAACATGATGTGTGGCGAGAGAACGGCATGGCTCATCAGTCTTTGCGAACGGTCAATTTAATTTTTTTTTTTTTTTTGGTGGACTATCCCTTTAAGGACCACTCTTATGATACTTCTATGGTGTCATTTTCGAGCAATACAGCTCATAAGAGTGTGCATTTGTTGCCATGTTGTCTGTAGATAACACTATTTTTTTTTTTTTAATGTCCCAGATTGGTTTGTTCGTTTGTTTGTTTGTTTGTTTTTTGTCCAATGCTTTGACCCAAACGTTCTTTAAAATATCTTGTTTTGTGTTCAGCAGAAGAAAGAAACTTATACAGGTTTAACATGAGGGTGAGTAAATGTCAACAGAATTTTCATTTTGGGTGAGCTATCTCTTTTAATCTTTTGTCATATTTACACACTAAAAAATGCTGGGTTAAAAACAACCCAAGTTGGACAAACCCAGTGGTTGGGTTAAATTTTTGCCCAACGTGCTGGGCAGTTTTATTTAACCCAACTATTGTTTAAAATTCACTATATGGCTGACTTAAAATGAACCCAAAAT
Source organism: Hypophthalmichthys nobilis (assembly GCA_037950665.1). Lineage (NCBI taxonomy): Eukaryota > Metazoa > Chordata > Actinopteri > Cypriniformes > Xenocyprididae > Hypophthalmichthys > Hypophthalmichthys nobilis. Next base: position 9,293,016 of record CM075472.1, read on the forward strand.
AGGTTGGAAATTAAAAGTCAGACACATAATTACTAGAGGCAACAATAATAATAATCAAAAGATGAACATTTATTAAGACGCAATTTAATAAATGTGTATTGCTTCATTATTATTCATTAAACTTATTAATAAATGTTAATTTGTTAAACATATTAATAAATGTTAATTTCCAACATATTTTGGGTTCATTTTAATCAAGCAGTACAGTCATTTTTAATAAATAATTGGGTTAAATAAAACTACCCAGCAGGTTGGGCAAACATGTAACCCAACCGCTGGGTTTGTCCATTTTCAACCCAACTTAGGTTGTTTTTAACCCAGCATTTTTTAGAGTGTACTATATAAACTATATAAATTTGGTTTTTGACAGCTAATCCACCAGGAAAATTATTCCTAAGGCCATTCCATCCCATTTGTGGATCACATATTACATCTTACTGAATCTTCTGCAGGTTATGATTTGGCCTCCTTCTCTCTTTCCCTCCCGTTCTCTCTCTCTCTCTCTCTCTCTCTCTCTTTCTCTCTCTCTCAGGGCCTCTCAGAGAGGTCAACGCCTTACCCCTTCCCCGCAGCCTGCTCTCTAATTAATCACTCATTAGACTAATCATCATTGGTGCAGTGCTTCACTAGTGGCTCTGGGAAGCCTTCCTGGCGGCAGAGACAGCTTGGAAGAAGTAGGGGAGGAGAGAGAGAGAAAACACACTCCCATGGCCCAGCTCTTTGCCATGCATGCTAAGCAGTTATTCGAGCAATCACCAAGAGTAACAGTGAGGGGCCGCAGCTCCGAGTGGGGATACAACTTAAGATATTTTTCTCCACTCTTGTGCGCTGGTGTTTTGTAGTGACATCAGAGCATTTTTCCTGAAGCATTTTGCCTCCTTCATCTAGTTTCCTAAGCATAACTGGAGAAACTAAAATCTTCGAACCCCAATACGCACAATGCATATTCAAGAGCAACATTCCTTCTACATACATCCACGGCTGTGCACTTCTGCTACCATGTAGAAAGAACACAATTAGTGTATGCTAAAAAATGTGTGAGGAAAAAGGCCTGAGATTTGCTAAATGAATGGAAGCCATATATGATTTCATTTTGAAAAGTTGTGAGAAAACTAATTAAAAACAACAACAAATATTAAATAACTGTTAGCCTAAATATTTATAATACTGGCCTATATTTTCATTTCTATGGTTTTAGTTATTGTATCAAATGAAATACCCACAAAGTGTGGGTTTACCAAAATGTGATAAATAGCTTTATTTATTTATTTATTTATTTTTAAGTTAGTTTTTACAGTTAGTTAGAGTTTCTTTGGAAAGAATAGCCAGTGAACACAGCACAAGTCTGATAATTGTGCAAAATTACAGTAAAATAACAATGATGATAATAATGATAATACTACTACTAATAAAAATGATACTACTACTACTACTACTAATATCGAAGAGACTGCAATACACAGTTATTTACATTTATTATTATTAATAAATATATGGCAGTCTAAAAATGTTTTCTATATTTTATTTATATTTTAATATTTTTAAAATATGTAATCATTAACACTGTTCTGATAGTTCAGAGACACAAGCCTTTGTAAAAAAAAAAAAAAAGAAAAAGAAAAAAAGTGATTAATAATAGAGACTACAATACTTGTTAGTCTCAAAAAAAGATGTTTTAATATCTTTAAATGTAATCTTCAATAACCACTGCTTTATTAATGATAACAATGGAGGCTGCAATATACAATTATTAGCAGTAAACCAATTACACTGAATATATTTCCTTTATGTATTGCAATCACTATGGATAAAGCTTTGAAACCTTTTCTTTTTTCCTTTTCATTTTTCATTTTGGCTAAGTCATGTGGAGGAGTGCAGGCCATATAAAAGTCACCCCATCAGGGACAGTGGCTTTGAGAAAACTATTTGCCTTCAGAAAGCCCCAAGGAAATAGAGTTAGGATTAAAAGCGTTTACGTTTATAGAGTTTTAGTATGGCTTCCTTAGTCTGATGCCTGATCACCTTTACTGTCACCATGAACCCTTAAAATTAATCTGCACTGTAAAGAATAACACGTACATGCCCATATCTCTGCAATCGGTTACAATGAATCTCGGTTGTCATATCACCTTCCCAGTATCACAGCGGGGAGGAACACTAGAGTGAAAAGCTGCAATAGCATGACTGGGAAACCATGTTAGCAGCTTTTCTTGTTTTGTCTACTGCCGTTCTTTGTTGTTTTTACACATACACAAACTGAGAAACCACAGATGATGTACAGTATATAAGCAATATGATCTCTGACACACCTGACTAGCTCTCCTCCTGACCAATGATTTAACTGATTTAACAAATGCTGCCAGCTGAAACAAAAACTGCAAAGACGAAGAAGCAGAAAAGCAATAACTTTTAAAGGTTAAAGCGAGGTTCTCAAGAGGTAGGGCAGGTCTCAATGGTGCTAAGCACTTGAGACTGAAAACGTCTCGGGTTACGGGTGTAACCCTTGTTCCCTGAGTAAGGGAACGAGACGCTACGTCGAATGACGTGATGGGAACCCTCTGCGTGATTGCGTCGTGAAGCACCTCTGTATCTAACAAATGATGAGACGAGACGTCAGAAGCGGGTGACGTCACGGACCAGGAAACTATAGAGCATACCCAGAACAAAGAACGCTAGCTTCTGGATTATGGCTGAAGCAAGACGCTCACAGGTACGCTGGGGGTACGGCAACGTGGCGTGGCGCCTCGCTCCTTACTCAGGGAACAAGGGTTACACCGAACCCGAGACGTTCCTTTGTGGGAACTATCGACGCTACATCGAATGACGTGATGGGAACGTTGTCCCAACTACGCTGTGTCACCGAGTACCTGTCTGTAATCTTGTGGACAGAACCGAGGAACCCGGAGTAGGATTTGTGTCTAGGTTGTAGAACCTGATAAACGCGTGTGCTGGGATGACCATCCAGCTGCATCACATATGTCATTTAAAGACACTCCTGACATTAATGCCTTAGAGGCCGCCATACCCCTGGTGGAATGAGCCCGGACAGCTAAAGGGCATGGCTGTCCGATGCCTCATAGGCAAGTGAGATGGCCTCGACCACCCACTTGCTCATCCTCTGCTTAGATGCTGGGCCCCTTTTTGGGGACCCATAACAAACAAACAATTGATCTGATTTCCGCCACAGGGCAGCTCTGTGGACGTATGCATCTAAAGCCCTGACGGGGCAGAGCAGATTACGTTTTTCCTGATCAGAGTCTAAAAAGGGAGGAGGACAGAAAGCCTGGAGTACAATAGGACCCGGGACGTTGGTGGGGACCTTTGGCACATAGCCAGGTCTAGTGTGCAGGAAAGCCTTAACCATACCAGGCGCAAATTCGAGACAGGAAGGAGCAACCGACAGTGCTTGTAAATCTCCTATCCTTTTAAGAGATGAAATTGCCAGAAGAAATATGGTTTTCAAAGTGAGGAATTTTTCTGATACCTCTTCTAGTGGTTCAAGGAGCCTCAGCTAGCCCCTCTAACACTATAGCCAGGTCCCAGGCTGGAGTCCTTGTATGCACTGCAGGCCTCAGCCTCAATGTACCACGAAGGAAACGTATGACAAGGGGGTCTCGACCCACCGAGGAGCCCCCTACAGGATCATGGTAAGCCGAAATGGCTGCTACGTAAACCTTCAACGTCGAAGGAGATAAACCTTCCGAGAACTTTTCTTGGAGAAACTGAAGCACAAGGCTAATAGATGACTGGACAGGGTCCGTATCACGTTGACTACACCAAGTAGAAAACAACTTCCATTTATATGAATATAGCTTCCTTGTGGAGGGAGCTCTGGAATGAAGAATGGTCTCCACAACCTCGGTTGGGAGACCAGAATCTATGAGCCTTGCCCCCTCAGAGGCCAGGCCCACAGTTTCCATAACTCTGGACGGGATGGAGTATCGAATCGCCCGCTTGAGACAGGAGGTCCTGCCTGAGAGGAAGCTCCATTGGAGAGCCGTCTAACAGCGATATTAGGTCCGCGTAACCAAATCCTGGTCGGCCAGCACGGGCCACCAGTATTAGGCTGACCCCTTCCTGGCGTACCTTTTCCAGAACAGCATACAGACGTAGCCTCGGCCACGTCTGTAGCATGGCATCCAGCCCCAGAGGTGCTGGGTGCGTTAAGGAGTACCACAGAGGACACTGGGTTGACTCTTTTGATGCAAAAGATCGACTTCCGCTCGACCAAAGGTTTTCCAGATGAGCTCCACCACCTCGGTGTGGAGTCTCCACTCCCCGGGCCTCGGCCCCTGTCTCGACAAGGCGTCTGCTCCCACATTTTGATGCCCCGGGATATAAGCTGCCTTTAATGAGAGGAGCTTTCCTGGGTCCACAGGAGGATCCGACGGGCCAAGTTGCAAAGTCGGCGAGACCGCAGACCCCTGATGGTTGATATATGAGACCACCGTCAGATTGTCCGTGCGGACCAACACGTGATGGTCCCTCAGATCTGGGAGGAAGTGTTTCAATGCAAGAAATACCGCCATCATCTCCAGCCGATTTATGTGCCAGGAGAGCTGATGGTCCTCCCATAGACCTTGAGCTGAGCGACCACTCATGATCGCCCCAGCCCGTGAGGGAAGCATCTGTCGTAAGCATAACACGACGACGAGAAGTCCCCAGCACAGGTCCTGGGACAGGAACCAAGGCTTTTTCCACATGACCAGAGCACGAAGGCATCGCCGCGTGACTTTGATCGTGCGAAAGGATTTCCTCGGAGAAAACCCCTTGGTCCTGAGCCACCACTGTAAGGGTCTCATGTGCAGAAGGCCAAAAATTATCACGTTGGACGCAGCTGCCATTAGACCCAACAGTCTCTGAAACTGTTTTACAGTGAGTAACTGGCCTAACTTCACCCCATTCACGGCCCCGAGAATGGAACTCACACGAGCAGGGGATAGATATGCCTGCATCGTGGTGGAGTCCCAAACTACCCCTAAGTAGTTGGTAATTTGACTCGGAACCAATACACTTTCCTTGGCATTGAGCCTCAGCCCAAGCTTCTTCATGTGTGACAGAACAACATCTCGATGTTGAACTGCCAGCTGTTCTGTTTGAGCTAGTATTAACCAGTCGTCGATATAGTTCAGTACGCGAATGCCCTGGAGTCTCAGCGGAGCCAGAGCTGCATCCACGCACTTCGTGAACGTGCGGGGTGATAGAGATAGGCCGAAAGGAAGAACCTTGTATTGTAGAACCTTGGAACTTCCTGTGATGAGGATGGATGGATACGTGAAAGTATGCATCTTTCAGGTCTATCGCCACAAACCAGTCCTCGGACCTGATCTGAGGGATAATCTGTCTGAGTGTAAGCATCTTGAACTTTAGCTTTTGTACAGATCGATTCAGCACACGTAAATCTATGATCGGACGTAGCCCTCCATCCTTCTTGGGAACAATGAAGTAGCGGCTGTAAAAACCTGACAGCTTGCTGGAAGGAGGAACCCTTTCTATAGCTCCTTTCTGCAAAAGTGTCATAACCTCTTGTTCCATAACCAGAGACTGCTCTGGGGTCACTACTGTAGGAAGGGCCCCGTTGAACCTGGGCGGTCGAGAGCAAAACTGTATTTTGTAGCCCTGTTCTATAATAAGCAGCACCCATTTCGAAATGTTCGGGAGAAGTTTCCATTCTTCTATAAATTCTACTAAGGGAACCAGTCTCTCGAGACTGGCCTCTGGTGTTTTTTGAGCACTCGACTCGTTGCTCTGACGCAGCGCACCGGCAGATAAACGAATCGAGAGACAACCGACCCTCCTCAGAGGATCGGTGGAGACCGCTGCGCCCTGACGCACACTGGGTGGCAGGGTTGGCAGAACGGCCCCCAGAGGGCGCCGAAGGGGAACGAGAGCTAGATTTTTTGACACTCTGACCCCCCCGGGGGGGGCTGCCCTCATGAGTCCTGAGCATCTGGCGTCAGGACTTTTTCTTTGAAGCCTTCCGGGAAATAATGACGGTCCTCAGATCCGTCTTACCCCCAGAAGGCTTCGCCTGTGTCGACCGCCCCGGTCCCCAAGCTCTCTGCGGGGGAGCCCGGGTGGCCACACTGGCTTTTTGTTGCGCTCTATGCGCTGAGGAGCTGGTCGTCGGTCGGGCTGCTCCCGCTCAGCAGCCCCGGGTGAGAGCGGCGGGAAGGAACCTCTGGAAGGCCGCTGATTGTTTATGCGTGTCTCCTGGAACCTATCGACGACAGATGACACTGTGTCGCCGAATAGGCCCACAGGAGACAGCGGCGCATCCATGAGGATGTTCTTATCTTTGTCCTTCATATCTGACAGATTGAGCCATAGATGTCTCTCAGTGGCCACCAGGGCTGCCATAGAACGACCAATTGATTTGGCCGTCTCCTTGGTGGCCCGGAGAGCTAGATCTGTCGCCCTTCTTAGCTCTTGTATGGACTAAAACGTCGCTTCGCCGCTCTCATCTATCTCCCCCAGCAGGTCAGCCTGGTAAGCTTGCAGAATCGACATAGTATGGAGGCAAGCTGCAGCCTGACCCGCCGCCGAATAAGCCTTGCCCACCAAGCTCGATGTTGTCTTAAGTGGCTTAGTGGGCAATGTCGGGGTCTTGAGGGACGATGCAGACTCGGGCGAGAGATAGCTCGCGAGCGTCTCTTCAACCCGGGGCATCGCCCCATAGCCGTGGTGTTTCTGCCCCACGATGTTACTATATAATGATGTTTGTGGGCTGAAAACACGATATTGTATCGGTCTATTCCACGACCTCGACACCTCGGTGTGGAGGTCGGGAAAGAACGGCAGACCCCGACGCTGGGGTAGTGACCGTGCGGGGAGAAAGCGACCCGTGATGAATCGCGTGCAGGGAGGCACACACATGACAAACTGTTGCTTGTTAGTTTTCTCTTTTTCCGCCATTATATTATTTATATATGTATATATATTGTGTGTACGTGCTTTGAAACTCTTGTCCTCAGACGAAGAGATCACAGTGTGTAGCGAGACAAACAACACTAAATAAGACACACAAGATACAGAGAGCGCTTGCTGAAGACAACAGAAGCTAGCGTTCTTTGTTCTGGGTATGCTTTATAGTTTCCTGGTCCGTGACGTCACCCGCTTCTGACGTCTCGTCTCATCATTTGTTAGATACAGAGGTGCTTCACGACGCAATCACGCAGAGGGTTCCCATCACGTCATTCGACGTAGCGTCGATAGTTCCCACGAAAGGGAACAGAATGATCCCAGCTTGAATCCCTCTCAACCAGGGTTCAAACAACGTCCTTAAAGTAAACCAAATTTGAGACCTGTAAAATCGAAGAACAGGGGTAGCTGGAGAGAGAGAAAAAAAATAACTTTTTTGTGAGTTAAAAAGTCCAGATTTTAATAAAATGCTTGGGTAGGTGTGATATTGTACTGCATTATGCCTGCTTCAAATTTAGTATATAAGCCTGAGAAGTGTCAGACATGATTGAGTCTGAAAAGCAATGGGAAGACAGGAAATCATCAAGGAGTAGTTGCTCATGTTTCATCGTCTGTCTGTTATTTTTAAAACTTCACTCTACAGCTCTTCACCTTCTCAAAAGAAACAGGACACTGATAAACCTTCTAAAACCAAGATGGGTTTCATACTAAAAAAAAAAAAAAATCTTGTTAGTCAGCCTTGCAACTGTTAATTCATAGGTTGAAGTACTGTGAAAGACTAGGTGCATTAACAGTGAGTAAATCAAGTAATTTTATTTTTACCTCTCTGTGGAATCCTGTACTGGTTGAAGTTTTCTCACTTATTTTTTACTTGAAAGTTGCTTAATAAATAAATGTTTAATTAATAAATATACATAAACTGTGAGTTTGCATGAAGAGAATACTCAAAACACTAATTAAATCTGCAACTTTCTCCTTTTTTAAATAAAAATGACTCATTGTCATATACTGTATAAGTATGTGTGTGTGTATATAAGAAATAAATGATTCAAACACTAAAAAAACACTAAAAACTAAAAAAAGAATACATATTTTATTTGTTATAAACAAGTGAGGTCAAAAGTAATCTAAAAGTAATCAAAAAAGCAGTATATATCCTAAAACGTGTAATGTAATAGATTACGTTACAAACAAAACTAACTTCAATTTATATCGTAATTTACATGATACCCCTTAGACAGGGGCTCATTATTCAATTTCTGTTCAGTTTATGTCTCAGATGTTGAATCTTTGTATGTTTATACAAATGTTCACACGTTAAGAAATTAGCTGAAAATAAAAACAGTTAAAAGTAATAGGCATTTCTTTTTTGGCAGCGGCTATTTGCACTTAGTTTAAATAGCGATAGATGCTATTTACACTAAGTGCAAATAGCGATAGAGTCTATTTACACCATGTAAAAGTAGGCCTATCAGTTCTTCGCAATAAGAGTAAAAAGTAATTAGATGCTATCTAAACTATATATTGGCAGATGCTATTTGCACCTCAGTATTTTTGTACATTAACAGGATGCAATAATATCATAGAGTGTAAATGATTATATTTATTAAAATTACTAAATGGATGCTGCCTTATTGGGAGAATAAAAGCCCTCCATACAACTTCCCCTAACGCTACCCAATAAACAATTTTAATATTATTAAACACTCGTTCGCAGTTTATTTCCACTTTTAGAACATAATTTTCATTTTTATTGAAAATAAATCGAGCTCGGCAAAAGGTGGATTTGAACCTGCATCGATTGCGTTAAAAGCCAGATCTGCGAGCCTTACTCACTACTGCTGCTCCACTGAAAACATTGAAATCTGTGTCTTTTTTTAAAACTTGAGTGGCCCAACCAGACATTGATGGCCGGAGCTAGTGTACATAGCATTTGTCAACAAGGGATGCTATTTGCACTTAATGTAAATAGACACTCCGTTCTTTTTTTGCTGAGTATATATACAGAAGAATAACTATTTAAAACATATACTGTACATTACTGAATAAACAGTATTTTTAATGCCAACTGCAAACTGCATGCAGTATTATTATAATAATCAATAGTTGATTTAACTTTTTTGGTTTGTGTTGGGCCCTTGAAAATATAAAACAGATATTTCATAAATCCCTGAATTTCATATCACCATATTTATACGAAACCTGCTTGGAGAATTTTCATCGGGACACTTGAATTGATCAGTCTAGCCAGGACTGCTCCACGGGTGCTACGCTTGAACCATCTAATTCTGCCTAGCATGGTGTGAATATGGTTACTTAAAGAAAAAACAAATCCTCAAATAGCTTTCATGCAATTAACAATGGGCAAACATTCTTCATGATATTTCTTTAAACTATGACTGCAGTTTGGAGCAGTTTACAAATTACTGAGAAGTACTAATAATGAAACAGAGATAATAAGTGTCTTAAGATTTTGTACTCAAATAACAATACCTCTGATTCACGTTTTTTTAATGACTTATTGCTTACCATATGCTAAGGAAAATCTAATCTGCTCAAAATTGAGGTTTTAATATATGGTAATATACTGCGTTGACAGAGTGTATAGATGTAGTGTAATTTCAGGAGTTTATAATATAATGTGCACATGCAGGTTTGGACTGTGTGGATTTTATATAAGAACTTGTCGAGGTGTATGGAGATTAGCGTGTGTGGGCTTGCCTGAATATTCTATGCCCACTGTTGTTAAAAAAATAAAAACAACAACAGCGTTTTCAATCTTCAAAATCAAAGCACACAGATAGAGCCTTGATTATTCAGTCTCAACATATTAAGCAAAGAGTTCCATTCAATTCCGTTTAAATCAGACACTATTCCCAACAGCACTGTGACCCCAAAATTTTTGAGCCCAATGGATTTTGAAAGCAACTTCCAATTTTTTTTTTTTTTTTTAATTTATTAACATAATATATAATATATATATATATATAAATGTAAATAAATTCATGTCTTATGTCTCCTTGGGCACCAAGTTAGCAAGAACACTATTCCTCGCATACATACACTGTACATATTATTTTTACTTTCATTTGACCCATTTTGACCCCAATCTTTAAATTAATTAATTAGACACTCATGCTTACCATTATATCTTATAGAGAAGAGAGACAGACAGAGAGAGAGAGAGAAAGAGAGAGAGAGAGACTTGGCTGTGAGGGGCTGAATCAGGAAAAAGGACTGATTGCCTTTATGATAGAGCTGAGAGCTGCACAACTCTCCCTCTCGTTATCCATCTTTGATAATAAAAATCAAGCTATCAGGTGAAATTTTGTCTTAGATTAAATAGCAGGCTTCAGCCCTCTAATTGCACTTTGTAAGGTGCAATTACAACATGATTTGTGATTAAAACACAAAAGAAAAAGGAAAGATTCATCAGACGAAGCTGATGCAGTGGATGACATGTCTCTACAAGGGTACAGCACTGCTTATTGGAGACTGAAAGACTCAAATGTTCATTACACATGATAAATGCTTAATGCTCTCCATTTCAATGAATAAAAACCTTTCTGGTGTGATTAAAACTGTTGATTGAGAAACCCTACGCAGAGAAAATAGCTATGATGTTTGGACGCAAGGAATTTCCAATACCACAATAGTGAAAGAAATGTTATTTAGAGTTTCAATGCCGTGTTATGATATTTGCTCCAGTGATTGTCACTGTCCACCTGAAGAAACATTCAATGTTGCCATATCCATGATCTGTGGTGTGTGATATATTTATGCTTCTTCAAGTATATGCACTGCTGGCCTTGTGGACTCTCTTAACGCACACTTTTTACACTTTTTCACTATTTAATTTGCTTCAATACATATGAGATATAATGTTAAAACCAATGATATACCAAAAACTCTAAATTTTAAATAAAAATTAACGTGCCCATAGCTGAAGCAACACTATGCTGTCCTGTCTTAATGCCAAATCACATTAATGCTAAAGACCAGCACAATCCACCTTACTTACCTACACGTGCACCTACATTTAAGCGAGATCACATTACACTAACTAGAGTAATGTGTTTACATGGGTTTTCCTCCCAAAATTGCATTAAAAACACATTATTGATGTGCATGTGAACAGCCGTGGGTAATGTCATCTCTCATATCTCTCTTACTGTAAATGCACATTGAAATGCATGAATCACTTAAACGCATAATGTGCAGATGTTTCTAATGCAAAATAAATGGCTACTTTACATAAGTGTCATGGAGAGGGGGGAGAAAAAAAGGGAAAAGCACTGCAAGGCCTTCCACCAGATTGCCGCCCATCACTGTCTGTCAGCGCTGGCATAGAGAGGGATTAACACACCCAGATTACAGTGCAGAGAGTGGGAGTTTATTTAAAAAAAGGAACTGGAGGCTGTAATCTCTCCCTGCCGCACAAATGCCCTAATAGGCATGTGTTGCGCTCTCTGTCAAACAACTGTTGGGTAAACAAAGAACAGCAGATTGAGGGGGAAGCGAGGGAACGAACAAGCCACCGCTTCACGACAACACACAACCGCACACGCACACGACGCCTCAGCGCTTCGCGGGGACGTTTCTGAGTCACATCAGTGAGAGCGATGGATGGAGAGGAGGAGAGAAGGAGAGGAAGAAAGAGCGCTTTTGTGTTTACATGGGCCTGGAGTGTGGAGATAAGATGGCTATCCCGCAACACGTGTTGCCGAGACAATGCGATGCCCCTTCGTCATTGTTGCCGCTTGAAAACTTTGAGAGAGAGCAGGCGGTGAGTGAGAGCTTATAGCAGACAGAGTTGCCATTTCCAAGAGGTTTAATGCACTATATCGGCAAAGAATTGAACCGCACATTAAAGAACAGCCAGGGTGCACTGCCAAGATATTTCCGGATTAGGTTTCATATTAAAAAGAGCTTTCTCTGCTCAAAACAGGCACTGTGCTTTACTCCTCAGCATTAGTTTAAAGCTGACACAATCTCACAAAAATAGCAACATTTCAGAGCAAAAGAAATACGTCTGATTTAATAGCACTTCAACAATATTAAACATGCAATTGTTGGCGGTGGAGAGAGGCAGAAGTGCACAGCGAGAGACTAAAGGCAGTTATTGGTTTTATAGCACTGGTTCTATGAAAAATATGGTGCAATAACTGTCCAAAATCCCACACGGAAAGATTCTTAATTTTGTCTGGGGTAAAATGGATGCTTTCATGAGAGCCATAGTAACAGAGATGGAATTTTGGTGTATATATTAAGGCTTAAAGGAAAAGTTCACCCAAAAATGAAAATTCTGTCATCATTTAGTCACCCTTATGTCCTTACAAATACGCAACGCTTTCTTTCATCTTTGAAACACAAATGAAGATATTTTAATGAAATCTGAGAGATTTCTGTCCCCTCCATTGACAGTATACTCAACTACCTCTTTGATACTTCAGAAAGTTCAGAAAGAGATCGTAAAACTAATCTATATGAATCGAGCAGTTTAGTCCAAATTTTCTGAACAGGCACAATCACTTTAAATGTTGAACAGATTTAATTTAGGCTTTTAGTAATTTAGTAGCAATAAGTAGCATTATAAGCAGTAAACAAAAGCACACAAGTCATTGGTTGATCTTATGATCCATGCTCAGCCTACATGACTCATTTTCAATCAGTTCTTTAAGATAAGAATTTCATGGACAATCTGTTTATAATGAACAATTACCAATAATGGCTGACAATAAAATATCCTTATGCATTAGATTAGGTATACTTTTATCTTACTTGCTGTCAATCTTTTTCCCAGTGCTGACATATTTTGATAAAATAATCAGATGTAAAGGGCTTTGATACAGTTTTCTCCATTCTGCTAGTAATTTAATGCCCATTTATGCTTACTCTGTTAGGCAGGTGTGTATTATGGATCCAGGTTCACAGGAGAGGACGGGATTGGATTTCTAATAAAGCTAATGGTGGCCTGGCGGCAGAATGACGGCCAGGTCTCTTCCTGGAATCTGCCGGGGGCCTGCTGCTGTATTTTAATGCCCAGATGAATTTGTTTCCCCCTGTCAGTTGTTTAGAAAACATCAGATAAATCAGACCTGAAGATTGGTCTCCAGACCTGTGCAGAATCCCGATAGAGCACGTTAACCACAAGCCAGAGGCCGGGCCAATTTTAGACACATCTTGAATTTTAATACAACCTAGGCTGATTCTCCTGACAGAGCAGTTCTCCACGCTTGGGATATATTAGATCTGATTGGTCAGCTGTCAGGATTGTCACTACCTTGATTACATTGTGGAGATGTAATGTTGGGTAACTGTGATGCCTTCCAGCTGCCTATTGAGGAAAATCTATCGAATATATAGAGATTTCAGAGCATTAGGTGATGGTGGAGTGACATTTACATAAAGTGAAAACAAACAGTGAAAAGGTAAATCAAGCAAGCTGAAGTAATATCATAGGTTCTACATCTCTGGATAAATCTGATATTTGGCTCTTTTTTCAGAGGCCTCCAGGTTATTAAAATTTTTACCAGGTTTCTGAAAAATATACTGATGCTTCAAGGGGATACTTCATCCAAAAATGAAAATTCTGTCATCATTTACTCATATTTTTTCAAACCTGCATGACTTATGACTTAAATATTGAGACTGCACTGGGCGTTTATCCATCCAATTATTTCAAGCCTCAAAAATAGCAAATAAAAAGTGGCCATGAGAGTTTTCATGAAAGTAACAATATTAATGTCAATGTCTGATTTGAATCATTCTTTGTACCTAGTTATTTTCAATGGCCATGTACACACTGAAAAGTTTCAGGAGTGACAACCGCATTTAAATGCAGGAGTGAATTATCTCCTAAATTATCATTCCACACGTACAGAACATGACTCACTCCCAAAACTGCGATTATTGACACCGTGGTATCCATAGTAAAGTTCTGGCATCTCATGCGTTTGGTCTCTGCTATTCTGACCAAAGAAATATTACAGTGACAAAAGACTATAGTTAACTAAAGCACAGTCAACAGAGGCATTGCGTTTTGCTTATGCTTGGAGCGTGCTCTTGCAGTGTTGCCATATCCACCTATTATAAGTGTTTTTGAGCATGTTGTTTAAGCTTGGCTCATAAAGCGATCAAGTTTACAAAGTTATTACAGTGAGCAGGTGCGCGTTGCAATATTTTTGTCTTATTTCCAGCATATACCATTTGGATTTATTTTGGTTTATTGTGGGCTTGTTCTTTTTCACTGTTCTAGCAAGATCTGGCAACACGAATGAGTCAAGGCTCATACTGATTTCCCTGTGATTTCTGCACATAGAGAAGAGAGAAAAATCTCTGGTGCATGTTAAAATACGTCATTAACAACTAGTCGGTTCTGTACACACTGCATAAAATTATTGTAGATGCAGTTGTCACTACCTGCATTTTTCAAGAGTTAATTCGGTTGTAGAATGCGGTTGTCGCTCCCGTAAATTACTGAAATGTATGTGTACAGCTCATGAAGGTTTAAGCATTAAGCAAATTTTCAACCAAATATCACTCTTTTTTCAGGGAGGATATTTAGCCATTCAATTTTGGAACAACATGAAGGCAAGTAAATTATGACAGAATTTTAGTTTTGGGGTGAACTATCCCTTTAAGGGGTCAACAGGACCTTCAGGATTAAACTTGTTTCTGGATCCTCTCTAACTATGCCAATGTGCCAGTTTCCTTGAAAGGTGTTAATTCCTGTCTTGTCAAATTAGCCCTCTCACTTCAACCGCAATTCTTAAGGGCTGATAGGGATGAGTTGACATTGAGATTGTGTACAGTCCCACAATTTCAGACAATGTGTATTTACGCCCTTGATGCACTGGACAAAAATGCCGCTCGTCCCTCCAGCAATTGTTCTGCACCAAGTCACAGAGACACCATTAACTCAATCCATGACCTGTCTCTCAGGGTTAGTCCATTCCCTCAAAGCTTATCAGAAACCCCACCTCTACTCTAAACACACTGAGGGTAAAGGCCAGCACAAATCACAAACTTCTTTATAAACTCACCCACCAAAGGCTAGCGATCAAGGTGGCAGATCTATTGACGCAACGCTAACTGCTGAGGCGCGATACCAGAGAACATTGTGTTGAGACATGTGGCTTACAAGTGGCTAGCTGATATTAAAATGGAAAAGCCACACAAGCAAAGCCAAAGCTAAGTGTGTCTAATCAAGATGAATGAATCTGTTCCACAAAGCCTCCCAGCGGATGCGGCTGTACCCGCGCCCTGCATACTTCACTCATTAATTACCGTGAATTAATGGTTTTATCCAAACCAAGTAAATAAAAGATTGTCACCCGGCCACAAATCGAGTGCAGCTTTTATTAAATACTGTGAAAATGTCAGCCGGTTAGAGCCAAATTAAAGAGACAAACAGATCAAACTGCACTGCAATCAAAAATAATCTTCATGTTACAAGATTAAATTACCCACTGCATGTTCCGCTCTGACGTAATTCCTAGATGGCAATCCTTTGTAACCAGAGCCTGCAAGCACTTTTGAGACCCTCTGCACCAGTCAGGACTGTTGGATGTGGTTACTGACAAACAGCTCTGTAGTAAGCATCCTATTTTAGACAAAGATTGGACCTTTGCTGATGGAAATTCAACCAAAACAACATTTTTCCTACTGCCCTTCCCATGAAATGTTCTTCAACCAAAATGAAAGCACTGGTGATGGAGTGTTAACTAGCCAAGGACACTTTACCTAGTGGACTCAATTTCCTATGTCAATATTAGCACAAACAATGTGAAACATGCCAACACAGAAGCTACATTCTCCTCCTTTTGGTGCCAGCACAGTCATTCCATCTGTGTCATATTAGTGCTATAAATCATTCTTTTCAATCCTCATTTGTATGTCTTGGCTCAAGGTTATGAATTTCTGAAAGAATAATGTACGTTAATTACATTTTTGAGTGACAGCTGAAGAATTCCTTCATTCAAGCATGTTTACCGAGTTGGTCGACTCTCCATGGAGAGAAATGAAAATGAGCTCAAACAAAACCAAAGTCAATTTGAAGTTGCCCCAGCATTTTGTATTCATTTGCTAATTCGTCATACGCAAAGCAAACTGTTAATGCACAGTTCAAACAAAGCATTTTGCAAATGACATGAAGAATTCATTAGGTGTTTTGTAAGTCATTGTGGCCGTTCATTGAATTCAACTGAGTTATTACAAGGTGACTTCTATTTTCAAGTTTATAGCTGCAATGTTCAGCAATGCTAACATGCTCTTTTCTTGAGTTGTTACACCATCTTAATTATTTTATATTAGTTGGTGACTCTCATTCACTAATGGTTATGTAAAATTAGCATTTTTGTGTGCACAGAATTATTTTTTTAAATAAAATTTGCACCAGATTTAAAACAGGTGTGTACAGACATAAATGTATTATCACCTTAATTTTATTTGTGATGAATCTGGATTATTCTAAATGAGCATAATTAGCATAACACACTACCAACCCCTCTCTATTTAAGGGCTGTCCACAAAAAGGATCCACCATTCTCTTAAAATGTATCTCTACAGATGTTTAGATAATAACACACATAATGTTTGTTATTCTGAAATAAAACTTATTTTATTATCATTTAGTTACTCATTTTCAAAAATTAAAGGTACTTTATGTAACTTTTTTGGTTAAAAATTAACAAATATAGTCAATATATCATCAATCCTTCATCCAAAACATGGTTTTGTCTTACCCTGATTCACTATGGTAAGCCTATTATAAGCATTTATATTTTAAACTGGGCGAGATGGTTTTCGTGCACGTCTCATCATATCAGTAAATAGAGAAAAGTTGTTCCGGTTACTTTGATGTGTGGGAGTGGCACAGGTTAGTTGTCAGGAGTCTGCTGGCAAAAAGAGAATGTGACAGAGCTCGTAATAAAACAAGAATCGGCTTGCCTTTTCGGAGATGGCAAGAACTGAGGGATTTGAAATGTTGTAAAAGTGACGTGGAAATGAAGTTATTATTACTCAACAGGTGAGTAAGGTATTATATTGAACAGATAAATTGCTATTTGTAGCTTTCTAAATGAGTTCAATGTAGCATAATCAATTGTTAAGGATATTCTCATTATAGCTGTTGTGGTGCAATGCTGGAATTTATTTTCAAGGAAGGACCGTGTCTATTAATGGATAAAGCTACAGTAATGTCTACAGCTAGTCAGCTTAAGATCCTTTCCATCTAAACTGGTTGTATCTCTTAAACCTAGTAATGAAAGTATCATCAGCAACAGGATAACTATATGCATCTGCTCTGTCACAAAGCACAGCCAAAACAATGTTCTTCCGCAAAATACATGCAGTTTTGTTTTTTTAAACACTAGAGGGTCAAAAGTTACATAGCGTACCTATGTTTTTTGTTTTTTGTAAATTTACAAAAATGTAGATGAATAAATTTAGATTGAAAAATGTAGATTAATAAATACATTTTAAATACATGTTAGATAAATACAATAAAAAAGTGTTCACCCTGATTTTACATACATGCACACGGTTAGTGAATGACAGACAGGCAACTACTAACATTAAAAACAGATTGCATATCCCATGTGCCAACTTGAGATATTAATACCAATGGCTCATAGAGGTCACCTTTATTTGAGCAGTGTGAGAAATATAGGCTTATTGAGAAGGGGTGGGCTGAAGATTAGAGTATTGATTTTGCACAGCAAAAATCGGGGTGAGTGAGACCTGTGAAAGGGAGCATGTTTAAGAATGCAGCTTTTAAGGGTGTGATACATATGACACGTTTTCCTCTTGAGTGAATATGACAGGGAACAATAGCCCTGTATCTGCCATGAGAAAAAGATGAAGTGAACACACTCACCTCCATATCTGCATGTGAAACACACAAGGAGGACCATTTCCTGTAACCCAATAGTTGATTCTCACTGTTTAAAAGAAAAAATAGCCAAATAGTACCCAAAAAAATTGCAAATATAATACCGAGGGTATCAAAAGGAGGATCATGTGAGCTCCAATGTCTTCCCATTGGTAGTCATCTAATTACTCATTTGCATAAAGTTGAACTCCGCTCTACTGTGCCCCATCGTTAACAGTCCACATTGCTCATGCCGCCACAAGAAAAAATGCTAAAAAAATACTCTCATTAAAAATGAATGACTTCTGGTTGCATTGTCACTGCAATTCACTTTAAGTGTGAAAAACCCTTCGCTTGCATTTGCATAATTCTTTTAGTGAATCGAGCACTAAAACTATGCAGAAAGTGTGTGCAAATAAAAGGTACTATCGGCAGAAGCTATTCAGTCTAAGAGAATTCCCCTTGGTGTACAGTATTGTTTATCAGTGGAAGATAGCCTGAAATATTCAGACAAAAACGTATCATTTTTGATGGACCAAAAAGGAAAGTAAAATAAATGACACTAGCATAACGCTTCAAGATTGATGTGCCTGGGGTTTCCAAAACTTCTCTAGAAAGTAAGAAAAGTATTGGTTATATTTAAGTTTGAAACTTCTTGTGGGAATTCAGTTAAGTCTTGTCTTAATTTTGTCCTAGTAACTGTATGAATTAATGTAAACTGAATGCCCTGAAAAACATATTTAGAATTTAATTTATATATGCATATTCAACATAAAAACTGAGCAGAATAGCAAGCAACTGGTGAGTGTACCGCCCCACTTATAGCACTGAGTGAAGGGAAAAGCTTCACAAAATGCAAATGAGCATGGACTGAATTGACAAGCAAATGCAGAATTAGTGCTTTGCCTCTGAGAAGAAATAAAATCAGTTGACATAAGCAAAAACAAAAAAGACCAATCAAAGTCTGAACACAGTTTTTTTTTTTTACGCAGTCCATTGAGGGCAGAAGATAAGAGGTTATGCCAACTTTAGTTCATCTTGTAACAAAGTATATCCTCAGCCAAACCACATGCCTTTAATATATCTATATATATCTATCTATCTATCTATCTATCTAATCAACATCTGTCCATATACTTCTGTAATTTGCATAGTGCAGTTTTAAAAGTTGAAATTAGGAACATCATGGCTATTTAAAAGTCCCATATTTCACACTCCCACTTGGAGTCCTAAGAGACTAATAAATAATACATGCCCACAAAACACGTGTGTCCTGTCCAAATGTACTCAGCACCAGGTGACACAGCGTTCACAGGAAACCCCTGCAGTTTGGCTCTATTCCTCGTGTCAAATAAAAAAAGGGGACAACAACAATGTACCACCCCCATCTTGCCCTCTGCACTCTCCTTACTATCCCGCGCCAGCAAGCCTTTGTGCCAGGCCCCTGATGCCCACGGCAGATGGCGGAGTGGGCGGCAGGTACTAGCCTCCTGGCACTGCAAACATCTGTTATCATTACCAAATGCTAATTGCCATCAATCAAGACAGCACCCAAGTGCATTTATATGCAAGGTTCATAAGCGGAGGTGTGTGTGGGAAGGGGGGAGGTAGACATAAAAAGTGATGTCTAAATTTCCCTCGGAGCGATGGCAGGGGAGAACACTGTGGTAAGAAGAAGTTGAAGGTATTATTGAGGGTGGCAGGGTGCTCCCCTTGTTAATGTGTAGCCTATGAGCTGAGCTGTACCATTCTCCCCCATCAATAGTGTGCCCTGTTGTGCTCCAACATCTTCCCAAGTGCAGCTTCAATAAACGAGGTGAAGCTCAGGAGATGCAAAGCATGGTGTGGGTTACAAGCTACTGTCCCTAATAATACAAGGGCGCAAACTGCAGTTTTACACATCAAGCCAACAAACAAGTGTTAAACAAAAATATGACTCCAACAAAATGTTAAATTGTCCCACATGCACCGATATATATATATATATATATATATATATATATATACACATACATACATACATACATATATATATATATATATATATATATATATATATATATATATATATATATATATATATACACATATACATATATGTGTGTGTGTGTGTTTTGTTGGATTCAAGCATCTTAAAATGTAATAGAATTTTTATAATAATCAGATATTTCATACAGTTATATACAGTTGTTATTTCTATGACCAAGTTTTATTTAAAAATGGTCACTATTCATGATTTGAATTGATTTTGTAACATTATTTGCAAATGTATAACACATTTAACATCTTAATGTCTGTCTGTATTGGTTTGACAACGTTATATATATATATATATATATATATATATATATACACACACACATACACACACACACAGTGCTCAGCGTAAATGAGTACACCCCCTTTGAAAAGTAACATTTTAAACAATATCTCAATGAACACAAAAACTATTTCCAAAATGTTGACAAGACTAAGTTTTATATAACATCTGTTTAACTTATAACATGAAAGTAAGGTTAATAATATAACTTAGATTACACATTTTTCAGTTTTACCGATGGGTGATGCAAAAATGAGTACACCCCACTGAAAGTCTCAGGAGCAAAGCTAAATTTTAGACTACAAATGTCTAATTTAACAAGAATTCAACCACAGGTGAGTCTAATTATTCATTACACAGGTGTCCAGCAGACAGTTGACTATAAAGGCCTCAATATACTTCAAACGAAATCGAAGAACGAACTGATCTAACGTCATTTAGAACAAAATCGGGCCAAAACGAAGTTCGTTTTGTGTTCTTTTTGGAAGTTCGAAACGGCATGCCAAAGCGAACTTTCAGGAAAAGTTTGCTCCAGCTGCAAAACACCTTCCCACCTACATTGGTCCGTGACGATAACGTAATAGGAGGTGTGCGCCGAGGCTCGAGTTCGTTGAGGTAAGATCTCCACTGGTGAAAACATGAACACACTGGATAGCTGCTTTATAGTACAAAATGAAGTTGTGCTTCTGATGAAATGAGGCACGGACACTGTTTTTCATGTTTGATACTGTAAAGCTGCTTGCTTTCAAGCAATCTATTGAATAAAGTGCTATATAAATATACGTGACGTGACTGGAGTGCTAATTTGCAGAGCTCGTGCTAACATACCAATGTTGTTATGATCAGACGCTTTTCTTATGCTTTCTATAAAAAAATGCTTGCAGTTTTTTCATTTTTGTTGTGTTTATTTTATTACTGAGAAGAAAGTGTACAGCACGTATACATATTCATCTAACCGTCGCTCTCAGCAGTGTGGGCGGTTCGATTACAGTATATCGCTGGTCACGCATTTCGAACGTTTTAGTCCTAAACGAAGAACAAAAAAGAACTTCGTTTGAAGTATATCGGGGCCTTAAAAGGGTGTTAAAACCCCTTCCCATTTCATGCTGTCAGCAATGGCACCACATGGAAGAGAAATGTCACAAGACCTGAGAAAGAAAATAATTTCTTTACACCAGAAAGGTGAAGGCTACAAGAAGATCAGCAAAGCTTTACTTATCAGTCAGAATACTGTAGCAAAAGAGGTACAAAAATTTTAAAAAGATGGAACTGCAACCATCTCACAGAGACGTCCAGGTCGTTCACAGAAGTTAACTTCTCGACAGGAGCGTCTTCTGATGAGAAGGGTTGAAGAAAATCGGCATACAAGTTCACTGCAGTTATCTAAAGAAGTAGAAAGCCAAACTGGGGTGACTATTTCCTGTGACACAATATGGCGTACACTGCAGAGGAATGGCATGCATGGGTGCCGTCCACGAAAGAAGGCTTTCCTAAAGCCCAGGCACAAAAAAGCCCGCCTAGAGTTTGCCAGGGCCCATGCTGACAAAGATGAAGACTACTGGGACTCTATACTCTGGAGTTATGAGACCAAGATAAATTGTTTTGGAACTGATGGCTTCAAAACTGTTTGGCATCGCAAAGGTGAGGAATACAAAGTAAAATGCATGGTGCCTACAGTGAAACATGGTGGTGTCAGTGTCCTTATGTGGGGCTGCATGAGTGCTGCTGGTGTCAGGGAGCTGCATTTCATTAATGGCATCATGAATTCACAGATGTACTGCTCTATACTAAAAGAGAAGATGCTACCATCACTCCGTGCCCTTAGTCGTCGTGCAGTTTTCCAATATGACAATGGTCCTAAACACACATCTAAGGCCACTGTTGGATTTCTGAAGAAGAACAGGGTGAAAGTGATTCAGTGGCTCCTGATCTGAACCCAATCAAACACCTATGGGGAATTCTAAAAGAGGTCATTCTTGAAGAATGGAAAAAGATAGATGGTGCAAAATGTCGCCAACTTGTTCATTCCATGCCTAGAAGACTTGGTGCTGTCATTAAAAATCATGGAGGCCATACAAAGTACTAGATGTAGTAGTTTTTGTTGTCGGGTGTACTCATTTTTGCATCAACCTAATTTGAGTAAAACTGAAAAATGTGTAATCTAACCTATATTATTAACCTTACTTTCATGTTATAAGTTAAACAGATGTTATATTAAACTTAGTTTTGTCGACATTTTGGAAATAGTTTTTGTGTTCATTGAGATATTGTTTAAAATGTTACTTTTCAAAGGGGGTGTACTCATTTACACTGAGCACTGTATATATGTATGTATGGGCAAAAAAATACATCAGGCTTAATATATCAGGATAAGAAATATGTATTATTATGTCAATATTCAAACTATATCTTTGGCATATTTTTGGGTATTATAATGAGTAATTCATGAGTAATCAAACTTCATTGTATGGATTGAATCATGAGGCAAATTCTGATTTAAAAATGCATCACGCACGCACAGCTTCAACTTCAGCTGCAAAATAAGCATCATAAAGTATGAAAATACATTACATTTTTTTAGGAATGGGTTAAAATGCACCACTCAGTAGGTAAAAAGGGCTCCCTGCTCTGTTTTTCTAACTTTGGCCTGAAAAATGTTGAAGACCCAATGCTCTAGAGTAGAAGCTCCCTCACTGTTTCTTTACCAGTTAATTGAGACCTGTAAGTGAGCCGGTATAGCCGGAACTCAGCTTTTCTGTGTCCTAACTCTGCCGTGTGCAGATCAGCGGGTGGGTGTGCGCTGGCACTGCCGGCCCAGGCGCGGTGTGAGGGCCCGGACCCCTTGAGGGAGATGGTGGGCTGACTAAGCAGCACTCTCTTGGATCCATCGTCCTGAGCCGGTGCCACGATACCACCTGCGCCAAAGAGGAGCGCTGCGGCCGCCGTCTGCTCTAACAGTCCATTCGCAGCCACCCATATGGCTCGAGCCTCAGGGGATCGTGATGCCAACGGGGTGGAGGGTGAGGTGGTTCATTTATCCACACATCACAGCTTTAGAAAATCACATACATGCGATTACACGCTTCATTGTCTTATATCCATATTTTATTGTACTTCGTACAAATTGTAACGTAAACCTAGAATTTACACAAAGCTTCGACTGACTGATAATGTGCATTTTTTGCTGTTGTAATTATTGTCTTTGTTAGACAGGCTATCGTTCGCCACAGCTGGCCTGTGTCACAAGCACATCTGCGTCCACTTAAATTGCTCTCTGACGGGTCGCTAAATAAGTGTCGGACCACACAGTGCCCATTTTGCTCAGAAATTCATGCGACGACCACTGCCATAAACATGTAAGCTAATAAACATGGGCTCTATAGCTGTAAAAAGCCACATTAAAGCCTGCAAACGGCACTCTTGACTGAACATCTGTTAAGTGACATGAAACAACCTGATCCTGAAAAACACAGCAGGGACTGCATAAACTTACAATGGCGTAATTTCTCTCAATTAGATTCTCCCACAGAAAATTAAACAACCTCACTACATTGCACAGCAGCATTAAGAAACCAGCTTGGAGCCAAGTTCACCAAAAGTATCAATTAGTGAAAACCAATGACACTCTAAAGCAGTGTATTTTAACTGATTTTGTTGCAGGTTCCACTTGTTATATTGACCCAACACTACCAAAAAAAATAAAAATGCCTCTAAAATGTATTATCATGAATTGAACAAGCCCAACAAGATAATTTATTAGTATGACAATTTACAGTAAGGATCAATACGTGAACATGGTAACATTTTACAATAACATGAGCAATATATTTAAATTTTTTTTCATTTAAAGTTAATTACCACTAGTATTATGCATAAACATGAACAATAGTACATTTGTAGACTTTTTATCTCACAATTCTGACTTTTTTTCTCAGAATTGGAAGAAAAAAAAAATTGTAAGATTTAAACTTGCAATTTCAACCCTGCAACTCGCAACTGTTTATATCTAACAATTCTGAGAAAAAAAAGTCAGAATTGTGAGATTTAAACTTGCAATTACTTTTTTTTTTTTATTCCGTGGCAGAAACAAGCTTCTATAACAATACCATTGACTAATATTAATAAATTAAACCTTATTATACAGTTAACCCTTTTATAAATATTAATATTTTCAAACACTTGTGACCCTATCAGAACAGACTTTTGACCACTTTATGGGTCGCAACCCACCAGCTGCCCAATACTATTCACTGAAATACTGCAAAGACATATTCCCGCACATTTTCTTTTACATCTGTAATGGGATAAGACACTCAGCTTTGCATATGCACAAAAAAACAACATTGTTATTGCATGCTTTGATGTATTTTCTGCCACACAACATGCATACTTTGACAGTTAAACCACTGACCTAATTTCTAATAGTAGCACCTTAGAAGTGTGAGAGAGTGAACATGAATAAAGTTGTGAGATGGCAGATTAAAAATGCAACTTCAAAGCCTGTAGGTGCAATTTAATTTTTAATATGTTTACAGCCTACTGCAACAGCGCCAAATGTTGCAGCTTTATTTTTATTTTTTTTTATATAATTATTTTTAGGGAGAGGGGTATGCGTGTTCATACATCCCTATTCCATTACATCTGGAAGATGTATAATAATTTCAGAAGTACAATATAAAAAATTTGTTTGCTTAAACTGTGTACAGCACATATTTAAAAAATAAAATCTTGTGATAAGGACTGCAGATATTTAACCTGATAACATAGGATAACATGACCACAGATTGTAGTAAAGACACAGAGAGAGCTTAAGAACATAAGACAGAGCTATTGGCTCGTTTTTCCAGAAACGCAATCACTATCAGAGGACAAATGTGGGCGAGGTATGCCAGTTCCTCAGCACGGCTGTGCTAACAAAATCACCTTTATCCACATAGACAGGTGACAGCGTCAGCAGTTGGGCTGCCAGTGGAACAGGATGTGTCTGCAAGCCACGCTGTGCAAAGGGGTCCAGATCTACATGAAGGAATGTATGTCTGAGAGTATGGAAACGTGTGTACATTTTCCACAGTTTCAAAGCATACTAGCATATTTATTCATTTTTAATCATTTAAAAGGCCATATGCATGTGTCAGCAATTGTGCTGCCTGTTAGCAGCTATAAGAGTGCACTTTAAAGTCATCATGAAAACGACTGTATTTTTTGAGATGCAATATTACAATTCTGGTGATAGCGATAAGCCAATAAACTATTTGGTTTCACTTTATTTTGATGGTCCGTTTAAGTCCTGTGAGTAATGTTGCACCTGCATGTCTACTAACACTTATTAGAGTGTTAGTAGATTATAAGTAGGTTAGGGTTAGAATAACTTGACATGTACTTGCAAAATTATTTATAGTCAGTAGAATGTCTGTTGGGGGACCATCACAATAAAGAGTTAGCAGATATTAAAGGTGGGGTAAGTAGTTTTACAAAAATGCTGTTGGACATTGTTGATATTTGAAAACAACCCAAACAAACTCACCCCTCTCTTCATTGCTCCGCCTCCAAAACTCACCCTCCAATCCTAACACCCTGCTCCAAGTCAGTCTCGAACCCCTGCCCGATCGCTGCTGGCAGGCAAGGCGAGTGCACTGACAATGATGCTAAACACCACATTCTCTAGCAGTCGTCAGTGTGCAGTGGTTTACCTGCACAACTTTCACTATCTGGCCACTGTTACACAAGCAATGCGAGAGTGGATGGTTGTTTATCACAGCTGATGAGCAACAAAATGCTTCATGAAAAATAAAGCGCAGATGATGAACGAATGACAAGGAAGCACAAAAAATTAACGTACAGTACACAAGAGTAAATACAAACAAGAATTTGTTGTTAATCGCCAACAGTACAGCAGCTCTAGACAATCAATGACACTCAAACCCAGTGTTACTCACATGTGAAGCAGAATCAAAGCAGCCTACGCGTCTGTTTTCAGGCCTTCCCGCTTAGCTCTCTCCAGCACTGGAAAGCTTTTCTAATATTAACGCGGGTCCTAAAGCACTTGCCCAGTCATAAACCTTCATTCCAGTGATGTTCTTTTGAGCTCTTTTGCATTGTCTGATCTCTCTTTCTGCAGTTTTTTTTTTCAAATCTCCCTCTTGCTTGTTCTGTCTCTTCGACCATTATACCCCTCCTAATGCTGCCAAACAGTGTTTTTAAAAAACTACTTACCCCACCTTTAAGCAGATAGTCTACAAATACTCTAATGAGAGTTGGATGAGCCAGCGCAAACCCTCTTTTTACTGTCAGGATTTACTAAAGACACGCAGTGCAAAATTAGCGCTGAAAAGGCATGGACTGAGTTGTTTTTGCGGTTGAACTTATTGCATATGTATTTGTAGGAGTTTCCTTTTCAGACGCAAAATTTATGGGAGGAGAGTATTTAAATGAATCACGCAACGTGATTTACTAATCTTTGCACTTGTCAATTTACTGGTATTTGCGCCATTATTTAACGCCCAAAAAAAGCCCAAAAGCCCAAAAACTGCGTCTGTGTTCATTAATTTGCATGTCAGCAGCAGATCGCGTGTAAAACTTGCCACTCCCATCAGCGTATTTGTGGAACTGCACTCTCACGCCAATTTGCCCCGTTTAGTAAATCTGGCCCTAAGTCTGTAATATCATCTGATATTATGAGAACAATATACAGTAACATGCATCCCTAATATTTACTTTCTAAATTTGTTCCTACTCTTATCGTGAAAGAGGAAAAAAATAATAACGAAACAAAAAAATTAACATTCTATCCTAATAATTTCAAAACAAAATATAGCTGCAAGCAGTAATTACGGGGCCAAGCACAAAAGCAGCACAAGAAGCCAGCCAACATGGCTGTGAGCATCAGACCAACTGCAACAGTGAGCAATTAAAGACCTATTAAGATCATTTTAGGCAAAAGAGCTAAAAAAAGATATATACTGTCAATGGTAAAGATTTACTGGTTTATCACTTTCGACCAATAGGTGGTGCTGTGACCAAATTAATGTGGTACGGTCAGAGTGAGGTGACAATGACACTCGCAAAGTTTGGTGTCAATATGACAAAGCATTGCAGAGATACAGACTCAACAGTCATTTTGGCATCATGCCTCTAATTCGTTGCTGCGGTATAAGAAAATGGTTTTGTCTATCAACATGAAATCCATAAGTTTTGGCATGGCCGGCATGGTCTGAAGATGATACGATTCGATTTTGGTGAAAATTGGACCAATGGTCTAAGAGGAGACTGAAAAAGTGTGATTTTAAAGAAAATTATGCTGACTATGGCAAAATTGGCATCAATGTTCTCAGCATGACCCACAGAATCTAATAAGACCAGTCTCATTACAATAGGACACATTTATATAAAGCTATTAGCATTTTTTTAAAATTTCATTATAAAATTTTATAAAATTATAAAATGGTGCTGATGGCACATCCTGAGTTTCGTAATGGTACATCAATGCATTCATATAATATAGCATTTTATATCATAATACTGTATTGTAGTTAATGGAAATTTCATGTTTTGTTCAATTATAGCGCCACCAAGAGGCACAATCCCACCAATTTTTTTGTGTCCTCAGGGTGACCCCATACATGTGTGTGTCAAATTTGGTGTAAATATCTCATTTAGTTTTGGAGTTATAGACATTTATATGTATGAGATCATAAAAAATGACCCACGGACGACTTTGTTTTTTGATTTTTTTGCCACTTCCTATCAAAATTTTGACATTTGGGCATAAACATTTAGTTAACCAGCTTAGGTAAAATACAGCATTTTAGCACAAAATTCAAAATGGTTGACGGCCAAAATGGCCGAATTGGATATCATTCGACTCGGCATGATGCCCCGAATCCAACGAGACCAATGTTATGATTTTTGGACAAACCCATCAGAGCGGAACTCTGCTACTAGAATACTCACCCATACCAAGCGTTCTGCTCACATCACCCCAATTTTATATGATCTCCACTGGCTTCCTGTTGCCTACCGTATTAAATTCAAAATTCTCCTGCTCACTTTCAAATCTTTGCATGGCTTGGCCCCCACTTATCTTTGTAATATGCTCGTCCCCTACAACCCGACTCGCTCACTACGTTCCTCTGACTCTGGCCTTCTCGTTGTCCCTCGGCATCGCCTCTCTTCAATGGGGGGCAGATCATTTAGTGTTATTGCGCCCAAATTCTGGAATTCTCTCCCCCGCTCACTCTGTTGTGTTAATAATATCTCTGAATTTAAATCATTACTCAAAACTCACCTGTTTTCTGAATGTTATACCTCTGATTTGATGAATTGATTGCTCTGCATTATTACTAATAGTTTTCTGAATGTTATGTTATGTCCTTTAAGTCCTGTTTTGTATTTTTGTACTTGACGCTATTCTTCTGTATGTTTCCCTGTCCTTTATTGTTTTTCATCATTGTCTACTTGTATTATCTCTTCCTTGATAATTGCATATTGTAAAGCGTCCTTGAGCCCTGGAAAGGCGCTATATAAACAAAACTTATTATTATTATTATTAAGTTATGAGCAAAAATAGCTATTTTCATATCTCCGGACCAGTAGGTGGCACTGCGCCGAAACGCTGCATGTTGATTCAGGTCATGCTTGTGATGACATTTACCAAGTTTGGTCTGAATATGATAAAGCATTGCAGAGATACAGCATGATGTCTGTTTTCGCAAGCGCTATGTAAAATTCGTTCGTGTGTTTTTCGAAAACGGTTTGAGAAATCAACTTGAATTCCATAACTTTTTGTCGGCATGGTCTGAAGATGATCTGGTTCAATTTTCGTGAAAATCGGAGTAACGGCCTAGGAGGAGTTCGAAAAAGTAGGTTTTTCAGAGTTCAAAATGGCGGAAACATTTTCATGACGGAAAATTACGTCATAGGGTGCAATCGAATCGATTCAATAGAATTTTGTTTCTAGCCCTTACGGTTCAAAAGTTATTAACATAAACATGAGTGCAAATTTGGACAGCTGGTGGCGCTAGAGGGATTGAGTTAGAGACTCCAAATTTGCTATGGACACAGTTCAGACTGTCCTCTAACTGTGTGCCAAATTTCACAACTTTCCCGGAAGCGGCTCTATGGGCTGCCATAGACTTCCAGAGCGGAAGAAGAAGAAGAAGAAGAAAAAAAAAAAAAGAAAAGAAAAAACGGCAACAGATACAATAGGTGCCTACGCACCTTCGGTGCTTGGCCCCTAAATATAACAAATTGCTCTGCCCCTTGAAACTACTTTCTTTTTCCACTGACATCAGGCCATGTGAACTATGTTAAGCAATAGCAAAACAGGCATTGTATTAAGCTACTCACAATCTTTCTGGCATATAATTGCCCACCATCCAAAATCAAGCCCATCCTCTTTGAAATCCCTGTTTGACTCCAAACATGTTATTGCAAAAGCAAAATGAGTTTCAAACAGCCATCAGCGCTGACTTTAATGCCTGAGCTTAGCATATCACGAGTGCAGAGCTGAGGAAAACTCCACCATATGGTCACAAGTGTGTCCACTTTAGGTCTATCCCAACTCTTAGCCACACATCTGGACAGCCTTCACCTCTAATTGCCATTAATGTCTGAACACGACATCCAACAAGAAGGAATTAACCATAGACAGGACCGCTGATCTGGGTTTATACAGGGGGATAACAAGCTCAGCCACTTTTACGTCTGTGACAGACAGGGGAAAAAAGGAAGTATTTCAAGCAAAGGTGCGCAGGACGTTTACTTATTACATATGAATTATTTAATTAAAAAAAAAAACTATGTATTTGGAATCTGTCTTAATGTCTGAAAGAGAACAAGAATGTGAGCAATCAACTTCCAACAGGCAGCAAACACAAGCTTGATGACAAAAGGACTTTGTGGCAAAGCGTTTTCAAGAGACGCACATTTCTGGAGCAGCATGCCCTGAAGGACCCTCAAGGAGTGACAGAGAAAATACTGAAAATCTAGTGCGTGAACAAACATATCTTTTCATGAGTTGTGTCAGTGTTTTCATGCACTAGATGGCATATTCAGCAAACAAATGATAACCGGCAAAACACAGCAAACTCACTTTGTGTGATAGCAATCAAAGTGAGGCAGTTTACAAGGAGACGATCGGCTGAGGCAGGAAGGATAAAAATTCTCAAGAACAAGTTGAGTTCAATCTCCACCAGAACAGGTATGTAATCTATGTAGTGAATGACAGGTCATACTCCCCCCAACAACATAGCTGAGATTTACACCCATCCATCCACTTATCAAAAGTGTCATGCAGAAAAATAATCCTCCGACAAAAGAGTGATAGCATGCTTGTCCTTCGCCAAAAAACAAATAGAAAGTATTAAAAAAAAAAAAGAAGTATTACTAAAGTGAAGAGCTTTCAAAATAAATCTCTTCGAGGTTAATAAAGTTGTCATACACTGGATTTTATAAACTCAAAGTCAATAAATAAATAAATATATAAAACACTCATGGGCATTTCACCCAATATGTTTACTTTATTACCTTTTTCAAAAAAAAAAGGGTGACAATATGTAGCAATCAAGCCTGACGTCTGATTGGTCGATGTGGGTTTGAGATTGTGTTTGAGACCCAACTATCCCCTTAAATGCCACATTCCCATGGTTACCTCGTCCAGAATGGCTTCTAGCTCACTGAACTGCACCAGTTCTGATGGATTTCACTTTAACAGCCTTTAGAAATAGGCTGACAGGTCTGAGAAAGATGAATAAATGTCATTCACTGAAACTGTTGTGTTGATGCATGGGAGGCATGTGTCATTTCTTGACGAGGATGTATGAGAAATACACATTTAACTAAAACTCTTTCCCTAAATCATATGTAAGCTGGTGTATGACTCATGCAAGACATATATGAACTAAGAGGAAAAAAAACGACTGTGCAGGAGCTGCAATTCAGCCTACTAATAGAACCAATGACTAGAAGAGTGTGACCTAACCACACGCAATGAGACAAAAGGTCCCTATCATGTTAATCACAGTTTTTGTCTTAACCAGCCGTGAATGTGACATGGTTAGGATAATATACAAGCAGTGACAAATTACAGGACATTTTGATCTGTGGTGTGGCACTAGCCCTGTCCACAGTGGAATCTTCTTAGTCCGAAATTAAACATCAAATACTTTCTGACTGGCTGTTATCGTGTGGTTTTTGCTTTCAGTTTGGACAAACAAATTCTCAATGGAAGGTTGTGTGGTTAGGACAATACCATTAGTATTGTCCTAACCACAATACCAACATGCCACCTTTTATGGCCTCTAGGCAAGGAGAAATGAGATAAAGGTAAAAACTAAATTAAGATGTCTGCTTTGACTGAAATTAGAAGACAGTGTCAATAATAGAGCCATAGAAATATGACTTTCATATCAGATTTGGGGTAAGCTGCATTTTGGTCAAATCATTAATGAATAATTGTATTTCAAATAAAAATATGAATTTAAAAAAAAATCAAAAAAAGACTTACCAATGTACAATTAAAAAGCCTTATTTTGTTGTATCTTTTGTACACTACCATAGTAAGCGTAATTTAATAAATTAATACTGAGCCTGAGACTGAAAATTCAGATTTTCCATCACAGGAATAAATTACATTTTTTAAATATGTTAAAATAGAAAAGAGTCATTTAAAATGTAATAATATTCTACAATGTTACTGTTTTTCTGCTCAAATAAATGTAACATTGGTAAGCATAAGAGACTTCTTTTAAAAATATTATGACCCCAAACGTTTGAACAGTAGTGTATATTTCCATCAGCCATTAGTACTGACTTTAATGCCTGAGCTTAGTAAATCATGCAGGACTGAGGAAAACTCCACCATATGGCCACAAGTGTGTCCACTTTAGCTCTATCCCAACTCTCAGCCACACATCTGGACAGCCTTCACCTCTAATTGCCACTAATGTCTGAACACAACATGCGACAAGAAGGAATTAGCCATAGAGAAGGTTTAATATTCAAAATATTTAAACATAGTGAAATAATGTTCAACATTTTCTAATAGTACTTGTAACAGTAATATTATTTGTAAAAGTATTTCCTTCCTTTAGATGCAAAGCTCACCATCACTATTACTTGGGTACTGACACAGCTTACCCCAAAGCATCAAATAGACTTTAACCAACGGCTATCATTTTGGGAAAAATAATTCATGGCTAATCTATACCCAGATAATTTACCTGACTTTACACTAGTAATTCTTTAACAGTAAATTGTCTACATGGCATGTAAAATTAGATTTATGTAAAAGCAAATTAAATATAAATATATTTTGGTACATGCAAAGTTTTCCACACTTTTTTTCCATATGATGCGCCATTTCTAAATACATAATGCGACAAAAAATAAAAAGGGGCCCACTGACACATCTTACCCCACTCTCCCCCACAACTGACTGCCCTCTTGGTAAGTCCATCACTCACATGCTGGTGCCCTTAGGAATCTTTCTTTTTTTCTTTTGACTTTTTTTCACTCTCATGGAGTTGCTGTGCCGTCCCTCATGCTGAGTTTGGGAAATGAGCCTCCCTGTACCAATTTGTCCTGGCCTTTCAGTCCCCTGTCCCTGATAGACCACCTGCCCAGGGCCTCTCATTGCTCCCATGCAGGGGGTGGCAGTGCCCTCCATGGGCCCTAACCCCCAAACCCAGCTGCCTTAATGGCCGCCGCGTTGCCCTATCGTGCCAGGCAGTGAAGCATGGCTCTGCTCCACCAGACGCCAACACTCTCTTGGAATGCTAATGACCTCTTCCATTCCCATCTTCCGTTCTACTCCAGACACGTAGCCAACCCTTCCCCCACAATCTGTTGTTTCCGTCAAGCACGCATGCAAAGAATGACAGTTTGCAATAAAAGGTTTGTATTACTGGAATGAGTCTACAATAAACTTATTCAGGAAAATTATGAGATTCAGACAAACATTTCGAGAGGGTCTTTTCACTGCAAGCAGCTTTTAGCTGGTCGTGCACTTGACTGTCGCACTGCGTGAGTTCAGTAGCTCAAGTGCACTTACAGACACTTCTCCCCACACCCCCTACCCAGCATACTCGGGCTGAATGAGAAACTAGCATCCCCTTGGGCACATTCATTCCTAAGGTGACTGGAGCAAGTGGAGATTGGAGTCCGTATTTACTTAAAATGAGAACAGATTTAGAATTGGGGAGGAGGAAAACAGGAATTGCAGCCAGTTCCTAACATCCACTCTATACTAATTTAAGTGGCTCTTGATATTATTCAAAGAGGTTCTCAAATGCTAAAGGTGTTTTCGCCATTTGATGAAAGCAGTCATCAAGCCCTGTGTTGTCCAATGGATACCTGCTAGCAAGCAAGAGCCCATAATAGACCGGCATCCCTATCCAATAGTTTCCTGCTTATACAGAAACAACTACTGCAATTGTGGGATCATACAAAACATTCTTTTGTTATGCATGTTCAGACACTAAAAGCCTCTTCCTCTAATACAGAGACGATTTAATCAGAATTTCAAAACAAATTTGAATTAAATTGTACTTTGTAAGGCCTGTTACACCAAGTCTGACGTAACTAATCAACACAAAAAACAGACATTTCAAAATATATATATATATATATATATATATATATATATATATATATATATATATATTTGCATACTGTTTTAGTAGCAAACTATTCCTACTATAAGTCTGACGAATTTATTCTTTCTCTGAAAAAAGCCAAAACCTAAATCGAGCTGTTCAACATCTGAAAAGCTTCAAAGAAATTCAAAACTATGAATGATCCATTATTTAATTGATTTGCATTCATTTTAACATCTTATCATTCATGCTTTTTTGCCAAAAGTGCAGCAGCTTCAAATGTTGTTTAACATGGTATAAAAACTTGGTATAAAACCTGGAAAAAGGACCTGTGGGGAAAATGCAAATACAGCATTCTAACATAATTAATAATAAAAAAAAAAATAAAATAAAACATTAAAAAAATACTAAGCAACACTACCCCAAAAGTTACTTCTATTCAGACTACACTATGGAAATGAACTTGAGTTTTCTTGTGTGTGCTTACCAGATCAGAGAAGTCTTGTATTCTTGCGGGAAGTAGACAGTTATTCTCCACTGCTATCAGAGACTAGGCTTCATCTGGCAGCATTCCTTCTTGTCTGAACTGGATTCTGAGGAAAATAATGCAGAGATGAAAAAGAACTGTGAGATGTAGAGAATTACTACATATGCACCGCTATCAAAAAGCACCACAACTCGTACCAAAAACTGAAGTTGTGTTAAAGCCATAATCAAAACATGAACTCGTATTAAACAAGAGGCTTTTTGTGATCTTTTTATTTTTTCTTTCTGTAACTGCAGTCGACTGGTGATAGATTCTGGTGATAGGTTTAGAACCCACCACTGACCAACCCATGATCATCATAACTCCATCCATGTAAGGTACTATAGAATCTCTACTGCACTTAAGTCACAAAAAAAAGAAAAAGAAAATTCATACAGACATCATTCTATGCTGTCTTGGTTCTCAGGCAACATTTCTGATTATTATCAATTATCAAAACAGTTGTGCTGCTTAATATTTCTGTGGAAACTGTGATGCATTTTTTCAGAATTCTTTGATGAACAGCTCAACTGAACAGTTAAAAGGTACAGTATTTATTTGAAATAGAAATCTTTTGTAAAATTATTAATGTATTTGCTGTCACTTTTGATCAATTTAATGTATCCATGCTAAAAAAAAAAAGTTAGGCTATTACAAAAAAAAGTCATTATTTATGTTAGGTGTCTAATTACTATGTACTTGCATCAAAGTACAGTGTACTTATTGTGTTCATGTTGCATTGCAAAACACTTTTGCTGCTACTGAGGTGGGATACAGGTAAAGTTAGGGACAAGTTTGGTGGTATGGGTAGGTTTAAGGGTGGGTTAAGAGGTAAGAAAAGGTAATTACAGATATAATGTACAACGTGAAAACATGCATGTACACAATAAGTGTGTTGCATCAAATTATTAATTTAAATGTAAGTACAGTAGTTAAAGACAGTCTAATATAAAGTGGGACAAAAAAAAAAAAAAAACACTGACCCAAAATCTTTGGTTGGTAATGAAGAAAATCATTTAATTATTAACATTAATGCAATACATTTGAAAAACATTTTTGATATACATACTGTACAGATACAATAACCAACACATTATAATTGGGGATGTGGCTTAGCATGAAGGAAAACAAATGTCAGTTGCTATAGCTAACAATTCAATTTCTGAATACAAAGAGACATTAACAGAAAGAAAATGGCTTGCCAAAATATTGTGCAGGGTTTTTTTTTTTCCCTCTTTAGGTCCACTGCCAAGTCGAATGGATAATGAACAAAATGTTCATTTTAAAAGATAAAATGTTTTGATGCAATTAAAAACTAATTTTGCTATAATTTCTTTTATATACTTATTGCTTGACTTAATAAACAAGCAAATACTTAGAAATAATACATAAAAAAACCAAAAACATTGTACAAATTAGCCTATAAAGCTAAAGCTAACAAGCATATTAAAAACAATGACAAAAAAGTAAAAAAAACTATGACACCAATCACAATCCAGCCTCTCTCTCTCTCTCGATAAAGCACTCCTGGATGGACACCATGCTGGAGGTCATCGATGATGCTGACGGAGAAAAATATGAGGGTTTTCAAACAGTGTGGTGGCCTGAGGCAGCAGGTAGGCTAGGGTCAGCCCTCTACCTTGCCCAAACAGAACTATTCATTTCATTGCCCTTGTACAGCATGAATTCAGTGCTGAACATTTGTTCTGTCTTTTTCTGAGTCTCTCACCTTTCTTTGTACCCCAGGTCTGCGGCGTATTTGAACTGCATCTAACCGAGACTGTTCTCTCTCTCACCTTAACACACCTTTAACAGTCATTCTCCAGGGACGGTTATTGCTACAGCTGTACAGTCTGTACTCCAGTTCTTTCTCTTCCAGTGCTCAAGAAGAATAAAATTTTTCTTGTTAAGCGTCCCACACATCCTCCATTTTTAACATAACCCTACTTCCTGAAAGATATTTTGTTGTTTTTAATTCCAAACTCGTACAACCAGCTTTCCAATTAATCAAGCTGATGCCGCAGTACCGACTTGCAAATCTGACCAATGAGTGGACTCGGGTGCACAATGCTTAATTTAATTCAGTATTAACTGCAATTTTCTCCATGCAAAAAGAAAAACAGCAGCACCCTAAGCCATAAACATCTTCTGTTCAACGCAAATCTGTCTTCTCAATTGCTTTATCAAGGTATCTGTTCTCCAAAGTGTTTCAAGAGCCAGCAGCTTTGGGGCAGACAGCTTTGAAGCCCCTGGAAATACAATGCCAGCACTGAGAAAAGCTACACTTTAGCTCCCTGTGTCCGCCCCTCGTCGCTTTTCTGGCAGCTCGCACAATCCCTCTCCTCCAACATGCCTTCCAAAAATAAGGACAGACGATCTCAGGATTCTTTAATGAACTGTCAAGCGCCTCAGCTCCAGGGTGTACACAAAGATAGGCACCTCAGCAGAGCTCAAACTTACTGTACAGAACAGAGTAAAAAAGAAACCTGCAGAAAAAGGCGTATTTCCAGCTCAGTGTTATGTGTTCTCTGGTTTATGTCAAAGTAAGCAAGCTAAAGTGTTGATTGCTGAAATGTTCATTTGCTTGTGCTTTTATATAGGTGACCTTTATAGTGTTTTGCACAACAGAAAATCTAAGGTGATACGTTTCACACGACATCCTCACAGGGCCCCTTTCACAACTGTCATTTTGTACCACCAATGCGCAACGATTCAATCCTGCATGCGTAAGAAAAAAGGTCAGTAACCTATTTCTGTTTGCTACTAGACATTTAAAGCAGTATTTATGAGGTTTTAATCAAAATCATTTTTTTGTGGAAATATCTTGGTGGCACAGAATTCGTTTTTATTAACTTTGCAAGCACTTTTTTAAAATGTAAAATTCATGAAAAAAGTTATCAAGGGCAATTGTACAATTACTACGTGATAGAATACCCAAACATTAGCATAATAAAGAACAATATGGAGGCTTAGCACAACTCCTATTTGTGCTTGGAAACAATTGCTTTTGAGCCAATCACCTGACCCATAAATGCCATGTGACTAGTCACTATGAAAGTGCAGGAAAATTATGTCCTGACAAAGTTAATTGGCTAATGGCACTACAATAATGTGCGAAGTACCAAACTCTTCGTTAGTGACTACACTGAACTGTGACGTCAATGGTACCAGACAGGCAAAAATATTTAGTAATACATTACTTTCAAAAACATTATAGAAAAAAAAAATATGGATTTAAAGAAAAATCGAAAAACAGCTCATTTTTGGTCTGCAGAATGGTGTAGTTACAGTATCCACTATACTGTAAAAAAAAAATTTAAAGTTGTAAATAAAACAAATATCACTAGAGTAGCTTTTACATGAAAACACTATTTCTACTTCAAAGTGTCACGTTTAATTCAATGTTACTTGCCATTTTTTATAATTATTTGTGAAACTGACGAGCCATTTCTGAGTGAAAATTTTCAGTGTACAGGACTAACTAAACCATGCTAACCAGACAAACCATGATCCCTTGGTTATGATGACCTGTCATGTGATCTGTTCACGTAGTGTTTCCAAGCACTGAGACACCACTCGTTTTGCACTGGTCTATGATAAATGGTACTCATAACCTAATATATCTACACTGTCTTGTACCACCTGGTTTTTGATGGAGATAATTCGCAAAAAAACTTAACTTCAAAGAAAAAGAAACTGCAAAGACTTATAAAACATTAAGCTATTGAAAGTAAAGGTGTTGGTTAAAGACAGGAGTTTGTTTCAACCTAAAGCTTGCACATACACACATACACACAAAAGATGTTGCCACACAAAAACGCAATGTACAATTACTTTGTGATACAATACCCACACATTAGCATAATAAAGAACAATATGCCAGCTTAGCACAACTCTAATGATAGACCGCTGAAAATAGAGCCTCTCTCAGCTGAGGTACCAGTAAGGGAAACTGCGCGTGAACATGCAGTCGAGCAGACAACCATTCACGAAGCACAATTTGATAAACCGGTGAAGAAAATTGTCATTATATTAAACAGTCAATAGTCGCAGGTTATAACAAAACCAAACAACCTTCTGTTTTCTAAGAAACACTGATTTGATTTACTCTGATATTTTGCCATTTGAAAGTCTGCTATTGTGACAGAAGCAGCTCTTCTAGAAAAGGGATGTGAGGATTATACACATGTGTGTTATTTGTGCTCTGCTGCAGTTTCCGTGACAGCTCCCTGACATCAGCGGCCATGCGGATGGCTGCAAGCTAGTTTCTAGTGAAAGGGGCACAGTTTTTTTTCTTCCAAAGCAGCCTTTGTGTCTGCAGCACCCTGACACAGTGTCTACACCAAACACAATCAGTGAGTATGTATGTATATTTTTTTGCTCACCAGCCACTGTGGCTAACATTTTTACTGGCCACAATTTTGAAATCGATATAAAATGGGGAAAAACTGCCATATTGATATTCTTAATATTATCTCATAATTTGGCAGCTGGTGTATTAGGCTGCTAACTGACCAAATACTCACTTAAAACATAACTGACTGAATACTCATAACTAGATGAATACTCTCCAAGACATTATTTTACATTACATTATCAGTATTGGAAGCGTTTTAGATATTTCAGTATCGATACATATCGAAAAATCTATATTTCTGACAACACTACATTGCACTTATGGTATAGTACAACACTACATTGCGCTATAGTATATAGATATACAATGCTGCTTGAAAGTTTGTGAACCCCATGCAGAATCTGCAAAATGTAAATTATTTTAACAAAATAAGAGGGATCATACAAAATGCATGCTATTTTTTTTAAGTACTGCCCTGAATAAAAAGATGTTTACATATAGTCCACAAGACCAAAAAATAGCTGAATTTACAAAAATGACCCTGCTCAAAAGTTTACATACCCTTGATTCTTAATACTGCGTCATTACCTGGATGATCCACAGCTGTTTGTTTATGTGTTGGTTGTTCTTGAGTCCCTTGCTTGTCCTGAGCAGTTAAACTGTCCAACATTCTTCAGAAAAATCATTCAGGTCCTGCAAATTCTTTCGTTTTCCAGCATCTTTTGCATATTTGAACCCTTTACAGCAGTGACTGTATGATTTTGAGATCCATCTTTTCACACTGAGGACAACTGAGGGACTCAAAAACAAGTATTAAAAAAGATTCGAACAATCACTGATGCTCCAGAAGGAAACACGATGCATTAAGAGCCGGGGGGTGAAAACTTTTGAACAGGATGAAGACGGCCAAATTTTTATTATTTTGTTTAAAGGGTCATGAAACCCCCCGTTTCAGCAGCAATCAGTTCTCTCCACAGTTTTGAAAAATGCTACAGAAGTGGGCGTGGTTAAGCTGCGGAGTGGAGGGGGATGAGGGGAGACTGACAACACAGCAACGGCTTCTGATTCAGACAGTTTTATTTCACTCTCATTAAAAGCAAAAAAAAAAAGCAAAAAAAAAAGCTTCCAACAAATGCATGCTGCAAATTACTTTTACATGCAATACAATATACACATGGTATTTGCTTTAATTTAATACACAAATAAATCCACAGCCATTCGCATTTTGTTCTCTGCATCGAATACGAACACGCTGTTGCATCTTTGATAACTTTTGAGACTTATTTTGCGGCGTTTTATAAGCTGTTTGATCGGTTAAAGAGCCGTAAAGAACGGTTACACTCAGTGTGGATGAATCGCGTTTGTGTCGAAGACACAGATATTGAAGAGAACTTGTGCGACGCAGAAACTCTTACTAAGCAAAAACAAACAAAAACTCGTTTTTGATCCATTAATGCATCTCTAACTTACTTTATGTGATCTCACCGTTTGATTTAAACTTATGTGACGCAAAAACTCTTACAAAGCAAAAACAAACAATCTTTTTTGACCCATTAATGCATCTCCAGCTTATCGTACGCGATCTCACTGTTTGAGGCGCCTGTCAGAGGATGAATAAGGCCGAAGTCCACCTTTCTCCCATTATCTATCGTAGCTCTTGCTAAACACAAACAGTTTTGATGTGTCGGTATTTGATGGCCAACCAACCGCCCGCAGGCAGTCTTGCCCTTGCAGCATCGTGGGGAAAGCCATGCAACACACCCAAACTTTTACACCACAAAAACAAACACTTAAGACCCATGAACACCTCTCTCATCTACTGCGTGATCTAACAGTTTGACATGTCTGTCATTTGAAAGAATCACATGGTGTCCTGAATAATTAAGAGACGGTGTCTTCTCATAGGATAAGAAAACTAAGGCCCAATCCCAATTCTATTTTATACCCCTTCGCCCTTCCCCTTGCCCCTTGAAACAGAGTGGCAAGGTGTAGGGGTAAAAATATTCCCCAAAGAAATGGGACACCACGACTACACTATTACACACGTCATCATACCTAGTTTCTTTTATTAGTGTCCTGTAACATTTAACCAGTATGAACAGCAATGAAGGGCGTATATCAACAGAAATCAGGCACGAGCACGTTTAACAGATTACTCACTCCCAACGTTGTTTTGCGCTGTATTTTTGACGGCGCTCGGTTTCAGTTCAAAAACGTATGAGCCTTCGAGTTTCCCGAGGCTGGTGAAGCCGCTTTTCCATCGGGCCAAGCTGTTTGTTTAACCGTTCCATTCCATGCCGAGCCGGCCGGTACGGATATGGTTTCATTTTCTACTGTGGTGCTGCGAAAACGGACCTCTTTGCAAAGCAATACAAACGAGTCAGTTGTTGCCTTGGTAATGCAAGAGTTTACATACGATATGAGATGTAAATAGCTATGAAGGATGACCAGATATTTCTTTTAACTGTATTATTCAGTTGTGTTCACATCATTCAAATAGCGTTTTTAGCAAGCTACGGAGAAACAGGCAGCCAGGTAACACATAAATGATCAATCCTGAGTGGAAATATCACTACCATGATCACTACACACATTCTAGCAGCACGGTAGTCAGTGTATGCAGGGAAATTTCTCATACCCCTTCGTTCGAAGTGTGGTCCTGAAAAATCTACGTTTGGAGGGCTATCTGGCCCTTCCCCTTACCCCTACCACTCCAGCCAAAAGAGAATCAAGACACCCCTACCCCTTCACGTGAACGCGCAAAACGAAGGGGTAGGGGAAAGGGGAAGGGGTAGAATTGGGATTGGGCCTAAGTCTCATTAATAATTATGAGACACCGACGCGCCATCAAAGTGTTATAGTGCACCGCCACGGTGTAGATTTTAAACCTGGAAGACAAAAATAGCGGAAAAAATCTCAAAATTAACCACTTTCCCTCTACAATTAAATCTAACAGATGCTAACATTGTATTCAATGATGTTCAACACACATACCTCTGTTAAAATCTCAGAAAATTTAGTTTAGGGTTTCATGACCCTTTAAATATCATATTTTTTCATTTAGTACTGCCCTTTGAAAGCAACAGAAGATACTTACATGTTTCCCAGAAGACAAATTAAGTACAATTTACCTGATCTTCAAATTCAAAAAGA
Source organism: Hypophthalmichthys nobilis (assembly GCA_037950665.1). Taxonomy (NCBI): domain Eukaryota; kingdom Metazoa; phylum Chordata; class Actinopteri; order Cypriniformes; family Xenocyprididae; genus Hypophthalmichthys; species Hypophthalmichthys nobilis. Next base: position 9,334,758 of record CM075472.1, read on the forward strand.
CTACACCCCCTGGTTCATAATGCATCATGTTTCCATCTTTAGAATCAAGGGTATGTAAACTTTTGAGCGGGGTCATTTTTATAAATTCAGCTATTTTTTTGTCTTGTGGAATACATGTAAACACCTTTTATGTAATTTATCTTATTCAGGACAGTACTAAATAAAAATTAGCATGCATTTTGTATGATCCCTCTTAATTTTGTTAAAAAAATAAAAAAATAAAACATACAAAAAGAATTAGCAGATTCTGTAAAGGGGTTCACAAATTTTCAAGCAGCCCATATATATATATATATATATATATATCACATACATACATATACACACACACACACACACCACATTAGAACCAAAAAAGAACCAGACTGCAACCGACATTCCTGTTTTGTTTCATTCTGTTTCAGAAGGCCAATCAGTTCTGTGCCAGTGCCCAACACCACAGATTGACATGTTCTCCAGTGGCTCCTACAGCCACGGCAAACTTTGACCCGCTCCCCACTTCCTTCAATCGCAACCCCCACCATCCTTGGCACAACCTACTAGTGTGCTGCTGGAATCCAGTGAAGTGAGACCACTGTGAAAAATTCATTTTGCAGCTTCTAAAAAGTGCTTTGATTCTTAAACCAGGAGCACTCAAAGTCCTGCTGTCCTCAAATACCCTACATCTACAAACCAATCTGCACTGAACAGTGATATGCTGAGATTGAGTTAATGACAGTCTCAAATCAATGGAGCCTGCTGATCTGTGCAGACAAAAGGAATTAGAGCAGGATAGAAGTGGCTGATGATCTGATATATGTATTAAATTGTTTACATTTCGCCCAAAAAATAATATTAAAACATGGCAAATGTTTGCAGGTAGATGGCAGTAGGGTTTGGGAATCATACGGAAGACATTTTCAGAAAAAATAATGAAATTCCAAATGAAAAGATTCATTTTAAATAAACAATTTCTTGAGAACGGTGACTTAGATTATTAATGCATTAATGCAATCCAAAAATTGATCTTAAAGGGTTAGTGAAAATGAAAATAATGTCATTTATTACTCACCCTTATGTCGTTCCACACCCGTAAGACCTTCGTTCATCTTCGGAAAGTATTCTTGTCACTTCATAACATTGAGGTTCAACCACTGTAGTCATGTTGACTATTTTAACCATGTTTTTAACTAACCTTCTGGACGTCAAAAGGTGCAATGACGTTGCTGCCTATGAGTGGAAGAGATACCCCTGGATTTCATCAAAAATATCTTAATTTGTGTTCCGAAGATGAACGAAGGTCTTACGGGTGTGGAACGACATGAGGGTGAGTACTTAATGACAGAAATTTCATTTTTGGGTGAACCCTTTAAATATATATATTTAACAGTACTAAAAAACATATGGTGGTTCCCATATTCATTTTTATGAAATAAAAAGAAAGGAGAGCTGATTTTCAGGGACAGACAGACCAATATATAGATTCAAACTCACAAGCGTCATTCATTCAAAAATCAGTTGAAATGCACTGGTCATGGTGTATTTGTTTGATTCGCAAAAAAGAAGCAGATCATCTTAGTCACATGTTCGGCAAATGAACTAGGCTGTACGTTTTTGATTCACTAAAAAGAACCAGATCATAAGAATCATTCTTTGGAAATCAGATTGCACAGGTTGCACTGTACAGTATGTTTGTTTTCTCAAAAAGAAACGTTTCGTATTTTTACAAAATATGGAACCGTTTTGGAACATGGAACTGAATATGGAACACTAGATGGCAGTCATTGTGGCAAACGGCTGGGTTACTCATCATATAAACATTGGTTTTCAGGCTCTAGATTGTTTTAGAACATTAGCCATGCATTACATAGGGATCCCTGCCTGATAGACTCTGTCTTTCCTTCTCATTAAACGAGTCGAGAAGATTCAATTAAGAATATGTCAAGGGGCCTGAGGTGCTTCTTATATATAGCTTAACTCCAGTTGGTAAACAACTCCTTGCTTGTTTTCCTGGTTTGGTTTAAACTCAAATCTCAGAGGACACACTAAACTGCACCAACAGTGACTACACAAAAGGAAAAAAATGCAAGTAGAAGCCAAGGGTCCCCAGAAGCCCTCTTGTGCATGTATAAAGGATTTAAAGAGAATAAAATGCAGCTAATTAAAATAGTGTTTCCATGAGATGTTAATGAGGTTTTTGTTACACTTGGGTGGACGTCCTTACATGATGTAGTTCTAATCCCACTGAGTCAGTGCTCTTTGTCCTTGCATAGCTGGCAGCTATAATCCGCAAAAAACTCAGTCAAACATAATTACTGAGCAGTCACATCTGCACGTTCGTAAAGTCACCGCACTACTCATCATCAACATCCTCCCTTTTATTCCAATTTTTGTGATAAAAAAAAACACCTAACTGTGCGCAGTGTCTTCCCTCGCTTTGTGTCTCTCTCATGACTGTGTTCTCATTGCCGACGTCTGGCCCATTTCAAATGAAGCATGTTGTGGTAATGAGCCCGTGATGATATCAGCCGTCATGTGTAACCACACATCAGAATGTCAGCAGTTCTGCTGCAGGCTGAAGGTGAGGGGAGCAATAATGACGTGTTTTTGTAGGGCTGCCGCCCACTCCCTGGCACATACAGGCCCTGTGCATGCAGGCCTCGAGGGAAAGCTCCAGACGAGGGCTACAGGATTGCACTTTCTCCCCGAATGTATGTTTATGCTACTATGTTAACAGAGCAAACTGATAATATTCAACACGCACGCATGACCTGCTTTACGAGCTTACTTAAAAGTGTTGTGCAAACAAAAGACAAAGAGCATTTAAAGCCACAGGTAAACACATCCCAAACAAGTTGGTCAGTTTCTCGGGGGACCATAGAAACACATGCCTCAATCAGGTCAAAACTAAGAGGTGTCTCTTCTCCTCGGGCCGCTCGATCACAGCGGTACTAGGTAGGTTAAAGAATACCGCCTACAGGCTTCTTTCTTCCTAGGCTTAAAGCTGCATGTGTGTGTGTGTGTGTACGTGTGATACTGTGTGTTCTATCAAGAATGCAAACTGTTTTTCCCCGTTACTGAGCCAATTACGGAGATAAAGTGGACTCTCAGGAACGGGAGTGCTCTCATTCCTAACATCTTTAGCCCTGAATCCGACATGACACACAATGAACCTGACACAATGCGCCTGATTTGTCAAAAACACAATTCAAAGGCAGTGTGGGAGACCAAAAGTACCTTATACAATCAGATCGACCCATTTTAGGAAAGTTACACAAAGCAGTAAGGGTCTATATCTATATTAAAAGGATACCATGTATGAACTTAAGAGGCAGAAGCTCTACAGTGTTACTGTCTGAAATAATTTTTACCTTGCAACGATTGTAAAAGGTCTTATTTGCTTAATCCTTTAAAGACCAAAAATGACTTGGAATCTATGCCTAGTGTTGTATGAAGTAAAAAATTGTAAAAGGAGGGAAAGTGTGGTAAATCTTAGAGAGAACCATGATGCAGCAATAAATGCGGTTTGGTCAAGACTGTACATGAATCCTAGAATAAGCTAGGATGCAGGTAGTGTCTTGTCCAAAACATTTCTTTATTATTTACATATAATAATACATTTATTTTTTGCTACATATCATTTACTTACTTACTAACTAATTATTATTATTATTATTAAATTAGGGATGTTCCACTAATGCAATTCTGTCAGAAAAGTCAGAAAGCTCTCGGATTTCATCAAAAATATCTTAATTTGTGTTCTGAAGATGAATGAAGGTCTTGGGGGGTTGGAACGACGGTGAGTAATTAATGACAGAATTTTCATTTCTGGGTGAACTAACCCTTTTACTTTAAGAAAACATTAAATGAACAAGGCTAAAACCAGCTGAGATCTGCAGATCTATAGTCATATAATGTTCTCAGCTTGATTTTCTATGGATGGACTAAGTGTAGGCCCCAGCGGTGGCTACGTTGAAGAGTGTATGTGTGAGCATGCAGTGGTTTGGGGCAGTGGCAACTCACACCCCGCCTATCCAGCTCCAGAGTGCGGCCATCAGCAGGGTCTCCGAGTTGATTGGCCATGGCACTTCCTGAGTGCCAGGCAGAGAAGGATGTGACAGTGTGAAGGGACGCACTCTAGGGAGGGGTGAGTGAGACAGTGCTACTAAATAAAATCACAGGTCTCTGCACTCCCCAAACAACTGTGCACGAAACAAGACCAATAGTGTGTGTGCATCCTAAATTGACTATAATAATATAGTCAATATATATAATAATGACAAACATTTAAACATTTCCCTGTTCAGCACTATATTCTATATAGCCCCCAAAAAAAGTGTATATATATAAAATATTAAATATATTAATATATTTAATTTAATTTAACAATTTCATTATAATAATAATAATATTACATGTAATACTAAATTTTTTCGATTGTACTATATATAAAATATTACATCACTTGTAATAAAAATCTACACTTTTTTTTTTCAAAATTATTTTATATAACAATAATACTAATGATAAGTTTTTGATCCTGCAGGTACACGGCACTGACATTTACCTAGTCTTCTCAATGGTTCCATCTCTGCTATGCTATAAACAATGGCTCATGAATGAGACCATTTCAATGAAAGATTAAGCACTTTTACTGGAAACTGACCTTGAAACTGGCCTAGAAATCAAAGCCTCCATCTTCAAAGACGATGCATTCAAAGGACGCTCTCTCTGTGTATGTGTGTGTATGTGCACCTTTCTATGCTCTGGACTCATGTGTGCAGGTGTGGAGAAAGCGGACAGCGGATCTGTTTGGTTTTGGACTGTTTATTATTGTCTTCAGCTCACTTGACTCTTGACAAAGACAGAGTGAGATGAGCAGAAAGGGGAGGGTCATTAATCATGGGATGGAGGTTAGGTTCTGAGCCAGACTTGTCCATAGCATTGGTTTCTTGCCTCTTTTGTTTTCTGCGCTGAATGAACGAGAACACGAGGGAACTCTGGATGATCAGTCAACATGCTCTCATGCCTCTACTGATCACAGAGCACTCAGATGGAAAACAACACAAAGAACAAGAAACATAAGTCTCTCACAGTTCTCTATGGCATTGTTTACACCTGGCATTAACATCTTGAGTGATCCAATCACAAGTGGTCAGGTGAGACAGATTACACATGCCTCTCAAAAGCTTCTCCAGTGTATAAAATCTCATCAAACAACAGTGATATATATATATAAAAACCTAATTTACTCCTGTATTTACCGTAACACCGGCCACTTGTGATTGGATAATAACAAGACAATGTTAATACCAGGTGTAAACAAGGACACTGTCGTGCACGTTTCCACCATTATTTGCAGTATTCAGACTGTGGTGACATTGTACAAGAGTGCAATACCTTAGAAAATGGTAAGAACAGCATACTCAGATCACAGAGGGAAACACGTCTCCGTCAAATGCCAGAGGTACCCAGATGTGGGACCTGCTGCTGCTGACTAATTAACTCTTCTCCTCTGCACACCTGTATGGAGGGAAGTCTGTCCTGACAGCCACTGTTGGGCCTCGCTGGGTCTAAACATGCAATTGCACAGCAGATGTTGTCGCATTTCACACTTTGTTGAACAAATATTTCACAGCTTTGAAAAAAGGCGTGGGACGGGTGGCCAACATCGGGCGGAGAACAACCGCTACCTGTAGCCTACTGATCACACAGATGGCTGGAGCCACAGTTTTACAACCCACTAATGTAATTTAAATCACACTTTGACAAGAATTATTATTGTGAATGTCAATGAGAAAGCTTTTAAGATGAATCTTTTAATTCTTTTACTACTATTTCGAAATGCCTACTTTCCATTTCTTGCAGATTAACATTGTTTTCTAAAATCTGTAATGATGCGGTAATCAATTAATTTCTCCAAATAAACAGCAGAAACTGCCAGTGGTGGTAGGTTGCACATATCTGAGTGGTTTGTTTACTCCCAAGTTCTGTTTTCATGATGCTGATTTTTAATACACAGGAAAAAAATTGCATACAGAAAGTATTTTAATTATGGCGCTTGGGGTGGGAGAGGAATGACATGCATAATTTCTCATAATCTCCTGTGTTGTGTATAGAAATATGTATTTTTTTTAATAAAAAAGTCAAGAAAGGAAAGATATTACGCGGTTTTCCTATACAAATTGACTTTCCTTATTAACTCCTTTATCATTTTCCTCTATGATGCGAGGATGTAGGGATTGCAATAATATCTAGTTTAATATATTCAGCTGAAAGATGGTGCTCAGGGGCCTGTGCGGGAGCTCATTCTCTGCACGGGTGCTATGTAACGGGGCCAAACTCAGTATGTATGCTGTGGACCAGTATGCCATCCTGTGTGTCAGCAGTATGGAGTCTCACAGGGTCCCTGATTGTCAGAGAAAAAAAACAGAAGACACCGAGGGGGTGTCCGCTGAAAAATACGAATTGTGTCCGCTGATAGTACTGTTTATCAACATTCATTTTGCAAGTCGGTTCTAAATGCTATGTGGACAATGCAGCAGACTTACGTGATCTGGCGTACTTTACTGGGACAGCACGGCATTGCTCCACCACTGTGGCAACTGAATCGGCTGTTTAAAATGCCAAAAATGCGTTTGACTATACTGTGTTTCTGGATATGTGCCCGGTTATAATTCTCTTCTCCATCATTCAAGCTTCATTTGAAGAATTGCTGGTGTCATGATCAACAGAAAATGTATAGAAACATATTTGCGCTATTACTTTCTGTGGAAAGGCGTGTTAACTGTGTTGTTTTCTAAATGAGGTGCAATTTATAATAATTTACATAGAAAGGAGGCTAGTTAACAAAAAAGTGACAAAGACTGGAAGAGCTATTTAAGCACTTTGTTTACTAAAAATGTAAATTCAGTCATCACTAATATTGTTCCAAATCTGTAAGACTTACTTTCTTTTGTAGACTTGAATATAAATTTGAACAGACTAATTTAAAAAAGTACAGATCTGAAACACTGTAGCAAAAATAAAAGTAAAAATGTTAAATTAAACAAATTAAATAACAAACTTATGGTTTGCTTATCTCTCAAAATATGACTTAAGATGACTTGAAATATAGTACAGAATATCTACTGACCACTTTTATGGTACTTTTTTGAAGCTTTAAAGGGTTAGTTCACCAAAAAATGACAATTATGTAATTTATTACTCACCCTCATGTCGTTCTACACCCGTAAGACCTTCGTTCATCTTTGGAACGCAAATTAAGATATTTTTGATGAAATCCGATGGCTCAGTGAGGCCTCTATTGCCAGCAATGTCACCAAACTTCTCAAGATCCAGAAAGGTACTCAAAACATATTTAAAACAGTTCATGTGAGTACAGTGGTTCTACCTTAATATTATAAAGTCACAAGAATAATTTTTGTGCGCCAAAGAAAACAAAATAACGACTTTTCAACAATATCTAGTGATGGACGATTTCAAAACACTGCTTCGAAGCGTTACAAATCTTTTGTTTCGAATCAGTTGTTTGGAGTGCCAAAGTCACGTGATTTCAGCAGTTTGGCGGTTTGATATGCAATCCAAATCACTGATTCGAAACAAAAGATTCGTAAAGCTTCGAAGCAGTGTTTTGAAATCGAATATTGTTGAAAAGCTTTATAATATTAAGGTTGATACTGTAGTCACATGATCTGTTTTAAATATGTTTTTAGGACTTTTCTGGATCTTGAGAGGTTTGGTGACATTGCTGGCAATAGAGGCCTCACTGAGCCATCGGATTTCATCAAAAATATCTTAATTTGTGCTCCGAAGATGAACGAAGACCTTACGGGTGTAGAACGACATGAGGGTGAGTAATAAATGACATTATTTTCATTTTTGGGTGAACTAACCCTTTAAAGCCTCATTGTAACTCCACGGAAAAGAGTGAACAGTACAATTCTCCCAAATCATCCTTTTGTGTTCCAGGAACATCAGGAACATCATAAAGGTTTGGAACAGAATGGGTATGAGTAAATGACAGAATACTCATTAGTGGATGAACTATTCCTTTAAGAGGCATGAAACATTAGTTTGCACCAACACAGTTTCACAGAGTTCATAAAGTTCATGCGAATGGTAAAACACAGCAGGAGTTATTACGTCTTCCCACTGTTTTCCTGCATCAAAACCCAACTGACCTCATTTTCTGGACTCCTGCTGATTTGCACCAGGCTGCAGATGGTCATACAGGGAGAATATCTGTTGTGTTCTTGTACACAGAATCTTTTATTTCATTGACTGCAGCTTATAATATTGCTTATACGTGCAAAGCGTGACAACGGCAGGTGAAGCCGGCCAACCAGAGGGAATGACTGACTCAGACAGGCCGCAAGCAAAGACAGTCAATCTCCACAACAATTTAGCTGATCGTAATCTTTACAATGTGATTCCGTGGGATATCATGTCGTAAGACTACGGAGTAGGATAATGAAATTTTGTAATGAAATTTAGAGAAATGTGCAGAGCTGGATACTTAGTTTGGAATGAGCGTATTGATTGTACAGGCTTTAAACTAAGTTGGGTTGTTTAAGAAAAAGCATATGTAAGGGATGTACAGTCAGTCAGTCAGTCATTATCACAAAATTAACCCAGACAGGGTGATTGAGACCCCAACGTGAATTCGGAGGTCAAATTGCAAGAATGACCGGCTGACTGTACAATATCCATCTTATTATATGGCCACTTAACAAATAAGTAAATAAGTATATATATTTTTATTTAATTTAAATGTGTTTAATTACATTTTTATTTTAATTTATACTGTATAATATATAAGGTCAAAATCTGCTAAGGGGTACAACAGTGGAACAGAATTTTTAAAAAGTGTTTTTTCACTATTATTTACAACAGGATCTCCATTTTTCTTGGGTTTAAATAAAAGATTTTTGTTATAAGAGACAATAAAAACAACTTTGTGCATCAAAAGCACTCCTTTCCTGGTAAAAATGAACCGAAAAATCCAACATAGTTCACCCTCACGCACCTTATCACGTCCGTCAAAAACATGGCTGTTGGTTGGAATATTACAACTAAAAACATCAACAAAACACACTCATGGGCATCAATCACTTCACTGAATACTTGCCGGATAAGAATAATTAATTATATATAATAATTAAATAATTATTACCTTACGATTCATCTGTTTTCAAATCCATATCATTTGAATATCACCACATCGATGTCTGTCAAAAAATAGCATGCACAATACACAGTAGTATCTACAAGAAGCAGAGGTCCAACGAATGCATGCATTTCCTGGAAAATCCACACTACCGGATGTTTTGACTACATCATCGCTCTCCGAGAAGAGGGAGAAAATGGTGGCCTGAGCAGCTTCAACGTTCTGTCTCTGTCAGAGATGATAATGTACGTAATACATAACGCACATGAGTATAAATTTGCTCTTCGCTCACTGAAATGATCAGGGACCTGAGTGAAACATGCTGAAGAGAATAAACCCCAATCCAATTGAAAAACTTCACCAGGTTAGTGAACATCATTAAACGTGTGTTGGTTTTGAAGGACATTTTTTATGCACAAACTATGCATCCTGATTCTGATATTGCTGATTTGAATATTTTCAATAATTTTCTATTCTTGACTGATCATTTTTAGCCCCTTAGCAGACAGCCCCCATTTTGGCAAGATGCTCACCAGATTAGTGAACAACGTTCAATGCATGTTGGTTTTGACGGACATTTTTTATGCACAAACTACGCATTCTGATTCTGATATTGCTGATTTGAATATTTTCAATAATTTTCTATTCTTGACTGATCATTTTTAATAATTTTGGCAATAAATTAACTGTTAAACGGTGATCTGGAGAGTCCCTATTGTCGTCCAATTGGAGGTAATTATCAAAGTTGGATAAAATGTTTAATTTTCCAATAAAAGATGATACATTTTTTCATTCAATTACCCCTTAGCAGATTTTGACATACATAATGCATGAGATCATTCAAATCAAGTGTGTGAGAATGACACAGTATGTTTACATGAAATGTAAAATTTTAAATCAGTGCCATATATATGATACAAAAAGTGTAGGAGGTGGAGGAAGTATGGATTGAATTTTATACATGAACATATCGGCAGGCTGTCCAGACTAACCTAAAGTAAAAGTTAAAAAATTACCCAGCATGCCCACCAAAAAAATCTGTAGGATGTTGGTAATTTATTCTTCATTGATGAATGAGTCTGACAAACACTAGAATGTTTACATGTTCCTCCCTCACAAACATTTCATGCACTAAATAGCTCTGGCGAATCAACTTTTTTGGCAATTTCGGATGAAACTGCGCGCTTCTCATGCACCAGTGCGATCTGTGGACATGCGTGACAAGGCCTGACGGAGGGGGGCCGTCTCCTACACTTTTCTGACACTTATATAAATGAGCGAACACACTGAGAAAACTTGAGAAGGGAAAAACAAGTCATTTCCATGTATGAGACATCTCATTTTACGCCTTCCTATCAGTGTCTGGCTGCCGAGATCTGTGCGCGTGTGGGCTGAAGTGCTCGTGTCAAAAAGAGGGATTGTATCATCTGTCCTCTGTCCTTCTCTCTTGTTCTCTGTTATTCATGCCATTCAAACGGCCCTCCCCTCCAGTGGCTTGCTCAAGCTTGAAAGTGAAAGAAGGGAACCATGCAAGGCATGTTTTTCCTTCTCTCCCTCCTGTCGTAAAGGGCTGAGAGGGGGGCGATTAGTGTCTGCTGTCTCTCAGAAAGTTACAGCTTGTGTACCAGGAGACACAGGATGTTACCACTTGACAGATGAAAAGAGAGAAGAAAAGCTTTTTGGAAAAGGAGAGAGACAGGAAGCATAATGCAACGTATGAATATGTGACAAAGGTGCACCCAATCTGCCGGGGCCTTGTGTTGCTTGTGTTTAAAAAGCTTTTTGGGGAGTTTGATACACTTCGTAATATGCACTACATACACCCAAGCATCTTGTTGTAATTTACAAACTTGGTTATTTCATCTACACACATTACTGCAAGTACTTAAAATCAAGTTAGTACAGAACACTATACTAAATTACTTGGGCAGTGATTTCTGCACTAATATTCAGCATCGCAAAACCGCTGCTGAATCTACAGCACAAAAAATACAGCACAACCAGTGTAGTCTTGATTCCCAAACAAATAACTTTTTTGAGCTACTTCTTTTTAGTGAATCCAAAACAAACAGTGAGAACAATGTAGTCCAAATTATTCCTGACAAATGATTCTTATGAAGAAGATATTTTAATGAATCAGAAACATACTGTGCAACTAGAGTAGTCCTAGTATCAACTAAATGATTCAACCAATGTAGTACAACTGATTCCAAAACAAATTACTGTTATGAGCCAATTCTTTTCAACATACATTTTAAACAGTTTGGTCCAAGTGATCACTGAATGAGTAACACATATGAACCAGATCTTTTAGTGAATCATAATCATACATGTACTGTACAGGACAACCAAGGTGGTCCATTCTTTTTTTTTTTTTTTTTTTACTTTTACTTTTTATAGCTTTAATAATTAGATTAATTATATCATTTATGTTACCTTTTTATTAACCATATTGATACATAAGGCCAGCTATTGGATTTCATTGACGCCGAACCAGGAATATTAGGAGGAATCAGAACCATTACCGCACGATTTTCATTCCCAATCATATACTTAAAAATAATTTATCACTTATCACTGATTGTGACTTTGCCCTATGTGAGCATATGGTAACTCCATATCTCAAATCATTACTTCACATTGGCTGGACATTAAGTGGCAGCAGATGAGAGGCTTCAGCCCAAGGACTAAAACCAACACAGACCGGTCAAGTTCCCTCCAAGCCGTCTTTCCTGCTCTTTCATTACAGAAAAAGCCGGGACTAATTGCACGGACCCCATGCCATCTGATAATTACCCTCAGATGTTGCCTAACCCCCATTTAAAAAGAAAATGAGCTTGAGACATCAGTTACTCTTGCCTTGAAGTCATCTCACAACATTATGCCAACAGATGTCAGGCACTGTCACCACCAGGCCCCCGGGTGGCAAGACAGACCGCCGGCATAGTGGCACTCGTACCAAAACGTTCATCTCCCGGGCATATCGAAACTACAATTAGGGACAAACCACTGGTGGTCAGTATTGGTGGGAGCGAGCACATTAATAAACAAAAGAAACAAACAAACTGATGCAATGAAAACAGAAAAACACCTTGGCTCCGGGCACACAGATGGTCTCAATAAGAGTGTGCTATCTCACAGAGAGACCTCAAACAAAGTACCCAGCAGCCCAGTAAAAAGCACTCCAGCACATCTGGCGGCCCACCCAGCACTGGGCTGACCCGGCAATTCACTGAAATGAAATCAACATACCGAGCCCATCTGTCACATTGTGCACTGTGCCTTTCACTACATTGGGGACGTTATTCCGGCAGTACAAGCAGTATTATCTAAAACAGAGAAAAGGGCACTATATATTACGTAGATACTAGGGGTGTTACAGACCTTGGTTGATCCGTGAGCCATTCGAACCAGGCCCCACGGCTCGGAATGCATGTGATTCACGGATTAACTGCATTTAGCCATTATATAGTGAAAGTTTATTATTTGCACGTGTTTGTAAGTCTTACCAATTTAAAACACCCAAGCATTTTTAAACAATTAAAATGCATGAAGAGGCAAATTTTGCAATCGCACGTTTTCTGTGCGCACACTCAAAGCACGCACGCTCACATAGGCGCCTTTCAGATGGCACGCAAACACATAATTGAGCTCTGTTTCGCGACTTCTTGAGCTTGAATGGACACACACAAAAATGACAAGTATTCTTGTGTACAGTCGGTTATAAAGTCTTAAGTGAACCTAAACAGTTGAGATAACTTGAGAAAGAAATCAGATGCGTTTCATCATATTGGTCCCATGCATTTGGTCGTGCATTCGTACATTGGTTCCATGCATTTAGTGGCAGCAGCCTAAAAATAACTATGTCATTAATTGTCAAACAACAAAACAACTTTAACAATGATTAATCTATATTTAATTTATACAGTGAACACTATGTGTGCAGTGCAATTACAATTATATTTATTTCTGTACATGAATACTACTGTTAGACCTAACTTTATTTGTAACTGTTCTATAGTATTTATCTATGTTTTAATTCATGTATTCTTATTTTTACTTTCTGTTCACTTGTCTTTAATGATGTTTGAACTTTATTAGTTAGAAGTTTTTGCTGTGGTATCACAAGTACTTAAAGTGTTTTTTAAGTTAAATGTTAGGCAAAGTTATATTTGTCTTAAACAAATAAAGAAAAGCATTTATTATATATAACTTTGTTTGTTTGTTTGTTTGTTTTTTGTTGTTACAATGTAAAAGTCTTCACTGTCAATTTTGATCAGTTTCATGTGTCCTTGCTGGATAAAAGTATTAATTTCTTTCAAAAGAAAATCAAGGCAACTTAGTCACTGCCATCATAAAGATGAGAAATAAATGCAAGAACATTGTGATAACAGGCTGACACCATAATGTCTTGGCACAACTAGTTCCACTGCATACACTAAATGCATCAACAATCCAATCAAAAACAAAGGACTTTGTGCTAGTGCAAAATTTTTGTGCCTTAACTAATGCAATGCAATTCAGAATTTAGCAAATGAAGTCAAAAGGCCAAGCTCTAGCCGTTATTTTTAATGGAATCTCGTCAGACCTATCTGCATTCATGAAAGTGTGAGCAGCTGATGGGAGCCGGCCAGGGGATGGATGGTACATTCCTACTCTCGCCTCTCTCCTTCTTCCCCAGCTATTCAATAAACATCAGCAACACTGTTGAACAGAAGGATGCCCTAACATGGCCCAATGCTGAGAGGTTTTGTTTCAGTAATAGAGGCGGTACAGGCAGGAGAGAAGAAAGAAAGATGCTCTAAGATCAGCATTCATGTCAGAAAGTGTTGAAGTGGAAAGAGGTGTCACGCACTGAGCACTTGACCTTCACATGACCAAACTGAGAGATATAAAAACCCGGAGACAGCTGACTGAAATCATTCGCTGGAGAAAAAGAAAAAATGCTTGATATGGCCCAAATCAATTACCATAACTGATACCATAGAGAAAAGAAAGGTCATGGCCAAGTAAATAAAAGGTTTTAGTTGATGATTCACTTGATTCTGTTCAGCGTATGTTATGGCTGCAGGCAGAGGACAGCTCTTTAAAGGATTAGTTCACCCAAAATGAAAAATCTGTCATCATTTACTCACCCTCATGTTGTTCCAAACTCTATAACTTGCTTTCTTCTGTGCAGCACGAAAGAAGAAATTATGAATAATGTCCTGGTCACTCTTTTCAGAGCAATTACAATGAATCGGGACTGAAGCTTTCAAGTTTCAAAAAGGTTGAGAAAGCACCATAAAAGTCTATGAAAAAAAAAATCATAATCATGGGCTATATTCTCAAATGCAATACACATTCTACAATAGATTTTATGTAATGAAAAGACCAAAATCTGCCCTATGGTGCCTAGAGTTCATGTAGATGTAGCAATGCTCAATTAGTGAACAAATCATTATTTGGAATAAAAACTTTTCAACAAATTTGGTTGATCCAATTCAGAAAACTGGGTTGAATAATTCGTTCATGAATCAGACTAATCCATTCAACTCATCTGGCTCAACAATCTGGTCGTTGGAGTTCTTGAGTTAAGAGCTGACTGGAGGAGAAGAATTTCAATGAATAATGATGTGTACATACTATTTTTATGGTGTTTTGCTGCAAATTTTGTCCATTTGTAATGGTAAATTTTGAGTAAACCACTTTTTTGAATAAGATGTAGATTTCCTGCATGTATCTGGAGAGCTCTGTAAACAATGGTTTATCAACTTTTTACATTTACTTTACATTTATTAAGTGTGCTTACAGTTACATGGCTATGTTAATACCCTACTGCCATTTGAACTAGAGCCAAAATGCATAAAGGAGAGCAATAAGAAACCCGCTTTATCGTACTCAACATCCGCCGAAGCCAACTGCCTGAAAAATGCATGGACACATACATGGCCACATTAAACAAGGCAAAATTAGAAAAAAAACAGTAACATACTAAAATGTTAAGCAGTCAAAGACAACAGTAACATATAACCAGGCTCAACAACAGTCTTTGTGCTTTTTAAGCAAAGTGCATTTGCATGCAACTGGCATCAATGGGTCTGGTAATTAGCAGCAGTGATTAACCGGTCAGCAGTGGAGGCCCGTGTGGAGGCAGGTTGATCAAGTCACCCCCCCCCCCCCTCCCCCTCCCTGACCCTCCTGGAAGCTTCACTGCATTCTAAGCAGCAGCTAGTGATTAACACTGACACAATAGTGTGGGGCGGGAGCACCGCCCTGTTGACATGCCAGCAACCCCTCAAGAAGAACATATTGCCTCCCTTGCTGCTACAGAGATGTGGTGCATTTAACCACTTTGTGCATATAAAATTTGCTTCTAACTAGCCTAACTTGTTAAGTGTCATTTACAGTGATGAAAAAAGCTTTTCTGTGCTACATATTTTCTATTTGTTTAGCAGCAACTGAAGTAGTATACGATCTGATAAAGCAGCCTTGTCTGAATCCCTGTGCCATTTTTTCTTCTATTGTGTGACCATACGCCCCCACAAATCTGCTCAACAAGCTCCCCCTGATGTTCTGAGCAAGGTTTGGTGCATGTTCAATGGAGCTTTGATTGCATTGAATCTAATGTCCCTTACAGGTGTGCAGACAGAGAAATGGGCCTGAAATTATATTACCCATCCTTGCTGAAAAACACAGGAAAAAAAGTGGGTTTGCAGGTCTTAAATCTGGTCCTGCTGGACTCTCAACCTTGTAGAGCTAGTGTACAGCTGGTTTAGCACCCAAAACACCTGTAAAACAAGCAAACATGACCACAGTTTTATAGTTTTAGCTGGTGACTGTAAATAATGCTGAAAGGGATAGTTCACAAAAAAAATTCTAAAAATTCTATAAGACTATATATATATATATATATATATATATATATATATATATATATATATATATATATATATATATATAGTCAAACCAAAAATTATTCACACACTAGATATAATTTTTTATTTCTTTACTAGTGGGTGCAGGACACTATAGTTCATTTAGGTAAGTGAGGATAGCAAAATGAAGTAAACTGTAACATATTATACCCAAAAATTCTTCATACAGTGGACTACCACTAAAATTGATCAAATTTGAGACCAAAAATTATTCAGACACTTTGACCTGACCATGTTTTGCTTAAGTGTTATCTGACATAATTAAGATAATTTTTTTCTGACACAGTTTAACTCTGAGATCGTCGTCATATTTTATTACCATTTTTTTTAAAAAAATAAATAAACTGTATTTTTTAAACTGAATAAACTGTAATAATGAATTAAATGTTCAAGGTGTCTGAATACATTTTGGTTTGCCTATATATATATATATATATATATATATATATATATATATATATATATATATATATATATATATATACATACATACACAGTGGTGGTCAAAATTATTGGCACCCTTGGTAAATATGATCAAAGATGACTGTAAAAATAAATCTGCATTGCTAATCCTTTTGATCTTTAATTCATACAATTAGCAAAAGTCTAACCTTTCATTGAAGGAAAAGAATTGAAAGTGGGGGGAAAATCACATTATGAAATAAATATTTTTCTCCAAAACACGTTGGCCACAATTATTGGCACCCTTTTATTCAATACTTTTTGCAACCTCCTTTTGCCAAGTTAACAGATCTGAGTCTTCACCTATAATGCCTGATGAGTTTGGAGAACACCTGACAAGATATCAGAGACCATTGCTTCATACAGAATCTCTCCAGATCCTTCAGATTCCCAGATCCATGTTGGTGCTTCTTCTCTTCAGTTCACTCCACTCATTTTCTTTAGGGTTCACACATTTTTGTGTTTTGGTTTTAATGTTTGTTTTTGGATCATTGTCCTGATGGAAGATCCAACCATGGCCCATTATTGGATTTCTAGCAGAAGCAGACAGGTTTTGATTTCTATCTGTTAGTATTTGATAGAATCCATGATACCATGTATCTGAACAAGATGTTCAGGACCTCCGGCAGAAAAATAGGCCCACAACATTAAAGATCCAGCAGTATATTTAACCGTGGGCATGGGGTACTTTTTATCCATGTGTGCACCAAACCCATCTGGTGGGTTTGCTGCCAAAAAGCTCTTTTTTTAGTTTCATCTGATCATAGAAGCCGATCCCGTTTGAAGTTCCAGTCTTGTCTGACAACTGAATATGCTGGAGATTGTTTCTGGATGAGCGAGGGGGATTTTTCTTAAAACCCTCCTGAGCAACTTGTGGGGATGTAGGTGCTGTTTGATAATTTTTTTTTAGGCTTTCTGAGACTCAAGACTTAACTAATCTCTGCAATTCTCCAGCTGTGGTCTTTGGAGAGTCTTTGGCCACTCAAACTTTCCCCCTCACTGCACAATAGGACGATTTAGAAACATGTCCTCTTCCACGCAGATTTGTAACATCTTTAGTTGATTGGAACTTCTTAATTATTGCCCTGATAGTGGAAATGTGGATTTTTCAATGCTTTAGCTATTTTCTTATAGCCATTTTCTATTTTGTGAAGCTCAACAATTTTTTTGCTGCACATCAGAACTATATTCTTTGGTTTTTCTCATTGTGAAGAATGATTAAGAGAATTTGGCCTTTGTGTTTTCTCATGTTTATACTCCTGTGGAACAGGAAGTCTGGACAATGGCTGGACAATTTCATGCTCATGATCACCCTGGTGTGCTAAAAAATGTAAATATGAATCGGAATATACTTCAGAGATATTTTACTCATAAAAAATTTTAGGGGTACCAATAAATGTGGCCAACGTGTTTTGGAGAAAAGCATTTATTTCATAATGTGATTTTCCCCCCACTTTCAATTCTTTTCCTTCAATGAAAGGTTAGATTTTTGCTAATTTTATGAATTAAAGATCAAAAGGATAAACAATGCAGATTTATTTTTACAGTCATCTTTGATCATATTTACCAAGGGTGCCAATAATTCTGACCACCACTGTATAGAATGAGAGTTCACTTGTGTGTATAATACATTTTTTTCCCTTATATCTTCTTCAGTTTACCCATCGCTGAGAAAAATTTAAAGGGATGAGTGGTTTCTTTTTTCAGCATGTATAGTATTTTAACATAAACTGGCATTTGGACGTCTAATACAGTTTGTCCTCCTGAAGAAAAGAGCAAAGCCCGCTGGATCAGCGTGTCTGTACAGACTCACCGAGCCAGTCAGCCGCTCAATCTGGCTTGGAAACGCACTACACAAACTGCCTCAGACTTCAAAGCGAGCTTTTAGAGACACACTAAACCGCAGTTAACGTTCAGGTGAAAGTAACTAGAAGTCAATTACATGACTATAAAAGGTAATAGGAGTGATTGCACTGCCACCGCTCTGATACTGCCTCCCGTGTGCCACCACAGCTCTCCCTTTGTCGATTTAAAGCACTGCTGTAATGAGAGTGATATGGCAATCAGGCAGCTTAAGCAGCCAGTCAGCTACTGAGGAGTATTTCGTCTGTGTTTGTGTCCAAGCTGCTGGGCTTGCTGGGATGATTACAAGGAACCAAACGGCACTTGTTTCATCAGCATTCATCGGGGGTTGGGTGACTTCCTGCTCCAGACACATTGATGTCTGAACACAACCAAGAGGTGTTGTTTTCAGTTTGTTATGCAGGCGTGTTTTACAGCAACCCAATGCAGATAGTCAAGCTGACTGGTGAGAATACGAATCCTTTTTAACTTCACAACTCTCATTTTCATACTCTTTTCCATTTAAGTACCGTTTCACCCAATGCTGAAGAGGTTCTGGCAGCACTTCTATGATAAGGGACAGTTTCTTTGAGCAATGCCCATGAGATTTATTGGACCATTTTCAGAAGAGCAGGACCTAAAAATGGTTGCCTAAAAGGAAACCAAGTGATGATATTTTGGCAGCACACCCAAGAACCACTTCAACATTAAGACATCTTATGAACTTTAAAAAAGCCATTATAGAATAAATTTCATGTCATATAAAATGACATAAAGCAATATCCATATTATGTAAATCAAGTACAGTTGGTCATTTAAAATGAAAGGTGGTCATCTTTAATGTAATAGAGGGTCATTTAATTTAATGCAGTAAAAAGGGCATCTATGATGAAAGAGTGAATGCAGGCGACATATAAATGATAGCTATCAAACTGTCCTCACCATTTTAATAGGCATGTAGAAGAACACTTTCCACGAAGTCAGTGCCTCTTTCCTCCTGCCCAAATCTGCAGCACACTTATTGTGTTCCTGCCTTTTTCTCTCCCGTTCATGGTCTGATAGCATCGATTGGCTGGTCAGAGCCAGGAAATTCCAAAGAGACCAAAATAATTACAAGGAGATAAGGCTATCTACTGTAATTAACCACTCTCATCTGCCGGCATGGGCCAGGGTTCCTTTTAGGCAGAAAATAAATTATCCTTCAGAACTTGCCACCTCTGAAATATAGGAACAATTAAACTAGAATTAGTTCTGATCCATGGTCCCTGCAATCAAAAAAGGACATATTTCAACCATAGCATTATGGCACTATTACACCCTACTAATTGTCAACACTGTGTGCAATAATGAATTGTATCATAGATGAGAAGGGCATGAGCACAATTACCAGCAATTCATTATATTGTTTTTTTTTTTTTTTTTTTAAGGAATGGGGTATGTAGAAAACCAGCAAAATGGAAGCTTTCAAGCAATTTGCATGAAATTAGCGTAAGAAAAAAATAAATCTATTTTTTAAATCATTAATATATAGATATATATACACATAAAGAATATAAAAATATATAATAATTATATAAATATAATCTATTTAATATGACAATACTGTTTTCATAACAGTAGAAAAAAATATTGAAATATAAATATATAAATTAAAATTAAAATATATTTGGTGCATCATGAACAAGGGGTGTTGTTTTACACTGAATTATTAAAGTGTAAGACTTCATATCCCTGGTGAATATTGTATATATTTTTTAAGAAATTTTCAATAGTCTTTTAGCTTAGAGCAAAGCTTTCAGTATGCCTTTTCCTTTTTCCCCATGTTGAAAACAACTCAATGTTTGGGAGAGCAAGAATTTTAATAAGCATACGGTAACCCCCCGAGGTAATTAGCTAGGGGATCAAGAGCAGCAAAAGCGCTTGATTCCTCGCCCATTTGAAGGAACGTTACAGCGTGTAGCTGCATTAAAGACAAGCGTACAGCCAGCCAATAGGGAGAGGGGCTGCTTGCCGTACCCTATTTAAACCTGACGCGTTCAGCAAGCATTTCTAATCCATTTGTCTATCTTGTT
Organism: Hypophthalmichthys nobilis; assembly: GCA_037950665.1. Taxonomy (NCBI): domain Eukaryota; kingdom Metazoa; phylum Chordata; class Actinopteri; order Cypriniformes; family Xenocyprididae; genus Hypophthalmichthys; species Hypophthalmichthys nobilis. The sequence continues at coordinate 9,355,199 of CM075472.1, forward strand.
CCTTTATTTTTCTACAGGGACAACCTCTTTTGACTGGCCCGCCCTCACAGTCTTTTCGAATTCCTGAAAATCATCAATTCCCAAACAGTTTCTGCGCCTTCAGAGGCAGCGTGGAGTGTTTGGCATGCGGAGTGTTATACTGCAGTAAACAACAAGAGAAATTCCTTTGAGCTATTTTGACATTTCACCATCAAGTGAAATGCAAATGGATGACCCTTGGGCAACAGTACTCTCTTTCCTAACAGGGTTCAGATGGTGAACAAGGGCACTATGGTAGGAGCGGCTCAACCAAACAGAATTTCAGCCATCAAGATTTGTACGGATAACAATGACCCCTTGCTAGAGTTTAAGATGTCAAAGTAAATAAATAAGATTGTGTCAATGTTTACATGGTTATACATGGCTGGTTAAGAATTTAGAGATATTTTGAAAGCAAAGCTTCCTGTAGTTGGTCTTTCAATATAACTGCATGATACATCAACACTTCTATGCATACATATGACAGGGATCCTTCACATTTCTGACCAATATTATGCCAAAAATAACTGGATATGAAATTGTGGCCATTGCCACCAGCAAAGTTCCTTCAGCTCAAGACAAGGGGTCAGGAGGATGTGTCATTGTGGGCAGCGTGACCAACTACACACACTGGAGAAGCAGGAGGAGACTTAGAGGTACCTGACAGCTGGGTGGCAGCAGACAGACAGGCTGAGCATGCTGGGAAAAGCTTTGGTAAAGGTCACACTAGGCAAGGAGGGACAGCTTGCTGCTTGGGACTGGAAGAGATTGATCAGAGGGGCAGGGGAGCCGAGCCGTCATCCCGTTCCACTTGGCCACCCCTCCAGTAGCCCAGACAGAATATTTTTAGCTGCAGGGAGAGCGTGACAAGTTGCTAATATCTTGAAAGATGGGCATGTGACACTGGCTTTAGCAGTAAAAAGCCATGTAAAGGAGGTGAACACGCGCTCTCTGCTCTGGTCAGCTTGCACGGGTCAATTGAGTAGCATACACAGTCTGTGGGCTGCTGAGGAGGGCTATTTTAACATTATTAGCAAGATCATTCTAGCAATGGATCTTGCTAACAAGCACAATCTCAGTTAATCAGACAAACTGATATCTAACACAACCATGTGACTCTTTGTGCTACAGACACGAATGATGCCGTGGGTTTTACATGTAAAGCATTCATTAAGATTGAACAATAGATAGCATGAACGATAAAATTAATGATAGATAGAATGATGGATGGATGTATGGATGGATAGATGGATAGATAGACAGATAATAGATATGCCAAGAGGAGTAAAAAGAAAGAGAGAGAGCAAAAGAAGTAACTTATCTAAAGTAAGTACACAGAATATTTGTGTAAGCAGCAGTAAACATGCATTGATTTGCTTCCTCCCTCAAACTATTTCTCTTACGGGACATTTTATACCCTCATAATATGTGTTCATGGACTGCCTCATAAACATCATCAGTTTAACACACCTTGATTATGGTTCAGTTCTCCTGCAAAAGAATCAGGTTTATTGCACATAAAAGCATACTATTGATTTTTCTTTTCTCCCCCAGCACTCTGGAACAAGACGTTGACGGAAGACTATGGAACATAACCTGCAGGAGAGCCCGTTTGATCAATGTTTCTAATTGGTAACAGGCCTAAATGGTTCCTTTAGATGAAAACAAAGTTTCAACAACTCCTAAGCACGGCTTACACAAACAAGTATGCTTCACTTTAGTTTAACTATATGAAGAAGTGTGATTTAAATAAAAAGAAAACTCTGTTGTTACTTAGGCCAACTTACCCTCATGTTGTTTAAAACCTGTATGACTGACTTTCTTCCTCAAAACACAAAAGTTGAAGGGATAATAATAAAAGTACAGGACTGGGGCTGTCCAAAATGCTCCAAAATGACAAAAAAGCACCCTAAAAGTATCATAAAAGTGGCCTGAATGACTTGTGCTCTATGATAAGCCTTTTAAAGCCATATGATAGCTTTGTGTGAGAAACAAACTGAAATTGAAGTCATTTTTCACTGATAACCATTCCCTCTAGTGAGTTAACCACTGAATTGAACACAAGAATAAGTCCAATTTGTGAGGGAATCGTTTAGAGAACCATTTTGTGAACTGGATTAACTGATTCATCAAAACGAATTCAAAAAGAAAAGAAAAAGAAATGATATGTTCACAACAGTGGACTTTACTACTTTCAGAAACACTCATCATAACACGATTGTGTCTCTTCAGAAAATTTGGGCTATTTGGGCTCAATTCATATGGATTAGTTTTACGATCTCTTTATGAACTTTTTGAAAAATCAAAGTGGTAATTGTGTGAACTGTCAATCGAAGGACATAAATCTCTCATATTACATTAAAATATCTTCATTTGTGTGTCGAAGATGAACGAAAGTCTTACTGGTTTGGAATGACGTGAGTAAATAATGACAGAATTTTCATTTTTGAGTAAACTAACCCATTAAAGCACTGAAATAAATAAATAAAAATTTCAACAAAAACTGAAATAAAAGTAAATTAAACCTAAATAGTAATATTTATATATATACTAATAAAAATAACAAAAAGCACATTCATTTTCTAAAAATTAAACTAAACTTAAAATAAAAAAAATATTAAATATTAAATTAACACTGGTGCTGCAAGCTTTTAACAACTTCGCCTAATCAAATGAATGTACTGTATCACAGTCTTCCATAACTAAAGCAGAAGTGGCCCTAGTTTCTCTCCCTCTAGGTTCTAATATACCCAATTATCTGCTTTCCTTCAGATGAGCTGCTGTGTAAATACTCCAATGGGGGGAGCCCAAGCACAGCAAGATATCCAGGCCCTGCCTGATCAATAAGGGCAGAGCCACGCAACCTGCCACGAATGCACCTTGACAAGGCCACGTTCCCCAAGGTCTAGCCCAGCGGCACTGTGCAATTATAGCCGCATAACTCACAATGACAAACAGCTGCCCGGAATGCTAAGTGTAGACCACCCAGATCCTTCTGCATAACACATGCCACAGCAGACCTCAGGTAGAAGCTCTCTTACATGCAGAGATGAGCAGATAGGTGAAGATAGAGGATGACTAGAATTAAGATGAAGATGGAGGAATTCATGTAGAGCAGCTAGCACAAACCATACCATAGGTCAACTCAAATCTAGCGCTGGTACTGAGAATTAGCTGCACATTTTGACAGCTGTCATTGTAGATTTGGGGATAAAATGTTCCTTTCGAAGTCTGACAGAGGTCAGTTTAGCTACCAGGATCCGTTGAGAAAAAATGACCTCATATTCTATGTTTGTTCCTGGTAATATCACATTCATTTCATGCTTGGCTGTGTTGAGCAACAGTGTTACGGTGATGTTAAAGATTTTCACATCCGCTAAGATGGCCGCTAATTGCAGCATTTGTCATTTGACATCTTAAAGCAACCGAGACAAGATTTCTATCACAGGGAACTGTAGCACAGCTGGAGGGACGCACGTTTGATCTCAACACTTGGACATTTCGTCTTTCCTTGTTAATGACCCTGTTTTCCGAGTTGAATCTGCCAGTAATGCATTTTTTCCATAGTCATGGCTCATTTTTTTAGTGGCCAAGCATGAATATCATAAATAGATGGCATGCTGCTTTTACAAGTTGGAAATGTTTTTTGGTGAGATTTTTAATTTCACAGGACATTAACTCTTATACAACAAAGGCTTGTGTAAATAGATTTAGGCTGTCGCTTATCGAAAAAGTCAAACATTTCATAAAATTCCCAGTTAAATTTGTTTATGCATGAAAGGGTGGCATTTTATCGGAAGAAGCTTGGTTTCCATTGAGGCTCTGGTCTGTGCATGCAAATCTATTTGCGTCCTTTTAAATAACTAATCAGATAACAATTGACCAATAGATCTCTTTTGTACTTGCCGTTCATTCTGCCTAACATTATTGTACTCGGCCTGGGAATGTCATCAAGTGGTTCTGCAAGCTACAAAAGGCCCTAAAGGAAAAATTAGATGTCACCACTAGAGCTTAATGCTTGTTTTAAGGAGAGCTTCCTGAAACCTTGTTTATCAGAGGGCTAACACAGATGGTGGTGATATTGACACAATGCAAGAGATAAGCCACTTCACATCCTTATTGATTGCTAGCCCTGACAATCATCTGGAGACAAACTCTTAAGCATCCACCCCTGACGACACTTTTGTATGTTTGAACGCGCACAAACACATAGACATCAGAAGCTTGAAGAAAAATGTGACCTTAAAATGCAAATTCTGTCCGTTTACTCAACCTCATATTGTTCCAAACCTATATGAATTTCTTTCTTGGGACGTAAAAGATATTTAGCTAAATCTTACACCAATCTTTTCAATACAATGAAAGTAAATGGTGAGCCAAAATGATAAAAGTCATGATACACTGCAAGTCTTCTAAAGTCATACGATAGATTTTGTATGAACAGCCCATGATTTAAATAGATGAAAATGAAAATTATCCCATAATTTACTCACCCTCAAGCCATCCTAGGTGTATATGACTATCTTCTTTTAGCCAAATACAATCAAGAGTTATATTAAAAAGTATCCTGGCCCTTCCAAGCTTTATAATGGGAATGAATGGTGACATTTTTCTGAAGCACAAAAAAGCACATCCATCCATCATAAAAGTAATCCATACAGCTCCAAGGGGTTAATAAAGGCCTTCTGATGCGAAGCAATGTGTTTTTGTAAGGAAAATATCCATAATTATAACATTATACATTTAATTAGAGCTTGGCAGCCCCTGGTCACTATTCACTTTCAATGTATGGAGGGCAGAGTGAACATGCTGTCAAACATCCCCTCTGGTTGACTATGGAAGTAACAAAATCATGAGGGTGAGTTAAAGAGATTTTTAATTCGGAAACACTTTAGTATAGGGAACACATATTCACTATTAACTATGACTTTTCCCTTAATAAACTTCTAATTTACTGCTTATTAATAGTTAGTAAGTTGTTAGTTGTTAAGCTTAGTATTGGATTAAGAATGTAAAATATGGTCATGCAGAATAAGGCATTAATTTGTGCTTAATAAGTACTAATAAACAGCTAATATTTTAGTAATATGCATGCTAATAAGCAACTAGTTAAAATACCCAATTCACATACTTATGCACTATTCCATGACATTTTTAAGTATAAATAGTGCAAGTAGTGTGTTCACACTGAAAATTACAAAAAGAAAAAGTGCACTTTAAAGGGTTATTTCACCCAAAAATGAAAATTTTGTCATTAATTAGTCACCCTCATGTCGTTCCACACCCGTCAGACCTTCGTTCATCTTCGAAACACAAATTATATTTTGATGAATCCGACAGGTTTTTTTTTTTTTCCTCTATTGAAAGCGATAACGAAATTACCACATTCAAGGTCCAGAAAAGTAGTAAAAACATCATTAAAATAGTCAACGTGACTACAGTGGTTCAACCTTAATATTATGAAGCGATGAGAATACTTTTTCAACAAATTCATCTCTCCCCTGTCATTCTGCTAAGCTATTTACGTAGAGCTTCTGTGTTTATGTCTGAGCAAAAATAAAGTAACTCAAATATTAATGTGCAAAATTCTAAATTAATGAGTCACTTTACTAGTTACATCAAAAAAGTAATTTGATTACGTAATGAATGTTACTTGTAATGTGTTACCCTCAACCCTGATAAATGCTATGTACAGTATAAAGTGGTCACAGAAAAAAAGCCTTCCCATAATCTTTTATCACAGCAAGTTTATTCAACCTACTCTCACAGCAGTGAAAGAGCCGTGAAAGGAAACAAACGACCTGTGAGCAGCTACCAGCATATTATCACTGAAACCTACAGCAATCTCTGTCAATTACACTACCAATTCTCTCCCCATCTAACCGCCTCCAAATTGGATAAAGGGGCAATCATCAGCTTAAAGGGTCCAAAACCTGCCCTTGGTATTCAAACGATGCCAAAGTTGTACATTTAATAATGACTGTCTCTCAATAATAAACAATAGACATGGATTAGATTTCTGGGATGCAAGTACGTTTGGCAATTTCATTACGCCCCTCCTGTGCCAGTCGCTCTCTCCCTCCAATAGAAAAATATGAGCTCTCAGCAAGAATCACGCTGAATAAATGAAATACTTTAACACTGTAACAAGCAGAATAAAGGGCCCAGAGCAATGTCATACTCTGACACGCACTCGTTTCTATATAATAACCCACCTCGCACAAAAGCACAAGCAAATATGAGCCCCCCAGCAGTAGTTTTGACCTAAAACAGCTCTGGCTGATTGATGAAGTCATATAATTTAATTTGGACATAACAGTCATCTCCACAGAACTTAGATAAATCATTTAATAACACGAGAAACATCCAGTTAATAACTCTAACATCTGCTGTGACAGAGGAGTCAGAACTTAACATGCTTATCACCGTTTACCACAGAACAAGGTCATGAGTGTTAAGGGCTACATTGTCCCCTGGATCTCCTTCTGAATTGCTATATTCATTATCTCTTTTACTGAGATCAAAAAATGTGAAAGATTCAAGAATATGTTCTACTAAAGATTATAGTCCTTTAAGATGCTAAAAAAAAACAACAAAAAAAAACATATTGTCATAAATTAGTGCAGTTAGATGGTGTAAAAAGTAAAAATGGTGTTTAGGCTTTCCTTGGCTGAATTCCTACTTTATGCAGTGCTACACAAATGGAGCTAGCACAAAGTTAATTTAACTCTGTGCGATTTAAATGTTTCTGCGGATCATTAACAATGAACTCCATTTTCCTCTCGAGCACTGGTGGGTGAGATCTCGCCTTTGGCAACATTAACCTTTTCCAGGATTTTCCTTGAACTGCAAAAAGAGATATCTCAGTCTCTAAAGGCACTGTTTTAAGATATTACAGGTAAAGATGAAAAAATGGCATTAAAAATTGATATCTCAAAAACTTATTTTTTGACAAAATGAATAAATAAAAGGGAGAGTTGAATTTAAAATAAAAATGAACAAAAATAACATGATAAACATGGGTCAACAATAAGCACAGCAAAAAAAAAAAAAAACAATAAGCACAGCACAATCAACAAAAATGTTATGTTTGCTCAGAAAGTTGTATAAATACTTTTGTAAAAACCCTAAAACATCTCTAACATAATAGAAATTAACACATGAAAATAACATAACCAAGGCACTATCAACAAAAATTTGCTAATCAATTTATAAAAAAAAAACTAATCACAAATTCTAAAAACACATACATAAGAAAATGGTAACACTTTAGAATAGGGAACACATATAAACTATTAACTACGACTTTTCCCTCAATAAACTCCTAATTTAGTTAGTAAGTTAGTAAGGTACAGTAGTTGTTAAGTTTAGGTATTGGGTAGCATTAAGAATGTAGATTAAGGTCATGCAGAATAAGGCATTAATATGTGCTTATTAAGTACTAATAAATAGCCAATATTCTAGTAATATGCATGCTAATAAGCACCTAGTTAAAAGACCCTAAAATAAAGAGTTACCAAAAAAAAATATTTATAATTTTTTATTGTAATAAGTATTTTTTTTTTTTTTTTAGTTTGATGACAATATAAGTTGACTGAAAATGTAATGTTTAATTAAAATATAAATTTATTTTTTAACATTTAAAATATGCTGCTAAAAATAAAATAATTTTTTGTACTTGGGCCAGCAAAAAATATTGGTAGGACAAGTTCAAATCTGAACTAGCAGAATAAATCTTAACTGTTATGACCTGTTAACAATTAAAAATGCAAAAAGTGTTTGAAAATAAGGCAATAACCAAATGAATGATGGGGAGCAGGAGATGAACAGGCATGCCGTCTACGATCTTGTAATGCCATACTCTTTGCTCTATGCCAGTGGTTTTCAACCTGTGGGCCGCGGCCCACTAGGGGTCCTCAGTGATCCTCCAGGTGGGCCGCAAGATAACTTAAAATTAATATAAATATATTAATATAATTCATTGATTTAATTATTAATATGATACATTAAAAAAGCTAAATTAAATTAATTAAAAAATACATTTCAAACAAGGCACCACCTCTCTCATACGTATTCTGTGATTGTTTCGGATCAGCCCAGGCCGTTTCTCATCATGTTGCTGTGAAATACAGAACCAGTGTCGCTAAACAGGTTTTGATGGATGACGATTGTAATGAAGGTAAAGACGATTACAGTGACATACAGGAGTCGATTCATAAGGCATGCGTGAGTCCGTCATTATGCGCAAACAAACCGCACGCGCGCTCTCGACTCACTGATCGCTATAACATTGTATTTCTGCATGAACACAGTTCAATATATTTGCGTAGTTGTCTTAATTAATGTACTGTGAGTGTTTTATAACGGATGCTCACCGAGCAAGTGTGTTTTGGAGAAGTTTGAAAGGACCAGTGGGGTTATATGTGTTTAATAATTTTGAATGGATCCGCATAGCATTTAAATTCAGTCCTTTGGTATCTCCCTGTGGTCTTGTTTGGTATGGCAGGTTGACTTGTGCTTTTTTGTTTAAGTTACTGTATTACTGAGCAGAGTAAGTACTTTTAAGTTGTAAAGAATGTCTGCAAAAAATAACTCTTAAGGTTTAAATCTATCTTGAGTTTCTTCTTTAAAGAAATAATGGCATGGGGTTGAAAAGTAATAACACTACAATACAAATGTTTTTGTGAAGTAAAAAAAAAAAAAAAGGAGGAGGGGGGGCATGCAGTATTGATTCGGAGAGGGGGCCTTGGTGTAAAAAAAGGTTGGGAACCACTGCTCTATGCTATTCAAGGGCAGGATAACTTTCATCGACAAAGCAGGGCACTCTCCTTTGGGCCACCCCGTTTTGGACAGATTTTCCACGTGTGCTTCGGAGCTTTTCCGAGGCCCACACGGCACTCCTGGGATGAGCGTCTGAATGGACATAATTGTGTTGCCCTTCCATTGCATTGCTTCGCTGTGGCTCCAAACGAACTGTCTGTTGGTCTCGGCTGGGGAGGTGAAAGCAGTCAAACAATGACCGGACTGCATGACTGACACATCAAAAACTTTTCTGCCTCTCTTCCCTCTCAGTCTAGCAAGCCGGTTCCGAGGGGACTCCCCCTAATCCCTGCCTCTCTGAATGGATGTTTAATCAAGGCCTGATTAGTGAGACGCTGCTGCTAGACGTCGCTGGAGCATTGTACCCTCTCGGCTCTCCTGAACAAGAGAAGCAAAAACAGATGAGAGGTGAGAGACGACCTTCTCTGCTGTTCCTCTTTGACTTTCACTTGAATTATTTATTTGTTTTTTTTTCTCCCCCTCTTCAACCATTCAGCTCATTAAGTCGGTTCACCTTTCTTGATTTCTGTTGTCTTGAGCCTTCACTTCATTCCTATCACACATACATGCTAAGGGGAAATAAGGGGGAAAATTGTTTTCCTTTCTTCTCCCAAATTTTCTTTTTATTCTAGAATTTTACAAGTAGTGTCCTCTGGCTCTTAGCGAATGAATTAAACATCATGGATGGCTTCGTCTATGCAAGGGGATTTAATGCAAAGACTTTGTTTCCTCTGGAAGTGTGAGACGGCACAGAAAGGCTGACAAACAGGATGGGAGTCTGGATGGAGGAAACAAAAAGGCAACTTCCACAATGCATCCCATGGCTCTCTTTCACAAACACACCACCTCAGTGGGAGCTATCAGAGATGGAGAAACATTATAGGTTCATATAACATTTATGAGTTTCTTTCATTGCTCTCATGAGTACTTTATTACTAGAAGCATATTTGATAATTCAGCTTTAAAACGGGGCATATCAAGGAAAACAGGATTTTGCCTTGCTCATTTGAAATAAGAGTTTCAAAGAGACATCTGCTATGTAGACATACTCTAATTTTCCCAGTGCAAAGCTTCCTCTCTTTCCAGTCCACAAAGACCATTTATGAAAACTAAGCAGCAAAAACAGAAATCATAATGGTTACGATCATGAGTTTATGAAAGTAATAGTTCACCCTAAAAAAATGTATCTTTAAATTATTCACAGCACAATGGGGTTTTAAATCTTCACATAGATCTTTTAAGTTCATTTTTTAGGTCTAAGCTAACAGACAGACATTACCACCTGCTTTTACATGTCATGAGAGGTTCATAGACAGGATCAAAAACAGGATAAAAAATAGCCTATTAATTCTAAATTATTATGCTTTTTTATGTCTTTTAAGTCTTGCTAACATTATATGTGGACCTCAGAGAATATTATAAAATAAAAAAATGCAGTTCAAGACCCCTTTAAAAAAGTAAAATAATAAAGTGACAAAGACTGACAAAGATCATGCCTGCTGTAGGACATGTTGAGTTGTGTGTGTTCAAGTGAAATAACAGTAGTGCGCTAAAGAATAGCAACAGCTCTGCGGTAAAGCTAAACAGTAGCCAAGGGCTACGAAAGCGGCACCGATCACCAGAGGGGAATTCAAATCCTTTCCCCTCACAATGCAATTCTTCAAGGTTTGTCCCTTTATCTGCAGCAATTTACACAGGCTCAAGCCCTCTCCCCCTTGATGAATGAAATGCTTTCGAGAGGTGTCATCGACACAAAACCGAAGCTACGGTATCCCCTTCTGTTTCCCTTTTGTGAAATTTACCCTGCTCTCTCTTTTGACCGTTTTCTTCTAGTTTCATCTTAAGTCTAAAACTCAAAGTCAGTCTGTATCCTTGAGCCTGTTCTATCAAGTTTTGGGATAATAACTGAAAATATTAGTTATTAATTCCTTGAAATAGTATTTAAAATAAACAATAATAACCACTGCCAAGTAACTAATATCTCTGGTAACACTTTAGTTTAAGGTCCAATCTTCACTATTAACTAGTTGCTTATTAGCATGCATATTAGTAGGATACTGGCTGTTATTAGTACTTACAAAGCACATTAATGCCTTATTCTGGATGATCATATTCTACTTCCCTTAATCCTACCCAATTCCTACCCAATAGCTAAACTTAACTACCTTACTAAATATAAATAAGCAATAATTAGAAGTTTATTGAGGAAAATAAAATCATAGTTAAAGGGTTAGTTCACCCAAAAATGAAAATTCTGTCATTAATTACTCTTTTAATCCTCATGTCGTTCCACACCAGTAAGACCTTCGTTCATCTTCGGTACACAAATTAAGATATATTTGATGAAATCCGAGAGGTATCTTACTCCTCCATAGACAGGAATTTAACCACCACTTTCAAGGTCCAGAAAGGCACTAAAGACATTGTTAAAAAAGTTGACATGACTGCAGTGGTTCAACCTTAACGAGAATACTTTTTGTGCGCAAAAACAAAAATAACGACTTTATTCAACAGTATATTCTCTTCTGTGTCATTCTTGTACGCTGTTTACATTCAGCGCTTCCATGATCTATGTCAGATCACTCAGTATTGGCCGGCTCCGGCATCAGCATCACACGCATGTGTCATGCTGCTCACGTGAACAGCGCCGGCCAATACTAAGGCGATGTCTTTAGTACCTTTCTGGACCTTGAAAGTGGTGGTTAAATTGTTGTCTATGAAGGAGTCAGAGAGCTCTCGGATTTCATCAAAAATATCTTAATTTGTGTTACGAAGATGAACGAAGGTCTTACGGGTGTGGAACGACTTGATGGTGGGTAATTTTCATTTTTGGGTGAACTAACCTTCTAATAGTGAGAACTGGACCCTAATCTATATATGTTATGTTTTAAAGGGGACATCGGATGCAAAATTCACTTTTACATGGTGTTTGGACATAAATGTGTGTTGGCAGTGTGTCTACACAACCACCCTGTAATGATAAAAACTGACCCAGTGCTTTTTTTTTAATCCCCACAAATCATAAGCACTTAATCAAGCCGTTCACAGATTCTTGGCAAAATGACGTAAATTTGCACAGGCCCCTCCCATGACTCCTGACGGACACTGCCGTTTTAGCACAGACCCGCCCTGAGTGAGCCGCTGAAGACACAGTAGATTCATTTTGTTTTTGAAGGAAATGTGCCCCCAGATCTACCTACATGCGTTTATGTCTGCGCTAAAAAGTTTGTTTTGCTAAAAAGTTCCTGAAGGATGGATCAGTACCTCCAGAAGACACGAGTAACATTATAGGTTTTTTTTTTTTTTTTTTTTTTATGAATCTTTGCAAATCGCCTTTCCTATTAATGTGCTTGTTAGCAAGTTCCACAACGAATGCAACTAAAGTTAAAGGCCAGTTCACACCGCACAGATAAGCGCCAACAAACACGTCCGTTGGAGTTTGTTGGATGAGGACGCAGCCTCCGAAATTTGACGCATCTAGCATGATACCCCTGTTAGCGTCTGTTGCCGTTGGTCGGAGTTTGTTTTCACCCGACTGAACATGTTTAATCGCCGCTTGTTGGGTCGTGGAATGTCTGAGCAGTGTGGTATGATTTTCCAACAAACGACAGCAAACTCTGACGTAATCTGACCTGGCCACGAACCATTGCCATGACGATGAGGCAAGTCTCTTGCAACGACTGCTGTTTGATCGCGCCGGCGCCTCACGCACACATAACAAAGCACTGCAAACGTGACATCGCAGCTTGTTCTTTATCAAAATAATACAGTTGAACAAACATATATGTCTTCATTTCTATTTAGAGCCTTCTCACTGTAATTCATAACTGCACGTTTATAATGAACAATGCATTAAGGTGATTGTCTTATTACAAACTGTGTACATTTTTTGTAAAGATAACATGGTACAATAAGGTTTATAAGGTGTTAGTTAATGACAAGTAATTTTCAAATGTATTTTAATCGTTTTTGAGCATTTATAACTGGATTAATAAGAATGGTGAGTTCAATGCAATACCTGCCAAATAGTGTTTACAGCCCGCACACGGAAGATAGGGGTGGGGTGAACAGTAGCTCATTATCATTTAAAGGGATCATCGAAACGGCTCGCTGTGAACAGAGCTGTTTTTGACAAGGTAAAAAGGGTGTTTTTTTTACACAACCATTAAGAAATTTTAATCAAAGTATGTTATAGACTTTTTATGAAGACCCTAAAGAATCATACTAACTTGTGGAAAATTGGCATCCGATGTCCCCTTTAAGTGAGAGTACTTTTAAATTGGTGTCCACAGAGAAAGATGCATTTTGACTGCAGAATGGTGTTGTTATTGCATCTACCTAACAGGTCCATGCTAACCAGACAAACCTTGACCCCTTGCTCACATCGCGCAGCAGTCTCGCGTTCAGTGTGGATGGACAAATTGCTTGTCACTGGAAACTTGCCGCCTAGTTAGGAAATGATGTAAGAATAGTTTACTATCACACAACAAGGAGCAGAAAAAATGGCGTGCAAATGTAACATTGTTTAAATTCAGCAGAAGTAGGTTTCATCATTCTTTACAAAATGCTATTATGTCTTAAATATCCCTGAAAGACACACTAGAATATCCTAATTCACGAATAAACAACCCAATAGCCCTTGAGGAAACAGCAACACAAGTGCTAGAACGAAAACTTTTGATATTAACAAATGTAGATGTCTGGAGACGAATAACCAAACCACTACTCATAGATACATCAATCATGCAACAAGTAAAAAGGCACTTTAATGTCTTAAAAAGAGCAAAATGAAACTTGTTCTCTCTTTGAAACTTGGGGGACTGCGATCAGCAGCGGGAATGCAAATGTGTGGCAATGTCACCAGATGCAGCTCACCAATTAAATGTATGGTCAGGAGACCAGAGAGGTGAATGATGCATATGTCCAGCGTGTGTGCTGATGCTTTCCTCTCCTCACTTCACATTTGTCTAATGGGGGGTGGGGGTTACTGCCTGTGTCAGCCAGTGAGAGAAAGGGAGAGGAGGAGAGAATGTAGCCGATTGTCTACAGCAGTCCTCTGGGAACTCTCTCCCCACACCTGCTATCTCATTGGGCCAGGTGGGAGACAGAGCGAGAGAGACCCTGACAGCCCGACATGCTCAAGACAAAGTAGGGAACATCCCTCTCCTCCACCCTTGGCCAAACCATGTGTGAATAACACACCACTCAATGACTTTTTAAAACTTTTGGCTAAGTGTGGAGAAAAGACGACACCATGTTATACATCAAAAATGTTTCAGAACTTACTAAGAGACATTTGCCTTTTATATTTTATTTTTGGCCATTTTGGTGTTTTTTATTGAAACAGTTTATAATGAACAATGCATTAAGGTGATTGTCTTATTACAAACTGTGTACATTTTATGTAAAGATAACATGATAACACTACAATAAGGTTTATAAGGTGTTAGTTAATGACAAGTAATTTTCAAATGTATTTTAATCGTTTTTGAGCATTTATAACTGGATTAATAAGAATGGTGAGTTCAATGCAATACCTGCCAAATAGTGTTTACAGCCGCCCACGGAAGATAGGGGTGGGGCAGTCAAAAGACAACAGGATAGCATGCAAGACATTTTTTTTTAAATGTTACAATAGAATAATAATTTAATCTAATATATATTTATATTATATTATATAAATAATATTATAAAAGACTGTGTATTATTAAATAGACGGACAGACAGACAGACAGATTATTAGTAAAATTAGTCATTTCTAGAGATAGAAGGAAAGATGGATGGATGGATGGATGGATAGATAGATAGGTAGGTAGGTAGATAGATAGATTATTAGTACTATTAGTAAATTCTAAAGATAGAAAGAAAGATGGATGGATGGATGGATGGATGGAAATAGTACTTATCTGTAAGTAAATAAGTGATTGAAATAACAGTTAAATGTTATCACTTTCAGTGTAACATTATTTTGAATACATTTTTGAGGAAGCTCATCTTCCTTTGCCTCCTCTGACGGGCAGTCACAGCCATCAAGACTGAACTGGCGAATGGCCATAGTTTGATCCTTAAGCATAACATCGGGAACTCATGCATTTTTATGAACAGAGCCATTTTAGAAACCTCAAAGCATGTTTGTTTAACATTTGCATTATAAAGCTTGGAAATCTGCTGATTGAAAGTCCCACCCAAGCTAGACGATGCCTTTTGATATTGTCATGTGACACGCAAACTAGATCAAGTCGCCCTCAAGGAAACGGCGCCCTCAAACAAGGGCTGAACTCAAACTTTTAGTGCAAATGTTACATTTTAGTGGTAAGCTTCTTAGCACTTTAGAATCAATGAGCTGATTTTAACCTATTATGAATGTAAAATTGAGTGAGGAAAACAAACATGATGGAAGATTTACCTTTCGTCTGTCAAGAGACTTCTTAAGCTCACTTGCTCGAGCGTAAGATTTCCCTTCCCCAATCTTAAAGTGCGTTCCAAATCAGCAATAATTCTGTGAACATATTGCTGACATTAGCCTAAAAGAGATTACAGAATGATTAGGGGGATCTGCTCCATTAAGACATGAGGGGGCTTAACAGAGCCAAACCCTTCATCGTGCAAATATTCTCTCGGCAGAGACAGGAGACGAGGGTTTATGAGGAGCACTCCGAGGACGTCTCCCTGTCTCCGACATTAACCCAAGCATTGCAGTGAATCGCATGAATATTGCCAATTAAGATACATTTTTAATCACTGTATTACTGACACTGCCGAAGCCGAGACATTTTATTAGCATCCACATTGGCATTTAACTTCCAGCGCTGAGGATTTAATTGATTCCAATTTCAGTTCCCAAAATTTCAACAAACTTTCAGGAGAACAACGAGAGAGACGCATTAGTACACGGCGCACACACACACACACACATACAAGAACCAAACTCTAATTAAAATCTTCCAATTCAAGGACTCTTTTGATTGACCGTAATGCTTTAGTAATCTTGTCTCTGGGCCTTGACCTAGTCTGTCGCTGTGCACGATTTATGGCACCCAATTACAATTTGTATTAAGCTTGCCAGGCGACTGGCCCCAAGTGAGTGAAAGAAAGGCCTTCTGAACCTAATAGAATGTGGCTTTACCACCGATTCGACCACCTCTGTGAATCGACAGGGTAACAAACATTTCACTGTGACTTCAGAGCAATAATATATTGTCTTACCTCTTGTTTATTAAAATAACGAGCAGTTTAATTCTTTGTGGCAAAGTGCAACCAGACGAATTCGCTTCTGAAAAACATTAGAATCTCATTTAAAAGTAGATTTTGTCTATTTTGTCGATGTGTAGTTCTGTATACTGATCTGGGCCAGAGGGGCTCAAGGCAAAAAGGAAGCTGGGTAGTTTGTGGCAAGCCAGTGTCAATCAGTGTAAGTTTGACAATGGGGCAGATAGAGCACAGGGTACGCCTTGCACCCGTTTCTGACACAGATCACACTTGTCAGCCAGAGATAAGCACATCCTCACCTTTCTGTATTTGACTTACAAAACCAGTAACCCCGCTGACCGCCAGAAACAGAAAACTCAATACTGTGACAAAACAGCGGACTCACAACGGGCCACAAATGGAACCTTTTTTGGGTCCTGAGTTCTGATTACAGTATGTTTTGTCAGTACAATGAACTATTTCATGGCAAAACATCAAGAGAAAGTTAATCCTCATACTATGACCCTTTTAAAAAGATGAAATTGTCTTTTGGTTTTAAAAATGATAAAACGGCGTTAACCAACAAGACTACAAAATTAACAAAAAATGCATTCAAGGATGCATTGAGATGATCAAAAGTATTCAATAGTAAATTGTTACATATATATATGTGACCCGTACTGTCAAAGTGAGTCTAATTTTGAGCTAAAGGCAAAACAAGTGAAAAGTGTCAATTTTGGTTGAATTTAAGGTTTTCACAAAAATTTGTTCATTAAGCCCTCGTCTAATGATCCCAATGTTCCAAATAGCAATTAAACATCTAAAAGAATCTTTATTTGTACGTTTTCTGAGAGGAGTACCTTTCCTTTGATCATGAAAAATGCTGTTCTGCTCGCTTTTGGATGACTGGTGCTTCCTCTCATCACAAGTTTGGTATTGTTGTAAAGCACAGCATTCCAACTTTGGGAATATTCATAACAAATTCTCTATGGCATGAGTCTGAACCAATTAAATGTGTTTTTCAAACTCATGCTGATGTAAACAAAATGATCTTACTCGTGCTGACTGACAGACCCAAAGCGCGTGCACAAAGACGCCATGATCCTGATATAGGTACACATATACACAGAATTGCAGTATTTCAAAAAAAAAAAAAAATTGTATTGACGAGTATCCGCGCAAACATTTTCTGTTATGTCTTAAGGGAATGTTTGGTTAACTGTTGGGGAAAAACATATTAGATCCGTGTGATGTAGGTCTTAATATATATGTCTGTTTCATTAATGATAATCAAACAATTGTGGAATTATGGGGAAAAAAAGTTGAATATATATTTCTTCATAGATATGGGTTTTGACTTGGTTTGTGCCAAATTTGGTGGTATTACCAGGGATTTTAAGGTTTGGTTGCAAGGTGATTTTGTTTTGGAACCTTCAGAAAACTTTAACTCGTTTTTTTTTCTCGAAATTGACTTTGCTGACTCTATCGACTTCAAACAGGTGTAGCTCAGACATTTCTTGTTGGATTATATATATATAAAACTTTCTATTCAAGGAATTCTCAATAATAATATTTCCACAAAAATATTAAGCAACACAACTGTTTTTAACATTGAAAATAATAAGAAATGTTTCTTTAGCACCAAATCTGCATATTGGAATGATTTCTGAAGGATGATGTGACACTGAAGACTGGAGTAATGACAGCTTTTCCATCACAGGAATGATTTACATTTTAAAATATATTAAAATAGAAAACAGTAATTTGAAATTTTTAGTAAAATTTTACAGTATTACTGTTTTGAATGTGTTTTTGATCTAATAAATGGAGACTTGGTGAGCATAAGAGACTTCAATCAAAAACAGACAAGCATGGTTCCTTTCATTTCATTTACACTCATACCATCTGCATATTCCTGTCAATCTGCAAACGCCACAATACAAACCAGTAACATGACCTCACCACAGCATTCTGAGGTTTTACGATATTGCCCACCTGCTCTTATGAAGACAAGTGAAGCAGGGTAACATTTGTGCTTGGAGGGTGAATTTTATTAGTTTGCCTTGTGCTTGATTTCCGTACTATTTCCAAGGTCCTGCTTGAGGTGGACCTCTTCACCGATTTTATAGTTTTTCTCTTTCTCTACAATATCGAGCTGTGGCTCCATTACCGCATTGCTGCTCTGTGCCGGTTGGCCTGCATTCGTCTCTTTAACTTTCTTACTGATATGCTGAGCGTGGTGCTCACTGATATATAGAGCTCCATTTTTCAGTATAATCATTTCATGTCCCTCACTGCACTGTGATTGTAAACCAAGCCATGCACAAACACACACACGGACTAGTCAGACCCTATGTTGCTGCTGAACATGTGTGTCTCAATCAACACTTGTCGTTGGACTGGTTGCGAAAATAGATGAAGTCCTCGGTGGCCTGACCTCTATTACGTCACTTATTCACAGCTGATGAGCTGTGATAACATCTGCTATCGATTAGAGGGTTGTAAAAAAAAAAAAAAAAGAGAGAGAGAGAGAGAGAGAGAGAGAGAGACTCTTTGCACCCTAAGCAGTTCAGATAGATTGATCAAGTTTAGCGACCTGCCCCTCATCCAGAACTCAAGACTACCTGCCACACACACTCTTACACTAATTGTAAAGAGCTGTTCCAAATATAAATGCAAATCAGAGACTAAAAGCCATTAACAAACTGCTTTACATGATCTGAGCACCAAGTAGAAAGGCAGAAATGCAAGTGTGCAGGGTCCTCGTCTAGAATTTTAAAACTTGCATTATCGCTCAGTATAAAAGTCATAAAGGCTAAGTGTTAAATATTATTAAGGGAAAGATTAAACTATAAAGTAAAACAACCTCCTGATGGGTTTCTCTTCATGAAAGAGTTCTTATCATACATTTTTCATTATGTTTTCCCCTAAGGTCCAGTTATAAATGTTAGTAAAACGGTTAGAATTTAGCTATATAGCCATAAATGACCATTTTCCACACTGTTTCTGAACTTTAATTTAAATGGGATACTTTGATACCTTTAAGATGCCAATGTAGTTTTAACTGTCCTACAACAGGCCCTTTGCAAAACCTGCATTACATTCCAATCGGTTCACAAAATGTGCCACACAAACTGTTCATAATAATCTATTAATCATAATAGATTATTATTTCTATTTTAATTTAATGTTCAAAAGAACATTAAAATGAAATAAGTAATTTGTAATTATTGTAGGTATTTTATTATATAATTGTAGGTTTTTTATTAATTAATCCTAAAAAAAATTTTCATGGTTTCCACAAAATATTAAGCAGCACAACTGCTTTCAGCATTTATAATAATAAGGAATGTTTTCTTGAGCACCAAATCAGCATATTAGAATTATGAAGGATCATGTGACACTGAAGACTGGAGTAACGGCTGCTAAAAATTTAGCAATCACAGGAATAAATTACATGTTAAAATATATTTTAAAAGAAAATATTTTGTAATATTACTTCACAGTATTACTTTTTTACTGCAGCTTTAGTGAGCATAAGAGACTTTTTTTTTTTTTTTTTAGAGGTTTTTCATTGCGAAAAACACCACACAAAAAAACATTTAGTTCTAAAGAAAAAAACATTGAAAGGAAATGAAAGGAGACTTTTTGCAGCTCAATTTCCCCAAAAGATCATGTTTTTGGACTAAGAAGGAAAGTATGAGTTCTGAAAGTTGCAGTAGGTTTTATAGCATGTTAAACAGAAGATCTCAAAAGATCAAATGGAAAAGTTTCATTTCTCATAAACAGCCCCTTAAAAGAACATCTCAGTCTCTCCATCATATAAACTTCCATTAACTCAGTTCCCTCTGAAGTGATGTTGGAAATGTGCATTACTGTACAATTATCATTTACCCTCAACCCAATTATGATAAAGGGGGAAAAAACAAAAGGCAGAAACCAAAGCAAACTATCAAAGTGAACTAAACAAAAACCGAGCAAAGACGGACAGACTTGGAAAATGTCGACAGTCGACACCCAAATACAGGTGTGAGAGAATTCTTGGCGCCATAGAATTCTCTCACCCCAGCCTGCAGTGGGATTCCAGGAGGGTCCTGGCTCCCATTGATCACATCTTGGGCTCCACTTTGACGTTTTTTCAAATCGATGCCTAAGAGGAGGAAAAAAAAGGGCACTCATCGATGACTGACATCAATGATGTACAACCACTGCGATCGGCCCGGCAGCACCTGCCCGTCCCGTCCCAATAGTAAGGGACGCAGCCACTGTTGGCCAAGGACAAAAGGAGGACTATGGCTTTGGAGCTTGGCGGGGATTTGCACTATAGCAGGTGCAGAATCTCCTTTCTTCCTGCTGGTACTGAGGCACAGGGCCTGTGGGGTGCTTCCTGCTCCCCACGCGAGGGGCCTGTCCCATAGCCGGCTACAGGCCAGGGCTGCACAGTGCCAGAGTACATGAATCTACCAAAAACACACACACAGGGAGGAAACAAGAGTCACGCGTTCTGCTTGACGACCAAGTACTCCCCTTTCCATGTCAATAAAATACCCGTCTACAACGCCAAACATGACCTGATGTACACTACAAGTGTCTACATGCTGGTTTATAAGGAAGGTCAGATGGAATCATGTTATTTTCAAAGACAATCTATTCCACGGGTCAGAACAATGAGAGAAGAGTTCAGTGATGGATAAGACAGCTCTATCTGACATGCTGATGACAGCTCAAAGAACTGAGTAAAAAGAAAAAGACAAGGCCCTGTCCTGATGAGGCAGTGGAAAAGCATTTTCACTGTGTAATTTGATTCAAATCAATTCAACTCAAACTTTTCAATTCAAATTAGGTTAACACAAGGTTGCATCCAAATACGTCTTTGCCCTGAACCTTGAAACAGCAAGAGGGTCACAATCAGAAGACACTAGAAACCATTTTTGACTATATCTAACTAGCATATGAGATATTCCAGTGTCAGAGTGGAATTTGAAAACATGGCTTTGAAGGACAGACATGCAAACAGTCTTAAGTCACATCTAATTTCCACAATCAAATAAAGTTAAATATATAAATAATACAATTTATTTAAACTGTCATTTAATTTAAATGTTTAAAAATATATATGAAATATATTACATTTTAGTTCCTGTCCTTGATTCTTATTGGTCAATAGCTGTGTTTTATTCACGATAAAACACGGCTATGACCGCTTAACCCAACAGTTCTGTGTATCACTACACAACACCCTTAGCAACAACTCTTAGCAACGTAAACTGTATGTTCTCAGTTGATATTGTTCATTGAAGCTTACTGTATTATGTAGAAGAGTATTGTGAGAAAGAGATTGAGTGAGCGAGTTTATTACCTGCATTCGGATTTAGCATTTTCCATCAGGTCAGTAATATGTTCATAATAAAAAGTCTGTTTAAATGTCCGATGTATTATCCTGTCCTTTTAACAGTTAAGGTTGTTCCGTGTTGACAACAATTCAGTCTTTTCAATGTAAAAGTCTTCGCTACTGACTGACACACTCAAAGACCATCTTTCCTGCCATCTAAGGGGTTGCAACGCCCTTCAGCCTCTTGTACCTTATTGCTTACATATGTAATTGTATACTGCTCGGAAGTTTTGGGTCATTATGATTTTTTTTTTTTTTTAAATAAATAAATTAACACTTTTATTCAGCAAGGATGATCATAAAAACTGACAGTAGAGGTACTATGCTGTTCTTTTGAACTTTCTATTCATCAAAGAATTCTGAAAAAAATCACAGTTCACACATAAATATCAAGCAGCACAACTGTTTTCAACATTAATAACAAGAAATGTTTGCTAAGCATCAAATCAGTATATTGTAATGATTTCTGAAGGATCATGTGACACTGAGAAAATTCAGCTTTGCCATCACAGAAATGACATTTTACTCTTTGCTGTATCTTTGATCAAATAAATGAAGCCTTGGTGAGCATTAGAGACTGTTTACCAACCACTATATAATAGATTATTTATTTATTAAAAGTGTCCGGTTTAATGATATAATGTAAATAAATAAATATCACAGCCTACAACTATGAAGTCACATGCTGAGATTCTATGATATTGCAATCTTTTGTTTTTTATGAAGATAAGCAAAGCAGGGTAATGTCAAATCCAGGGATTTTAAAACCGATATAGAGTATAGTGACTGTGTGACAGCAGTTGTGATTTATGGATTTTCAGCTTGAAGCCGTAGTGGATAAAGGTCTTCTGTTTAGCATTGCGATCAGGGTTGTGCTGTAATTATCTGTCCGTGGATTGTATTATCCTGATTCTTCAGTCCTGTAAAGGTGGTCAGCAAGTTGCTCAGAAACAAAACAAAGCGTCCTCATTAACTTTACTTCGCATGCAGTGACATTGTTTTAGTTTGAATTTAAACCATGTTGACGCTTGCAAATGTCACACTCAAACAAGCATGGGCGCAGAGCAAAAATTACTTGATAATGTATTGTCACCGGAGTCTGCAAATGCATACTTAAAACTCTTTACTTGAAAGTAAACAGCATGCACACTAAAGCAGCAGAAACTCTCTCTGCATACCCAAGAGCTAGGCAGGCACCAAAAAAAAGTGTTCTGGTTTTCTCTGGACTGGAAGGAACACTTGAAAGGAAAGCCCCTGCGGAGAAGGACTCAAAAGAGACTGTACAATGATTTGTATTCAAACCTGAAGACCTCATGCTGTAACTTCATGGAAACACTAGGCCGAATGTGAAGGATGTCCTCGCGTTGTCAGCACGCCTTGCCTTGTGCATTTCATCTTCTGTCCGTTCGAGGGCTTAAAGGAGACTGGAACGTGACAAAATGTGAAGAGAAGTTTTTGTTGCTTTCTGTCTGTGTGTAGTTTGTTTGATGATTAACCAGCAGGCTAACTGACATAGAGGAGGTGGCTGGCCCCTGGTGGGAGCCGCTCCAAAGCTTTCCAAAGTCCTGAAAGCTTCACTCCTACATACTTTCTTTATTTAGCTCCTGCAAACATGGCTGCTAAGGAACGAAAGAAGCCATTTTAGACACATGAGACGTTTTCCCTAGCTGAGCTTTTTACACTCAGTCAAAATATACAGTGACCTCTGCATAAATGTGGCCGTGACTACATGTGCACGAAAATGATACTATTTCATGTGCCCGAGATGAGATGCTGATGAATTCAACACTGGCAGTCTCTGACCACATCTATCTGTACAGCAATCCACGGGTACCATTTGACCATCAGACATCACCCTGGATTGAATAACTCACTCTCACTCGCTCCAACCCTTATTACCAAAAGACAATTATTGACTGCACGGAGGAACATGGAAAGCTATGCCTTTTACTCAATAAGGCCAGAATCAGTCAGAATTTATAATATAATATAATATAATATAATATATGAGCTCAAGCATTCCCCCGACCCTACACAGGACAAGCAGTTTGGAGAATAGAATAGAATAGAATAGAATAGAAGCTAGAACAGAATAGAACAGAAGCTCAAGCATCCCCCCGACCCTACATATTAAATTTAAGCATTTTGGAGAATAGATGAAGCATAGAATAGAATAGAATAATATAATATAATATATATGCTCAATTATTCCCCCGACCCTACAAAGGACAAGCGGTTTGGAGAATAGAATAGAATAGAATAGAATAGAATAGAATAGAATAGAATAATATATATGCTCAAGTATTCCCCTGACCCTACACAGGACAAGCAGTTTGGAGTTAAGAATAGAATAGAATAGAATAGAATAGAATAGAATAGAAAACAAACTCAAGCATCCCCCCGACCCTACATAGGAAATTTAAGTAGTTCGGAGAATAGATGAAGAATAGAATAGAACAGAATAGAATAGAATATATATGCTTAAGTATTCCCCCAACCCTACACAGGACAAGTGGTTTGAAGAATAGAATAGAATAAAATAGAATAATATAATATAATATAATATAATATAATATACGCTCAAGTATTCCCCCAACCCTACATAGGACAAGCGGTCTGGAGAATAGAATAGAATAGAATAGAATAGAAGCTCAAGCATCCCCCCGACCCTACATAGGAAATTTAAGGAGAATAGATGAAGAATAGAATAGAATAGAATAGAATAGAATGGAATAATAAAATATATATGCTCAAGTATTCACCCGACCTGACACAGGACAAGCGGTTTGGAGAACAGAATAGAATAGAATAGAAAAAGAATACAATAATATAGAATGATATAATATAATATTATATATGCTCAAGCATTCCCCCGACCCTACATAGGACAAGCGGTTTGGAGAATAGAATAGAATAGAATAGAATAGAATAGAATAGAATAGAATAGAAACTCAAGATTTCCCCGACCCAGGGAATTTAAGCAATTTGGAGAATCGGAGAATAGATGAATAATAGAATAGAATAGAATAGAATAGAATAGAATAGAATAGAATAGAACAGAACAGAACAGAAGCTCCAGAATCCCTCCAACCCTACACAGGAAATTGAAGCAGTTCGGAGAATAGAATAGAATAAAATAGAATAGAATAGAATAGAATCCCAAAACTCCTATGATAATTTTCTCTTTAAGGTCAACTACTGTCATGGTACAGCAATATATTTTGAAAATAGTCTTACTGAGCAAGTTAGCTAAAGTCAACATGTTTATCTGAAGCTACCAGAAAAACATCACATCCGGTTTAATGACACTACATAGAGTAACCATAACTCTATCGTACCTTTGAGTATTGAGGTATGTTACTGGCAGAGTGACGCAAAGACGCATGTTAAGTATGTACAACAGGGCTCCGTTTACATTTGCGTACTTGCGTAAGGTATATTTCTGGATTAAGGGTTAATACATGCTACCAAATATCTCTCTTTCTCTCCATGTCTCTCTCTCCAGGGATAGTGAGCGGCCAGTTGGACCGGAGCTGTCAGCTCTCTCTCCTGTAACAAGTGTGCCTGACGCAGAGAAGTTGGCAGAGGCAATGGATGTAAGCGCACTGAGGGTTTATGGGAGATGACAGCTCCTGCTAAATAAAAGCACACGTGCAGAGACAGTGTACGGGAAGAGCAGGCACAAGGGCCTTGCTGCTCGACACAGCCTCTAGCCAGCCAGGGCAGAACCTCGGCTAACTATCACCATCCCTATTGTGACTAGCGCTATCACTATATCAACAATACTGTTCAAGGCTGGTAGTGAACTCTAAGCTCTCGCCAGTGATGCAACCACTGCTAATAATGCTGCAGTTGCTACCTGCCACAGCTATAGGAAGAGGTACAGCTAAAAATATCCTAAAGAAAAACCATGAGGTCTGTGGAGAAACTATGACCTGCTTGTAATTGATTTACCAGATATACTGAGGCTTTTGTCCAGAAACAATAGGGTCCTCACACCGACGGTGCTCGGGCCCTTATAAAATAAACAAGATTATTAAAATGTAAAACAGAACTCTTCATATAAAAAACTTCATACAATTGGCATTTAACACTGTAATTAGCAAGTCATTAGTTTTTTGTTGCTTTTAATTCAAGTCAACAAAGAAAGTACACAAAATCAAGAGTAGGAAGGTATCAACAATAAAATTCTGGTTAACACCAATCAGTGTGATTAGTATTGAGAAACTATTATAGTTTTTATAAATATTTTAAATTATATTTTATATTTTCCATTTTCATTTCAGTTCAAGTTGTTTTTGTCATTTTTATAAGTTTTAGGTTTTTATTAAATGTCTATATATTTTTAATAATTTTATTTTAGTTTTAATTTTATTTTAGTTTTTAATACATCAAGTTAAACTAAATGAAAATGAGAAATGTTGCCATGGCAACTAGCTAAACTGAAATAAGTTTAAGTTTTTTATATTTCATTTCATTTCATTTATAAAATAAATGGTTTATTTATTTCAAGTACTGAAAAATGTTTTTATATGGTTTTAGTTAGTTTTAGTTTCAGTTATAATAATAACCCTGATACCAATAAACTGATAAATATTATTTATAAAATGGCTGATATTAATATACAAAATACAACTGTATTTTGTCTATAAAAATACTTTTAGTTTTTAGTGCTTTATTTTGACAAAATAAGTTGTTTAAATGCTACAAAAAAAAATAGTTACATGTAATTTAAATCTAAAAATAGGGGAGATTAGCATGTACATTAACTATCCAATATCATTCATATCAATGAATGATACAGATAAAGATGTCACACTTTTACACAATAAATTAATACCAACACACACAAACACACCCACCCACCTCAAAAATACACAAAGTGTACATTTGGTCATTGTTTGTTTCTCTGTTGTGTTCAGTCAGCATGTCTGTAAGTCAATGTGGCTGTTAGTGGGAAGTTTTGTTTTGGACACCTTGGACACAAAAATGGACACACACTGTCCATTTTTCACCTCTCATCGATGTGTAATGCTCTGAACAGTAAGTGCGGGTCTCCGGAGTGTTTAAGGCCAGACCTGGCTGCCATGCGGCAAAGGGACGGTCCAGTGGAGTATGGGATTTGCCTGCAGATGCACTGGTCGCTGTCAGTTGACTGCTCCTCATGCTGGGGCGGGTCAAACAGTGCACTCACTAACAACCTGGCCATCTGTCATCCCTTGTGCTAAGCTACACTTACAGCTCACAGGTGTGACTGGACAAATTCAACACACCTTTATATCTCTATTGATAAAAAGGACATGGCTGATTATGTCTAAAGTCCCTGTAAAAGCGATGAAACTGAAAATTGATAATTCATAATTCACTCCCTCTGATGTCTTTTTTTCTGTGTAACATAAAAGATATTTTGAGAAATGTCACAAAATAGTGTTTTTTCATAAAATGGAATAAGCCAATGGTCAACAAAATGGGTTGGTTACCAATATTCTTCTAAATACAGTTTTGGAATAACAGGAAGGTAAATTTTATGAAGAAATTTTATGTTTTGGTGAACTATCACTTTAAAGGAAACCTGATTACCTGGCCGCCATCTTGGTAATGCAACTGGGCAGCTATTTTCTATGTAGGGAATTGGCAGCTCCTATCCACTTGAATGGGGAAAAACAAAATTCTCAAATTTTGAAGATTGCACTTCAATATTTCAGTTTTTTTCATTTATTTTTCTGTGTCGTGTCTGCAATACTCTAACTACTGTGTCTACACCTAACGCAACAGTTGTTGCGGCATAACAGTTTGAGGCTGTCTACACAGTACGTGACAAAGCATCCGATGCAAATCAATCTGTCCTTCGTGTCAAAAGTAGCGCGAGCGCTTAGAGTACATCAGAAATAGAACAGGTTGTGTTGAGCCACATCCACTGTAGACAGCATCACTAATTATAATGGGTTCTATTTGCATTACATTGCGCTGCTCGCATCTGGTGTAGACACGTCATGAAAAAAACTAGATGCCACAAAATTACACAAATGCAATGAATAAAAAAATAATAATAACAAGTGAAATACAAATCAAAAGCAAATGAGCTGGTTCTTTGTAATGAAATTGTAAAAAGTACTCAAAAGAAAATCTGTCTCAAACGTATGCGTTGTCAGTTTGAACAGAGCTAAGAACTCACTGAACCAGTCTGGCTGTGTTTCCCAAAAGCATCATAAGACTATCATTGTAAAAACCATTGGCATCAGTGGTCTCTACGATCAACTTAGGGTCACAAAGCTTCTGGGAGAAACAGCCCTGAACAATTTGTAACATCTGACTCAATAGCCGCTTTTCCACCTTCGGGCCAAACGGTTCTTATTGCGTAACTGTTCCATTCCGTGCCTATCCGGGCCAGCTGGTACGGTTACGGTTTTATTTTCCACTGTGGGGCTGATAACGGCCACTCTTTGGAATGTAATACAAAAGTGTCAGTCATTGCCTTGGTAGCGCAATGGTTTACTGATGATATGAGATGTAAATAATGACTGCATTATGGAGGATGATCAGATATATCTTTTAATTTTATTATTAATTCAATTATGTTGCTCAAATAGAGCGCTTAGCCAGCTACAGAGAAACTGGTAGCCGGGCAACAGACAAATGACCAACCCTGAGTAGCAACGTCACTTCATGGATTCTACCAGCATGATTAGACAACCGTGCGAGAATTCTGGGCTGAGAACGGTTTGTAATCGTGCCGCACTGTACCAGGCTCAAGTGGAAACACAAGTGGAACCTTTCCTTACCATTCTAAGAACCGTTTGGCCCGACGGTGGAGAAGCGGCTAATGACTGATGCATTACTTTCAATCAAGATCCACTCAAAATTAATAAAGATCTGTAACTGTACAAAAAGTATTGTTAACAGTGTTGTTAAGGTACCAGAATCAGAATAAAAAATAAAAAAATAAAAAAATCAGAATTCCTTACGACTCTCACCCCTAATCTATCCACCTTATTTTGCAACGCGGAAGTAAGCTATTTGGCATGAATGTGCAAGACTTCCGATTCATTAGTCGCTAATCGGTAAATAACTAGAATTAAATAACAAATTGCAGTAAACGGTACCACAGTGCTACAAACCAGCATGTTTATGACTACAAGTTAAATTAATTGCGATAATAAATTAAAATAATATGATAGCAAAGCAATTTCAAGCAGCATAATGCAGTGTTTTTGTACAGCTAAAATAACAAAGCAAATGGAATGGAAAGCTTTGCTCACTGAAGTTACAATATTCCATTCAAACTGCTTTCTGATGTCACCTTTGCATATCTGATGCTTTTATACAAGTGTAAATGCCAATTATACCACTGATAACAACACACAGGATAGTGAGGAGTAGAGAGGGATTGTGTAGAGATCTAGAGGATAATTGTGCTGTTAGGCACGTCAACCTGGTGCGTTTGCTTTCTCTGGCGCCCATGCCAACTCTTTTACCAACTAATACCAGTTCACCCATTTTCTTCTCTCTTACCTCAGGACAGTTTCCCCCACCCCCATTCAATCTCCCTATCTTCCCGCCGCAGCCCTCTAAAATACCCGCCACGGCCGCACAGCAGATCATGCCAGCGCAAAAGCCGTAGCCCCATCCTTATTACAGCGGCTTCCACGGCGCTCTAATCACTGCGACCAGACCCGGCACAGAGAGAGAGAGAGAAAGAGAGAGAGAGCTTTTGCTAATGGCCAGGGTCTGTGTGTCCGCGACGGCTGCCGTGTTAACTAGCTTTTCTGCCTGTTTTGGTGGATTCGGGCAGCGCAGGAGTGTCTCTCCAGGGGCCAGAGGCGACCGTATTCCTCCCTTGACACACAATGATAACCAATGCTCTCGCAGGACCGGTGGTGCCCTGAACACATACACACACACACACACACAAAATCCAACATCAAACGGACTGTGGATAAAGCTACTCTTTCCCCCAGCCAGTTTGCTTTTTTATTTCCCCCCTCTGTGAAGGAGAGGAAATTGTTGGCTAAGCTGTCTTTTGTCAGGGTGTTTCAGAGGCACAGTCCGAACACTGGTCCCTTTTTTCTCAGCTTCTGTATACCGTTAAGGACGTAGTTTGTGCATTATGACCCCTTGCCAGGTGTTGCTGTGATGTTTTCACTCCTTATGATATTGTATGCAATATTCACCCTCTTCCTCACTTCATAACCGGCATTGTGAGTTTTTTTTTTTTTTCCCCACTCGGGAATCTCACGGATAGCACTAGCATTATCCAGTCTAGGACCACACAATCTCTGTGAGTCTGACTATCAAAGCCATTCCTTGGAGGGCATGGATTCGACTGTTACGGTCTTGGCAGTCACATATGGAAATGTTGCCTAGCTGAATACTGTGGGATTACACTAGAGCTGTCATCAACACACGTCGCCAAAGGTTGTTGCTGCTGTTAGATGCATTTTTAAAGCTTTCCTTTGAGCCTGCCTCACTTTAAACTTTCACAATTTGATGGGAAAACAATGACTGATAATGATAAAAGAATATCAGACAACATCATCTGCCAACTAAAAATTTTTAAACACAAATGTGGGATGCACACTTTGGTACGTTCAATTTAGTGTTAGCCTAGTTCTTTGAGTAAAGATTTTTTTTAGTGCTCCTAAAAGATCTCTATGCTCACCAAAGACAGTAATATTGTAAAAAAAATTTTTTAAATTAAAATAACTTTATTCTTGTTTAATATGTTTTAAAATGTAATTTTTATTCCTATGAAGGCAAAGCTTTTCAGCAGCCATTACTCCAGTCTTCAGTGTCACATGATCCTTCAGAAATCATTCTAATATGCTGATTTGGTGCTCATTTCTTATTATTATCAATGGTGAAAACAGTGGTGCTGCTTGTGGGAACTGGGATATTTTTTATATTAATTATTTGATTAACATATATATATATATATATATATATATATATATATATATATATCTCAGATCAGCATATTAGAATGATTTCTGAAGGATCGTGTGACACTGAAGACTGGAGTAATGATGCTGAAAATTCAGCTTTGCCACCACAGGAATAAATTACTTTATAAAATATATTCAAACAGAAAACAGTAATTTTAAATTGTAATAATATTTCACAATATTACTGTTTTTACTGTATTTTTAATTAAATAAATGCAGCCTTGGTGAGCAGACGAAACTTCTTTTAAAAACATTAAAAATCTTACAGATTCCAAACTTTTGACTGGTAGTATATATATATATATATATATATATATATATATATTTATATATATAAACATCCAACTTCCATTAAAATATGTTTGCAAATATTTGTAACAGGAGCTCAATGATGAGAATGCTGTGAGTGACGGCACTTCCGGTGCCTTTCTAAATAGACAGATGATCAAACAGAAGGCCTTTAATGCAGCTCCATCCAAAAATATGAGCAGCATGACAAGTTATGACAAGAAGATGAGTCACTGTTTCCGGACCCACCGATCACTCTGAACTTCAAACACATAAATCTTGTATCCTATCTAAACTATGTTTAAGGAGAAATAAAAACAAAGAAATGCTCAGCTGACTGTAAGCATAGAGTCTGTTGTACACAAATAGCCAATGAAGGTCTGTCATGGAGCCTTCAATGAGATTGCAAATCAATTTTTAGAGTATATATTCTGTTATTACGAAAAAAAGGTCATTTGGTTTTTTTCCCAACAAAACACTAAATAATACTAACAACATAAAATAAATTCTGGTCCTAAAGTATAAAAAAAATTAATAATAAAAAACACCTATAATATAATATAATACACTTTCTTAGGGAGGCTTTTAGTCCCGTTGTACCCCATTTCAAAATCCTGTGATAAAAACAAGGCAAAATATATAACAAATGTTGTCATCATGTACTCTAACCTAACTAAAGTAAGAGAGTGTGAGTTAGCTGGTGTGCACGGGTGGGTTGTAGCGGTAGTAGATCTGAGTGTGACAGATTTATCTCCCCTCGCTCAGGCTGGATGAGAGGGGCTCATAAATAAACAGGGAGACGGGAGAGAAAGCTCTCCATTGAACATAAACAAGTAGGTCCTTTAGTCCTGCATCAGTCACTCGCCGGGGGACTGTGACAGCGAGGGGTCCAAGGTGAGGTCAGGGTGGTTCCTTTTAACCCTGGACTAACGCAGCCCAACCGCATTCAGCCAACACATCATTAGGTTCAGATTATGAATGAATATGGCTATGGCTCCAATTTGTCAATAAGTGAATTCGGTGATGACAAATAATCCACATGTGCATTTTCACACTACTTGGGTGATTTATGTACTGCGCAGAAAGGAAGGGCTATGTTCGTCCTTCAGCATTCTCATTTATATAAGGTTATACAGTGCTGATATTATATACCATAATACATATAAGCATGAATGTACATATATGTCTTTTGTGCCTTTTATACTGAATAGACAGTGATGGTATATAGCAAAATAAGGGGGAAAACAGCATGTGGAATCAAGACATGACAGTCTGGACTTGAACCTACATTCCCACGGGAACACTGTGGCCCTTATACCACCTTACCACCTGTTAATCACCATAAAGCAGAAGACAGACCACAGAAAGGCTGAATAAATTGGATATGACAGATTAAATCCTGGTCATATGTACAAAAAGAAAAAAAATGTGCAAACAAAAAGCACACAGAAAATGCCCACGCACAAACAAAAAAAGGCTGCTTTTTGGTACCATACTAAGGGTGTTTGTTCAGCAAGTTGTTGAAAAATTCTCTACAGAGAAACAGATTTTTAAAAATAATGTGCAAATCTTTAAAGATGGACCAACCATTAGCTCTAGGGCTATTAAGCAATGGTAAATACTTCTGGAGAAGTATACATTTCAATATTTTTAACAATCTTCTAATATATTGTACACTTGTGCTTAGTCTTTCAGTCTCAATAGTTTTATATCGTACCATCATTGCTGATATGATTACATAATTTGCAATGCTTTATGGGATATAGTTTACTACCTTATAAAAATGATGCAGTCTTGGACTTTTAAAAAACTTTACCTTAGAATCAAATTATGTGATGTGATGAGAGCTGGTTGTTTTAGTTTCAAGCTTTAAAACTCTTCCCTGAATTATAAGAATTGCTTGAATCCCTGTGGAGAAAATAAATGAATATACTTCTGGAACCCTGGCAGCTGTAAAAGTAGCCAGTCACTGTAGCCTCATATTGCTTGCCATTATTTTTCAATGAGCATTCTGTTCGATTCTGGATTTTTTCTACCCTGGCTATTTTTGCACCCCAAATGCTTTAAACAAAACAAAAAAATACAAAGCAAATAGTAACAGATAAGAGGTTTTTAAAATCACTTTCAAATCACTTTAATTTAGTTAACTGAGTCACTCCTCTGACAACTTAACTGGTTTACTGCCAAATAACTCTGTTTGTAAGAACTGCCAGTCCAAGTCCCAAATGTGATAAAATTACTCTATTTGGCACCAATTCTGATATTCTTTGTTAGTATAAATTGTTCATAATTTATTTTAGATAGTCCTACACAACTGCAATCAATTCTATAGTGCATTATACCACTGCTATAATTTCTGTAAATGCACGTAAATGATTCACCTGTCAAACACCTATCATGCGCTTCACTGCAGGGCTGTGAAGAGCACACATTAAGTTACAGGTCTTTGAAAAGCTTTACAGAGTTTTAACTTACGTCCTTTGCCAATTCAAAAGCCAATGAAATGATATGTGTAGAGCCTCATACTTGTAAACTTTGACATTGATGATTATTTTTCTGGCTGGTTACACTACCTTTTAAAGAACTTATGCAGAGTTTACCTAAAAGCCATCATCAGCATTTATTACACAGATGCTAAACTATATGTACCTCATTTTGACAAGAGCATTCAACACAAAATCCTTCAACAAAAAAGGCAGAGTCTCACGCTGAAATGGATTTAAGTAACACGCCAATTTTACGTTGAAATCAAGAAGCTTGCAAAAAAAGCTAATTTCATGTTAGTGCTATGTTTTTTGGTAACATATGGATGAATGAAATCTGCATTCACAAGCTGTGAACCTTTCTGACCATGTGGTTCACACATCTCATACCATTTTTCATTTGACATGCGCCTCAGCAGGAAATTGTCATCATATCGAGAAACGGCACAGTAGTCAAGCCTAATGGTGAAATCACACAAGCGCAAACACACCAGAGAGTAAGAAAAGTAGAGAAAAAAGGTGGAGAGCTCGATTAACTGCCAGAAGATGGTGGTTTCTATTAGATTGTCATAGTAGTTGTTGTTGTTGTAAAGTACTTTATTGCAATATCAGGGCTCAACAATAAGGATGGGCCGCTGGCAAAAGAGTTTCGGGACAGTCAAGAGAACTTTTTATCTTATGTTCCAATAATTTGTTAACCGTGTACTAGAAGGTAACATTGTGGATTACTAGAATTACTAGACTGACTTCGGTTAAAAATTATAGTGCAAACTAAGCATTGCTGATTTGTTTATATGCCACACTTCTCCAGCAAAACCATTTATGAAGTATTAAAGTTGTAGTTTTCTATCTATTATTGCATATTGCAAGCATTTTCTTTAAAAATATATTTATTATTTAATTAATTAAAATCAGAATATTTTTTCCTGATATGTTGCTAAAAATGGGGCCCAATGTAAATGTTGACAGGGCAAGTAAAAATCTATTGGCAAACAAAAAATATATATATATTGTGGCTCAACACTCCGTGTAAATGTAAAATGGATTCAGGCAGTGCAAAAACAACCCGAGAGTGTAAAGAATAAATACACTATAGACAAGCAATGAATAAAGTCAGTAAATAGTCAGTAATAAAGATTATAATGTATGACTGTAAGAAGTAAAGTACACCTCTGTGTAGACTATGAAATTATGCAGTATTATAGAGATGGCTACAGAATTGACATTGAATATACACTATATAACTATTAAGGTGCAAAGTTCAGGTGTGTAGTGGAGGAAGGCAAAGCAACAAGCTATTACCAATGCAATTGCATGTGTGAACTGCTAAGAGGAAGAAACAATTCTTCAGTCTATGCTTTCATACCACATATGTAGAGCAGTAATTATACATTTGCAGTCACACATTCTGTTTCAGATTTTAAAAAGATCTAAGGAAATATACAAAAAATAAGAACAATTTTTAAAATATTTTTTGGAATAATGTTATTACTTGAACACTCTAAATATATGTTAGTTTATGCCTACCACTCACCATTTTTTAATAAATAAAAAAATATATATAATAAATAAATAAATAAATACATCATGCTCATTTGTACTCCTATGGCATTTTGCACAGAAGATTACTCTTCCTAAAAAAAATCCTGAAATCCATTTTAAAGACTTCACTCTGTTACCTAACTGTTTACAGGCTAAGGGTAACACCGTGTTCTCGCTTTAGCCGTCAGCTATGCTACACTGCATGAGCAAACCGTCACAAGCAAGCCGAATGTGACACGCTGTTCTCTGTCTCACTGTCTGTATCTCTTTCTCTCTCACTCTCTGTCCGGTCATCCGAAGAGGAGGCAAACCTCTCACTTTCTTCTCATCCAGCACACAAACCCACATACACACACAAAAAAAACATTCTACAGTGTAACACACAGTAAAGGCTTACGCATGTCACTACATATCCAAATGATAAAACAAAGAAGAATACAGTTATACAAAAGGAAACTCATTCAAAATTGAGTTATGCAATAAAACTGCAGAATATTTGATTATTTTATATTTTTTTCTATATTTAGCTGTGAAATACACACCAAGATGTGACAAAAACATCATTAAAACAACAAAAGATACAAGATATACTTCTCAAAAGATAAAAAGAGTCTGAAGTATTCAAAGTAAACAATAGCACCACTTCACACACTGTCCATTTCAATTAAAATGAAGAATAAAGAAATATGGATGACACTCTTTGAGATGATGTCCTTTCATTTTTGACTCTCTGCCTTCTCATAAAAATGCAAGGATCTGAGGTATATAATGACAGATAAGTGCCCTGTTTCTGGGATAAATGAAAAGTGAGGTGTACTTTTGAATAACACGTGAGAAAATGCGACTACGAATCTCCACACGCAGTTCTGGATGCGTTGAGTGCCACTTAAATTCACGAAGCGCCGCGATTGCCGGAGGATATTTGTTTCATCAAAATGAAACCAATCATTCAGCGCGAATTTAAACGACCAAGCGCAGAGTTTTATCAAAGGTTAAAAAGCAGCCGTTGACAACACACCTGTCTTTAAAGATTCAAATGTCATCAATTTACAACAATTAAAGAGTTTGTATGCTGTTTGTATGTAGGCTGGAGTGTGTGCCGGTGTAGAAGTGAAAGTAAGAGACTCGTGTACTCACAGTTTGAGCTGTCAGGTCACTCAGTTCTGGTGCTGTATCACAGGCTCATCTTTTCACTGTTTATCCCACCATAGGACAGAGAGAAAGAGAGAAAGAGATGGGGGGGTATTTCCTTTTCTCCAGCTCTGTTCACACAAGTACAACTGAAAAGAGAGGGAGGAAAAAAGAGAGAGAGAGAAAGTAGGATGGTTTTCGATGTGATCTGGTTGGCGGTCCTGCTACAAAGCGAGCGTCAGATTCAGTAGTGCTGCTTCTTTGGCGTGCCGCGCATCTTCACACATAGCCGAGAGCCCGGTGCGGTCAACCACACGCGTCTGTGGTGTGTGTATGTGTGTTTACGTTCACACAAGCGGGGTGTATGTGTGTAAGCGGTGGGTTTGTGTGTGTTGGGGAGGGTGCTTGGGCTTTCACTCTCTGGCTGTGCCTTACACTGTAAGAACACAGAGAGAGAGAGATGAGGGTGGGAGGGACGGACAGGGAGGAAGGAGGAGGAGGAGAGACAGAACGCGGAGGTGGAGAGGATGCACTGACAGTTTCACGCGAGCCCTTCTCGGAAGGCTCCGACCGCTAACGCAGGCTGACAGGTACTGAACGATAGAGACGAGAGGCAGCTATAGCCCTCTATTCTTTTTCCGCCATCGTTCTCTCAATCTCTAATCCGCACTAAATTTATACCATTTCTCTGACACAATACATACAGGCACATGCACATTCAGCAATCATATTTTCCTTTGTCTTGTAATGCAAGACAATTAAAAGCATGCTTACAGTTAACCTTGATGACCGCCATATGCAAATACATTTGATGTTTGATTTATACCATGCAATTTCCACGTGTTCATGCTTATCATTGGGAAGCTTATCAAAGTGACGCTTAAAAACAATATAAAACCCAAACATGGTCCATAAGGAGTTTCATCATGAAATGCTGGGAGACGTCTTTAACTGATGGTGTAAATTAAGGATATAAAGTGTGAAAACTCTATGGCAGCCCCATGGGCCCCTGAGCGCTCAATGCTGTCAGGGTAGACTACACTCCACTGATTTCAATTAAAAGCTAAATTAGCCATTTGAACTCTGATCTTAGCACTGTGATGTAATTCATGCCTTGCTATCAGATAACACGTCTCATAGATTACACCTGGTACTACTTCACCTCGTCAATAATGCTTTATCTGCATTATCAAAATCAATGGACTTGTTGCCGTGGTGGTTATTGCTGGTCATCATGCCATCATCACACTATCAGAGTATGTTGCATGCCAATATGCATAATTACACAGTTATGAACTTTCAGACCGATGTATATAGGCTAACATGTAATGTATCATAATATAACATATACACTACTATTTAAAACTTTGGGTTTTACAGGTTTTTTCATGTTTTTGAAAAAAAAAAAAAGTCTCTTATTCCCACCAAAGCTGCATTTTTTTTTTTTTTTTTAAATACAGTAAAAACAGTAACACTGTGAAATATTACTTGTGTTACTTTTTAATATATCATAAAACGTAATTTATTTCTGTGATGGCAAAGCTGAATTTTCAGCATCATTACTTCAGTCTTCAGTTTCATTTGATCCTTTAGAATCATTTTAATATGCTGATTTGGTGATTGAGTGACATTTATTAATACAATATTATTACGACTATCAATTTTTTTTTTTTTTTTTTTTGGAAACAGTGATACATATTTTTCAGGATTTTTCAATAAATAAAAAGCTCAAAAGAACAGCTTTTATTTGAAATAGCAATATTTTGTAACATTATAAATGTCTTTACTGTCACTTTTGATCAATTTAATGCATCCTTGCTGAATAAAAGTATTAATTTCTTTCAAAACCTTACTGATCCCAAATGTATAATATAGAATAATATATCTGCCACTTCAAAATATCAGATAATATCTGTATGTAATTTATTTAAGAAAAAGCCCATCAATGACACAGTCTTCATTTTTAGTCATTATCAATTTAAATAAAAGTCAACTGTGTTTACTGATTTGAACTCATTCTTTTCTATAGGGCAGCTAACACAAATTTGCAAAACAGCTTTATGTATGCAACATAATGGGACAAAATGAAGATGCCTTGAGACATCAAGCATTTTTAAAAGTAAAACAACAGTTTTAGCTAGCTTACATTTACATAACAAACACAGGATGCAAGAATGCATCTGAACGGACCCCACGTTCAAGAACAAAGAGCATCAACTTTTTATAATAAAAAACAGGAAAACACAGGCGCAGTCAGACACGCGCATACACACAATAAAGCCCCAGTGTTTTCACTCATCCACAGTGTGGATTCCCAGCAGTCACTAATCATATCAGGTTAACGCTGTGGGCCTGAAATGGATCCCAAAGCAGCAGCCTGTTCACAATGCCACTAAACTGGGATTTCCCCGCTCACACCTGCCCTTCTCTCAGCCCCATCACCGGCACTCAGCACCTCCATTAACAGGTTCACACAGGTGCCCTCAGCTTCCACCACACGGCTACACAAAGAATAACAATAGCCGACATTATAAAGAGAATAATGGCATTAATAGCAGACTGCAGCCTCTCTCTTTGCTAATTGGCTTGTCTGCTAGCAGCCTCCACTCCAAGGGTCATGGGATTTTGTGGGTGGCATCTGTAAATAGCTAATCAGCTCCCCAGGCGCTCGCTACACTTCAGAAAGTATTTCTTTTGAATTCGTAATAATAACGGGAGGAGGACTGTCGGGGAGGGGATTGGGGGGGACCGTGAGGGGGGGTTGTTGGATAACGACGTATGGCTAAGATAACTGCCAGAGACAACAGAGGCGAAAAATAAATAATGAAGCACCGATTGTTATTCCTGCGCAGCCAACAGAAGCTGTTTGAAGTGCAGACTCGCCTTTATCTTGTCACACTGGAAGAAGAAGAAGAAAAAAAACATTGCCAGCCCAGACGCAATAAAGATGTCTTTGACGCTTTTGGAGAATGACTAACAAGATTTGAGGTGTGAGGGGGTGAAGTGGGGTAAAGCTAACATGGCTGTCGAGAATGTACGGCTGTTTTAGGAGCGTGGTGATGAGGTATGCAGAAGTTGAGCGACGCAGAGATGGATTCGTGATTCCTGAGACACTTACGTTTCCTGATAATGTCAAGCTGCCAATAACAAGGGGAAGGGACAGGCCACTCTCTGATCTGATGTTCTAACGAAAAATCTGCAAGAGAAGGAATGAGGTGTTATGATCGGCTGTTGATGTGATTCGTAAGGATTCAAAATCAACAGCAATTGACAAATGTTACATAATTATATTAATTATATGTAAAACATATGATACAGTTAAGCAACATTACATGACCAAGAGTGCCGTTTTTCTGAAAATGTGAGAATGATTTCATACAACAGTTCAATAAACAAGTAGATAAAATTAAATCACTTACATTTTAGATGCAATATTGACTGTTTTTGTTCTGTTTCTGCAGCGAAATAGTTCCAAACAAAGATCACAGTAGAACCATAGCGCATCTCAGCAACACTCAACCATGTTTCATTATTGAATGATTCAGCATTTTGAACGAATCGGTTGAGTCAAAGATTCAATGACCCATTTATAAACAACTGCCTCATTCTTGAATGAATCAGCCATTTGAACGAATAATATGAACAAATGACTCACTCATTAAGACGGTCACTTACCGACACCTACTGGCAATTCAGTTTCATGTTTAAAAGTATCATTCTTTCCAACATTTCTTATTTTTATATTCAAAAAAAAAATATTTAAAACAATCTCATAACATTATTTAATGCAGCTCTATTTTTTTTTGTGTAAATTATTTCATTTAATTAACAGCTATTGTCCTATTATTCTAATTCAATTTACTTATCAAATTTAAGAATTTAAAATGAAAGATGGAGCATACATTTAATAAGATTATGAAAAAAACGCCCTTTATAAAGGTAAAAAAAAATGCCCTCAGGGTAAATATCACAAATATGCAGATTTAAATATTGTTACGTTCAGGAGAAGACACACAAACAGCGATTTGGCAGAACGCTACTTTTACTCACTGAAACTTCAGCAGCACAGAATATGGTACACCAGAGAGGCATGCGCACAAGTATGATTTCACAACAGTATTACGACAACAGATAACAATGAAGAACTGGTTAACAACCACAACAAATATGTCAAAGCCTAACTTTTTTAAGTCGGAAACAGCAGTGAAAATCGTCATTTTTGTTTTGTTTTTGCACACAAAAAGTATCCTCGTCGCTTCATAAAGGTGGAACCACTGCAGTCATGTTGACTATTTTGACAATGTCTTTAGTACCTTTCTGGACCTTGAAAGTGGTGGTTAAATTGCTGTCTATGTGGGATAAAATAAAATTAAAAAAAAACTCTAGGATTTCATCAAAAAAACAAAAAAAACAATGTGTGTTCTTACGGGTGTGGAACGACATGAGGGTGAGTAATTAATGACAGAATTTTCATTTTTGGGTGAACTAACCCATTAAGTCAAAATTATTGCCCTGTGCGCCGTCTGTTTGACCCGCATGCGTTCATAGAAGTCTGTAAGTTTAACCATAAAATAAGTTATGTGTTCGGGAAAAAACGTGTCAAAGGCATTAAACATCACACGCGTCTGTTAAAGCATGAGAGGGCAGGACACTGTAAAAGTGCTTTTATCATATTATATTATATTATATTAATTATATTATAATATTTTATTTTATATATTATATTTTTTAATATAATATAAGCTTCGCATTTCTGCATTTAAATCCTCCAAAAATTGTCCCCATTTGCTTGCATTGTTAGAGCAGTAACCTCAGTTTTCGCCCTAGTCCCAAACCAGGGAAAAGTCATAAAATGTTGTAGTAATCGAAATTATCCCTCAAATGTTGTCAATTGAGCTTAATTTGTATTAAATCCAGAATATCCCTTTAAGAGCCCTGACTATTTCTGTGAAAATACTGCTGAATATGCTCAAAAATCCTTCCAAAACTCACCATCCAGTTATCATGAGGTTAGACCATTTTTTAGACTCCTAGGGCTGCTGTCTTTCTCTGTTCCATCCTCACTTTTGACAAGTGTGCGTGCGTGCGTGTGTGTGTGTGTGTGTGTGTGTGTGTGTGTGTGTGACTCACAACCAGTCACCTCCTCAAACTGATCGCTCTACGGCTCTATGCTTCCCTGAACACCACCACATTATACTGCTACAATGCTCTCACAATCACTGCAATTAAGCCTGGGCGAATCACACCATGCCACTGCAGCTCAGGGCTCCAGAACACAGACAGTTCAGTGACCAATAACATTATACATGTCTGAGAGGGGGTTACAACATTATACATTACAAAATGTTATCACTTCTTTTTAAAAGTTTTGATATTAGAAAAAAGTGATACACGTAGTTTCAAATTATCTTTCTATTTAAGTATCAACTTTCTCAAGTTTTTCTACTAAAATTTCTTAAAAGAAATACTAATAAAACAATGGGCCTCATTCACTAAACATGCATACACACCTACATTTCAAATTTCAATTCCTGAATCCTGAATAAATTATGCTAAGTATGTTAAATAAATAAATAAATAAACAAACAAACAAACCTGAAACCACAAAGCACAATCACAGTGGGCTTAACATGGAATTTGTTAATTCAGAATTACATAAATTAATGAATAAATTATTAATAATAATAATACATGTAAAAATGTATTAAATTACAAAGTGTTTGTGTTGAACTAGTTTTAAGAAAGATACACAAATGAGGTAATCAGTAATGGAAACATAATAACTAACCAATTCAGGTAATGCTAACTTGCTAATTGGTAACACAATGCTTTGATTAGCATAGCAATTGCTGAATGAATAAGGCAATACAGAACATTTAACATACCTATTCTCAAAAGCTTGTCCATGCTCCACTCGTCACCATGATGGTAACCCCAAAAAAACCCAACATTAACAAAAAAGTCTTCTAAATTAACATAGCAAAACATTAAACACTACTAAATCTCCCACTTAACATTAATCTTGCACAAAAAAAAAAAAAGAAAAAAGAAAAAACATTATATAACCATGGCAAAGCATGCTGGGAAATTGAAATCCCAGCCCAGTTTCAGTTTAATTTAAGTTCATCTAAATTAAAAGAAACAAGTTCATTAAACTCAAAACAATTAAACAATTCAGATTACTTAAAATGTGTCAGTTTTGTGAACTGAAAAGAAAAAGACTCATAAAAGTTCATTTGTTTGAACTAATTTATTCAATTTAAGTTTGCCCTACTCAAACCAAATAATTATTTTGAGCGTTTGGGTTCATTAGTGACTGATGGCTAATAAAGTATAGAGCAACATATTTATTATTCAATTATAATTTTGTAAATATAAATGCAGTTCATACTGAAATCTCTGACTTTGACTGTACTTGTCTGGGCACCATTGGAGACACTGTTGAGATCCATTTTGAAAATTTTTGAGAAACACGTGAGATGCAGCAGATGGAGATTTCTCCATTCTCACATCAAAAACATGTCTCAAGTAACTAATCTCTGAACATTTTCAACATTTTGATTTTTAAATATTTGTTCTCTTATAGGCAATCTGTAATATTAATGGTAGAAACAGTGCTAAAACATTTTTCATCCTTTTAGGCTAACAGAAAAACAGCAACATTAAATCATTTAGAGGCCAAAGCTGTCTGGAAAAGCAGTTTACTCTGCACACATTTGTTACAAAAGTGTTGCTGTTGTGCTTCCATGAACTACATCTCAGTTACACCAATTACACAACGTACCACAAAAGACACTACGTGACCGCATCGGAATTTAAGCAATCGCTGTATTGCAAATGCCCACTGCGCAATGTTCATTTTCCTTGTTCAATTTAGTCATTTTTAACTGGCTTCACACTAAATCAGCAGAGGTGTGTGTTTGCACGTGTGCCACTGTATGACTGTGTGTGCGTGTCGTCCTGTGACCCAGAGGCAGTGTGCAGCGAGAGGTCCTCTCGCCCTGATGCAGAGAGAGATGCTCCAGCATGGAGGCCCTGATAATATCAGGATAACAAGAGCTAATTAAATTTGGTGTGATCGCTGGAGAGTGAATTATTTATTGAGAGAGCAC
This sequence comes from Hypophthalmichthys nobilis, assembly GCA_037950665.1. Classification (NCBI taxonomy): domain Eukaryota; kingdom Metazoa; phylum Chordata; class Actinopteri; order Cypriniformes; family Xenocyprididae; genus Hypophthalmichthys; species Hypophthalmichthys nobilis. The sequence continues at coordinate 9,398,115 of CM075472.1, forward strand.
GAAATGCTACTTAACTCACAGCAGCCAGGATTTACTTCTCGTTTCGAGTCCGGCCCATCTCTGAGCTTTTCTACAAAAGGTGCATGGTGCTCTTCTGACAGAAAAAAATAAATCCTTAATAAAGCATGGAAACTGTTCGCTGGCTGTTAATTATCTTCCCAAGAACTGAAAGCGTTTTTGGGAAGAGAGCAGTTTCCGGCATAAAAACATGTTTTAATATCACGGCCCCCATTTGTCAGGTCACTGCAGTCATGTGTCTAATTAATGTAGATAATTTGAGATAAACAAGTTGTAATTAATCAGTGACACTAGGTTGCGAGCATGTAAATTAGTATCATTTTTTTCCATATAAAGTCACATTAAAGCATCAGTTCTGCACTATACAGATACTTCAGAACCATTATTTACCTGTAATATTTATGTCAGGCAATATGGTATGAGGTATGAGCAGGTAATGTTCTTACACCAAAGATTAAGACCATCAATCTGTCAAGGACAATGAAAGCCTTTATTACTTCCTTAATTGTATTCAAAGGATAATTTCATCGATGACCTGTGCAGCTTATTGATGAAGCAGGGTAATCTAAATCCCTATAAGCACACTGCAGGTGCATTGATGAAAAGTTGGCCTTGGTGGGGGCGCAGGAAAACTCCCCTCTTCCTGCATTATCACAGTACGCAACTCTGATGAATACAAAGTGAACAGCACATCAGCTAGGATAAGAGCTCTTCTGTCCAGATTAATGAAATCTATTTTACACAAAGGGTCATTAGGTTTACAAAAGAGGGAGCTGAGAGCTCTTAGTGTAGTTTGTGTGAGATAAAGATGTTTCGGTGTCAAGCGAAAGTGTCAATATGTTGCTCTTTTTTGACAGACAAGGTCAAAACTAGGGCTGGACGATTATGACCTAAAATCAAAACCTTGATTAATTGAACATTTTACCTTGATTACGATTAATGAGTGATTATTTTTTTTGTTTGTTTTTTTTTTTTTTTTGCCCTCATAGTTTACTGACAAGGTTTGTACTGTAAATATGCTTGACTATTAAAGGTGGGATATTTTTTCCTTTTGAAAGAGTGATGTGACATGACATAGCTCACTTTCAGCAGTTATTTTATCTATGGTTTGTAACATATCTTACAGATTTCTGCTCATTGTAAATCACAAAGATAAAATATGAATGAAGGTTAACAGGATTAAAAAACTGAAATAACCGACATGGGAAAATTACGTGGGTTAGACATTCTGAATTTCAGTTTTGATTACTTTTCGATTAATCGTCCAGCCCTGGTCAAAACTGACATTACTGTATGTCAATGTGCATACGAGAAATTACCATTAGAACGCTAGGGGTACAGTATAGATATGGTTGTTTTCCAAACCAACCTTACAGGAAAACGTAACTATTTTACGAGGTGGTAATTTTACATTTTTTAGGAAAAAGCAAGCATGAAAGTCTCCTAACCCCACCCCTAAACATAACCGCCACTATGGGGGTAAGCAGATCTTATGAAAGCGTAAGACTGAGATTGTACAAATTCATACAAATTAGTCCAATTTGCCCAAATCTGGTTACGAATTGTCATGAGATTGTGTTGAGTGTTCTGACGTTGGTTCATGCCTGACCTATCCATCATGCAGTTAAATAAATACAGTTTTATAGTTTTAGCTCATACAAATCAACAAAGTTCAAAGTTCTTTTCATTTCTAAAAGCCATCCAACCATCAGCTTGCAATTTACAATAAAAGTTCTGTCTTCCTGAAATACTTTTGCAAGATGAATGTAGCCTAGACAGGGCTTTGGGGTGGAATCTGGTATCTCAATTTGATGTGGATGATGTTTTCTTTTTCTTTTTCTGAAAATTACTTAGTGTTCTAGCCATTTAGATGGTAAGCAGTGCATTTTACAATTTAAAAGTAAACAGATTCACTAAAACTCACAATAATAAGTACACAAGTTGCACTGATATGGATTCATTATTTGAAGTTTCAGTTTATTTTAAATTTTAATTAACTTATGCTGGCTCTCAGAATAACTAATAAAGTCACAACATTAGAATAGCTGTCAAATTAGCCAAAAACCCTCAACATAAATGTAAAACCAAACAATGTCAAGATGACATAATGAAATTAAGAATGTCATTTTACAAAACGGTTGCCAGTCAGGAACCCTTCATAAAAAAAGACTAACAATGAATAGCTCATGCCAGCTTTTACTACAGTATGTGGTAATATAGTAAAAAATTGTTTTGTTTTTGTTTTTTTGCCATAATTATAGCCCAGCATGCATTTATTAACTCAATTTTTAATTTATTTAAAAAGGCACCTATTTCATAAAATGATTTGAATTAATTCAAACAATGCAATTGAGTCCAGAGCTGAATTACTGCTAAAAATGAATTTCTCAATAGCCATCAACAGATAAATCATATGTGGAACAATAAGAAATGACTGGAAACGACTTTGAACAAATAAATCAAAATGAGGCAAAAGTAAATAGGATGAAGATAAATTTTCTGAGGAAGCTTTTTGCCTGGGAATGATAATAGATGTTTTTTCAAACATTTTTAAACAAAAATAAATAGTTAAAATGCTATTTTTTGTTTAATTATCTTAAATGTCAGGCAGAACTATTTCTGCTACTTGGAGTTTATAAACTGTTAATTGCACTATAACGTATATCCTGATGAACAGAAAGGTGTGTGACGGTTAAGTCAGGTGCAATTTCAGTTCTGAAAACAACACTTATTTAAAGCATACAGATTCTGATAAGGGATTTATTTATGGCACACATTTCAAAATCTTTAATGTCTTAAGTTAGGGATAAAAATACTAAAACATTTACCCATTTGACACTCCACCACATCTAAACCACTCTGAAGATATTGGGGTCTGAGACAACTAAGTTTAGCAAGGTTGGGGAGTTAATGCTGAACTGAACCTTCATGAGGAAAGTCTGTGGGCAATCAGCAGACAGAACATTTGATGTGGAAGGCATTAAGATTCAGTGCAATTTGCATAATGCCTTTAGGTCCACCATAGACATTAATTACATTGATAATGCATTCATTTTTCACTTTGCATACCACTCCAGTCGTTAAGCACTCTCCTGTCTTACTCAAAGGTCAGTTTTAATCACCGACTATGCTAAAACAGATGTTTTATTACAGCCCCTCATTATGCTTTGTTCAAATTAGGGTACATGATCACTGAGAACTCATTCGGCTCTGCCCGGCCCATCTCATAACCTTGACTGAAGGATGTTCTCACCTGTCAACCAGGAATGTCTCAGCTCTGTAGGGTTCTTTTTTTAGTAGCATTTACTAGAATAGTAGCATGTAGGAGTATGCTTTATTTGCTCATGAACACATTACGTAATAGGAGAGCCACTTTCACAAACAAGTGAATTTATTACACGCATTACATTTTTTAGCACAATTGCAAAAATTAAAATCAAATTAAACTGAAGTAAATTAATAGTCCACTACGGTCTCTTAGCTTAATGAAAAGAACAACAGGTGTGCTAAATATTATATTACTTTTGCAGATTTAGTGGTGCTCCGACATGGTTAGGTTTTATACCATACGTAAACTTCAAGTAATATTACAATGTCGGTAGAAGTTGTCACGGTACACAACAGGGTTACTGAGTGCGTCAAATTCTGTCTAACTGCATCAAAAGTATGAATGTGCTAAAAGTGCTTTCCCGTAATGTCGTTCTCACATGAGGATGGTGTGACAAAGAGAGTCGGTCCAAAATTGCACCACCAGTCATTTTCATTAACAACCTCGTTTTAATTAAACATTGATTACCTGCTAATTAGTCTAATGATCGTCCCCAGATGAGGGAGACCAGGTACAGAAAGTGACAGAGGAGAAAAATGAAGGATCTGAAGCAAATGAAAATTGTATTTGAGATCCCTGAGGGCTCACTGTTTTGTGATTATTTTTGCTTTTATAAATGAGGCCTTCACCATGCATTTCTCTAATTTATGTTTGTCTGATGGCTCCCATATGACTGATGCATAGAAGATTGAGTATGTGCACATTTTCATCAAATTTGGGAAATTTCCTGCCACTGAAAAGCAATAAATAAATTCAAAAAAAGCCTGTGTCTGGCACACATGCAAATTAATCTCCATTGTGATAACAGAGAAATGTGGTAGTTGGGGCAAAGCTACTTCGCAGCCCGTAATAGCTCTGCATCGAACATCCCGCAGCAAAATCTCGAAACCAGACCTCTGGATTTATCAGGTACATCCTCCATCTCCTCTGCGCAATCACACTTCTTCATCACTCCAGGCGACGGTTTACATCATGGTGTGCACATGCAATAACAGCACGAGGGAAGGTGAAAACCCCAGTCGATCCTCATTTCTCATTCTGTCTCGTTCACCTTTACCTATTTATCAGCAAACTGACAACAACATTCTCAAAGTTGCATCAATATCGGGAGAAACTCTGCGGCATGCATCCCTATAAGCGCAGCCTAAACAGTAGCTTGCGTCTGCTGTCGTGTGCGGTGTGGGATTCGCTCATAAATAAAATAAATAAATAAGTCGGTGGATGAATAAATAAATGTTTTGCAAAAGCCCGTGATGAATAATGAATGTGTCATTCTTCGCTCCATTATTCTTGTTTGCTTTGATACAGGCTTTCTTGTTTCTCAGTCACAAGAATATTTCATCGCATCAAATACCCCTCCAGTGCTGACTGTCAGCATTAATGCACAAGTGTATGATTTAAATGTTTTATACTCCCTTTGTTCTCCACCATGGTTGATTCATTAGATAACCCACAACTGCCAGACCTTGAAGACGTAGTTCAAATGAAAAGCATTAAAAGGAGAAACCAACGAAACGGTGGCTTGATTACAGTAAAAACACAGCTACTGATAACAGCAGGGGCGATCTGGAATGTGAAGGGGAAGCAATATAAAATCAGCTATGTTCATGAATATTATAGGGATAGTTCACCTAAAAAAACTAAATTGTCATCATTTACACATCCTCATGCTGTTTCAAATCTGTATGACTTATTCTATGAAATGCAAAACGAGACACTTTGATTAGACTGCTGGCTACTTTTGTCCATGCAATTACAATGAAAAGAACCTGATGTTTTTAAGCTGTTTTTAAAAGAATGTAAATGCCATAGAACGGGTTTTCTGTGAGAAAAGACTGACATTTAAATTGTTATTTACTGATATCCACCCTATCTTTGCATGGAGCATTCACAAGTTCATAAGTAGAGTTAATTCGTTAATTTGAGAAGCAGTGATGTCTGATTCATAAACAAATCAGATCTTTTTAATTTATCAATTATGGCAGTTCAGAATGATCCATTCATACATTACAGAAAACCAGTTATAAAGTTCAATCCATTGACATTTGGTCATACTGGCTCCTCTCATTCTGGAGAGGAAGATTATCAGAGAAAAAGAACTTAAATTTCTGAAACAAAGCTATCATATACTCTTAAAATTCAAGGTATTTTATTGGCATTAATGGTTCCATTAAGAATCTTTACATCCACGGAACCTCTTCATTGCATGAAAGGTTCTTCATTTTGAAAGGTTATTTAGATTATTAAAGGGGTCATGACTTGAGAAATAAAATTTTCCTTAATCTCTTAGACAAATAAGAGGTCTTTGTACCATTATAACATCCTGAATGTTTCATAGCTTAAAACGTCCTTCTCATTATTAGCAAAGTGTTTAATTAAGCTCCAAAAATGTCTCGTTTTGATATTGTGGGATTTGTGACGTCACATGGGCAAATATACATTTGCATATGACTGCCCCCAAACCAAGACATCAACGAATAGTTACACACAATAGGCCCTCCCACTGGCATTCAGTCATTTAACGCCTGGAATTTGCCAACACTGGATGTAAGCGTCATGTCGAGTCGTGTCAAAAGCAAATAGATCCCATTATAATCACTGAAACTGTCTACACTGGATACAGTATACAGAGGTGCGTTCAGTTTCTGACATACTCCACACACTTGAGTCTGTCAACAACAGGACAAATGGAAGAGTGAAAGAACGTTCGCTTTGACGCGTCCAGTTTAAACAACTCATTTGCATCTCTGTAAAGACTCTGTACAGATCCTAGCGTCGGAAACAAGTGGATGGTTATTTTAATGTGTTGAAGGATTATTTGTTTGTTCAGAGCGTTTTGTTTTGTAAACGAGGCACAGTGTAATGGAGAGTTTGCATAGAAACTTTTGTTGAAAGATGGAGCCAACTCTATTGGATCTGACAGGAGCTACATCACAAACCGTAAGTAAATGATTTCATAATGCTTTGCCTGTAAATGACTTATTTATATAATGTTCTTAAAACACTCACATGTAATAGCAAGTTGGTGTTGATACAATTTCCTATGCAATGGCATTAGCCAATCATAAGACTGGCCATTAACTGACAACTCTTAAAGGAGTCACCCCTTAAAAACGGATCATTTCAGACAGAGGGTCAGAATGAGGGTTGAAAATAATCATTTTTCCACATATACATTTGTATTTTTTGTGCAAAAAAAAAACTTTATTAACATTATAAGTGAACATCAAGAAACATAATAAAAAGTCCATGTCATGACCCTTTTAAACATTCTCCACACTAAGAAGAAAAAGAACTGTGGCTTCAGAATAATTTGAGGTATTATTCTGTTTAAATATGTGCATGAGTTAAAGTGCAACATTTTGCATCATTTTTCTTCATTGTTATTGCATGAAAAAGAGTGGCCAGGTTATTCATGGAAATTACATAAAACAAAAACAACTGACAATGTTATACATTATTAAGAAGGTTCTCTCCAAACTGTATGCTTCACATAAACGCAGTATGTTTCTACTCAGCGGCTATCAATAATCATTTAATGGGAATAAAGAAAATAAAGTTATGGTTAATAGGTACAACATTCAAAGTTGAACCATTGTGTAACCCACTGACCCATTAGCTGGCATAATGAGACACCAGCTGATATTAGCAAAGAGCTGCATGTCTGATGGTCGGATATATGTGACTCTTAGTTGATAGGAAAAGCTTTTCTCTTCTGAACTAATGCCTTGCCTGGATCAGAGGTGATTATGAGTTCAGTGGTGCGAACAGCAGTATCAAGATGGGCAATGGAAAGATCGATCTCCGTTTTTATGGAGTTAATTCAATATGGACTATTTAAAGCGACGGGGCGGAGGGAGAAATGAGATTGTATTTGCTGGGTATGGATTTTTGCCATGTGAAAGCTTCGGGTGCAAAAGGGGGGATGGTTTACAAGTCTTGACACTGTTTAAAAGATCTTCACACGTAGAAGGGTAATCACTGTAAATTACTTTTCATTGATTAGTCAATATTTTCAAAGATCATGTTGCTCTCGTCCTATTTGAAAGTCTTAACCTATTACTGGCGGAGAAAAGAAACTTACGCCATGTTCATTTCATAGTCGCTTATCGAGATCACACAAGTGCATACGACATGGAAAACACGCATCTAATATCTAAACGCTAAAGATATAACTTTAAAATGTTACCTTCTAACACACTGGTGTTGTTGAAGAACACAAATTTTACAATGGAGAAAATATGTATTTTACATTTGCTAGAAATATATTTTTAACTGCATGGTAACATCTTTATATATATATATATATATATATATATATATATATATATTTTTTTTTTTTTTTTTTTTTCATTTACAGCAATAAGTTATAATTTTCAGTAGAGAAATAAAACATAAAAAGCACAAAATTGTACAAATTTGAACGTGTATCCCTATATACTATAATCTAAAATTGAAGTTGTAATATTACAACGAACAGGCTAAATTAAAGGCTGAACATGAAAATTAAAGGGATAGTTCACCCAAAAATTCATTTACTCACCCTCATGTCATTCCAAACAGTGAAAAACAGTTTTTGCCCATACAACAAAAAACATGGGACCCCACTGGCTTTCACTGTACAAACAAAATGACATTTTTCAAAGTGTCTTTTGTAATCTTCAGAATAAAGAAAGTCATAACGGTTCAGAACGACATAAGAGAGTGAATGATGACAGAATGATCATTTTTGGGTTAACTATCCCTTTAAAAGTCAAAACCAGATCTGCGCCCATTTGACAAGCCCTGTTCTAACATACATTATGATACATCTAGAGCTCTCATGTAAGCTACGTCTTCGGACTGTGTCCCTGGAATGTCATACAGCATGTCGTGACAGATTCAGTGCACAGCATCCTCTCCCCATGCCACGGAGGGTCACATGCTCTCTCTGCCCTATCATAAACAGGCAAGATGATTGATAAGCACAAGCCAAATGCTTCCAGCGGTCTGCTGTGCACCGTGTTACACTGTCAGAGTCATTTGTATTCATATTATGTAGATTAGTACTCTGAAGTCCTTTAAATACAAGAAGAAACCCCTGGAAAATTTCTTAACCTTCCATGTTAGTCTCTGACCCGTATCGATTCAAATCGAGTACATAAAAGTAAATATGAATCACTTGGCCAAGCAGTGAACCCTCTTTTGCACCAAGAAGCAGCTTTTGATTTGCGGCTATTTATCTTAATGAGTGCTGTTACTCTGTGAAGGGAACTCATGTGAAGGCTTGCAGTCATAGAGATACAGTGAATCCATCACTGTCAGACAGACGGGATCCTTACAGCAGACGGACAGTCTTTGAGTGATGTCGGGCCAGTAGGAAGAGACCCGGGAGTGCTAGAAGCCCAAAGCTTGTTAACAACAGAGAGCAAGCACTGGCCAGACCTTCTCTACCAGAACTTTTGCCCCATACCGTCTTGCTACAACTCTGGCTAAAACGTGTCACACTGCCTGTTGTCATGTGAGCAGATTTGTCCCTTCAGCACAGTGATGTCATGCTGTTCCATTAACTAATAGCTTCGCTCTGGATGGCATATCTCTCAGAACAAAGTGCCAAGCTCCATGAGACCATTTATGGCACCTTGCCACAGTGATGCAATGATAACGAAGACTAAAATGGTGGTTGAACCCTTCCTGCACGAGCACAACTCAAAAAAAAAAAAAAAAAGTTTTATTCACAGATTTTCAAAGTTGTTGCTTTGAAGTTTTCAAGTAAAGACAAACTCATTTTTGCAAAAAAGTGCCTCATCTATCAAAACAAGTTTCAAGTTTTTCCAACCTCACTTGCTTATTTAAAAAATAAGATTTTTTTTTTTTTTATTAAAACGTCAGATGATAACAGCACAAAACAAATATATTATTCACAGAAAATCATGGCTGTTAGGAACACCAGTGGATTCAAAGTTATCCAGCCACAGAAAGCTGCTGTGTTTTTCTCTCTGTGGAACTTTTAATAGTTTGAAGAATCCGTGGGCTGAAAAAAAAAAAGTCAGAAAATAATAAATAATTAAATAAACTGATAAACAAAAAATAAACAACGACCTTCTGAAATAAGCTACTATGAAGTCGGCGCATTGCACTTTCAAGTTTGTAATATTAGGAAACACATAGTATTTCATTCTATGAAAAACAAATTGAATTGAAAGAAAGTTTTTTAATACCTAATAAAATTTTTGTGAATCATTTTAAAAGACATTTCAGGGTAGTTTAACAACATTTAACAATTCCAGGGAAACCATAAGGAATACTTAGGGGAGAAAAGCTCAAATAACACAATTAAAAACAAATTAAAGTTATATTACCGTATTCAATTTCAAAACAGCCTTGAAGAAGACCAAAAAGCAAGACTCAAAGATTTCCTAGCAATTGGTGAACAGAAAAAAACATCAACTTTGTTTCACAGCTATAGAAAGGAGAATCACTCACAGGTGCCAGGATCATTTCAACCTAAGCTCTTTTTTCACGTTGAACAAATGTCTCTTGAGTGCACACATGAAGGATGCTTAAAACTCCAAAGTAAAGCTCATTTATTTGCAGATCAGACATTCAAACAGAATTATAGGTGTCTGTTTATATAAACTGACCTTTGTGAAAGAAGTGAAAGATGAGGTGATATTGATATCAATAATGTGACAGAAACAATTTTGCTGGTTACACTGACAGCCAAGAAAACCAGTCAGTTTATGTAACGGAGCTGTCTTTTTTCATATCTCACACTATCCAGAACAGAACTGAAGGTGTTCTGGGTTTTTTCCTTATTACAAACTTTTACACTCATAAGGGATGAAGACTGCATTCATATCAGTGGTTTAAAAAAGCTTTTTTTGACATAATATTTTTATAAATTTTGAAATGACGACCAGCCATGTCTTGCAAAGTAACTATTTCTGTAATAGCCAATTTAAAAAGAAGTGGGGACAAACATGTCGGTTGTGATGTCTTAAGAATATTAATACAAACTAATAATTTAACATGTTTTTCTTACTGTTTTAATAAGTAAATGGTCTTTGTGATTATTGATCAGGTTTACAGCTGCACATTTGCTCATTTCACACTCTTAGAATAAAAGGTTCTTTGGGGTTTTATAAAGAATCCTATAAGGTTCTTGACTCTATATAAGGATAAATGTCTTAAATGGAAGCATAATACTTTCATGTTTGACAGGTTATTATACATTTTTCTACTGATAAATTATGTTTACAAGCTGTTTGTAAAATCTAATTAAAATTAAAAATGAATTAAAACAAAATTAAAACTAATCCATAACATGATGGGAACCACTAAAAGGTTCTATATATAAAACACCTGACAGAAAAAAGCCTGTTGTCTTCCCTTTTGCCAAATAGGTAGGAAAACTTCAACAAGAAGTGAGGACAGATTTATGCACTGCAAAATACTAAACTCTACAAAACAAAATAACTCTTACTACTACAGCCAGAATCCATGCAAAAGCATGATCCACCAACAACTCAGTTGGAACTGAATACAAGAATGTCCACAGCTGAAATGGATGAAAAAAAAGAAAAAAAAAGAAAAAAAGACAAACAGTGAAAAAGCAACGGCAAAAGTCATTTGAACAAATAAAAGTCAGCAAAAAAAAAACTTGTACGTGCTCCTTTAAACAGTTTAAAACGATGGCTGAGCGATCAAGATATTGAAGGAAGAAGCAAACATCTAATGCACAGTTTAACCTTAAAGGTAGGGTAGGTCATTTTCGGAGAGGCTAGCAATAGCAATAGCTAGCTTTGAAAGCATATGATCCTACCCTCGCTTCAGAGCAGGGAGCAAACAAAAGCATCACGAGAGATGTGAGATGTCTCAAAACATATAGCATTACAATAATAATGAACATAAACAGCTTAAAGAGCACTGACCTGTATCACCTGACTGCGAGAGATTCATTTTTGGCATCGATACTGTTGCCATTGAAACGCATAAATTCAAGTAATGAATCGCTCAGAGTATAACATCACGGCAGTTACAAATTATGGTAGTTATGGCGTGAATGCAGCATAAGCATAAACATAAAAATGTTTTTGAACCAAATCACCTATGCTGCCTTTAACACAATGTATTATTATAGTAAATGGAAGGACAGTAAAATGGGCTTATATCCCGTTTCCCTCAGCACTCGAGCCAATCAGTTAGCGTTTAAGACAGGAACAGTTTAAGGCACCTGATTAATCTTTCCCTTCCTTTCGAAAAGTGAGTGACCCTGCAAGGTTACTGGACAAATGTGCCTGAAACAGAGCTGGGACTCCCATTGGAGGTCTCGAACACTTTTCAAATTGGAGTCCCGCACTGCGTTGACACACTGCTTCATCCCAATGATGCCCAGAATGTCTATTATTGGTGGCCTGGCCGTTAAATGAGCAGAAGGTGGATGACCTCTGTGATCTAATAAGCTGGTGTCACAGTTAAAAAGTCTAGTGTGGCCCAGCTCAGGGCCAGACGCTTCCCTGAAGGACAGTTACACTGTAATTTGATGCATCGTCTGCCTCTGGTCCTGGTCAATCAACCAGACTGGAGATGCAGTTGGAGATATCCTGTAGAGGATTGAGCCTCAAAAATCAAAAAACGATCTCTTGCAGACCAATACCAGCAAGAGTGCTTTGAAGCAGGTTCTTTTACTCAATTGACCTGGTAAAATAATGCCAAGACTACATACATTTTATATTCTTACTGACACCTCTTGGTTTGGACTGCATTTGTATGCTTAAAGGTCCTTTCACACTGGACACGATTTTGACGCACGAATTATTTGCGCGATGGTTTTATTTTTTGATCAGCTGTTTGTGTAATGAGTGCTTCCACACCGAACGCGAATGTGCTGCTGGGAAAAAACGACGTTTATTTTTTTCGCTTCGATGTCGATTTTTTTTCACTTTCGAGGCGACAGAAAAGGCTTCAACCAATCAAATACAAGGAAACAAAGGTGACGTCACAGCAACAATGATGGATCATCTGATAGCTAGTCCATAGGCATACAATTTCCCCACTGTGGGACAAATAAAGGATTTCTTATCTTAGACAGAAGCCTATTTATAGCCTGGGCTACTCACAGTATATGTGAGTGGGTTTCATTTCTGTAAATGAAATGTCCAGTAGATGTCACTAGCTATTCAATCAACATTAAACTTTGACAGGTATCGCATTTCTCACGAGATTACAGCTCCTGTGGGAGTACATGCAAGTCGCTGTAGGCTATAGACAAGGATAACATAACCTTTTGAGGTAAAACTTGTTGATTTTTTTTTTTAAACCTAACTGTGTCCGTGACTATGGAAAGTGAATGTGTTGCCGTCAGTACGACTGTGGCACTTAAATGTTTACATTGTGACTGGAAACATCGTAATATCAACACCTGAACATGACAATCAGTGACTTGATATTAAGAGGACAGCTCACCTTAAGCAGACTGCCAAACACTGCTCCGGATCGATTGGTTCCCTGAAGTTTGTGGTTTGTCTTGTCAGATGCGGTGCCACTGTCTGGAGGAGCTCCTCAAATTGTCCCACGGACATTCTAAAGTAAGTACGGAACCGGCCATGATAAAGTTTTAGCTCCTGTACAAGATTAGCATACTCCCCCTCAGACTCTCTGTTCTTTAAGACTGGGTGCACCCAAAACCTTCTTTTCGGTCTTTGAAAAAAAATGAAAAGCTCGTCTTCACTGGATGATGAAGTGTCCATGTTGTTTGTCCTGAGCAGTTAAACTGACCAACTTTTTCAACAGGATGAAGATTATTTTGTTGAAATATATTTTTTTTTTCATTCAGCTGTCGCCGCAAATGTTTTGGAATCTTTCAGAGCACAAACGTCACAAATTCGTGTCGCGGCTGATGTGAATGGTTTTGACACGAACTATTAGCTTTTTCGTTTTGCTTTTCCGTTACGCCTCCGGTGTGAAAGGGCCTTAACTTCGTTCTGAAGTAATCAACACAACAATTTATATGCATTTTCATGTTTCTTTGATAAAGTATCTGCTATAGAAGCAAATGTAAACAAAGGCCTGTTTTTTCCCCAAAGTTATTACGATCAGTTTTATATCAGACACAGAATGTTTTGATTCACATGCAACAAAGGCAATGTCTGCGTACAGCACATAGCACATCTCTGTCCTCTATTTACCCAGACAAAAAGCTGATGTTTTAAAGTGATATCCAAAGAGCACTGTCTTTTTTCATCATCAAAAAAAAATGATGCCTCCATGTGAGATTTCCACCGAGGCGTATTCATTTCTCACAGAGCTAGCGCTACTGCACAATAAACGTTTATTAATTACTTCAGCGCACACTGCAGTGATGACTTTTAAACTCCTTAAAGACTTTTTTTTCCCCTTTTTTGTCGAAGTGAAAGAAAATAGTTTACGTTGACATTCCTCTCCACTTTCAATGTATATCTATACCTATTTTAAAAGTTAAAGTACATTTCATTTGTAATCAGTGCAGAAGGAAAACTGCGCAACAGGTTTGGAAAAAAGAGACAAGGACTTTCGAGGGAAGAAATGGGATTTTTGCATAGACATCATTTGGGGAAAGGAAGGGAAAATATGTGTTTAATCATACGTGAATAATCAGTAAATTAGATTTTTTATTAGTAAGAGAGATATTTTTCCAGCCCTAACATTAACGCAATTAAAAATGAGTAAAACAAAATTCTCTCTCACTCATTATGCCACATCCAAACCAAAATTATAGAGAATGTATCTGTAATGCATGACCAGGTGCATGCGTGTCCCCCTGTGTTCAAACAAAACCTAAACACATTTCTCCATTCGCCTTTCTGCTTTACATATGATTTAACACTGCATGACTTTCACTATGACTAAAGGCATACAGTAGCATGATGCCAGTTTTATGATGCACAGTGCCACAATCACCCTTAGGACAGGAAGGAAAGAAGTTAAGTATGAAGGGCAGAATGTGAGGGGACGCAATGCAGCTGGGGGTGGTGGAATCTACTGATTAAAAAGAAGGGAGAAAAACTGACTTTGGCTGGAGGTCACTTTTAGATCGCCCCGAGCAATTGTTCCAAAAGCTGTGTTTTTTCCTCTAAAAACACCCTTGAGATGAGCACTGGAAAGGTTAGGGTGTTAAAACGGCCAGTATTAATGGCAACTCGGCTAAACTAAAACAGATTCTCAGGGTTACAACCTCCCTCAGTGGCTGTGGAGTGGAATGCTTGAGTAAAATGTGTGACTTCGGCCCCCTGTCTCTTCAAACGGCACGTATTGTGGCCTCTTCAAGGTGAGTGTTGCCACAATCTAGCAAAAATACACTCATCACTAACCATTTTATGTGATTTTCGGGGACCTGTCACATTCCTCTGCAACTTTTCCCTTCTCTCTTTGTTTCCTCAACACTCTCTTTGTCCTTTTTGAGTCGTAAATTGTTTTTTGGTGAATTGCTTCTCCTTGGGCTTGTCATTGCGCTTTTCATTAAAGGAAAGTTGTTGGAAAGTTTCTGTTGAAGGACACTCATGGTGTCTGATGTTGTTTTGAGCTTGTATGGATAGTTGTAGAAGTGTATTTCCACAGGGAGTTTTTTTACTCCTCGTTTTACAGCAGACTGAATAAAAAAAAAAAAACAACAACACTGCACACATAGATGATCTGCATGTCAACTTGATTATATTTTTAAGCAAATTACTTTCATTATTATATAGTGATTAATCAAATCACACAAATCAACATTTGCTAAAATAAAAACATTAATTAATTAAAATTTAAAAAAGACATTACTCTGGTAGACCTCAGGTAACAAGTGTGCATTTTTCAACTTTGAATAGTTCAGCTTCTCTGTATCACTTTGATCCCCGATTCAAGTAGGAAAAAAAAAAAATGAATTTTTCGTCATCATTTTCTTCTGCTCAAGTGTATGGCAGCCCATAGAATCGCATGGTAAAAAGTAGGGGTGGATTTTATATCTTGATCAATCTTGGAGACGTCCACGATCTACTTTTAAAGCAAATCATAGAAACTGTGACCTTTTATGTCCCTGTAATAATGTTAAAATACAGCAATGACTGCCTACTAGATTGCTGTGCTGACTGGCCAAATTATATCATGTGTCTCTATCATGTGTCTTTTATGCATGGTGACACATTTGAAAAACAATTCAGTAGGGAAAACAGCAGTAGGGTTCAATTTTGGCTTCCAATGATTATTAAATGTGATAATCAAGATAAAATGATCATTGTGCTCCTTTCCTTTAAAGGGCTGTGCTTCGCCCCTCCTTAAAAGCCTACACTTAACGTCCAAATCAGTCAAATCACGTAACGTGACTTTCGTAAAATGAAGTCTGCTGTAGGACATGCTTTATTTTAAAAAGAGTTCAGAGTTTTTCCAGCATTGAGAATTACGGGGCGGCCACCTCCGTCAAATTTCGTGCCGCCTCTGGCTGTCGACAAGACTCGCGCCCGTTTCACACATACTCCGTTTGCAGTGTGTATGCAGTGCATATTTTTTTTCTGTGCCCATGTTAACGGGTTCAGGCAGGCAGTGACATGCTCAGATACCCCTTTTCAGTGTCAAATTTTGTCTATCACCTGCTGTCTTTCAATGGGCTCATATTTACTATATAATAATAGCTTCTCAACACAGAGACTGGAATGATGGTTAGTTTATGATAGAAGCCATTGACAATTCTGATCACACCACAAACCAAATGGGGCATTATAATAATGTTGCATTAGATGTCTCTATTGTCAAAGAAATCTGCAAACATATAAACCCCCTTTGAAGTGTGCAATCTCAGTGCCACAAGTGGCACCAAACAGAATTGCAAAAATGATGATTCAAATCCAAGCAGGTTCTCAACCAGTTTCACCCTCTTCAGAAAATCAGCCGATGGCAAATGGCTTACTTACAGTTGTCTCTGTACATTAAACTCTAACATTAATCTCAAAATGTGTCATTAAGTGAAAATCCTTGTTTAAAATTAAAACCATAAACATTAAGTCTGACAGTATCACCAAACCTGATTCTGTCTGACATCCTGTAGGTCTTTATAGATTAAATTTAGATCTTTAGTGCACATTTTAAGATATAGTTGTGCTACCAGATCACGCAAGAAACAAAACCACACACTAACTTCACGAGGGAGCTCTTAGACAAATATAAAAGCTCTTATCCTTCTGAACAAAGGGACTAATGGCACCACGCAAGAAGAAATAGTGAGATTAGCCTGTGACCTTCTTTTCTTCCACTTCACTCTTCAAAAGAAAGAAAGAAAGAAAGAAAACAAGCCTGCTAACATCCTGCCATCAACAACCATTTTTACTGCAGCTCAACATCAACACGGCCTCTGAATCGGGACACGGCCATGTGCGAGATCTTGCTGTCCATTTTAATATTCCGAGCAGAGTGAGAAACAGACAGAAAATCAATAGCTTCATTTTTTTCAATATTAAAGAATAGGGGGAAAGGGGCAGAGCTCCAACCTTTTGCTATAAAATCTGAGATTGACTTTAAAGCCATTTGCCATTTGATCTAAGATGGGACTGAAGACAAACCCCGGGGCAGAATTATTTGATTAAATGTTGTTTGTTCTGCTTCGATCTGGGAACACTTGAAGAACTGGCACAAATACTGTTTCTTTCATTGGACATTTTACGTTTGTATGAATAAATACACATTTGAAAATGTTTGATTTGCCTGGTCTATCTTAAGACTTTCTGATAAGCAACTAATGATACAAAATTTATTTTTAACAAAAAAGTTATTTTTAACAACATAATATAATTATGAATATAACACAAATAATTGACTCAAGATGCTGATGGTTGAGCCACGTTCAAATCGGTTATAAAAAGCAGATAAACACACCTGTGACCACATATTCTATTAATGTGTCAAGTAGAGACATTGCTTGGTAACCAAAAATGGTCTACAATTAGGTGAATGAACTACATCACCTGGTGGTTGGATTGTTAATTCCAATTATTAATAAATCTAATTATTGAACATTATATAGCTGTTTCTGCAGTTTAATAAAGCACACCGAGTCTAAGAACACCCCTTAACTATGGCAAAATCAATGTAATTCAAAGCCTTTTGTGGTGTACATCGTTTTCTATAATAAAGACAACATCCCAAACAAAACTTCACAACTGAATTAGGCATCTTGTCCTTATTCAATAGTAAAGAAAAAATATCTTATTCATCACACATGGATAAAAGTAATTTGAAGAATTGTAACGGAGAGTGAAATGTCAGTCCGGTTCATAACTGTCCAAATGGCCTTGAAGACAACCTGGATGGAAGACAATTTATTGTATTGTAGTATTACTGTTTACTCTACTTCTGAGACGTCCCTGAAACCTCCCTGAATAAAAAAAAAAAAAAATAGACTTGTACTCAGTGGGGTGGTTGGTCTTCTTCCTATTCTTGATCCATGAAATTTTCATCATGAGCAACTTTCATGTTTCTTCCATAAAAGTAATCCAGCACAGCCAAAGTAGAGAGCAAACAACCTCACATCCATCTGTCCGTGCCTGGCATCAGGATCACGAATCTCACCGAGAGCCTATATTTGTTTTTCAGACATCAGAGCACTTGAAGTACAAAACTACAGAGCTGAGAGGGGTTTCTCTGAAATCTAGGCAATAGACTGAATTCTTGGGGTAACATGCTAGTCTAGCCAATGATATACCATTTTTACAAGAGGCAAAATCCATCAAGAGAAAAGTTGCTGTCTGCAGTTGAACTAAGTTACCAAAAGAATGAAAGAATTTAAAATGAAGGGGAAAAAACTACTTTAAATTGTTTAAAATAAAGAAATAAACCAATCAAATAATCTGAACTGATGGGCAGAGGTTTTACAAGATGAACAACAAACATATATTGGGGGTCCAAAAAGTCTGAGATTACTAGTGAAAATGCCTCTATTTTGCATTTTTATTATATAAATTACAATAATGTAATACTTTTTTCATTACAAAATATAGCATAAGCATAAAAAAAGTTTCATTAAAAAAAGCCATGTTTGTTTTATCAGACCAGGTTTTATCAGACCACATCATCCACTATTTAAGAACATTTATAAAAGATCTACAGTTCATTCTTCAAAATAAAGGTTTCAAATGGGGGTTTTCTAACCGATGCGAGATTAAAATGTGACAAGATTTCTCAATGAGGCGAAAAGTAGTTTCGTGACATTGCCATGACAGAGTGTGAGGGTGATTAGGAAAGAATATCACCGCTACGTTTACATTACGCCTCCACTGTCGTTTTGCTTTTTATAGAAATAAAAACCATTTAATTCAGTTGGATAACGGTCGCCGCCACTCCATCTTCACAGAGTATGCATGATCGCGAAAGTGAAAGTAAACGCGAGGGCGCATTCAAACGCCATTCCAATACCACGCGTTTTGAAAGCAGCTCCCTGATGAATGCAAATATCTCTCAATATGAAAGCTATTTTAGGCTGGGCTGTGTAGTTGTAACCATCTCTTAGCTCTGTATCAAAGAAAAAATTGGTCTTATTTGCACTTTGAATATTGAGAGAGTGCTTTGATTATGGTTGCACTTGTTTGTGCTCAATAAAATGAAGAGAAAACTAATGTTAACTAATGTTAATAAATGAGACCTTATTGTAAAGTGTTACCCTTTTTATTTATCCCGTTTTTATTTGTATGATCAATTTTTGGAAAGGAGTTCAGTTAGGAGGTCAAAAAAGGTAAGGTCTGTAAGGTAGTAAAAAGGCAGTAAGGACTGAAAAGACTGAAATCATACAGAAGAGAAGCCAGCCAGTCAGTTGAGTTTGTGGCAAAACCTTTTACAGTACTTGAGTATTGTTGTCTTTTACTGCATATGATAATTCATACTCAGAAAGTAGAACTGAAATGACATTCATTACAAGATGATTAGTTAAAACATTCCAAATACACCTGCAGATTATTTTTCTAGTCATGTATTTCATCTTTGAGGTTTTCTTAAAAATAGCGTGTAAAAATCTTGTCTCGTCTCGTCCTGATGAACTCAATCTTGAGTCTCGTCTCGTGAGCTACCTGTCTCGTCACACCCCTAATAAAGAACCTTTTGTCCAATGCAAAGTTTCCATGGACGTTAAAGGTACTTCATGGAACCAAAGATGCCAATAAAGAACCTTTATATTTAAGAGTGTGTATGGTCCCCTAATTACATTACCCACATGGTTAATTTGGCCCTGATTTTATTTCCAGGTTTAAATTACATTTTAAATCAGACTTAGTATAATGCAAATGCAGTCAAACAACAATTGGGTTTTTTTAGACTTATAGAAAGATCAGAAGGTCTCAAAGGATTAAGTAAACACCTGAGTGAAGCCTCATACCGAAACCGTAAAACAATACCAATAACCAACACATATGGCAAAAAAATTTTTGGTGATTGGGTATCAGGTTGAGAGCGAATGTATTCAGACTCCACTAAACCTGAATTCACACCAGTCTAGGAACCATGTCAAGGCTGTCTCCATCCACTGTCTCCATCCCACTCAATATGTCCAGACAACATTCTCAAGCAGCAACCTTCCATTGATTCATTCCCACTCTTATCTGTTTTCAGTTCTAAATTGCTTCCCAAGAGCACCTACCCTCCAGTTAGTTGCTCTCCTCTCCTTGCTGTGGACATACCAGTTAGCATGGTGTTGCATAGCTCAATTCAACCATCCTAATTCCTGCTGCCGTAAACGTCAGGGTTATTTCTCTACCTCTACTCTATCTAGGTGTCTGATTCCTCTAC
Source organism: Hypophthalmichthys nobilis (assembly GCA_037950665.1). NCBI lineage: Eukaryota > Metazoa > Chordata > Actinopteri > Cypriniformes > Xenocyprididae > Hypophthalmichthys > Hypophthalmichthys nobilis. The sequence goes on from CM075472.1 coordinate 9,418,225, forward strand.
CTTCTTTTGGCACACAACTTAATGAAAAACAAGATTCCTTCAAGTGGGCTGGATCTTCTTCAGAAATCAATACGAGAAGATTGCTGAGTAGTGGTGATTCAGTTTGCGGTGAACTGTGCAACAGGTATAGCTTAATGACATTTATATTCAGTGTAAAATATTATGACAGAGCAGCCAAGTCACTCTGTAATGATGGATTCAACTAAATCTAGATACATTAAAGATGACTGAGTAACTCAATAATGGAACTGTATGTTTTTGATGCAACCGAATTACTAAGCAAAATGTGAATGTGTGCCTGACGTCTTTAATGGGAAAAGGTGATATCTACACACGTGTTTGAAATAGTATTAATGTAGAATTAATGGAAATGTGTACTGACAAACACTGTGTGATAAGGAAAATTTGCTCAGGGATGGATTGGATCAAAAAAACCCCAGCAAATAAACTATTTAAAGATTTAGAGTGAGACAGAGAGAGAGAGAGATAGCGATAGAGAGATACAAACAATGTGTTACCATATTTTGGATAATGTAAAATTGCATTCAAATATGCTTGCATCACTATAAAATAATGGTGGAGGGTAACAGTTGTTAAGGCAAAATCGGCCAGTAAGGTATTTAAGGAGGGATTTAGCAATGGTTCAATTGCATTTTAAAAAAGCAACACACTGTAAATAAAAAATAAATATATAACATTTAGGTCAAAGGAAGGAAAAGGCAAAAAAAAGAAAAGAAAAAATAAGAGAAAATAGAAACAGACAACAAAAAACTCAATTATGAACTGAGTGGAGGCACAATTCCACAAAACTGCTGTGAAGTGTGAATGTGCAAAAGATACGTTCATGTTTGAATTATATATAAATTTGGTTACAAAACTGTCCCACAAGTCAACTGTACCACCAGGAAAAGTTCCAACGTTCCCTATGGTCAGTCCATCCCTGTTTATACTACATTAAAGGACAGTTCATTGCTAATAATCATTTCACTCTGCAGGGTGCAAGACAAAAGCTGTGAATTTTTACACAGACAAATGTGCTTAGACCCTTCCTGTAGAGAAAATCTTCCTTATCTGACCTGCACAAGGCTGAAAGTTCCACTAAAAAAAAAAATCATTAATTCTTAAGACCACCATTATCTCTTTTCCGGTTGTTGGTTTTAACATTCAACTGGATTCAGTCACTGACCAATTTAAAAAACGCTCACTTGTGATTTCTCCGCTTCGAGTCCTCGAGTCTTATTCCCCTGTTGCCCGCCTGTGAATTAGACTGACACTCCAGCCTGGCTGCAGCGAGCAGGCCATAAACCCTGCCAGTCTAGAGTGTGTAAAATAATAATGGCAGTGTTGCAAAACCCAAGCTGTGATAATAACAAGCTCTAATGGGGTGCTCTTATCGACATCGATTTCCAATAATAGAGATCATATAAAAAGTAGGTAATTACACTGTGCAAGCAGAGGGCGTCCTGTGCAAATATCATTATTATCAAATTGGAATGGAATGCCAGAGCGGAACATGCACCCATTAGGTCGGAGTGGCCCCGGGGAAATGCGGAAGAGAGGAGACACAAAAAAAGAGAGATCCCCGTCCACAACCCCCAGCGCCCTCCACCCTTGGAGTCATTCATACCCTTGGCGAGAGCCATTTCATCGACTGAAGCAGTGCCGTGGGCTAAATAAGTAAGGAGCTCTATTATGTCGGAGGTGTGTTTTTGAAGATGCGATCTACACAGCAAACAATACATTCTCATGACCAAACACAGAGCAGCCACATAAAACAACAGAGGCTGATATGAAATATATAGTGGCTGCAAAAAGTATGTGTCTCAGATGTGTGTGAGGAAACAGACTGAAATTTACTTTAAGCCCAAGCAGCTCTTGAATCTCATTTGCATGATTTGAATATGCACAAATGTGCATACATGCACATTTCTGTCTATAATTCATTTTACTTTTGCCACCATTATAGTAAAAGATATTATAGAACACTAATAAATTCATAGCACTGTTAAACCTTAGCATTTAAAATATTAAAAATGCAAAATTAATATCCATTTCTCATACTTTCAATGTAGTTATGTCTAAGTTTACCAGGATTGGTTGGTAAGGTGTAAGGATTGACTTAGCAAAGGGTCAACTGACCGTTCGCAAAGACCCGCCCCCTTTAGTTACTGTTGTTATGTCCGACAAGCCATGCCGTTCTCTCGCCACATATGTTCTCACGCAGTGAAAAAGGTACATGCGGAGCAAAGAGGACACTGACAACGCGTTGACAGACAAGAAAGAGAAGGTTAATTTCGACATGAAACAAACTCTCAAATTTCAAATATTGTAATTAAAGAAATTTAAACAAAAAATACTGTTTTGTGGCTCTTTAATGTGTCGTGACAAATCGCCGTAGTGCCTCAGTTCAAGCGGCTCCTGAACCGATCATCTCTTCTTACTAGTTAATTTATAGCATCAAATAAACATGAAAGAACATCAGAAAGAATGTTGTTTCAACCGTGGAAAGACGTCAATACACTCCATTTTTCAGGTTCAAGTCCACCGACGTAATCTACTAAATCCCCTGACTGCTTTGTCGGACATAATGGTGGATTCGGCGTTATGATTGGTTAGTATCAGCCTTAATCTTAATATTGTGCATGAATGATATCTGTAAACTGCAACAATCATCAGTGAAAACTGTCATTTCTCACACAAAGACTCATATGGACTTTTTTTTTTTGATGCTTTCCTTTCATTTTTGGAGCTCGACAGCCCTTGATCACCATTCACTTTCATTGTACAGAAAAAGCAGCTTTAACATTGCTAAACACAAAATAAAGAAAATGAAAGGGGTTAGAAATTACATGAAGGTGAGTAAATAATTACAGAACTTTAACCTCATACATCCACACCAACAGGTGTCAGCATAAAATCGAAGACCACAGGGATAAGGCAGCAAAATGCCAACATTCTCTACTCTGTTTCCATACAACTGGGAAGGGAACTTAATATAACAAATTTAAAAGTAAAAAAAAAACAACAACTTGTCATTTCATCTGGAGCAACAGCCACATGGAATTCCAATAGTGACCTGATCCGCCGAGCTGCACACGCATTGACATGATAATGACTGAGAGCACTTTTTTACCGACCTTATTGGGATTGCATTTCCAATTTGCCTGCCGCTTGCTCTTTTTTCCTATGCATTAAAACATGAGAATAATTAGAGTGTGTATGATAATCGATTCACATCATGTTTCACCCTGAGCCATAAACATGCATCGAAGAGGACGTGACCTCGACTGCAGGTATGACGAGGAAGCCTTTTTCTCGCTGCCTTTTTTGCATTGTTGATCAACCCTCACCTCGCTCACATTCAATCAAAGTCACCACACCATTATTCATTACAAGTATTTGTTTTATGAAATCTCAGCCCAGGGGTGTGTTGTTTGTCCCCTTCCGCACACACATAAGCACATATGCCCCTCCCACCTCTGGTAAAATTGTGCTTGTAAATGAAATCAGGCTTAACCATGCGTTGGCTTTTCATCAATCTCTGTGTGATGGCTGCTCGCCCTTGATTCATGGCTTCCACCCTCTCCGGCTCCTCCCTGTGTGTGCAGATATGAGTAATGACCCTCTATACCCAGCTCCCCGTTGAGCTGTCGACCTAAGGGACAACCACAGGAACCGAGGATCACCCCTATCCATTACCCTCTCTAAACACATTCATAATCACACACGTACGAGTATACATTCTCCCTCTTTCCTCAAAAGTCCCTATCCTTAACCATTGCCATCGAATGATTTCCGTTCAGGCAGTAAAAAAGCAGCTAGAGGGTGTTTGTGTGTGTGCACTCAGCCCTCCCAGATATCCACGACATCTCTATCTGGCCAGTCCGACACGCCATTAGCATAAACAAGCACCTGTGTCTGTGTCTACCTGTCAGGGTCCTGTCAGCGTGGGTCTGCAGAGAAGAGCATGGTGCATTAACCCGGCCAACTTATCTCCAGCGCTGTCTACAAAGGGGGATTACAGTGCAGGAATTGCTTTTGGGAGTGCTGTCACTCAGCTGCTGATTAGAGCACCACTCCGCTTCTCTATTGCCTCGCAAACAACAGGGAATTCCGATGGCCCTGGCGCCATCGTTCCAGATCGGACGAATCACGTTCCAGACGTTAATTGGCCGTTGTCGTTATCCCAAATCCGGAGAACTTGACGTGACCTGTTTGGAAGCGCCACCTCTTCATTAATAGCGGGGGGAGGTTCACACCTCGCAGCGATATAAACACTCTATAGCTACGAAAGGCTAATCTATCGAGAGGAACTCGAGGTCAAATCAAACCGGCGCAGAAACTGCGCGTCTATACTGCCTGCTTAATTAAGCCTGGAACATAATGCTGATGGCTATATTTTTCTTCTGTCAAAAAAACATATTACAGCCAGCAGAGGACTGACAGAAAGCAAGCAAACCTTTAAATTAGGCTTTAATTAGCTCAGTGTAAAAAAGGAGACTGAGACCAGGCAATATGTAACTGATGACAGTTATCTGACGCTCTCACACACAGAGACAATGCCTAATTAGCCAAAACCTATGTAGCCTTTTCAAGAGTCAAACAATCATTTACTCATGTACAAGTACAATGTGCAATAGTGGAATGCAGAACGAAGAAATGTAGACAGCACAATCCTTAGGAGCAGTCAAATAATTATGCTTAAACTGGAAGAGAAAACGTACTGTACCCCATATCTTTTGCTGAGGATATCAAAATTCAAATCAAACTTTGTATTTCCAAAAATTAGCCTGGAGAAGGTTGTGCACACTGAGTTTTTTTTTTTTTTTTTTTTTAAGTCTGCATGAAACAGCTTCTCAAGCAAGAAAAACATAAGGTGGGACTTAAATTTTGTCCATGGGGAATTGATTGGAACACTGGATCATTTGCGTCTGCTATTGCTGTGATCTCATGTGAGTGACTGAGTTTGTAGATAGTATTTTCTCTTGATTTTAAGGATATTTTGCCAATTCTGGTGCTGTGTGGCCTGGCTCTTCATGTCCTATAATCTGTATCCTGAAGGAAAACTAAGAGAGAACCACTGTTATTCGATATGTTATTGAATATGAACATGAATTGTTATTCGATTTTTTTTTTTTTTTTTACCTCGCAAAAACTATATTTACAGGTACAACATAAAAACCTACCTCAAAAAAGCAGGGCATTTAACACTATAGCTTAACCATTGTCATTATAACTACATCAGCTGCCATAGTAATGACTAAAGCATCAGCATGACGCATGAGACATAAGAGAGTAGCAGCCAGTGTGAAAAAAAGTTCTCTGCTCATGTCCATTCATGGCATCTCGCCATCAGCGCATCAGAAAACATATGCGTCAGAGGCAGGGATGGACTGGCCATGGGGACTTTCCGCAGTGGGCCAATCGACTTGTGGGCCAGCTATCGAAGACCAAATTTAGACAGAAAATATGCAAAGATTTAAAGGGAGAAAATTTCCACCATCACCAGGCCGTACCATTTAAGCAATGGATCCTGGAGTACGCAGGAAGTATAAACAACGGTCTGTAGTCACTAAGCTCATAGATGCTCACTACAACCTATCACACTGACTTCCTAAGGGTACGTTTACACGACAACTTGCACTTTGAATCCTGTTTTCAAAAGTTTGCGTTTTTAGTCCCACAAAATGCCGTTGACGCGTAAACGAATGGCCAAAACGCATAAAATGTTTTTTGTTTTTAGTTGGAAACAGTGTTATGTAAACGGCCCCTAAAACATATATCACGCAGCAAGTAATAGTTTATATCAGTGCTTGTCAACCAGGGGGCCTTAGCAATCTTACAGAGGGCCACATGATGACCACAAAAATTTTTAGATCAAAAATTAGATAAAAAAAATAATTAAAACTTAATTAAAACTTAAATTCTAAAAATACAAAAAAAATCAAGATGTAAACTGAAATATTTATTTTCTCCCTTCAATGACTATTACTACTTTTATTGAAAAACATACAAAATTTTGAATCTTATAGAATCACAAAAGGGAGAATCTAAAAGGGTTGTCCCTATTTTCTTCATGGCCATGGGTGTGTTTTGGGCATAATGTGCAATAAACCAAATTAGAGTCTCATCTCCCATTCCCTTTAAAAGCCAGTTGCGCTCGCACCATGGCAGAATCGCTATTTACATGGCGGAATTTGCAAGCGGAAAAACAGAATGCTTCTCTAGCGAGAAAACAGATCTGCTTGTGCGCAAGGTTAAAGCGCGCGAGCAGACCATCTCTGGGACAAGCCGAATTCCACCAAAGCATTTTTATCTTTATGCACACAATAATAATCTTTTACAATGTAATCCTTTTACTTTTTATATTTGACGTGTCTTTGTGTGTGTAATTAGCAGAGTGTACGTGTGTTGTGCACCCGCCTATAGGCGCATATTACTAACATGCTCTTTAAAGACACTCTGTGGTCAAAATCAAGTTTTTAATGTTGTTTATATGTGTATGTAGTGTTTTTAATATGCTTTAAGACAAACCATGTGCAAATTCATAAGTCAGCACCATTGCTGAGTATTTTATGTTTGAAACTGCAGTAAACCAAAGACAGTCTAGAACCCGCGGTTTGAAATCGTGGGTGCTTGTGACGTCACAGACTACCTTGTAACCAATCACAACAACGTGCCGGCAGGCTTTAGCATATCATTAACTATGACTGCTCTGAAGCAGGAAAGTCTCGAGAGAAGCCAGATTATCACAGTATATTTTCTGTTGATATGAAAAATTGTGTAGATTTAGCAATATAGCGAGTCTATTACAATGTTATGATGGACTATATGCCTTTCTCCACTGATGTTCTGAGTTGTTCAAAGCATTTCTAAGGATACGGATTGTTAGAAGGCAGCTGTCTGACTCTGAGATGAAGAACAGGAACATGGTTTGTGTAACATTAGCAACACATTATTAGCTGTTTGATAACATAGTCAAGCAAAAGGCTAATCATATTAATTCGTATTAATTAATGACAGAACCGTCGCAAGGGCTGTGCCAAGTGTGCGAGCGCATATAGGGGCTTGCACCAAAGTAAAGTTCATTAAAGTTCATGTTTTTGTCCTTCGAAATATTTTAATACTATAAAACTTAGCTAAAACAATATTGCTCTGAGCATGTGCATGTGACCGGGATTCATGTGCATATGTCAGTCAGTGTGGAATCGCACGCCAAGTTCTGAAAGAGCTATTCATTCCATTATAAATTCTGATTTTGGCCGCCTCTGGAATGGATCAAACCATAGATATTAGCCTACCTGATAAGTTCAAGTAAATACGCTAGAAATCCGGGCTCATTCAAGGATGTGCACTTATTTCATGTACGGAGAAGGCACGGGCGCCTGCAGGATTTCATCTGAATGTTTTTTTAAATCTGAAAACACCAAAAAGCAACGAAATTGTCAAACATCCATTTAGCGCATGTTCACAGAGGAAAACGGCTGCTTGTTCTCTCGATACTGCCTGTTTTACTGAGAAATCTCTTCAGGTGATTCAGTGAGAGAACAGTCCAAACATATGCAAGTGGATTCAGACCATTTTGCAAAGGCGTTTTACCAATTCATAATTTAAAACACAATTTAAGCATCAGAAAATATGTGAGCAGTTCAGTTGCACAGCTGTTGAACTGAATATACGAAGCAAAGCGAGCTTTTTTCTTAAATATCCACAACACAAACAACAAATTGCTCGTAACTACAGCAACAGTAGACTCTCCAAGCTGGCGTGAGCGATTGGAGGCAGGGCTAATTTGCATATTCATTGATCCGTGTATATTAAATGAGGCAAGGGTATAGAGTTACTTTTAAGCTATTTTAAGGCATGAAGAAATTTTTTTCACTTGATTTTTTTTTTTTAAATATGTAATTTTGGTGATCAACGATGAGTTTTAAGGGATAAAATAATTTACTACTTAATTTACTAATAATTTACTATACTTTAAAAAATAAAATAAATTGCGCCATTGACTTTAGACCAGGTTTCAGTTGGTCAATGGGCACAGTCATTTATAGTTGCCTTAAAATAGCAACGCACCAACAATGCACCTGAACACACCTCGTTTTCAGACCAGCAGGCCCATGGGTGAACAGATGGACGCAAGTGCATTTACTATTTAAACAACGTGGCGCAGGACGTGAAAGCGATAACTGCGTTGGGCTGAAACTAGCAAAAAACACTTGTGTCGCGCCTGGCGCCACATTGCGCCAAGTGTATGATAGGGTCCTATACGTTTGAGGGAACTGCCCCAATGCCAAGCTGTTGTACACATTTCCAAAAGTCTAATTTAAAATATTTCAGCCATTCAAACCAGAAGCACAAGAACATCTGAACAGTACAGAGAGAGCACATTATACATTTTATCAGCTTGGTTCATAAATATTAATTAGGTGACAATGACATTCAGCAAACTGATTTGCTGACAGGCAGGTGTGTGAGCACTAGCCATAGCAGGATTACTGCTTTCATATTTATTCAGTGCAAGTCCAATTCTGACGCTACAGGTTGTAATTTTTCACTGTGGTCAATCAAAACAAAATAATTAAAATAGCATAATTATTTCCTAAAAAGTAAGGGGACAAATTTCTAAAAGCGTTATAATGGAACCTCTGTTTCAGACTACAAATTACTAAATGTATTTGAGTTAGATGCAGGAAAATCTTGTTTTTGCTACCTGTCTGAAGAATGTCCATCAATAAATGTGAACATTAGGTTCAAGATGAAAACTACCACTGTGTTCCTTCAAAATGGAAGCTAGAATTTACTTGCAAAAAGAAGTTTAACACTATGGCTATACTTTTCCTAAATTGTTTGTTCCTCTTCTCACTTTGCCTTCCATCTTGGTCAGCAACCAATACAGAGTCTAGCCACTGTAATTTCAAACACAATATCCAGCAAATATGCAATTTTTCTAATTGCCTGAAGTCCTTCTTCTTAAACCACTTATGACAAGAGCCTGCCCTATTCCAGGGACCTGAAAACAGAAGTGTGATTTCCTGACGAGAACATGGCCCTGTGACCTGAAGCGAACAACCTCACAGTTAACAAACCTCAGAAAGTCTCAGCATTACAATGTGGGCTTCTCATTACCAGCACTCAGCCAATAAAGCTGTGAGGTACATTAATATTGTAGAAAAAAATACATGAAATGCAGCATGTGTAACTGAAATCAATTCTGGGCCCTAATTTATTGCGAATTGTGCTAGCACAGAGTTCATAACATTGATCCGTTGTAGCATTATTACTTGCTTTGAGTTTTAATGTCCCACAGTCCAACTTTTCCCCATTTTGTTCGGCATTTAAATGACCACATAACTCAAACTTCTCTACTCGATCTTGTTAATGTGAGAGATAATCAGTATAGTTGGGTTATTTGTGTGTTTTATGCATAAGCCCACGGCAGAAACACAAAGAAGATGCAGCCACATTAATGTAGATCTGATTTGCCTTGATCTGTAAAGTACATTTAAATGAGTTTTTTTTTTTTTTTACAAACTGTGTGGGAATGGGCTGTGGTTGGATGCCCTCTCAGCAGCTGGCTGCTTTGAAAAGAACGACTTTTTAAATTACCCATATATCACTGTCAGCACACAAGGGGCCGCTGTTCCAATGGCCTGCCAGCAGTCAGTGGAGGGCGCTAAGGTGGCACGGCAATCTCAGACCCTGCCCTCATGCCTCACTGCACCAGTCCAGGTACAAACACACACACACACAGCAATAGATTATACAGCCACACAATTTACTCACACCAAGTACACAATGTTCCCCGCAGAAAAAAAGGCCTGTGTGAGAACGGATTAAACAAAGCAGTTGATCACAGAACCTTCTAGGAAATGACTATGTACTTTTTGGACTAATAGATGCGATGAAAATGCTGTAAATAAGATAAATGAAATTGTTCTAGGCTTCTTGAATGTCTTATATTGTTCATTCCTTCTCTAAAGCAAGTCTAAAGCTGTGTCCGAAACCGCTCATTCACTAATCCCTATATAGTGTATGGCATTTGAGTGCACTATATCTACATGGAGTGAACGAAATGAAGTGAGTGAATTTGGACACTGACGTATACACTGCGCGTCGTCTGTAGCTGTTATTTATTTACAAATAAATTTATTTCAATATCAACATCATTATGGCAAATAAATAAATAAAAAAAAAAAATAAAACTAAAATTGTTACAGCATCTGATTGAAATAAATACCAAGTGAAACCCTTTTAAAAAATAATATGAATATGAAATGAAATTTCTGAATAAAACTTTAAAAGTCTATGTTAATTTATTTACAATGTCTATAATTTTTTATGTATGTATGTATGCATGCATGTATGCATGTATTCATTTACAGAGTTTCGTTAGTTAGTTGGTTAGTTAGTGTCACATCAAAACTCAAGGCTTTATTTTTGGCAAAAATAGAAAATTAAATAACTTTAAAAAAAATAAAAACAACAAAAAAATCATACACCATTTTACAACTCATTCAGTTTTTTTTCAATATTTGGTAGGAATCCACAAAAAATATAAAAACTTTACAGTATTCATGAAATCTCTAAATAAAACCATTAGGCAATTATTTGGTTCTGGACATTCTGATTGTAGCATTATAAAAAGCAAACATACAGGTTTGGTGCCAAGACACATGAATTGGGGAGGCATTTATATTTCTCAGGGGTGACAGCAAGCAAAATCATGTTTAGGGGTGTGGGTGGGTTTTGTGTGTCCCCCTCAGTTGAAATCGTGGTCCGGGGGGCGGCAGAGGGATGGAAGAGGCCTGGAAACATACAAAACTGAGCCTTACCGAAATGTGCACAAGTGCAATAGGATCTATTAAAATGCAGTCTATTGGCCACAAAACAATCCAGTTAAAATGAGAGTCAAACCTCTGGGTCCGAAGAAAATTATGTCCTCCCCTGACCTAAAAGCTGAACTAAACTCCAAACAAAGCCGGATTAACGTGCATTTTTTCCATTTTTAAACACAGTTTCTTGAGAAAGAGTTCAACCTGAGTGGCAGGTAATTAGCCAGCTGCGGCTTTGGTGGAGTTTGAAAAGCCGATGACAGCTTATGTCCCCGTGATAAACAGCGTGAACGGGAGGCAGGAGAGGAAGCCAGCCATACTGCACTCATCTGTTATACTTACAATTAACGCACTTAATTAATGAGAGAGATCTCAGTATTAGATCCGTATGCGACTGCTGCTGTGTAACAACATTTGCTGTTAAAACTAATTAAGCAATAAGAGTTGAATGCAAAGTGGTGTGGCTCAGAACGCATTTGTCACAAATGAGCGTGACGCAGGGCTGCGATAATGTCTCACAGCTGCCTCACCAGCCATTCGCCCTCAGTGATACAAGCACAAATGACCAAAAACGACAGGAAAACAAACCTTCCACAATAAAATGTACAACATTATCCATTATATTTTACTATTACTTGTCTTTCCCGGCACCATTTTGTCGCTGATGAGTTACTAAAAGACAAGATGACACATCTCTGCAGGAAGCCTCTCCTCTCGCTTGATTACAAACCCCAGTTGACTGATACAACCACTTAACAACTTGTTTTCATAGGTTTCGCACAAACAATATCAATTCACACTTGCGCCGTGCATTCATTTCCCCCAGCGCTATATAGAAAATGCCATCATGCAGCTATCAGCGAGTGCAACTTTAACGATGTACTGTAAAACAGTGTCTTCAGTCAGTGGTATTTAACAAGCGTTAACCCCCACCCCTTTACCCTTTCAATTCAGGTTCGCCTTCTTCATTAGTTTGGACTGAGTCTTCACTGAGGTAAACCCATAAAAAAGGAAAACTATTAAAAGGCTCAGAACAAGTGTTACAAGGTGCCTTTCAAACTTGTAATATGATAGATGAGGATGCTTGACACAGGCCGCAGTCTAGTATTTGAGGGCTTAGGATGTGTTATTTGAAGTGCCCGGTGCAGGCTTAAGACTAAACCTAACCAGAGCTTTACCCAGGCTTAGTCCTAATCCCGCTTGCACAGTGCCACATGGAGACCTCCACCCCCCTGGCCAACTACCAGACAGGCCGCCTGTTCAGACCAAATAAACGAATATAAACCATATGCGCAATGAGCATGTACTAAATGAAGTTTGCTGTGACTTTGATGCTCTGAGCGATCCGAAACAGCCCAATCATTCAATTAAAATGTGTGAATTTACTGGAGTGGTACATTGTGGTATTTTGACTATCTTTTTTTTTTTTAACTGAGTAGCAATTTAGCAATCCAGATGTTACTTGAAGTCGCGATTCGCCATGAAATGGAAGTAGCTACAGATCTTTTCTTCCATACACGCTTATAAAAATAAATCTTTGGTTCCCCAAAGAAAGTCAACAGTTCTTAAAAGAACCATTTTTTTCTTAGTATGAAGAATATTTTAAAAATCTAAAGAATCTTTTTTCCACTATAAAGGAACTTGTGTGCAAGATTCCATATATGTCAGGGTTTTTCCTACATTGAAATTTTTTTGGCGGCTGCCAAAACTATTTTTTTTCCCGCCAAAGCCTTATTTGATCAGTTATTGAGAGTTTATTAGTGATGCAGATGACTGCTGCGCTTGTGATAGGGCGCATGTTAACTGGCGGAGAGAACGAGAAGAGAGCCCCTCCCTCGTGCACGCAAACTCTCTCTGTCTTCAAAGTAAGCACCGTCTTTGCACTCTCTCTCCCTCACACATAATAATCTAAATCAACTGGCACGATGCTAAAAGTTCGGAAGACCGAATCCATGTTTCACGTGGCGCATTCTGAATTTTTTTTCCTGTATAACCGCTAGGTGTGAATAGTGCTCAAAAGAACTGTAATAAAGTTTGTAGATACGGGACGAAGGAGCCGGGAACCGGCGAACGTTTAAACATAACTTTAATATATAAAATAAACAAAGAACAAAACTAAAGTAATGCCGGCAGACCCTCGCGGACGTTTTGCACATAACGCGTCCACGTCCACTAATGTGCGATTCGTGACCTAATGACTCATTTGAACCGATTCATTTTAATAAATCATGAAAACAACTGATCTGTCCAACACTTAACTCACTGTCTGAATCGGTGTAACAGTTATAACAAATCATTTACTCGGAACAACTCTGAAATTAGAGTGTAAGTGTGCTTACCCCAAGAGTGTTTGGTAAGATTTAGCCTTAATTATATATATACCAAAATAATTTTCAGGTCTAGCAAAGAAGCATCTTCTCTTACAAAGCTATGAAATCACAGATTTTTTTGCAAAGAGGGCAAGAAAGGATTACAGTGAGAGTGGCGGGTACTTTATTGTCACGGGTACTTTTAAGTGTGGCGGGTACTTTTTACTGCTTGTGTCGATGACCATGTCTGTCAGCCACCATTTTTGACCCAGGAAAAACCCTGTATGTTAAAGGTTCTAGTGTATGGTGATGTACACAGATTATCGAAATAAGTTATCGAATAAGTAACAGATTATCAAAAAAGCAGTTGCTGATTGGATTTTTAAATAGAGGCAGAATAACGCAAGCTTTCAGGGTTGGAATTAAAGGCCAAAGCTTACTTCGGTTTTTACACGTACCATAAGGTATGAGAACAGTGTGCATGATGTGAATTCCCACATCAGCATAATTCATGCATACTGTACGCGTGCAGCTTGATTTTTGTAACCGCATGTACTTTGACGTCAATCTGCATTGACAAGAACTTGTGTGAGGGGTTTATGAGTTACCCGCAACTCTAGTTTAAAAGAGTACAAAGACCACTTTATCAGTCATAACTTCTGGAGAGAAATAGCACACTGGACAATAATTAAACATTCTAGTACATATGTGTACAGTAGCACAAGCTTTAAAAAACTATACTTTGGGCTTACATGATTGGAGAAATCCTGCATATAATTTTGAAGTTATGAAAATTTGATTAACAATTATGAGGTTGAAATTTAAAAAAAAAAATGAAACATGCACGGATGAATCATTCTCAATACAATCTATAACATGCATTTAGAAAATAGGGTGAATTTTCATTCCATGTCAACTCTAAAAGCATTGTAGGCAATGCACAATGAGGAAGAAGGACTCACTCTCTCTTTAATACACACAACTTCTGCTTTCTGTTCATGTATGTAGGTGAATGTAAATGAGAAAAATGAGCCCTGATGACAGTAATAGCTTATCTTCCAAGAGATTAGGTGTTCACCTTGAACCTGTCCCAAGGCCAAAAGCAAACCCCATCTGAGCAACTAGCTGTCAGATGATTTGATTGACTTCAATAAGGTCGCATCATAAAACACTACTGACCAGCCTCCAAGATAAAATACTCTCAGAGTGATATACGAACAGACGTCATTAGCATCGATATGCGATTCTACAATTTCTTATTTCATAAAAGGTCAAAGAGGGCAGTGATTCCAAACTATGTACTAAAGAAAGCAAGAGTGCTGCTGTTCTAAACACCAGAACTAACTGTTGTATAGACATTAAATTAATTCCCATTAGTCTATAATGGACTTCAAAAATAAAGCAAATTGATATTTGTGGTTACCTTATCAATAATCTAAACAAACACACACAGAGATCAATAGAGAATGTCTCACATGAATGAATATTGCCATAACTGCTATGAAACAAATGCTTGTTTTACTGGCCATCACATTCAAATGCTTAAGTTAGGTTGTAATCACTGTAGATCTAAATGGCCCTTGCCATTTACCACCAGTTGTTTCCAATAGTCATCATAATACATTACCATGCCCTCAAACAGCTAGCATTTGACTTGTCTTTAACCTAGCAAGCAGGTAGGTGGGGGGCTGGGGAAGTGCATCATAAACTGCATTATGAAATGAGGTCATGAACGTGTGTCACATGGAGGTCGTAATATAAAACAAGCACAATCGTTTCAGTTATTGAAAGCCTGGGTCAAGACCATGAAATTACCAATAACAAGCGAATGGAAACTAAGAGGTTGTGCGTGCCATACAATGATGTTCAAATGTTCAAAACCTCTTGTAGATCTTCTAGACTACATTTTTGAAGTATTTTTAACATGTGTATAAATCTGTATGAAGTGTAATAAATTCATATATATATATATATATATATATATATATATATATATATATATGCGCCAAACTGACTCGCAGAATTCTTGCCTTTGCAGGTACAACGGAGCAGGTATGATATTATTTTTAAAACGCTATTAATTGCACATAATTTTTGTAATTAGGAAACATGAAACACAGGCGACCAGTACATTTTAAAGCCTGGGCTGTTAGGAAACACTGTTTTATATCCATACAATAAAATGCCGTAAAGGTAGGATAGGCGATTTTGGTTGAAACTCTCTTCACATCCTGATAGCAACCAAAAATATAAGTGGTCTTAATAATAAAACATGTACATATATCTTCTGTGAAGGTCTCAGGACCAAAAAATGTTCATCCAATCATTGCATTCGGTCTGAATTCGATATGATCCTGCCCGTCATCATATGCATTTCCATACCTCCGCAAACCCTGCTAGCGCACTAAGCATAGACATCACACATCATCAGCTTGTTCAATAAGGCTATGCAGAGTTGTAGACACACAGCCACAAAGCAGCAAAAACAAACAGCAGCTGCCTTATACAGTTCCTCCTGAATCAAAACAACAAGTTTATGCTGCGCTCATGCCATGTCGTAACTGTAATTAAGAGATGGCAACCCATGACGTTCTACCTGGAGCTGTTCACATCCTCAGACTCAGATTTATGCATTTCTATGCCAACACTATCAACCGAAATGAATCTGCAGCAGGTGGTACAAGAGCTCTGTAAGTTGTTTACATTCATCATTATTATTGTAATGTTATGTGCTTTGAGACATAAGGTAATTTAACATCGTCTCTCATGACGATTTGCAGAATCTGCTGTGTGCGTTCATGTGTTTTGAAGGAGGCGTGGCTTTGGAGAGACAGCTCTGAAGGGAGGGTGGGATCTCATGCTTTCAAAGCTTACTTGCTATTACTAGCCTCTCCGCAATTGCCTACCCTCCCTTTAAAGTGCCCCTATTTTGCTATTTGAAAGCTTCCTAATTCTGTTTAGGAGGTCTCTTACAACAATGATGAAATATTGGAAGAACTATTATTCAACCCAAACCTGCATCGCATGGACGACCTGAGCAGTTTCTCAGTGATATGCTACTCAGTTTGATGTTCATCATGAGATGTTGCAACTGTAATTCCTCACCATCAGCATTAACAAGTGTATGTCCATCAACAAACCAATGTATATATTTCTAATTTCTTGCAGTGCTCATGTGGGAACTGTATTATTAACAGTATCAATAACAGTGCATAGGTTAGCCGAGCACTAACGTCAATGACTGATGTAACATTTTAAATGTAAAACAAATCTTGCTTAATCCTTTATCATTACTTTAAGAACATCAGACCATCTGCAGGTGTCTCAGAGGTCGGTAAAGCACCTTCACTGGCCTTTTTTCCTGATAACTGTGAAAGAGACTAAAAATACTGTCAGTTTTGGACATACAGATATGAGTTATACATCATTCAAATCTGTGAAATGTCTTTATTTATTTGTGTATACTCACAGTCAAAACAAAATTGTGCTTTTTGCAAAATAAAGAAAACATGCGCAATCTGTCGTCTCTTTCTGAATGAAGTCCATTCTGATACTCCTCAGAAAATGAACTGTAACTTAGAATACTTATCACAAAAACATGAGACATTTGTCTAAAGAAATGTTGAAATGTTAGGTTTTAAATAATGTAAGTCAAATCAAAAACAAATATTCTGTGTTCATTTAATCTGTTCAAAAAGAGAGAGATGTCAGTTGTTCGTGAGTCACCTCATTATCCGCTCATACGGCCACGCCTATGGAGAGCGCGCATCATTCAAACACAAATTCAGAGTCAACGCCTACATCAACTCGAAAAATGCATCAAGCTTAGTCAGATTCATGTACTTTTCATCGTTTGTATGTTTGTCTCCACATATTATGGCAGCCTAGTTTGTGCTGAATACAGTGTAATGACACTTTTGCCATTAATATGTTTATAAGTAACTGAAAAAAGCACAGATGTCAGGGCATGTCAAAACTTCTCCAGGGCCCCAAAAATCCTCAGACCCCAGAGGATTAATGGACACAGTTTTAGGTAATAGTGGGCCCACAGCTGATTAGCAGAAGTATTTCAGAAAGACAGTAATAACGTGAGTTAGTAGGTTAGCCGGAGACATACACAATATAGAACAAAACACAAAACTATGTATTTTGAACACTCCAGCTAAAATATATATAAATAATTAATCACACTTACAGGCTGCGATTCTGAGGAGCAAGTTGGTCCAAATAAAGCAGGTACTGTCCCATCTTTAACCACTGATTCTTCACAGCCTCATCCTGTGGAAGTGAAAATAAACTGAATTTCCTTTTTTACAGCGCAGAGCACAGCGTATTGTTGACATGTTATCCACACTAACGAGCTACAGCGTTTGAGTAGGGTTGAAGTTTTCGTGGGATGTCCAAGCAAAGCATAGGCAGGCATTATGCAAATGTATTAACTTGTGACAAAATGAACTTTGCGGAAATGAGATCAAATTACAAACAACTCGTTTAAGAGGTTCAGAGTCAACTCTTTCTTTTGAGACAAAAACTTTATTTATGATGCACTTTCAGCTTTACAACTTTGCAGACTGCTTACATTCACATACAGCTACATTACACACTGCATGAAAGGTAATTTTAAAAAATCCATAATATAGGCACTTTAAGTCAAAGATAATTTACAGACCCTGCTCACAGTTCAGACACCGACATAAACAGACGCCAACATGACACGACAATGCTCAAACCAGCGTACTTCAATCTGTTAGCGTTCCACTCTACTGCTTGTGGTACACATACCATTCAAAAGAGACCTCAGGAATGCTAAGAGGTTAAACTCCAACAAACCCATTTTAAGTAGCCTACTGTAAAAGACGAATTAGAAAACTCACAACAAGCATTTACCAATGATTATTTGATGTAAAATCAGCTCTCATTTACTGTTCAATTAATCTGGCAATTACACGATCATACATGCTGCGCGATGCTCGCATTATAGTTATTTAGTTCTTTTACGTAGGATTGCGTAATTCAAGGCTTCTGCGGTTTCAAAGACCACACCCACATCTATAAATCAAAGCTGATTGGCTGATGACACTGACAATCTAAGATTAGCTCCTTGCTTTTTTGCATTGTATTTTGAAGACCTCTCCAAGTAGGGCTCGAGCACAGGGAATGTCAATGACTAAATTCTGATTGGATAAAATTTTATACATACGGAAAGACGGGAAGTAGACATGGTTAGAAGATTCATAAATAATGACAAATCACTTAAAAGAAATGTGTTTGTTTGTTTAGTCATCCTCACAATTGTGACAAATGTATAGCCTATACATTGTATTACATTGTATATATTGTCTAGAGCATCTGTTCTCAATCTTTATAACTCTAAGGTCCTCTATTGTCAATAATTGAAGGCCCCTTTACTCAGGCTATGATGTTTCCTTTTGTACTTCTGTTGAAATCATGACAATGATGTTTTTCTTTTTTTTACTAATTTAAAATAAAGCTGTTTTGATCTTAAGGTGTTTGTGTAGTTAATGTGTTAATGCATTGTTCCTTTTTAAATGCATATGTAACCAAGCTATTCATGTAAAACATTACACAATAAATATCTGAACAGAATGAACTGAATTATTATTACAGTTTTGTTGACAATGTTTTACACTGCAGTGAAAACAACTGTCTGAGTGTCTGAGTGGTGCATGTCAATTTCCTGATAATGTCATTTTTGTCATGCCAGTTGCACTACATTTTAGCAGGTTTAACATTTTATTTGGTAAATTATTTCTAATTGTAAAACATCTTGCACCACCCTTGCAAGTTAACTAAGGCTCCCGGCTCACCGCTGTCTTTAAGGTGAAGTTTGTAAGACTACAGTCATGCAGGTTTGTCTTGCATGATTCCTGTTTAACATAATACCAGATATATTAATAAAGACAGTAATAAAAACTGTCTAGCAGTAAGACCTTAAAAAGACCTGTAGTCTATAGTCAGGATTCCAGCAGGACTTTTGTGTGATCAGGACAGAAACTAGAAGGTGTCTGACGCCATCATGTGGCCGTATAGGAAACTCAACCACTAGTCACTGATCCTAAAAAGTATCATGAGTCCACAACTTATATGTTATGAGTTGTGTTGTAAGTCTTCTGAAGCCATATAATAGCTTTTTCTGTTATAAAAAAAAAAAAAAAAGATAAACTTGAAGTTATAATTCAGAGTTCAAATGTCTTTTATTCAAGTGCAAAAGATTAAGACATAAGAAAAAGGCATCTAGCATCACTGATGGCAAACCTGTCATATTTTTTATCTGAGTAATGTGAATGAGATTTGAGAGCATGAGGGAAGATTTTCAGAGAATAACGGATTAAATTTTTGTCTGTTCATCACAAATAGCTATTGTGTGGCTTCTAAAAACTAGGAATATAGTGCATGGATGGTTTAAAGTGAATTTTGAAAGAAAATTTTGAAGGAAAGATAAGCTTAAAGTTTAATTTATATCCTTAACCCTTACCACATTACAGCACCTTCTCTAACATTATTTATCAGTGAATATCTCCCAAATTGAAATTAGATTTCTAATAGGTAGGTAAAGAGGATGCATTAAAAACACAAGTACACAGTCAGTCAAACAATACAATTTCAAGTACTTACATGTGGTGCAGATACTGTAATTATTTCAGAAATGTACTGGTTGTTCTGGGGAAACAAAAGAACAAAGCTTATTATATCCATGCAACATAAAAATAACATTATTTATAATTTATTTTAATATTATTCATTTTTATATTAAAATAATATTATAAAATATTTATTGGCCAGTAAAGGGCTTTAAAAGTGTATTTGAGAAGGGCATCTGTAGTAAATAAACAAAAACAGACCAAACTCTATATTAACCACTTGTGTTATTCTGTATGTCTAATAACAAACCAATGATGTCAATAGGTAGCAGCTAAACTAGTCATGTCGGCCATTTGAAACCACAGTTTTTGGTTGTTCACAATATGCTGAATGACTAAGAAAACTAAGACAATAAGTTAATGATTTCCATTTGTAGTATAGTTCATTAGATTCGTTAGCATCGCGGTTAAATCATTCATACGACATACTGTGCAATAAACGAGTGGTAAACACTGTAAAAACGTAGTAATTTATAATAAATTAAGTTTATATATGATGTATATACATAGTAGACTATGTATTTATATTTCTTTGGCTATAGTTTGCAAACCTTAATATAACGGAGACCCGAACAAACCACGAAAGCGGCGGCAGGCTTTGATGAGAGAAGCCGTTACTTTCAAATCAGATCGATGACGAGCTGAGCTTTTTTTGCGCGCGAGCAGCGCGAGAATCAGTGAAGCGATGACACTGCAGAGGAATAGCAGCAGGGTAGGGTTGCACCAGCCGTTCGTAAGTTCTTTCTCCACACTAGAGGCCTAGTAACTACTAGCTAGTTTGTAACCAACTCTGTACTTTATTCGGCTGGACTATTTGTTCTTAAGGCAAAACGTAGCTAGCAAGTAGGTCGTAAGCTCTCCGTAAAGTAATGCGTAGTCGCATAATATGACGTTTACCCTCAATGATCCTAAAGCAGCCTTCAAATACGTGAGCAGAAGTTGTTGAAATGCCGTGAATTTCAGTTAATCCTTCATTCTAATTTATTTTGCCTCACGTACGTAACGGTAAATTAAAAAAAAAAAAAGAATTCCATTAAATACAATACTACTTAATCGTGAATAACAAGTTTTTTTATATGTAAAAAATATTCA
This sequence comes from Hypophthalmichthys nobilis, assembly GCA_037950665.1. Classification (NCBI taxonomy): domain Eukaryota; kingdom Metazoa; phylum Chordata; class Actinopteri; order Cypriniformes; family Xenocyprididae; genus Hypophthalmichthys; species Hypophthalmichthys nobilis. Next base: position 9,439,123 of record CM075472.1, read on the forward strand.
GAAACTGTATTTGAAACGAAATTAATAAGGATCAATAAATAAATACTGATAAATTTAATTATTATGACGGATTTTATTTGACATGCACAACATGGAATGATGGGACCGATGCACACAAGACCCCCTTAAATGTTTACATATCTTACAATAACCCTTTTGTAGAATTTGAGTTCCTCTAAGCACTTCGAGGTCTCATGGTAATGAAAAGGTCCGAACATCAGAACTGAATACAGAATGCTTAAAGGATTCCATAAGTTCCTGCAAGAACTGCAAAGACTGTCAATGGTTGCACCACCAGAAATCCTATATATAGGAGAAAGAGCTTTGAGGCACTTAAAATATATTCTGAAGTTCCTTGAGTATCTGACAGGATATCTGAGGCACCTTCAGTTTTTACAGTGTAGGGCTGGACTTGATTTTGTCCACAGGGAATTGATTGGCTCATTGTGGTTTGCTATTTGCTGTCATCTCATGTGAGCGACAGTAAACATGTCATCAGAGAAGAGATGACCCTGCAAGAGGGGAAGGGTACCTTAAATACTGTACTGAATCTGAACAAAGAGCCAGTTCTCATTTTGAGAAATGTATTTGTCAAAAGGCTCAACTCCCTCTGGTGGACAAGTTTGTGTAGCATGAGGTATCGGCTGATAAAGCAACCATGAAGCTTCTCATGAGGTAAAACCACTAAGGTAGGACAACTGGAAAATCTGGGCTTTCTTGAAAACTCTTCAAGAAAAAAAAAAAAGTAAAACAGGCACTTTATCACACTATCAATACGACAAAAAGAGGGGTTTTAAAGTTTCTCGATAATAGGTCCAAACTACCTTCAGTGCATCTTATTTAATTGTTAGCCTATGTTTTATATAGACAATTTGTCAAGTATTGATTTTTGGAGGTGGAGTTATGGGAATGAAGTTGAATTTTTCTAGAGAAACTCCCTCATGCAGCTTGAACACTATAGGTCACCTTTTGAAGCACCATCTGAATGATTATCAAAAGATTAACAAGAATGATTAAGTGATATTACATTTCAAACCACTTTCACTAGCATACTGTAGATAGAAGATGCCTGACTAGATGCTTATACTTGCACAAAAGAGACTTCATTTAGCTTATATTTAATTTATTATTATAAGCAGTTAACTATAAAACAGCCCTATAACCTCTGATAAGACTGCAAGATAACGCAAGATAACAAACATGCAATCCATCTAATAAACCTCAATGATAATGTGAACTTAAGTCTGCAGAAACTGATGGCAAAGCACCAAGAGGCGAGAGAGCTGAAAATCCATAACCATCAGAAAAAAAGAAAGACTGTTTCTGTGTAAAACAGAGTAGTGGAATAGTTGTCATGTTATTGGCACTAAGTATTTGCTGCTTATATTCCCTGCGTCTCTCTCTCTCTGCTCCAGTCAGAGATTGCTGCACAACAGGAAGAAACAAACTACTGCTGACCATTTTTGATGGGTTCAGGTGGGACTACGACAAAGATGTGGACACCCCAAACCTGGACAAAATGGCTGAAGAAGAAGTCAAAGCAACATATGTCACGCCACCTTACCTGACCATCACTAGTCCAACACACTTCACCCTGTTATCTGGTAAGGAGAAAAAGACAACAACCCATTAAAAAAGTCAGTGTAATTTTGAAATTCATTTTCTGTTTAAAGTATTTACTTGAGATAATTTATGGTGACCCCAAAACTGCAGGTTTTATATCAAATAATAGTGCATGCTTTTTTACATCAATAAAATTGTTACATTATATCTATTGCGGACAATAGTGCTGATATTTATGGTATATTAGTAATTAATCACACCACTGAATATTACATGAATTATATAATAATAGAAGTGGTATTTTTATGAAAATGTGTGTGCTTTAATGTGAAATTACTATAATATATAAATTATAAAGTAGTAAGTAGCAGTGAAATTTTTTAATGAAAATTTGTGTAAAATGAATTTCAGGATTTTTATTATTATTTTGATTGTTATTTGTTTTTCATGTGTCAAGTTTAAACCTTCTCCTGAAATATGAATGAGAACAGATGGCACTTGTTCAGCGACAGCAATGCATAAAAATACATATAGAAGTCATTGAATCAATGATCGTTTATTTCCCCAAGGAAGGTACATTGAGAACCACGGTGTGATTCATAACGTGTGGTTCAACACAACCACATGACAAAGGAAAGAGTACTACATGACACAGTTTGTTGATGAATACTAGGATAATGGCAGTCTACCCATTTGGATCACGGTTCAAAGACAGGTACATCTCAAATCATAGACAATAAATTAATTAAAGGGATAAAATGGATTCGGTCATCATTTACTCACCCTCAAGTTGTTCCAATCCTATATGATTTCCTTTCCTCTGCTGAACACAAAAGAAGATATTTTGAAGAATATGGGTAACCAAACATCTGATTGATACTATGGAAGTCAGTGGGGTCCATCAACTGTTTGGTGTTACCAACATTTTTCAGAATGTCTTCTTTTCTGTTCAGCAGAAAAAAGAAATTCATACAGGTTTGGAAAAACTTGAAGGTGAGTAAATGGTGACAGAATTTCATTTTTGGATGAACTATCCCTTTATCAGGAGATTTCTAAATCTAAGTTAAGAGAAAGTTGGGATAGCTGACAAGCATAAACTTTTGGAAACAGTGCAATTTATGTTAATTGTAATGATTCAATATTACACATGAAACAGAGATTGCTGTAATGTGTTGGACACTAAGGCTGCGTCTGTGTAAATGTACGTCATTTACACAGGCACAGGCCACAAGCACGGACCTGATTCACCTGAGCGACGTGAGGCGGTCAAGAAAGTGGACCGAACTGTGGGCTACATACGGGAAACTGCTGAGAAACACGGGCTCAGTGACCATCTGAATATTATCATCACAGCTGACCATGGAATGAGTACTGTGTTTAAAGGAGAGCATGTAAAATAAATAGTCCTCACTGACATCCCAGGATTCTCTTATAAAGATCTGCAGTTTCACCTGTTGGATTATGGACCTTCTGGGATGTTGTTGCCCAAAGAAGGGATGCTTGAACAGGTTTATCAAGCCTTGAAAGGAGGTCATCCAAACCTTCACGTTTATAAGAAAGAAGACATGGCTGCTCAACTGCATTATGCCAAACATCCTCGTATTCTACCCATCATTCTCTACGCAGACCCAGGATATGTCATCAATGGGGTGAGCATGAAGTAAACGCCTATAATGGACATTGAATTAAATATACAATGAAAACATTACATTATATGTGATCTTATATTCTAAATTTTCTTCCAGTTTTACTCACTTCAGACCAATAAAGGTGAACATGGCTATGACAATGAAGTTATGGACATGAAGCCTTTCTTCAGGGCAGTGGGACCAGATTTCCACAGTAACTTGTTGGTTGGACCATTTGAGACTGTCAACATTTACCCTCTAATGTGCCACTTACTGGGTATAAAACCAGAAATCAATGACGAGCCACTGGATAACACCCGACACATGCTGATATCCAGTGGAGAGACATGTGATTCTGGAGGTAGATCCAAATAAACATTTCTCAACATTTTCCAAATCTGATCAAATAAAATGTTGACAGGTAAATATTTAAACTTCATGCCAACATTTTGTCCCATTTTGTCCATAATATCAAACACTATATATGTTGCCCTTCAGTGAACCTTGAGAGTTATCTTTATAAGATATACACAAGGTGCCGCTCTTCAACCTTTATTAATAACTATATTAACATACAGTATGAACCAATTAATTTGATCTAATCATAAATGGTCAGGTCAATCACATTAAATCTTAATTTTTTTTGTTTCTTGTTTCTTGCAGATGCTCCTAAGTTGAGTCTTCAGAATGTTCATTGGTCTTGTTGCTGTTGCTGGATTTTTATTGCTTGTGTTTGTGGTTGTTACATCCTACAAAGGATATAGAAGATGCAAAATTAATCCAAAGTATGGCACAGAGCTACAATAAGACTTGTTATTGTTATTTTTGGGAACAGTTTATTTCTGTTTAAAGAAAATCTGATGTATTTCTTTACCTTTACTCTCTAACAGAGCAAAAGAAATAGGAGATGAGGATGAGAAGAAAGCCAACTCCAAGCAAACCTCATTCTAAGATGTTTATGAGATTATAATACTGTTCAGACTTCCAATATCACATTAATGCGGTGGATCGTTATTTATAATAGATACCTTTATCTCTAATGGAAGAGCACAAAATAAGCCTGTTATTTTGTCCACTGAGCTTTATGTACATTTGTTTTCAAGAGTCATCATAATACATTACCATGGCTTAAACAGATACTGTAGCATTTGACTATGGTAGGTGAACTTGGTAAGTGGTGGTGGGAAAGTGCACCATAAACTGCATTATGAAATGAAATGTGTTTTGGGGTTATGAATGTGTATCACATGGATGCAGCCACATAAAGCAAGCATGTGCATTTCAGTTAATGAAAGCCTGGGTCAACACCATGAAAATACCAATAACACAAGCAGATGGAAAGCATGCCTGTGGTGTTCATACCAGGTCTTCTAGTCTACATCTGGTGGGTGTATATGAATATGGATGTCTAGTGTTCTGCATAATCCTAATGAATAGAAATGAAAAAAAAATCTTATAAATGAAACCTATAAGTTCTGCATAGTATTATTGTGAATATCTAATATAAGTACATGCAACAGCACAATGAAATGACACATGAATGCAATACTATCAGTAAATAAAATATGTATAAACTCAGACCTCATTTCAAAGAGTTGTGTATTAGTTTTATGCCAGAATTATCTGTAGACATCAACATGAAAGCTGCAAGTTGCACAACAACATAACTTGAATTATATTCTTGTTTATCTTGGTATGAATCCAAAAGAAGCCAGTGCAATATACTGACGCCTCATGAATGAGCAGGTTCTCCTATGATCAGGGACTCACCAACTGAAGCTCAACAGAAGTAAAATGAATGAAACAGGACAATGACCAAAGCACTGGAATAAATCAACAAGAAAATGGCCATAAACAGAAGAAAACACCATGGAGTGGCCCAGTCAAAGTCTTCACCTCAACTATGATTAAAATGCTTCACAATAACCTCGAGAGCATTCACACCAGTTTTATAAAGAAATTCCTCATGACTGTTGTGCAAATCTGAACCAGAAAATTAGATTAGCAACATAAAACTATACAACTCAAATGATTTAAAATAATTGCAATTCCTCAACTCAACTGCATTCCTTTAGGCCACATATTTTTTGGACAGTTTCAAATGTGCATAATTTCAGAATTGAACAACCCAAAGAATTTGCATATTGTGTGGTTACAAACAATGAAAATACCTTTTGTTCTCAGTGATCATGCATAACTTAACCTGGTAATAAAAGATCTAGAATTTAGGATTCCCTGTATGCTGAAAAGACCAGCATGAATGTCCAAGCTGGTTAGAGCTTGCACTAGTTAAGGCGGCAGGTGGGAGCAAAACAAAGGAAGTTTTGCTTGTCATTTCGGCAGGGATGATTCCCAAGTTGGATAAGAGCAGAACTGAGTAAACAACTGGAGGGCCACAGTACTCTTTTTCCAAACTTATGTACAAGTTTTTGCAAGGAACAGCCCTTACACAGTGTGATGCCAGGATTTATGCCACACATGATTCTTATATAGTCATCTTTGCATTGATCAATGAATGAAAAAAAAAAAACCCCAAAAAAACATTACTATATTGGTTTGTTTTTTAATATCTTTATTTGTCATTGTACTGAGTCAGTGCACAGGCTTAGTTATTTGGCTTAAGGTTAAAACCAGTTAAAAAATCATCTTTGGCTAAAATGCAATGTTAAAAACAGCTAAAATGGTTAAAGTTTGATTTTTAATTAAGATGGCTTGTGATGTTTGGTACCTGGTGTGCTGTGGGAATGGACAACCCTAGTGACAAAGAGGTTCAAAGAGGAAGCTGAACTGTTTTTATGGGAATTCTAAAGGAAGTGAGAACGTACAAACTTTGGGGGACATTGGAAAAAATGATCAATGTGATTTTGTTTAATAGAATTATTTTTGCATTTACTAAAATGTATCCATGGCTCTTAATTTAGTTAAATGTATTATGTTTATTCCAGGGTTTGTATTGTTACTGTTGTGAGAATTTGTATTGGTTTATTTTCCCCTTTTTTGTTTTAATGGTGCTGGCCACCTCCTATAAATTCAGTGTATGTCTTGTCTAGTGAGTTTTGTTATTGTATTCTGGAAAGGTGGTGCTGTTTTTTTGTCAGTTTGAGAGACTCAAGCATGATTATGTACCTTGGAATGCTTTCTATTTCCTGTGATTGAACCTGAATGGAATATGACTTTTGATCTTTTTAATTGTTACAGTTTTTGTCCCTCTAATAAGGCTTGAGGTCACCCTTTTTCATGCTTAATCAAGATTCAGTAAAGACTCACAATTGAAGACCACTTTGATCCCTGTTTGTGGCTATGGACTATTTTTTTTGTTGCGATTTGCTAATGCTCATAGTAGATCCATCACACACAGCTTGCATACTATATTGTAGCTGACTTGTCTGAAGCCCTGTCTGATTGATAAAGTTCAAATGCTTCGGTTATCTATGCACAAGCATAGATAAGTAACTTAAAACAGGCAATGCAGGTGTAATGACTGATTAAACACTTATCTTTACCTTCACACAACACAGCCTTGATATAAAACACCATATTTCATTTTATATAATCAGTGAGTTGTAAATCATAAAAAGATTACTAGTTATGTAGAAAATAATTTCCTTCTCCCATAACTCCTGATAATCCATTTGATAAGATAACATAAGACAGCATAAGCATGTAATTCATCTCATAAACATCTATAATGTGAACTTTAGTGTGCAGAAAGGGATGGCAAAGAACACAAAAGGATCGGTCAAAAGCTGAGGCTATTAGATCAGGAACAACCGTCAGACCCATCCAGAGAAAAGCAAGATTGTTTCATCAAAACTGTTTCTGAGTAAAACAGACAAGTGGAATACCGGTCATGTTTTTAGCACTGAGCGTTTTGCTGCTAATCCCTGTGTCTCTCTCTGCTCCAGCCAGAGATCGCTGTACCACAGGCAGAAACAAACTTCTGCTAATCAGCTTTGATGGGTTCAGGTGGGACTACGACCGAGATGTGGACACCCCAAACCTGGACAAAATGGCTACAGAAGGAGTCAAAGCAGCATATGTCACTCCACCTTACTTGACCATCACTAGTCCAACACACTTCACCCTGTTATCTGGTAAGAAAAATACAATAACAAAACACTTCTAATTAAAGTAAATAGATAATACATATAGTGTCCATCCTTAAAACTGGGTTCAGTAATATATATACTTTTTGTTTTTTGAAAGAAATTAATACTTTTTATTCTGCATGGATGCATTAAATTGATCAAAAGAGGAAGTAAAGACATTTACATTGTTACAAAAAAAAACTTTTTCCAATAAATGTTCTTTTGAACCTAAAAAAAAAAATATATATATATATATATATATATATATATATATCACAGTTTTAAATGTTTCTTGAGCACAAAATCAGCATATTAGAATGCTTTTTGAAGGATCATCAAAATTCAGCTTTGCCATAATAGAAATACATTACATTTTAAAATATATTAATATAGGGGAAAAAAGTTATTTAAATTGTAAATATATTTCCCAATATTACTATTTTACTGTAATTTTGTATGTACTGTAGTCCTGGTTAGCATAAGAGCAGAGGAGACCACAAAGTTTTGAACGGTAGTGTATATGCTTTCATTTATTTATTTTAAACTTTAATAAAAAATCACTAAAAATGCAAGGGGTCTAAGCACTGATTGCTTGCAGATGCCACTTCCTTTGATATACTTTCTCTAATGCAATGAAATTGACACAGTTTTAAGTGTAGCTCCAATTATATATATATTGTGGCCGCTGTGTATACAGAATAAGAACAAATGATGACTACAAAGAACTTGCAGTTTTAGGGTCAATATATTGCTTGTTCACATAGCTCACAAGAATAATACTAGCAATGCCAAGTCCATGGGTTTGATTCCCAGAGAATGTATGAACTGATAAAGCATAATATACATTAAATGTAATGTAAGTTGCTTTGGATATCTGTGTCTGCCAAATGTATAAACTCAGATGTAAAGTTCTGGGGAAATCTCAGTAGAACACTTACAAGTGACACTGAAAAAAATGTTGTTGTTTTTTTGTTTGTTTGTTTTTTTTCCCAGGAAGGTACATTGAAAACCATGGTGTGATTCATAACAATTGGTTCAACACAACCACACAGGAGAAGAAACAATACTACATGACGCAGTTTGTGGATGACTACTGGGATAATGGCAGTCTACCCATTTGGATCACAGCTCAAAGACAGGTACATCTCTCAAACCATTCCAACTTGACACAAAAGCTTCAGGACATCTCAAAGTTAAAAACTAAGGTTCATAATTTAGACCTCCAACAGCAAAGTGACTTGGTGGCCTCTAACATGCTAATGTTCTTTATGACATTAACTTTTAATAATTCATTATTACATCTTAAACTTGGCAAGAGAAAAAAAAAATACTATATCACTCATTAGTTACATATGGCATTAAATAAAATATAAACTAAATTGTAAATGCGTTTTTTCCTAGGGTCTTAAAACAGGATCCTTACACTTCCCTGGCACTGCTGCCACATACCAGAAAGAAGTAGTCCAAGTGAGGGAGGTGGAACCAAGGTTTTATGACCACACCAATGAGACTGCTTGGAGAGAGAGTGTGGAGAAAGTCATGCGGGAATGGTTTAAAGATCAAGACTTAGACTTTGTCACTTTGTATTTTGGCGACCCAGATTCGACCGGCCACAAGTATGGACCTGATTCACCTGAGCTACGCGAGGCGGTCAAGAAAGTGGACCGAACTGTGGGCTACATACGGGAAACTGCTGAGAAACACGGGCTCAGTGACCATCTGAATATTATCATCACAGCTGACCATGGAATGAGCACTGTGTTCAAAGGAGAGCATGTAAAAGAGATAATACTCACTGACATCCCAGGATTCTCCTTGAAAGATCTGAAATTCCACTTGGTGGATTATGGACCTTTTGGGATGTTGTTGCCCAAAGAAGGGATGCTTGAAAAGGTTTATCAAGCCTTGAAAGGAGGTCATCCAAACCTTCACGTTTATAAGAAAGAAGACATGCCTGCTCGACTGCATTATGCCAAACATCCTCGTATCCTACCCATCATTCTCTACGCAGACCCAGGATATGTCATCAATGGGGTGAGGATTCAGTATACATTAAAAATGATTCAAATATACATTAAAAACATTACATTATATGTGGTTTTATGTTCTTCCAGTTCTACACATTCCAGACCAATAAGGGGGAACATGGCTATGACAATCAAGTCATGGACATGAAGCCTTTCTTCAGGGCAGTGGGACCAGATTTCCATAGAAACATGTTGGTTGGACCATTTGAGACTGTCAACGTTTACCCTCTAATGTGCCACTTACTGGGTATAAAACCAGAAATCAATGATGGGTCACTGGATAACACCCGACACATGCTGATATCCAATGGAGAGTCATGTGATTCCAGAGGTGACAAGAAAAAAAAATCTTATATAAATTCACATACTTATTTAATGTCTTGACGGTCATTAAATATATATATATACACACACACTGTAAAAAGTAAGCAATATTATTAATTAAATTCAACAAATAAAATTGAGTTGAATTAATCAAATGAATTCCTTATATGTCAACCATTTAAAACAAGTAAAATTTAAGTAAAATTGAAACAAAACTACGTCTTTGACATCTGTCTCTGAATAACAGACAGACGTCAAAGGTTAATTAACTCTTCATTTTTTATTGCCAACACTGAAGACACCTAATGATGAAAGTAGAATCACTGAAGGAAAGAGAAACACATGAATAAACAGAGGTTTAGATGTTGATGTTGATTTTATTGAAAATGTTTGGTCACCATTATGGGGATCAGTGTTTCGTTTAGTTGGACAGTTTTACTCTATGCTTTTAATGTCAGTTTGTGGTTTTTGTAATGGTGTTTGCTAATTTTACACATTTTAAAAGGTTGACTTTTAAGGAATTAATTTGATTTATTCTAACTCAATTATTATATGTTAAATTTAATTATTAATATTGCTTGTAATCTGTTGCCACAATTTTATTGAGTAGATAGAGCATATTACTTTTTACAGTGTATATTGGTTACTTTGAGAGGTAAAAAAAATCATACTATAGAAAAAAAACTTGACATTTCTTAAAATACGATATTTAAATTATTGACAACATCAATAATCAACTACTATATAATGTCAAACACAATCTCTGTTGTGTCCTTAACTATCTTGACAGTTTAAGACAACTTACTTATCACGATAGTCATCAGATGTGGTATTGATAATGTATCTTGATAAAATTTTATGTATGCTTACAACATTCAAACAAACAATACCATCAAATTGTATCACTCTTGTCAGGAACTGGATAAAAACCTGCAAGGATTTACCCTGTCCTTCACTATATGACTCCATGAACTATTAACACATTAACCAGCTCTATCAGCATCTTATCACAAATTACGTAACTTACAGGTCATCAATCAATTTTTATTTATTTTTTTTTTCTTGTAGATGTTCGTGAGTCAAGTCTTCAGAACGTGTTCACTGGTCTTGCTGCAGTGGCTGGATTTTTAGTACTTATGTTTGTCGTTGTTGCATCCTACAACGGGTATAAAAGAAGCAAAGCGAATCCAAGGTACGAAATGGAGTACGGCATTAAGTCTTATTGTTATTTTCAGCACATTACCTAATGTATTACTTTACCTTCACTCTCCAACAGAGCAAAATACATAGAAGATGAGGACCAGATAAAAGCTGACTCCAAGCAAACAACATTCTAAGAGCGACTATCACTTATTCTTGAATTTTATGTTTGTCTTTCAATATTACAGTGAGGTCCAAAAGTCTGAGGGCACATCAAACATCTAGGGGTTTCTTTTTATTTAAGTATGGAAGTAACGTTTTAGAATTTTGTGAAATGTTTAAATAATGTAGAAAAATAAATAAATAATATTTAACAATTCATGTCAAAGGCTGCTTGAGTGCAGGTGTCATTAAAAGAAAATTGGAACATAAAATACTAAGATATTCAGAAATTCATGTACATTTTTCAATGAACCCTTCATATTGTTATGATATAAAAAACAAATGTTGTATTCAATTAGAAGTGTTGATAACTTCATTTGTAATTAAAAATGTTTTTAATTGAGCAAACATGCACCAGCATGTTGACTAGTGGTCTCAGATTCTCCACTGCCTTATGTTGATTAGTATGCAGCATATTTTATACAGTATATACTGATGCCATCTAGTGGAAATAGTGAGTATTTTCAAACTCAAAACAATTGTGTCTGTATGTGAACCAGTGCATCCAAGGAAATACTGGTAATGACGACAATCACATATTATTTACTCAATTCCTGAGACTTTAAAGTCTTCCAATCCTCTTGCATGCACACACACACACACACATTTACCTTTAACCACACACAATAGGCTGCACAATGCCAGTCGGTCCTATGGAAAAACACGAAGCAGAAAAGGAGCTTATGAGGACTAAATGACTGACAGAAGTTATCATTACACAAAGCTGCAGATTCAATGATTTATGGTGAAATCCCGTCCAGTCATGTGGAATTTTCCCAAAATAAGTTTAAGTAAACAGCTCATGACAAAGAGGCACTCAGAGCAGGCTGGTATGCATAAACAGTTTGAACAGTGTGCTGCAGTGTAGCCCCCTCCAAACACACTCACACATACACACACGCACGTACACACACTCAGTCACCCGCCAGAGCAGAGCCAGTCTGGAAATGTGGAGTCTCCCCCTGGCACGCGCGCCAGACTCCCATCCATCTTCCAGTGCAATAACATTTCTCTGTCTCTTCGTCTCTTGTCTATCGCTCTACTACTGTTGCAGGACACACACTCTGTCTGCAGAGATCATCCTTTATGCTCTTGGATGCAGGGCACTTTTAAAGCAACATAGTCTTGAGTGCAGACGTTTAGTGCACTACAGTCAGTGAGATGCCTCTCAGTGGACAAATTAATTTGAAGTATATTACAACTTAAACTCAGCTGACAGCACTTGTGGCATAATGTTGATTACCACAAAAAACATCCTTTTCTTTCAAAAAAGCAAAAATCTGGGTTACAGTAAGGAGCTTAAAATGGAAGTGAATAGGGCCAATTTGTAAACTTTCAAATATTTGAAAGTTTACAAATTTGAAATATATGTTCACATTATTTAAGTGAGAAAAAAAATCACATAAATCGTTTTACTGATAAACCTTTTCTGTATAAAATGCAATTTTATAACGAAACCCTAAAACGACCATAAAAATGACGAGAACTTTACAGCTCAGTTTTGGTAATACTTTACAATAAAGTTCCATTGGTTAACATTAGCTAACTATATTAGTTAACATGAACAATGAAAAATACTTCTAAAGAATTTATTAATCTACATTAATCAACATTCACCAATACATTATTAAAATCAAAAGTTGTATCTGTTGATATTGTTTAATGGACCTGAGCTAACATGATCTAACAATAAACAGTTGTATTTTTATTAAAGGCAAAATATGTAAGATTGTTATAAATTTTGTTGACCTGTATACTTACATTATCCCAAATATTTCCAAGAATGTTTAAATCCAGAGAATTAAGCAATTTTAACCAGGACTTGGACCGTGTCTGTGTGTCGCCTATCAATGACATCAATACCCGCGTTACACTCGGTTTCCGGTATTATTTTGTTGAAACCATGGAAACACCAAACACGCTTTAATATATTATGTGTTTTATTAGACAGGTGAGCAACTGTTTGGATGTATACATTCATCGACAGAAAATGATTCATGTTATATAGCTCAACACAGTAAGTCTTACTGTTTAAATCTTGTTTTTCTTGATTTACAGCGAGTACCATGTTTTACCAAGTGTCTCATAGTAGCTGCCGAGCGAATGCAGAGTAGCACTATAACAACTTTCAACACATAAATGTATGCATAAATAAAACAGCACTGCTTTACCCCACATATGCTTGACCGGAAGAAGCGGAAGCGGCAACTGCGGCATAATAAAAATTCTGCTGCTCTCGAGACGTGTGTCGCGCTCGTCTCTCATTAGCAATCACTCCTGCTCTGCTTCATACTACAGTAGTTAATAATCTCATCCATGAACATGATTTCTGTCAAGTCCTGTCCAGATTCTTTTCCACCAGCTGTAGATATGAAGACAACACCTCCCATGATTCAGTGAAAACAAGGCATCATCAAGTGGCGAAAATTTACATATTGTGCCTTTAACTATCATTAAAAAGATTAATAAATATGGCAACAAATGCATTGTTCCTTGTTAGTGTTAGTTTATGCATTAACTAAAGTTAACTAATGGGGCCTTATTGTAAAGTGTAGAACAATTAATGTAAGATGTTTAATAAAATTAGCTGCCCATTTCTGCTTTTAAAGCCTTTAAAAATTGGTCCCATTTAATTAAATTTGTAAGTGCTTCACAATTATCTAATTTGCATTTTTAAAGAAATAAGCTGAAATTACTTTTTGTGGTAATTAATATTATGTCACAAATGCTCTTAATTGAGCTCATATTGAACTGGTAATAATCCTTTCTGTCAATATAGACATGCACTGCATCCTTTTAAACTTCACCCAGTTTTGGATCTGTCAGTAACAACAGATAGAAGACTAGTGTTAACTGCTGCGCTTCCCGGTGAGACCTTGTTATGACTGTCGTTTTGGCCGGTCATAGTGTATACACTTGGGAATTTCCCTCTGAAGACCTGCATAGCACTTTTATTCTATCACAACATGTCAGCTCCTAACCGGGCCACTCTAATATTCTCTGCTCTCATCCATTATTAGCTGTGAGAGCACATGTCAAACAGCCACATTCTTCTGAGTGGATTTTCTCCTTCTCCCTCCGACTACGCACATGTCTGCGACGTTCAGCACTGAGAAGAACGGTTGAGCCGTGAAACAAGCATGTTTACATCTGAGGCTTAACAAACGTGCTGAGCTGAGGGGAATGCAGAGCGGAGTATCAAGAGGATCATGTGGACTATTTTCTCCAGGCCTATTTCAGGTTCATAGAGTATTGGTTTTTTTAACGCCACCTTTATTCCTCTCAACGGGCAGAATATACCAAAAAATATTCATCTTATATTCATTTGAACAGTCATATAAATTGAAATTCAAATATAGAGCCTTTTTATTGTGGTCTATCCAATAAAACGCTCCCAGTGGATGAGGTTTGAAAAAAACATTTAAACTATTTCACAAGGACAGGCCAAGATGCACTGGTGGTCTTGGTCAAACGCCATGTCTTCCAGCGGCCTTGTCTCGCGGGGGCGGACAAGAACCGTGTCGCCTCGCACTCTGGTGAGACCTCGTAGGGGCTTGCGACGACAGATTTACTCTGACAAGCTCTGTGGTACGACCGCCTGGCTCCGGACACCAGCACACCTCTCTGACATACCTGTCAATGAGGTGTCACTGCACAGAGAGCGCGCCGTGCTTTCTTCTCCAGCGCCGCCATGGAAACACTGACTCAACACCTCCATATCCTCACTCGCCTGCTCCTACAATCCCGCCCAGGCAGTCCTGATGAGGCATTCCTTTGAGCTGAATCAAGGCGTTAATCCATGATAACTTCTCCCCGTGCCAGCATGTGGGTGCAGGTCTCTCCTCCAATGCTTGCCTCATGCTTTCATGCCTGCCAGGTTGAATAACTCTAATGTAGCTGCAAGATTTAGGAGGTAATATCTATGTAAAGAGGGAAATGGTCTCAACAGTAAAGCCATAAATCTGTCATTCGTACTTTGATGGATAGACGCTTCAGAATCGTTTTCACAAAGCGGTCGAACACAAAAGCAGCCATTCGTCTGTTTCAGATATGGTTTGGTTTTATGTATTTGTGTGAGCAGTGAGGTGTGCAATATGGCACTAATATGCAAGATGCTTTTTGCAATGCAAAAACAAATGACGTCTGTCTATGTGACATTAATACAATTTTAAGAAGGTTTAATAAAAATCTGGTTATGGATTCTCACGTTTATTATTACAGTCAAATCAGAGAACAATGAGTCATGTCCTAAAAGGAGCCAAACCTCTCTGAGTGTGAATATCTAAAGCACAAATTAAAGTCAGCAGAAAACGGAAGTTGTGATCATTTTTTCCCCTATTGTGCTGTACTGTATATCTGAGTGAAACGGCTATATATATAAAGAGGGACTTGATTTTGTCCATCATGAATGATTGTTGTGGTTTGCTATTGCTCTGAGTGACAGGATGTCCAGCCCTTGTGCCAAAAAACACGTAATCAGTTCCAAATGGGAGGGGAATTTATTTTGATTAAAGATTACCAGGATAAATCATTTAAAATACACACTGCAATATTCCATTAAAAAAGAATTCTCCATTTTGATTTCATGGGTTAGGCCACATGCTCAAAGGCCTATGTCCACTTCACTTGGTCAACATAAGCAAGCCAGAAAAGTTAACTTAATGTACAATTACAAACTTTTAAGTAATTGACCCTTCGCTGGGAGTTTGAGTGACAGGCGATCTAACCAATCATATCACCGAATCCGCCATTTTGTCTGACAAAGCAGTCAGGGGAGTTAGTAGATTAACGTTAGTGGACTTGAACTTGAAAAATTATGTGTACTGACGTCTTTCTGTGGTTGAAATGTGGTTCATTCATGTTTTTTGATGATATAAATTAACTAATAAGAAGAGATGATCGGTTCATGAGCCGCTTCATCTGAGGCGCTACAGAGATCTGTCACGACACATTAAAGAGCCACAAAATGGTATTTATTGTTTACATTTCTTTAAAAACAAGACTTTGTTTCATATCAAAAGTAACCTGCTCTGTCTTGTCTGTCGATACGTTGTCAGTGTCCTCTTCGCTCCGTGATGTATTTTTCACTGTGAGAACGGCATGGCTTGTTGGACATAGCAGCACAGTAAATAAAGGAGGCGGGTCTTTGCGAACAGTCAATTAGAACATGAAACTAACCATGAAAAATTGCTTTACTGACTTACCTGGTCAGGAAGGAGAACAGTCTGATACAGTTGCAGACTAAGCAATCACACTTCATTAAATTCCCAGAGACATACTGTATCTACATAGTCGTTGAGTCCCCCCCCTTCACGCTTCTAACTACGCAATCTGGCTTTCCTGCGTCATTACTTCCTCCATTTTTAACGTTGACGCACGGGGCGGTTTTGGCGGCAAATCTGTCTTCTTTTACTGTCAGTTTTCTCGTCTGGCTTATCGCGTAGCAACATGTCTTGTCAAATAAATTATTTACAGAAATATGTGGTAGGCCTAAATACTACGATTAGTCTCGGCCCAATTCAGTGTTCCAGATCGCTAAAGGGAGTGTCAATAATGTACATGTTTTTGTTAACACGATGATATTGTCCGTTTTTACCTCAAACAAACGAAATGCCACTGATACATATAAATACAGTACTGTAGCGGCATAAACCTATTTGTGGATGTGGAAGGTGCTGAATGGCCTCTCAGTCAAAAACTTGTTCTAAGTTTTATAAAGAAATGTAGCGATTCAGACTACCTAGATATTTATAACAATAAAGTTGTATGGTGTCCGACCTGTCCATGGATTTATTTAATTAATTCGTGTTCTTAAATGGTCCACTAGGGGGCGCATCGTGCTTGGCATACATACAGAGGATGCTGGAAATGTCTTCATGCCTTATGTTTCAATGACACTGATCAAATGATCTAAGCGATTGTGATGTGTCCTTCTGGATTAAATATAGATTTAGAAGATGAATGTTGCTAAAACAGGAATGATAGAGGTTTGGTTTCGGTTAAAATGTGACATGAAAACCACAAGCAAGTGCAGTTCTTCTACATGCCTTGTTTTAATACTAATATTACATTAGTGGATGAAGTCAGTACATTCACTGAGTAAGAGTCAGGCCTTCATTATAGGTCAGACTGACAGATTCTAAAACAATTAGATAAACCATTGCTACATGTTTGTTTAGTTTGGCGGTGAAACACAAGAAAAAAGAATAAAAGATGAATTAATTTAGAAAACTGGATTAGCAAATCTCCTGCCGCCTCGATCCATCAAAAACACCACTCGTTTACTTTGGAAAATGCAGCACAGACATTTAATGCCAGTATTCTTTACGACTATTCACATCTTCTGTTACACCGCTCCTCATGTTAAGAAAGGCTGTGATCCATAACTTTTCAGTCCTGAGCCTGCATTTGGAAATAAATAGTGGGACTATCATTCAAGAGGAATTATAAACTTTGATTCCATTACATATACAGACACAAATACATGCACTCACATGCTGTCTCACAAACTCACCCAACACACACACACAAAGCAATGCTCATATGCAGAGGCACACGCGAGAGTGGCGCCACAGTCTGCTGGGTGCATTTATTATGGATCAGCTTTGCCAATACTTTCAACACCAGTCCAGCCTCCTTCAAACAGCCACAGGCCGATACGTGATGGATTCCGCTTTTACGTAGAGGATCAATGCAGGACAATGCAGGCCCGTGTCCGTGCCGCCATCCAAAACACCTCTCAATCCAACTCCTAAATTATCTGAGTAATTGTTCTGGACAGGGAAGGTTGAGATTTTGGGCCTTGGTTGTTCTGTTTGCCACAGATTTCCCTGGTGGCTTAGTTGCTGAGCTCTTCATGAGCTTCCATGATGTTAATTAGCTTGAACACAAACAAAATACTGTTTCCACACGGGCTGAAGGTGATCTGTTCCACCTCATTACGAATGAAACCTCCATACATTCATCTAATCTCCTTTAAATATCTTTCGCAGCAGCCGGGCATGACAACAGCACTGTGAAATTTCGAATGGAAGAACCTGATCTAGACCTGAAAATATTGAGAATGAAGCATACGGGTGGCAACTACGTGCACAGAGACTTGTCTTTCAGTACAGGATTAAAATGTTTGTTTTAAGTGTTATGAATACAGAAGAAGAGATCCTGCCTGTGCTACGGGAATGAGCCCATTCTTTACAATATAGACAGCGATGGGTGGAACGATGGCACCGAGCCCACATTGGTCTGGCGATTGGGGGAAAATTATAGGGCTATGCTGCCAATTTCTTAAGGAAAAAAGCAAGGAGGAACAAAAGGGAGATGAAGCTTGCGGTTTGATTAAACCTCAGTTGAGTCAAGTATTTGCCATCCCTCATATTTGTGTAGTGTTTTTGGAGGGGGAGAAGAGATCTTGAGCTCAAACTGAAGGCTGAAGGGTTTTAATGCATTTCTGTCTGTCAACCTTGAATTAAAATGCACAAGGTGAGCTTTCAGATTCAAAGAGGTGATATTTTGTCTTTTTGCAGTATAAGAAACCAGTTGCCAGACATTGAAATAAAAAAACTAAAAATCAATATAAATAATAAAAATCAAAGATGATTGTGAACTTCTAACTGCATGCCTTTTATTCTTTTTCGATTTGGGTCAGTTTGCAGTCCAGATGATTGTGCATTGATGTTCCCCTCTCATTAATGAAGAGATGTTCTTTAATCATATCTGGTACCGACTCTCTTACACTTCAAAGTCAGTTTGAATCTGCACGTCTTCAAATATAGCTCTGATCTTCCAACATCTGACATGCAATCATCCCCCTGACCCCATCGCTATGATCTCTGGTATGAACTTGAGATCACGCTGACCTTTTTCTCAGTGATATCATTGAGAGCACACTCGGATACCCTGATAGCATCTGGCTGTTTTCAAAGGTGTCTAACAGCAGCGTTTTATTGAAGTCCAAGACACACTCGAGAGTGAACAAAAAATATATGCATTATATTATTATTAATATATAATTTATATATAAAATGCTATTGAGGTTTTAAGAAAGAAACAAATGTAAAATAAAGTGAATTTCCTTGTAGCAGAGCAGTGACAGACACCAGCCTCAGGGTTATGTTGATGCATGTCTCTTCCTGACATCATTTTTGCATAACTGTAAATGCAAGCTATAATAAAAGTGTTACCACATGTTGTTTTTGAATGACACACTCTCATAAAATATGAGAAATGTTGACAAGTCAAGGCTGTAAAGTGACAAATTTCAATGGCAATGTTGAAAACAATGTCATTTCTCAATTCTTCAGTATATGCTTTCACAGTTGGAAGTTGATTCAGGATTTTTGGAGGCTCATTTGGTCCAGCTTTGAAAGTAGAAAAGGAAATGTGTCTAATAGTGAAAACAAACAAAAAGCTAATGCGACTTTTCATGGTTTGTTCTCACAACATTTTTTCTTTTGTGCTTAGGTAATTAATGTTCAGATAACATAATATTTTGAGCTTCTGTTGATTAAACCTATCGCCTTCATTGTATTAACTCAAATTTTTGATTTCAATGAACTCAAAATTTTAAGGCAACCAGGTAACTTACTTTTTTAAGCTAAACCAACAATTCTTTTTTTTTTTTACAGTGTACACCATAGGCTACAAAAATAAATACATATATGTATATATGAAATAGTGGCTCCATATGTCTAAGACTAATACCAAAAATGTTTCATATTACATATTTTATACACAAAGCATGATTTGGGAATGTTCCAAAGAGCATCAGATGTGATATGTAATTTTTTTTATTATTTTTTTTTTTTTTATCATGGCAATTTGACATTTAGCCAACACATATTTTATATTTTTATAAAACATATTTGTTATTCTGGTCTTTTTATCATGACCTTATTCTTTAATATACACTCTACAATATACACTCATTGGGTTGTTTTAACCCAGCGGTTGGGTGAAATGTTTTCCCAACCTGCTGGGTAGTTTTATTTAACTCAACTATTGTTTAAAAATGACTGTATTACTTGCTTGAAATGAACCCAAAATATGTTGGAAATTAACATTTATTAATAATATTAATGAATAATAATTAAACAATAAACATTTATTAAATTGCTTATTAATAAATGTTCATCTTTTGATAATTATTGTTTCCTCTAGTAATTATGTGTCTGACTTTTATTTTCCAACCTATTTTAGGTTCATTTTAAGCCAGCCATATAGTAATTTTTAAACAATAGTTGGGTTAAATAAAACTGCCTAGCACGTTGGGCAAACATTTAACCCAACTGCTGGGTTAAAACAACCCAGTCACTGAGTTTGTCCATTTTCAACCCAACTTGAGTTGTTTTTAACCCAGCATTATGTATATATATGTATATATATTTACACATATATTCAAAACTTTTTTTTTTTTTTATCATGGCCTTATATATTCTACATTTTGATATTTAGCCAAAACACTGTATATCAGTAATCTTTTTTGCAGTTAAAGGATGGAGATTACATGAACTTTAAACTTTGAATCATTGAATCATTATGTAAATATCTGTCAGTCATATATTTGTAAATGCTGTTGGAGCTCTTTCAGTGAAGAGTTTCCAGCCCATTGGTATTGCCCACAAACTTACTCACATCCCCATGTTCCTTTGGTTTGGGTTCCCTCCATCCTCCGCTCGCCAGCTATTTGGTCCAGTTGCCAGGAAACACGCACAAGGTTTAGACCAATGAGAGGCTTTTCTCTTTAAGGGAGTGTCTGTGCAAAAAACAATCTGAACATTTAATGACTGGTGGTTTTTCCCGCTCTGTCATGGTTAGAGAGAGCGCCTGGGTGGCCAGACTGGCTTTCATCACGGGAAGGGTGCAGTGTGTAAAGGGGCAACTGTTCCTCACACCTGATTGTTAGTGATACTGGATGGACTCCAGAACTTGGGTGGCATGTTACTATGCGAGATGAAGTTTCCAGTCATATCTCCCGGGATGTGATGTCCTGAGAGTGATGAAATGGGATAATTCAGAGCATCTATGAGTGTTTAGGTTTGAAGGTTGCAGATTGAGGTACATTAAGCCGGTGTTGAAAATCACGCATGACGCTGCCCAGTTATCACTGTGTGAAAATATGCATCATGAAGAAAGAAAGAAAGAAAGAAAGAAAAGAAAGACATTTGCGCACAGCATATCTTGTTAAGTAGAGTGGAGTGACGGGTTCATAATCTTACTGAGCTTACTGGAAAGCTGGAGGAGCAGGCACTGTTTTTATTATTGTGTATTGAGCTGAGAAAGACGTCATGTTCCTTCACATAAACCCTCCTTACTGTGCAAAACCAAGTGATGCTGTACAATGTACTGGTGGATTAAGTCAAAATCTATGTAACAAAAGCAGGATTCACTCTTTTGGCATGAGAGAAACTTTCATTTTGGTTTTAAAGCTGTGTATTAACTGTTACGTGGTAGCTTATGCATGCATTACTTTGATCCCTGTTGTGTTTGCTATTGACTCTTCTAAAATTATGTTTTACTCTAAGCAAAATTCTGCACTGTAATGTTTAAATTCTATTATATATGGTGAAACAGTGAATATAGTACAAAAAAAGTCAAAACCATCTATGTGGCGTTTGTCAAACTTAATCGATACAGCGTGGAACTTTAGTATCTTCATTCCTTTGCAAGGTCAAGTTGTTCTTTTCATGCCAATAGACTTTAGGCAGCAGACAGAGCAGAGAATGTTTTTACATGTGATCATCCATCCAGCATGTGTTTCAGGCGCCACACAGATTAAATGAAAGAATCTGAAAATGAAGGTCTTTAACTTTTAATCCTTTTACAAAGACCCTTCAGACTGTCTGAGGACGGAATGGCGTCTCGGAGGAAAAAAAACAAAGTAACTGATCCACTCCCTCTGAGGAATACGAATCACCAATTGTCCATTACGATCCAGACTTGACTTCATAAGTCAAATTAAAATAATATCACTTCAATTAGCGTCACATCAGCGTGGAGGGCTTTATAAATAGCAACTGGTGAGTTTTACTGCATGCAGTGCATGTTAAGCAGACCGTAAGTGAAATAAGCAAAAAACAGTTCATGAACATTTTTAGTGGTTTTATTTTAAATGCATTTTGACTACATGGACATAAAGAATAAATAGTTTCTTTTAATTTACATGAGCAGTTATTTTCCATTCCCCTTATATTTACAGCACACCGAGACTGTAATCTATATTCTCCTGTCTGAGGTGTATAAAGTTTTTTTTTTTTTCCGAATAATGGAAAAAGCTTGGAATTCCTTCAATAAACGCACTTTGAATGCGAAATGTTCTTTGACATAAATATGTATAAAGTTACATTACAACCAAAGTTACAGTAGACACTGGATATTATAGGCAAATACTGACCTTTTTTTCTTTTCTTTCTTTTTTTTTTTTTTTTTTTTTTTTTTACAAATGAATCAGGCACCACTTTACATTACAGTGTCCATGTTAGACATACATTACTATAATTATTCACTATAATGATTATAATACCAAGCAGCTCCACAAAAGAATCACATGTTAAAGTTTCATCAGCATCACTCAGTACTTCTGTATGAAATTACACAGTAACATGAACACCAATGTAAAGTGTAACCTAAAATGGCACCACATATACATCAAATATACATTCCTACACTGGACAGTGCATGTGAGAAGGAGCACAGAGCTTATTTCAGTTCGGGCAGGAGCATTTGCACTCTGATATAATGGGGTACTGAACTGGTATCCAGGCACATTTGAGCCCACCCTTCCTCTGCAGGCACCTCCATCGCAAAACCGTAAAATGGCTGGATTTGGCAGGTTTGCAAACCATCCCTTCTGGAACCGAACAAGACCTTTTATTGTAGCAGCTGCCCACCTTCACATAGCGGGGCCAGAATCGGTTCCCCAGGTCCTGCCATGTGTGCACCACCGGACAGAAGGCATAGGTCCACAGCCACAGCTGAAGCCTTCTTCTGAGTTTCTTACTGGGCTTGTGTTTTTTCCCATGCTGGATCTCAAACTCCATGGCTTTGATTTCTTTGGGCATGGTGCCGGTGGGACGCTGTTTCATGAGCTCTGACTCGTTCAGGTCATCCTGTCCTGCGTATTTGTCCTCCGGCGGGCTGATGGACATGAAGTTCTGATCGAATTTACTGCCTAGTATGGCTTTGAGTTCGGTCTCGTTCAGATCCTGCTCCTTAGGGTCCAGTATGGGATCCGGGTCCTCCTTGAGTTCCACTATAGGCAGACTGTCACTGGGAATGGGACGGAGGAGGTAGAAATGTTGGCACATCCCTTCTTCTATCCTGAATCCGAGGGAGAAAATGAGCACGTATGTAGCCAGAAAATACGACACGTTATCCATCTTTCGGCTGTGGGTGTCGGATGCTCGATTAATCCGCGCGCTTGAGTGTTCGCTTGAGTTTTTGGCGAGCCGTGAGCGCGCAGTCTCCAGCGCGCGCGGTGGCTATCCACGAGCGATCTCCCTAGAAAGTGTTCATTCAGTTCAAACGGCACTATCCTCGATGCCGCTTCGTGCGTAAATGCGATCGGAGATCCAAGAACGCTGTGTCAGTATCTACTTTGTGGTCATGCCGCGCGTCTCGTTCCGCTTTTACGCACAGGTTCCCATCAGCAGAAGGGCTCATGACAGCATCAGGCGTTTTCAGCCGGAGCCGGTCTCCTCTTTGAGCTCGCGGGCTCCTCGCGTCTGAATCCGGAGACCTGGTGTCTGAGGAGGATCCGCATGGTTTCTGGTGATGTGCGCCGAACTGAGAATCACCTGGCTCGTCTGATTTATTCTCGCGGGTCGCGATAGAACCCAAAGACCCATTCTCAATTGTGGGTCTGTTGCCAGAGCTCCACGACACCTCCTTCTATTTAGGGAGGAGGGGTGGGATGGACCGGGAGTGGGGTATGGGGGTGGGTGGGGTATAAGGGGGTCTGGAGGCCTGTCTATCGTTGGTCGCCCTCTGCCGGTGCGCGCGCACATGCGTGACATGTCAAGATGAATGACAGCAGCGAGGACTTCGGAACGAGTCTTTGGGATCTGTGTGAAATTTATTAGATATCATTTCTTTCAGTTATTTCGATTTAAAAACTTGCTCCCACTTTATATTAGGTTTCCTTAAAGGCTTAGTTTACCCAAAAATGGAACACAAATTAAGATATTTTTTGATGAAATCCGATGGCTCCGAATCAGTGGTTCGGAGCGCTAAAGTCACGTGATTTCAGTATATGAGGCTTCGTTATGTCATAAGTGTTTCGAAATTTCAATAGTGTATCAATTTGATACACTATCCAAACCACTGATTCGAAACAAAAGATTCGTAAAGCTTCGAAGCTTTACTAAGCTCACTAGATATTGTTGAAAAGTCATTATTTCATTTTTTCTGGCACACAAAAAGTATTCTCATCGTTTTATAATATTAAGTTTGAACCACTGTAGTCACATGAACTTTTTTTAAATATGTTTTACTACCTTTCTGGACATCTGAAAGTGTTAATTATCTTGCTAGCAATAGAGGCCTCACTGAGCCAATGGATTTTATCAAAAATATCTTAATTAGTGTTCTGAAGATGAAGACGAAGGTCTTACGGGTGTAAAACGACATGAGGGTGAGTGATTAATGACAGAATTTTCATTTTTGGGTGAACCAACTCTTTAACTACTATGTACTTACATTTAAATTAATAATTTGAAACAATGCACTTATTGTGTACAAACATGTTTTTACATTGTACTTATATTTTAAAAAATACCTGCATGAAATTACATATGTAATAATTTCTGTAATTACATTTATAATTACACTGTTGACCCATCCCTTACATCTTAACCCACCCTTAAACTTACCCATATCACCAAACCTGTCCCTAACCTTACCCGTATCCCACCTCAATAGCAGCAAAAGTGTTTTTGCAATACAATATGAACATGATAAGTACATTGTAGTTATTTTTTGAAGTAAGTACATAGTAGTTAATGCCACCTAATATGAAGTGGCCTTGTCACAAGCCATCAAAATATTATTAAAATAATAATAAGTTAAAACAAACTGCTTTGGAGCTTCATTTTAAAAATAAATAATAATAAAAGATTAAAATTTAAGAGATTAAGAGATTATGAAAAGATATTTCTGTCATGACAACTCTGAGTGATTGGCATGATAATGGAAATCATATGACAATGTTGATATGTTTGGTCTTGGTGGAATAGATCTGCTACGCTGCTGCTGCTGCTGTAGAGAAAATGGGACTTATACAATACATACACGACATGCTGCTGAGCAAGTAAGACATGCTGCTGCTGTACAAAATAGCATACATGAATCACCCGTAGCAGATCTATACAGGTGGAGCTGGGGAAGGTGGAGGGTTTCTGAAAGCACGCTGCAACTGCTACAGCAAATGCCAACCAAGTATTTGAAAGTTGAGCAGCAAGCTCATTGGCTACTGATACAGCAGGAACCAATCAGCTGTGCCCTAGAGAATGATGTGATTGCAAGCAGATTGAGTAAAGGACCTATCAACCTGCGCCATCTAGATTTTTTTGACAGAACTTTGCATTTCTCTCAGGGTTTTTTTCCCCCAAGAATTTCAGCCTTTTAATTAGACTTTTCAACAACTTCCGCGCAGTTACAACACTTTGACATTTTTGAAAGGCCCACCAAAACTTTTAATTTAGAAATGAAAAACTATTTCATGACATTCAAGTAATTTTTGTAATTGATGCAGACAAAAAAAAAATTTATTGAAAGAAGATTTATTGAATTCCTCATTCATAAAAAGTGAATGTATAGGCTTACAGTATGTATTGCTCGTCTGTTTAATTCATTGTCAGTTGGTAGCCTATCAGCTATTCTGAGATGCTTTCTAAAATAAAATCAATGGGTTCCACTGTCCGCTGGCTTTTTTTGGCTTCTCTTTCGAATGACAAGGTTGCATTCAGATGTCCCAGAAGAGTTCCACATCTCCTATGATATTCCTGTGCTCCTCTTTAACATTTAAATTGACCTTAGAGCAATTTTCTGGATTGCTCCTGTGTCAGCGAGTGTCCGGCGCCAGTAGAATGCGAGTTCTTATTTAAAAGAAAGGAAGTGGGCTGAAATTATGTTTTTGAGATAAGCTTGCCAACCAACTGTAGTGACGAAGGAATCCATGGCCCTTGAAAATGGTCTATCCTCCGGCTAGAATTACAGAACGCAGGACCGGCACAGTCTCTCGCTGAACAAAGACATTTCTCAGAGCCAAATAAAGAGCTATGCTGTTTTCCAGAGTCCTCTATACGAACATAAAACTGATTAATGCATTTGTGATGAACAGACGCCATACTGTTTAGTATTAAATGTCACTCATAATAAGTGTCTTAACCTGTGAACTGCAGCTCAGTTGATGTATGCTGTTATACTTTCGTGGATTCCTTCATTCTATCTTGTAATTTGTACCAATGACTGTTTAACTGTGTTCCAGTGGTTACCATGGAAGTGTGTGTTGGGACAAATAGCACAGTGGATTAGAGGCCATATTTAAACAGGCTGTCAATTTTAGCTGTGAACTGAGAACATTGCGTCATTCCGGACTTAATCATCAGATCATCTCCTTGATAGCATTATTCTCACTATTCCAACATACACACACATTCTCCTTTCTTTCCGTTAACTGACGGCGATATCCACGTGTTTCAAATCATCTGGAGGAATATTTGTCCTTTGATTTTCGTGAAATATCTGGGCAAAGGCCAGTCGCGCCTCCATGACCATCAATGTCTGGTCTGACTCTGAAGTTCACTTAATCTTAATGACGGATCAGAAGGCCTCCCAGCTCGAGGTCAAAATATTCCTGATTCTTTCATGACCCAGCTAGATAAAAATGTCATTTGTTTTTGTTTAGTTCCTGGTGAAGACCTTTGATGATCTAACAAGAGAGCAATTTGAACGGTCGATTTGAAAGTTACGGTTTCACTGTAGCTAACATGCGGTCAGTTCAGTTTTAAATACAAACATACACACTCTGTCTGTCTCTGTCTATTGGCCTGGCTGTTAAAATTGTTCATATAAATGAAGCTTCATATAAATGTATAAAAAATATTAAATACATCTAAAACAAAAAATAATGAAAATATAAATGTTATAAAAATATATATATATATATATATGTATTTTTAAATCTGTATTCAACCTCTGTAAGACATTTCCTAATTATATATTGACAGAATATTACACACACACACACATATATATCTGATTGGTCAATAGCTGTGTTTTATTCACGATAAAACACAGCTATGAACGCTTCACCCATCAGTTCTGTGTACACAACACCCTTAGCAACCACTCTTAGCAATGTAAACTGTATGTTCTCAATTGATATTGCGAGTTTATTACCTGTATTCAGATTTAGCATTTTCCATCAGGTCAGTTCTATGTTCATAATAAAACATCTGTTTAAATGTCCGATGTATTATCTTGTCCTTTTAACAGTTAAGGTTTTCCCGTGACTGACAGCGCTTGTCAAAGCATTTGTCAGTTGCGTCTTGTTCCGTGTTCACAACAATTCAGTCTTTTCAATGTATAAGTCTTCGCTACTGACTGACACACTCATAAAGACAGTCTTTGCCGCCATCTAATGGCGTAATAATGTAACTTCTGTTGCTGTTCACGGTCAGGGACTATACAGCAACCCAAATAGTCGGCAATTCTGAAACAAACCAAAATTTAATTCAAAAATTAATTAAAAATAACTGTTACTGAATTAGCCCAAAATTAAAGGGTAACACATTACAATAAGGATCCATTGTAACACTTTCTTTTACAGTGTCCTTGTTACACGTTACATGTACTGTAGTTACTATAGTAACAACTACATAATTACATGCAACTAACCCTAAACCTAACCCTAGTCCTAAAGTAAGTACAGTACATGTTGTTAATTAATATTGCTCAGTACTTAAATGTATAATTACACTGTAACACGGACACCTTAAAATAAAGGGTTACACTTTATATTAAGGTGTATTTGTTACACTGTAATTATACATTTAAGTACTGAATAATTTAAATAACTACAAGTACTTACTGTAGGGTTTGGTTTAGGGTTAGTTGCACGTAATTATGTAGTTATTACTATAGTAACTACAGTACTTGTAACGTGCAACAAGGACACTAAAATAAAGTGTTACCAAATAAAAGGTTACACTTTATTTTAAGGTGTCTGTGTTACAGTGTAATTATACATTTAAATACTGAGTATAATAATATTTAACTACATGTACTTACTACAGGGTTAGGGTAAGGATAAGGGCTTGGTTTAGGGTTAAATGCATGTAATTATGCATAATTTATAGTTATTACTATAATAACTACATGTAACGTGTAACAATGACACTAAAATAAAGTGTTACCAAATAAAGTCTAATGGTTCCATTTATTAACATTAGTTAACTACATTAATTAACATAAAATTAAGTATTTATTAAACTTAGTTAATGTTAAATTCAACATTTACTAATACAAAAATCAAAAGTTGTATATTAAGACTTGAGCTAACATGAACTAACACTCAGCAGTTGTATTTTATTAACAAAGATTAATCAATACTGTAACAAATGTATTGCTCATTGTTAGTTATTGTTAGGATCTTACTGTAAAGTGTTAAACAGCATAAAAACATAAAATATTTACACTGGAATGTTTATTTTTTATGACTTAAATACATCTGTCACAGAGTCATATTCAAGATGCATCACAAAAAGCAAACAAGTTACAACAGAAACTTCTATGACATGGGACCAACCATCAAAAATACAATACTGAAATATATTATTTGGATCAATAAATGCATAATGCAAAAATATACAGATATGATGCTTTTTAATTGTTTTGGCTTGCATTGTGCACAGTATAAAGGTATCAAGACAAATATACTATATAATTTAACAATAATACCCCACCTGGAATGGCAGTTGCAAACAGTTCAATGATTTAACTGGAATACGTAAGGTGGGATGTGGTATATAATGCCTCGTCGCTGTGGGGTTGTGTTGAATGCATACTGAAAGAACAAGGCCCGAACACACCGGTGTGTCAGAGCAGTGCATTTTACCCACAGGATCTTGAGCACCAGCTGACATCACTGTACATTAACCAGGAAGATGAAACATTTTTACAATCCTTCAGGAGAAAGTCCAGTTTCAACATATTTTTGGAAATCAACAAACGGTTTGTGCAAATACCATTTTTTTTCTTTCTTTTTTTTTTTTTTGTAGAAAAAAACAAACACTACAAACATTAACAAATTTTTGAAACATTGCAACAGACACATTTACGATGTTGCTTGCAAAAAGCTGCCCTTTTTCATCTGGGAAATTGTTTCACTTAATTATTAGGGCATACATATGGATTAATGAATAAATATATACTATATTCACAATGAATCAGTTAAGAAATAATCATTGCAAAACAAATGTGGTATAGTTTTACAGAATTAACGATGCTTTACTAAACGAACTACCTTTTTGGTTATGTCCTTGGACCATAACTTGCATTTCATTTCAAATATCTATGGCTTTATTGACAAAATGAATGCTGTGAAATTAGTAATTATGCACTTACAAATCATCCAAATATTCATGATTGTGTGTTCATATAAAGTGGCACAAATTTGCAGTACAAGCAAAATAAGGTTGCACCTTCCTCTGCAAAAGGTCAAAAGTGGTCTGATTCAAAACAGTCCAGATATCAAAACTCCAATTACAGTAAAAGTCGTGGGATGCAAATATACTGTATATATTAAAAGTGCAGTTTTTCTCATTCCTTCAACCTGTAAAACATAAGTGGTTTTCATTTCCTTTCATAACAGTGGATTACCCCGCATAAATAGGAACAGAAACAAACAAATTACATGAATCTTCAAATGTGAACAATCACACACCACAAACCACCATGGTATGGTAAACATCGCACAACTCAAGGTATTTTTCAATGAAACACATTCTGTGGAACAAATGTCACGCACTCTTTCCCTGGAACTACATAATAGCTTTTTAATTTGAAAAGGGCTCTCATGTTTGGTAACAGAGTCTGTAGTGATGGGATCATTTTTCATTCATCCAGTGTTTCTCAACACTGAAACACAATCGATTTGAAACAGATGTAATGTGAAGGGGATTATGCCACTTCATACATCAATACTAGGAGCAAACCATTCTAAATGGGC
Source organism: Hypophthalmichthys nobilis (assembly GCA_037950665.1). Classification (NCBI taxonomy): domain Eukaryota; kingdom Metazoa; phylum Chordata; class Actinopteri; order Cypriniformes; family Xenocyprididae; genus Hypophthalmichthys; species Hypophthalmichthys nobilis. Next base: position 9,469,340 of record CM075472.1, read on the forward strand.
AGTGAAATTAGCGGATACATCGATCTTTCATTGCAAGTAAACACAAACTGAATTTTAACAGGCCGTCAAATCACCTAACTCCACTCTTAACCTAAAAACACCACAATAGAGCAAAACAGCATGTTTGCAGGAGTACAAATCCCATTCATTTTCTCCACAGAGAACTTGTATAATATTTAACTCTTTCAAGACAGTCCAACCAGGAGCTTGGAGGTTGTTAAGCATAATAATATAGGGGGGTTTTTGAAAGAAGTCATGCTGCATTTACAAAATACAGTTAAAAACAATACAATTATCTTTTTAAATATGTAATTATTCCTGAATTCTCAGCATCATTAATCCAATCTTCAGTGTCACATGACCTTCAGAAATCATTCTAATATGCTGATTTGGTGCTCAAGAAACATTTATTATTATCTATGTTGAAAACAGCTTAATATTTTTGTGGAAACTGTGATCATTTTTTCAGGATTCTTTAATGAATAAGCATTTAGACCTCATTTACATTAGTGCGTTTTAAAACAAAAACGATCTTCGTCTACAGTGGTGTTTCCACAGCGTTTCAGAAACAATCACCATCTATACTACACGACCAAAAACATATGTCACATGACCATTCATGCACACAGGGCATGTGCATACAAGTGTAATCAGTTGTCTCTTGCGCACGTAGGCAGCTGCAGTATTAAAAAAAAAAAATGCAGAGTTGAACTGCACAATGCCTGCTAAAACTGACAACAAAGCCAGCAAAGATTGCAGTTGAGTTTCCATGTTATTGTTTACATGGTCGTCAGGGATACGCAGAGCGAACGTGGGCAGCCATGCCATCGTTTTCAAAAGTCTCCGTTTTGGTCCGTTTATACTGAAACGCAACCCTGGCGTTTTCAAACTAAAATGGGCTCGGCAGCGTTTTCGAAAGTCTCTGTTTTTGAGGTTCGAAAACGCTGGCATGGTGTAAACGACAGGCGTAACCGTAGCAAAACGTATGCGTTTTAAAACAAAAATGCACTAGTGTAAACGGGGGCCTTAAAGAACAGCATTTATTTGAAATAAAACATCTTTTGTAAAATTATAAATAGCTTTACTGTCACTTTTGATCAATTTAATGCATCTTTGCTGAATAAAAGTATTAATTTATTTTTAAAAAATATCTTAAACTTAGGAAAGTTAATATATCATAATAATTATATATATATATACACTTTCGTTAAATATTTTGTACTTCAGTCATAAAAGATCTTAAATACACACTCTTGTAGCTTCTAATAAAGAAATCTGTCATTTTAAAAATACTTAGAGCTGGTTGGTTTTGTTCATGACTTTGAAGTCTTTTAGTCTGAAGAAGCTTTTGAAACCCCTATGGTGAAAATTAATGGGAAAAATACAGTCAGAACAAAGGCTGCTGAAAAAGTGGGCGCTAACTGTTGGGCTCTATTGGCTGAGGAATTTCAAGTTCTGAGGAAAAGCAGTGCTTTGTTTCACGTTGCATTGATAATCAACATTGTAACAGTCAGAGCCATGATTTATGAGTCCCACAGAGTTGACCAGCAACTTCATCCTCCGCAGAGAGGATGCAAGAATTGATTAGGCTAAGTGTTCACTCATTACAACTGTGAGCTGTTGTAAATTGTGCGGTTGGAAAGGAAAAGGGTAGTTTTGGAGCTTTGAGGCGACTCAAGTGTCGAGAAGACCACACGTCTACGTGATGGAACGCTCATATCATCCTAAAGAGTGCTGCTGAGAATCTCTGACACTTGTTCATTCGTTAGCTCATCCGAATCTACATCCTGAGCTTCTGCTGTAGTGCCATATCCCGATCCGGTCTCTCTGGCGGCCGCTCCTCTCGATCCCTTCTCCTCCTCCTCCCAATGTGGGGCAGCATCTCTGCAGGGTGACGTCTTGCTGCACGACTCCACAAAGATCCTGCGAACGTTGGGCTTAGATTCCCTGTAGGTCGCTCTGTACTCATCCAAACTGTAGGAGTTAGTGGGAGAGAGCGGCGTCTCCAGCGGCAGGTCCATATCGCTCTGTCTGGTGTAGATGCCTTCGGATAGCGAGGGAGTGTGACTCTCGCTCTGTACACGCAGCCAGCGGTGCGGCCCGCCAAAATAACTCCTCTGGGGATGGCTTTTCGACAGCATCTTACGTTTCGTTGGTGGATCGGCCAGGAACTTGCAGCGGGATGGCTTGTCTGTGGCTTTCACAGAATAAGAAGACAGCGACAGGTCCTCCATGTCCTTGGTGCATGATTCGGTCTCCAGGATGGACTTTGAGCAAGCGCTGTACTTGAGGTCGTGCATCTGAAGGACATCGGGTGCGCTGCCGCTGAGGACGTGCACGGCCTGATGGGAGAGATCTTGGGCTGAGGAGTAAACTAAGTCCAGGTCACGAGGGCTCAGAGCGTCACTGGAGTCATAGTCACTGTCTGTGGGGAGAAAGACCTCCGAGCAGCCCTCTTCATCTGAACCCGGCTGGGATTCTGCAACAAATGTGGTTGATAATAAGTATGGAAATATTAAGTCCAGTGTATGTGGAATCAGAAAAGCAAAAATCAATTTTACTAATAAAAATTAACATTTTGAAAGGATACTTTGTAATGTTTTTGAAAGAAACTTCTCTTATGCTCACTAAGGCTGCATTTATTTGATCAAAAATACAATAAAAATAGCAATATTGTAAAACATTTCAATTTGAAATACCCGTTTTCTAATTTAATATATTTTAAAATGTAATTTATTCCTGTGATGGCAAAGCTACATTTTCAGCAGCCATTACTCCAGTCTTCAGTTACATGATCCTTCAAAAATCATTCTAATATGCTGATTTGGTGCTCAAGAAATCTTCATTATTATCAGTGCTGAAAATTCGGAACACACTTAATTTTAATCTTAAATTTAATTTTAATTAATATTTTTCATAAAATCCAATGGCTCAGTGAGGCCTGCATTGCCAGCAAGACAATTAACACTTTCAATGCCCAGAAAGCTACTAAAGACATATTTAAAACAGTTCATGTGACTACAGTGGTTCAACCTTCATATTATGAAGCGATGAGAATACTTTTTGTGCGCCAAAAATAACAAAATAGCGACTTTATTCCACAATATCTAGTGATGGGCGATTTCAAAACACTGCTTCATGAAGCTTCAAAGCTTTACGGATAATTTGTTTCTAATCAGTGGTTTGGAGCGCCAAAATCACATGATTTCAGTAAACGAGGCTTTGTTACGTCATAAGTGTTTTGAAACTTCAATAGTTCACATGACTCTGGCAGTTTGATACACGCTCTGAACCACTGATTCGAAACAAAAGATTCGTAAAGCTTCGAAGCTTCATGAAGCAGTGTTTTGAAATCTCCCATCACTAAATATTGTTGAATAAAGTTGCTGTTTTGTTTTTTTGGCACACAAAAAGTATTCTTGTCGCTTTATAATATTAAGCTTGAACCACTGTAGTCACATGAACTGTTTTAAATATGTCTTTAGTACCTTTCTGGGCATTTGAAAGTGTTAATTGTCATGCTGTCACTGAGCCATTGGATTTTATCAAAAATATCTTAATTTGTGTTCCGAAGATGAACAAAGGTCTTACGGGGGTAGAACGACATGAGGGTGAGTAATTAATGACAGAATTTTCATTTTTGGGTGAACTAACCCTTTAATTGTCTTGCTGGCAATGGAGGCCTCACTGAGCCATTGGATTTTATGAAAAATATCTTAATTTGTGTTCCAAAGATAAACAAAGGTCTTACGGGTTTGGAACGATATGAGGGTGAGTAATTAATGACAGAATTTTCATTTTTGGGTGAACTAACACTTTAAAGTGAAGAAATACACATAGATTCTTTCTGAAAAATCAAAATAAACTGTTTTAATTTAATGTTGTGGGTTGTTGAGTTTACATTCCATACACATAATACAATAATTATAAATCCTGAGAAATGTGGCATATAAAAGTTAGAAAATAAAAGTAAAAACCCAGCAGACAGGCAATATGCATCTTTATTGTGCACATTTGACCACGTAAGTAATAATATTTGAACTGACTTAACATCTGTTTTTAATTGTACACATTTCTTAATACATTCAAAATAAATTTAAGGCGTATTTTATCAGTATTGCAAGATTTTTATTTAATCACACACTGCAACACTGGCAACACTCAGAATCATTAAATCATCAATATTTTGTCTTAAATGATGACCGAGGTCTATGAATTATAATAATTTGCCAATCCTTAGTTTGTTCTTATACAGACTGAAATCCAAAGGACCCCAAATTTCCAACAATCACAGGGTGCCAGTTACTTAAGTGCCTCTGCTGAATGCTGCAATTTCATCTATTTCTTGAAAATTGGTGTCTTTTGTCAAATTTTTGATGGCACAATTTTATAAACACTTCTTTCTTTTGTGCCATCCTGTAATGCCCTACAAATACAAAGCTTTAACATTGAAGAGTTGCATTCGAATTATGCCAGATTTACTCATTTATTTCCTGGAAAAACTTTCTTTTGTGTTCTAAAGGCTGTCAACAAATGCCACATTCTCACTACTTAAATGTGCAAATATCATTGCAAATACAATGCATATTTAAATGCGACACAAACATGTAGTCGAGCACAACATATTTTTATACCTGGATGAATGGCAGCTATTGAAAAATAGCATTTACCAATTGTAGGCTTTCGTCTCCTCATTTCTGGAGAGGGCGAGGGAGTGGGCACGTAGTCTGTGTTAGAGGACGTGGAGTCATTCTTCTGGACAGGAGGCTCCATGCTGACATCTACTAGCCAGGTGATAGGCACCCAACCGAGAGGCTGTTTATAGCGGGCGTACTGCAGGGCATTAGTGATCCAGCGGACGTCTCGCCACATCTCGTCCAATTGCTTCAAACACACAAAGAAAAAAACAAAGAGAGGTTAAGTGTGCTCTTATTTCATTGGCATTGCTGAAAATAAGGTTAGCTTGAAAACTAAAGGGTGCTATTTAAATGTTGATTAGATAAAAATGCAAATCGCAGCTTTCGCTGTGAGAAACGTGGTATTTCCCCCACACAAACGTCGCAAGCACTTTCCCCACAAACATCACAAAGCTTTTCAAACCATTAAAGCGCATCACACAAAAGCTTCAAAAGGAGGCCACAGAAAACTTGCTGTGAAATCTGAAGGGGCATGACCGTGACTAATATCATAATTTATTTTGTGTCATCTTCCTCTGTTCACCAATCACAGCACGTCAGAGCTGAATTGTACATATTGCTCCTATTTAGTGTGCAAAAGCGAAATGAGAGGTAAAATGTGTTTTCAATCAGAGCAGTTAACTTCCATGCAGTGAATCTTCACAACTACCACTTTCATATTTTCCATCCTTGAGACGTACTATAGCAATTGTATTTACAAGGAGCTTATTTCAAATTGGAAGGAAAAAGGCTGAACAAAAATGCAGCAGGGTAGACGAAAAAACCCTGCAATCTGAGCTCTTTCTAGCAAATGCCATGAGAGATCCAGCTTATGAGAATGAGCCTTGACACCACAGGATGACTCCTTTGGAAAATATGCCGGGCTTCTAACGACAAAGAGGGGACTCCAGTATGACAAGGGCAATAATATGAGTTGCTTTAGATTGTGAAATAGACTACTTCAACTAATAAATGTTTGGCTGATGCTGCTGGCTGCGAAATATTGCAACAAATTAGGGGAAAATAAGAATAAATAAGCAGTGTGGCTTTATATCACACCCAGTGCTCTATTATAGCGGCTCTAAATCCAAAAATGAATCACTGGTCTGTTCTGATAGGGTCATCGACAGCAGGGAAAAATAATGTTAAATGGAAATAATAAAATGCAACTGACCATATAATCATGCATATTTTGGATAGCAAAATGAATAGGCCTGGCCATTAAATGGGATGAGAAAACGATTCACATTTTTATATGCGCCAAAGGCTGTGCAATCAAACTCAACAGTATTTTGAGGCAAAATATCTGGCGAAAAATATTACAATACTAGACAGATGCAACACAGACAGGATGCTTGATAGCCCTTCATTCTGGTAAAGTATAAGCAAAACAACACAAAGTAGAAGAAAACACGACTCAAACCATGTTAAATGCAGGTTTAGTTTCAAGGAGAAATAATTACCATTATTTGTTTTGTGTAGTGAATTACTGGATGTGAAGAGCACGAAAACATTAAAATTCAAGAGATACTTTGTAAATAACTGTCAATTTTCCTTTTCTGCCTGTCATGTTAACAATTTGCAAACATTTCATTTCAAGGGCATTTTTCACAATTTTTTTGTTCACTTGATAAACAACTTTGGTACCCTGTTGGTTCAACGCTTAGAAATGGAAGTTTGTTTCCGCCACGGAATAAAACAATTTAAAAGATAATAGCGACTTTTTATCTCACAATTCTGACTTTTTGTTTTCTCACAAAATCACGCGTGAATCACGCGAGTTGAAAAATCTGAACTTTGGCGAATATTCGCTCCGCGTTAACCAATCAGGAGCTTGCTATAGTAGTGATGTGATTACGACGTAGCGAGAGGAGGCAGAAATCCAAAACAACAATGGAGGACAAAATCATCGTCACTGTATGTGGATACCCAGAGCTGTACGATAGGCCTGCATCTTCATACTTTTATAGAAACAGGAATAAAAAGGATCTTGCTTGGAAGAAAGTGAGTGAGGAGGTCGGACAATCTGGTAAGTTGTAAAAAACGCTCTTTACTCAATTTGAGCTATATATATACATATTGAGATTACAAGCTAGCCGGCAAATTGAGCTTATTCGCCGTATTTTGCAACTACTTTCCCGCTGACAAGTTGATGTGTTTATACAGAGGAAGTGTGCAGAAACGAGACTGGAGCCACCTAGCAGAAGCCCGTCTCATGATGCGAATTCGCGTCTGTTGTGAAGTAAATTTCACGCGCGAATGAAGCGAGTAAACTCAAACTGTTCAAGCGTCCAATAGCAAATAGCGCAATTTTTTCGCGCAAGTCGCGTCTGGTGTGAACGCCCCATGAGAAGAAAAAATATATATATTAGTGGTGTGCAGCTTCAGACAATGACACTGACATATTTTAAGATATGTCAGTGCAAATTGCTTTCAGTTAAAAACAGCTCAAACATGCATTTTAGTCTGGGACTAGGCTTAAGCCTTGTCTGTGGAACCGGCAGTTAACGTCCACTGCAAAATCAGAGTCCTGAACTAAAACCAGTTGAGAACTTCTACAACCAAAAAGTTGCATCACACAAAAAATCTCTGTGAGTATTATCAGATTAACTAGAAGCTTATTTTGCTCGCATCAAATCAGCAAACTTAACTTAAAGCCAAAAACTTGAGTCTACGAAGTAAATTTGAGCGTCATGCATCCATCTCAATGACACATCTCGCCACATGCTCTTTGACAGGACCTCACAGCGATATAAACCTGCCCTCTCACACGAAAGCGAAGCGCAAAGCACTTTCCAGAGCCGTGCCACTTTGACAGACGTGGCCCTTTCTCGTTCGCCGCCTTCTGGAACATTAAGGTTTTCACGCTAATTGATGCCACATTGCTCAGCCACACACACAGTCATGCAGTCACACTCATTGATCGGTATTATTTTTTCCCCTCGTCGCTCTTAGGCGCTGTGTAATCTGTGGTCAGTGTGCCGCTTTTTTCCAGCGCCTCTTGGACCTGACATCACACAAACACTTGTGGTTTTGTGGTCAATCTCAATTAATAGTCCAGACCGGGGTGGCGGAGAGGGATTATTTCAGACCGGCACACTTAACACACGCCTCCCTTTCAAGTTGAATTGTGAGAGAGTCTGCTGATCTGTTATTGAAATTTCGACACAAGAAAAACAACTTGTTTTACAGTTTATACGTCTAGTAGTTATGCTTTATGACATCAATAAACTATCCTAATTGGATTATTAGTTTAAATTGTTTTTGTAGTTTGATGTTTCCAACACTCCCAAGCGGCTGGGAACAAACATGATTCTCAGGACTGAAACATGCATGACGTATTGCTAAAAGTTGTAATTGAAACAACACGAATGTGGCTAATAAAATGGAATGAAGCAGTAAAGCATCATTTCAGGTAGCATACAAACAATAAAAAGCAAAAAACATCACAGCACTATCCAAAACACCTGTTTTTTGCTAAATTCTTCTGGCCCATTAAGTCATTGCGTGAACTGAGAAAAGACAGTATCTGAATCCCTGAAATTACCACGTACAACACCATTCAAAAGTTTGGATTCAGTAAAATCCTTAAAAAATACTAAGCAGCGCAGATGTTTTTAACATTGATAACAATAAGAAATGTTACTTGAGCACTAAATCAGCATATTAGATGGATTTCTGAAGGATCATGTGACAGACTGGAGTAATGATGCTGAAAATTCAGCTTTGATGCAGGAATAAATGACATTTTAAAATATATTAAAATAGAACAGTTTCGATTATAATAATTTCCAAATTTGACTGTTTTTACTGCATTTTCATAATTTTACTGTTTTACTGTAGTGTATTTCATGTTTGCTCAAGGTGATTCATCAAAAGTTTTTTCAGTGACTGGTGAATATGTGAAAGAATAGTATTTTGGGTAAAAGCCCAAACTTCTTGGAGACCAAAAACACTGTTAGCTTGGCAAAAGATGAATGCCTTTGAATGCAAAATGCCTGCGGTGCAACAAATTATTTAAATTAGGAGGAAATGGATTTGTTGTGATGGATGTACAAATGGAGATTCACAATGGAGATTCACTTGCAGATTATTCCTGTACTAATGTTATGGCTCCATGATGTACATCAAACTGTACTAAACACAAAATAATACAGATATTATAAAATAGCTATTTGAGATGCAGCTTATGAAAAGCTTAATGTGAAGAAATGAGCAGAAAATGCTACATGGTAGCAAGTATATACTTAAATTTAAAGGATTAGTTCACTTTCAAATGAAAATGACCCCAAGCTTTACTCACCCTCAAGCCATCCTAGGTGTACATGACTTTCTTCTTTCTGATCAACACAATCAGAGATATATTAATAAATATCCTGACGCATCCAAGCTTTATAAACGAGTATGAGCTGAAGAAAGTGTCTCCATCCACATCCATCCATCATAAAATCCATTGGAACTGATGTTTTTTTCCGTAATTTGAATATGGAAGACGGTCTGGCGGAAGCTTTATATTTTACTTCATAACTTGTTAAATATGAATATTTTTTTAAACAAATGCATTGCTTTGCTTCAGAAGGCCTTTGTTAACCCTCCAGAGCCGTGTGGAATATGTTTATGTTGGATGGATGTGGATGGAGACAATTTCTTCAGCTCATTCTCATTTGGTAGCGCATTACTGCCATTATAAAGCTCGGATGCGTCAGGATATTTATTAATATTTCTCCGATTGTCTTCGTCAGAAACAAGAAAGTCATATACACCTAGGATGGCTTGAGGGTGAGTAAAGCTTGGGGTAATTTTCATTTGAAAGTGAACTAATCCTTCAAAATTTGCTTACGATGACAAATAATTTTTATGTTTTATTATATTTATGAGTCCAGGACTTTGTATAGTACTTATAATTTTTGTAAAAAGAAACAGTAAAATAATCTTATTTTGAAATTGTGTTGCTACATCAATATTTAATATAATACTGAATAATGTTATGTAAAAATATATTATAATTTATAAAGATGAATCTTTTTTTGTCGTGCATACTTTGGGACAAGCAAGAAAGAACTAAAAGAGCAAGTATATTCTTCAATGTCACCCAAAAAGATACTGCTATATCAAAATAATTTGCATATGGTGACAAATTATTATTTTTTTAATTATACTTATGCGTCTAGGCCTTTATATATTACTTTATAATTTTTATAAAAAGAAACGGTAAAAAAAGCTTGTTTCAAAACTGTGTCGTTCCATCAATATTAAATAAAATACTGAATAATACTGTGTAAAAAATATTTATATTAAAATATTTTATAAAACAAAAGTACCAGAACAAGTTTTACTTAAACATCGCGCAAAAAGATTATGCTATATCAAAAGCATTTGCATAACCAATTATGATTTTTTTTTTTTTAATTATATATATATATGCATCTTAGCATCTAGGCCTTCAAACAGCACTTAATAATTTTGTAAAAACAATTAAATAAATGAAAATAAATAATAGAGTAAAGGAAATTTGTTTAAAATCTTATGTAAAAATATATTATAACTTACAAAGAGAAATCTCATCAAAAATCACATCCTTCACAGAGGGCTTTTGGCTCCGCTGCCCCATACCTGAATGTAGTCCAATATGTGCTGCTGTCTCTGTTTGGCTGTGGACACCTCTGAGTCAGTGATGGCCTCTCTAAAAGCCTGCTGGGTAATTAGACCGTCCAGGTCCAGCACAGAGGACAGCCGGCAATAAAGACTGATAAATTTCTCCTTATATGAGCAGAAGTGAACTGCACAGGGAGACAAAATAAAAATACTATAGTTAGTAATTGACACTGTAACAGTAGTGAGATGTTATTGCACTTCTGAAATTGACTTCACTGGGTGGTGTGCTGTATGAAATTGAGCCCCTAGGAAGGTTATCATTAATGTCCCAAAAACACTGACGAATCTTTTTAAAAGACGTTTTTGTAATGGAAATCTGTGGGTGGTTTACAAGTGTATGGAGTTTGGGCTGAAACTACCTCACAGTATAATGTTTAAAAAGTTGTTTGAAACTCTCCCCACAACAGCAGCTGAATAAGCTACTAAGTGTTCTAACTGGCACCACTGCTAAGCATACAAGCACACGATTTGCCTTGGCTTCTGAAAACAAACCCTGCTATTTGAATGAAAATGATCCGCCATTCTTTAAAACACATTTTATTGGATTATAATATTGATTACTTGTTTAACCTTTCCTTATTTTACACAGTCTGGGCTCAGCGAGGGGGGTGGGTGGCTGTTTGGCTAGCCGTGGTGCGCACCGCCACCCCGCTGGTGTCTGCATGTGTGTGTGTGTCTGCTTGATTTACTAGAGGTCCTAAGGGAGTGTGACTGGGGGCAGAGGGGGGAGGAATCTGTGGATTTTTATAAGGCCAACTGAGCTAATATTGTAGGGGTTGAAACAGAAGCCAGTGTACCGAGCTCAAACATTTGAAGAGGGAGGTTGAGGAACCCCGAGTGTGGTGTGTAGGGGTTGGTCTGTCCCGGGGCAGAGCAAACGTCGTCTGAGGCGGGCAGCAGCAGAAGAAAGGACACATTGTGACCCAGCTCCAGCACCTCGTGTGTGTAGAGACGGAAGTGCTTGGCCTGTGTGGGACACACACACACACACACATAGACTTTAACCCACGGGGGTTGGAGGGTAACAATGTTATGCCGTAACTAAGTAGCAAAAATCCCAAAACTATATGTATAACTTAAATAATACAGACAAAAAATAAGGATATTCTGACAAATATATGGAAAGAGTATCTATAGTATGTCTATTAGTATGCATTTTATATCTATTCATCTATCCACACATCTATCATTCCGTCTATGTTCATCCATATATCTCTACACATCCATATATCTATACATCCGTTCATTCATCCGTCATCAATCAATCAATCAATCAATCAATCAATCCATCCATCCACCATCCATCAACTCTATTTATATTTAGTGTCCATTAGTCTTTCTATTTATCCATCTATTCATCCATTCATATTTGCTCTATCTATCTATCTATCTATATTTAGTGTCTATTAGTGTTTCTATTTATCCATCTATTCATCTATCTATCCATCCATTTATCTATTTATCTATTTGTATTTACTGTGTCCATCCATCCATCCATCATCCGTCCATCCGTCCGTCCCTATCAATCTATCTATCTATCTATCCATGTCCATCTATTTATATTTAGTATGCCTATTAGTGTTTCTATTTATCCATTTATTCATCTATCCATCCATTTATCTATTTATATTTACTGTGTGCATCCATCCATCCATTTATCCATCCATCCATCATCAATGCTTCTATAGATCTCAAAAGATCCCAAGGTTTATATAAAGCTTTTAACTTAAATCTCTCTTTTCAAGCAGCCAAAGTATTCAAATGAAATGCCTAAATAACATTTTAAGCTGATTTAATCATTTTAAAATGAAAGTATATTGACAAACTTTACTTTCTTAATTATTGTGGTGTTTAACACCAAGTTACCACAGAGTTGTCCGGTAGACTGCAGTACCTGGTGGAGAGGTAGATTGATATGGTGCAGCAGACTCTTAATGGCCATCTGGAGCTCAGAGAAGAGGAGGCAGTCTGTAGCCTGATCTGCTCTTTCCACCTCCACAGGGCCAGACAGTGACTGCAGCCATTCCCACTCATCCCTGGGTGGGAAAAGACAGCGTTCAGTCAACATACACACAGCTCTATATTACTGTTTCCAGAAGTGCCCTTGACAGAGCGGTTTCCAAAGGCTAGTGGGATGGCATGTTAGGTCTTAAGGAGTAAGGTTTGGTGAGATGCTACTGACCAACCACTAAAAACCATTCCTTTTAATCCAAACATTCTACACTAAGAAAATCTAAGTTGTTAAGTGTTGTTAAATGTCCAATAATAATAGAAACGTGACAACACTTTCATAAAGCAAAAAGCCTAGTTACTGCATTTTGTAAGAGTTGAAGGCGATTCAACAGGACACAAGGAAGCCCCCAGATACAATGAATTACAATAATCCAAACTTGAAAATATAAAAGCCTGTATAACCTGCTTCAAATCATTAAAAGACAAAAAGGGTTTAATTTTTGCAGTGCGCCTTAAATGAAAGAAGCCAGCCTTCACCACAGAATTTACATGGATTCTTTGCTTGCTTATGTACATTAGAGGCAAGAGGGCCTAAACAATCAATCAATTATGTGCGTGGGTGACCTAATGGAGCCAAATAAATAAATAAATAAATAAATAAACTGACAAAGTATAGAGAAAAATAGATACTTACAATGAGGTAAAATCATTTAAAATTCATTTAATTTTCACTAAATTTCACAAAAACTGAGAAGATGAAAAGTATCAGCTCATAGTATGCGAGTAAGATGATGACGGGGCAAAATAGAGCATTTTGGTCTTAGTCTCAAGGACACCCTCAAGGCTAGTGTCTAGGGGGTAGGATGGTGGAAAAAAAGGAGAATTTCTTTGCTCCAGAGGTTTTCCTCGAGCCGTGAGTGGGCATCATCCAGTGTGAACCTCCCACTGACTTCCACAGTCCGGCCTCGTAGTAAATTTAGTTTTACTACCACACAGAGCTGCAGGATAATACTCTCCCTGTCTCTAGCTACCTACCAAGGTCAACACCATGACCCGAGATGAAAATAAATAAATAGCTCCTTTACCGAACAAAAACAAATAGCAGTTTTGTTTTGACTGTAAAAAATGGTGGTGTCAAGAAACTATGTAAGCCTGTGGTGAGGGGGAGCCCGACACGGAGTTCAGGCATATTTCAATCTTCTCAGGTACACTCGTTCTGGAAAGCTCGTATTTGCTTCACCAGTGAGAAATATTAGCTTGATTCGTTGCTATAAAAGGTTAAAATCTTCATGTCCACATCAAGAACATTCATTAGATTGCATGAGAGACTTTCATAATGAGTCAAGATGTACATATATTTGCTGGCATTTTAGTAAAATCGATAAATTAATAAAAAAGAAGAAAATCATTGTATGCTTTTATTACAGGCTTTGAATACATGCTTTAACTGTGCCGTTTCTCTCCAATGCTTTCAACACCTAAGGTCTTTTTTCTTCAATATTTGTGAGATGAATAAAGATTTTATTAAAAAAAGGCTCCTGAGAACTGCTTTATGAACTGCAAAATGCAGGACGAATTCACATTCATTTACTATATTTGTATAATAATCAGAATATATTCTATTTTCCCTAAAGCAGGACCAATAAATTCTCTCATTTGTTGTGTTGCATATCATGCAGAGTCTCTTTATTTTAAATTGCACAAATTTGCATTTTTCAACTAAACAACCCAGGTTATTTCCCCAAAACTTTGTGGGAGTAGCTCATGACATTAGGCTTTATGTTGAACATCACATGAACAAACAGGACAACAGGTCTCATCGCATCCACTTGTCAGAGAAGGTGTTACTGTAACTGCAGTATTAACTGATGGCTACATCTATGGACATTTAAGGTAATAAGCTATATTGCTGAAACCCTATTGTAATTGTTAAAATTTCCAAGGATCAGCATTCTCCCCTAAAAGTGATCGGGCAGACCAAACCATAATTCATAGAGACTTAAAACTTTGAGGGCTGGTATTTTGGATTTTTTGAAAAACTTTCTGAACCAGTCCTAGGTTTTAAGCCCAATCTGAACCAAACCAGTGCAGCAAGATTCTCTGAAGACTGATTGTAAATAAATATCAGAAAAAAAGTTGAAATTTTGATTCTCTGTCACTAAGGGACGGCAAAAGTTTGAAGTGGGTGGGCCACTTTTACTAAAATGGCTGTAACTCTTGAACAGAATAAGATATTTTCACTAAACTCGGTACACATGTGTATGGGCTCAATCTTTGGTCACAAGAAAAGAATTGCAGAGATTTGCCATAACATGCTATAACGTGAAAAACAAACAAACATGAAAACAGCTATAACTACACAACTGTTAGTCCGATTGACTTGAAAATTGGCATACATTGTCTTTGTCCAAGGTGCCATGACTGTCTATGAGGACATTCACGTATTTAACAAAAAACATGGCCGCCATTGGCCAGTGAAATTTGAGCACCTATTAGACAAGGTTAACGGACTCATGGCCCTAGAGGTCTGTGAGAAGTTTGAAAGAAATCAGCCACCAGGTGGCACTAACTAGTTTTATGCTTCTGTAATCACAGTTTCGCACATACACTCAACATTCAACAACAACTTTGCCTCAAGAACCACTACTGTCAATCAAATTGTTCATTTAATATTTGAGAATATTTAAAATGTTTTTTTTTTTTTAAATATTTAAAAAAAAATTGCGAAGTAGTCCTAGGTTTTTCGCTCAACCTAAATAAAACCACTGCAGAACAATTCCCTCTAGGTCAATAATTATTAAAAAAATTAGATAGCTATAACAGGGTCATTTAGAAAATGGGCATGGCAAAATATACTCAAAAGCCTATAAATCCTAAATGAAAACTCAAAACTTCAAGAAATTAGGTGAGCCAAAGCGATATGATTATAAACAACCATGCAACATTTTATCTTTTATAGAGATTGGACCATAGGAGGCGCTATTACTTATTAACTGTTAAAAAGCTTTAAAAACCATATATTCCCTATGGTAAATTGCCTGCATTGGCTTGGTTTCCATCTATGGGTATGGTAAGTTTAACAAACCAAAAAAATGACATGACATTCAGTTTAATCTGGTACATGACCAAAAATGAGTTTGACACCTCTAATTTACAGAGAAAAAGGCAAATAATAGGAAACAGTTGTAAAACTAAGCGCAAGTCAATAACATGATGAGAACACTCTAAGCTAACCTTGACACATTCCAGTTGTCTCGTATCTTGGTGTGGCAGAGCATGTTGGGCATACGTTGAGGAACCAGCACTTTGATCTGATCCACAGAGCTGCTGAGCTTTAGGTAACCCAGATAAAGCCCAGAGGACAGCCGGTGCTGACTCCGTCTCTGATAGGCCAGAATGTCCTATAATCAAAATAACAGTTTAAATTAGATTCTTCTTCTGAAGAAAAAAATCAATGGTGCATGATTTGAGGTATCAGTAATGACAAAGCTGTGCTCACCTGTATGGTTATGAGGAGGATGTCCAGGGCATATGGCTCCTCAGGGGTAGACAGAGACTTTCTCTGACTCTGCAGTTTGGATACCTGCATCCACTTCCCATTGAAAAAGGAATAGAAGCTGTCCATCTCTCTCACTGTCACAAGCAGCACATTCCCATGACGATCTTTAATGGGCTCATAGTGGACTCGGCCCAAGTTGTGAGTGCCCAGAAGATTCTGTTTTGAAAAGGATAGAGGAATAGACAAGATGTGAAAAGGACGTTTGTTTTCCAGAATTCTTATTTAACCCTCTGATGCTGTACATGGTGTCCACAACAAAAAAAAAAACTTAAAAAAATATTTTTAATTATTTAGGTTGTGATTATCTTTATATGTCATTATGCTTTTGATTTATGACAATAGGAATTTAAAGTGCCTGACAAAAAGGACAAAGCACCAAGTACTTATGAATGTGTGGACAGATGTGTAATTCTCTCAAAATTAAAAATCCATGATGCGAATCTCCTGTTCCACTACATCCCAAAGGTGCTCTAATGGATTGAGATCTGGTGACTGTGTAGGCCATTTGAGTATAGTGAACTCAATGTCATGTTCAAGAAACCAGTTTGAGATAATTTGAGGTTTGTGAAATGGCACAGTATCCTGCTGGAAGTAGCCATCAGAAGGTGGGTACACTGTGGTCATAAAAGGATGGACATGTTCTGCAACAATACTCAGGTAGGCTGTGGTGTTTAAACGATGCTCAGTTGGTACTAAGGGGCCCAAAGTGTGCCAAGAAAATATGCCCTACATCATTATACCACCACCAGCTTGAACCATTGATACAAGGTAGGATGGATCCATGCTTTCATGGTGTTTACGCAAAATTCTGTTCCTAACATCTGAATGTTGCAGCAGAAATCGAGACTCATCAGACCAGGCAACGATTTTCCAATGTCCCATTATCAAATTTTGGAGAGCCCATGCGAATTGTAGCCTCAGTTTTATGTTCTTAGCTGACACGAGTGGCACCCAGTGTGATTTTCTGCTGCTGTAGCCCATCTGCTTCAAGGTTCGACGTGTTGTGCGTTCAGAGATGCTCTTCTGCATACTATACTTCAATGAGTGGTTATTTGAGTTGCCTTTCTATCAGCTCGACCCAGTATGGCCATTCTCCTCTGACCTCTGGCATCAACAAGGCATCTTTGCCCACAGAACTGCCGCTTACTGGATATTTTCTCTTTTTCGGACCATTCTCTGTAAACTCTAGAGATGTTTGTGTGTGAAAATCCCAGTAGATCAGCAGTTTCTGAAATACTCAGACCAGCACGTCTGGCACCAACAACCATACCATGTTTAAAGTCACTTACTATAAATCACCTTTCTTCCCCATTCTGATGCTCTGTTTGAACTTTAGCAGATCGTCTTGACCATGTTTACATGCCTAAATGCATTGAGTTGCTGCCATGTGATTGGCTGATTAGATATATGCATTAACAGGCAGTTGAACAGGTGTACCTAATAAAGTGGGCTGTGAGTGTATGTATAAAATATTGTATAAAAATATTACAATTACAAAATTATATAATATCATTAAATAATAATATATAAATAAAATAAATAATGGTTTGTTTCAAAATATTTAAAATATTTTAATTTAACTTCCAGAAAAAAAATCACATTTTTGTAATAATAAAACAGATGTAGAGCATGTTGGCCAGAATAATTATTACGCAAAATAAAATATGCTCAAACACAAACACAGACACACACTCTGCACAGAATCTCTCATAAGGGATTATCCCACTCATTTTCAATTTCAATCCCATTATAGTGATAAATTGTTAGCAAGGCTCATCACGGGTTGGCAAACCTGCAGTTGGCCTGCGGCCGCCAGCATCTTCTGTCTGGACTGCAGAGTGGAAGAGGAAGAGGTGGAGACTGCCAGGCTCTGTCTCAGCCACCGGACGTCCTCCCACATACAGGACAGCTGCAAAATAAACACACGCACACTTGTGAAGTTGGAGGAAGCAATTTACTTAATTCCTCAACATCATTCAAAGTCTTTGCACCAATGCCAGAGTGCTTTATTTTCAGTGATGAAACAGTCCCTACTGGGCTAGTTATAGGTGTCTTAGTTGACTGCTTATTTTACCATGCGGAACAAAAAACGCAAAAGAAAAAAATGCACTCCAGAATAAGGTGCTTTAAACAGAAAAGTAAGTCATTCTAATACAAGAGACCCATGAGAGTCCATCTATGTGCCTGCCTGTTTATGTGACTGTTTAACCTTCAAACTATTTTAAACTTTAAGACAAGGTTTATCAAGCCAACATCAAAATTTGCCTTGACAAACTTTCATTTTCTAGTCGCATATTAGGAGACAAGTTGTAAAATAAACATTTGGATGTGGACATGAGCGCTTAAAATGCTGCGAGGCTCGTTCCACGAGTATAACTTTACCTCCAATCTCACCATAAAATCTAGACGTATTTGGCCATCAAACAAAGAGCTATATTCTGCTAAGACTGTCTCTGTTTCTTGCATCACACCACTTTAGCCTTGTAATGATGGGCTAATTACAAACGCGTGGTCTAACGTCAAAAGTGTGGTGACTGTTCACTTTGACAGAATATATTTAGGACGCTAAGCTGACCACAGGCTGCATTTGGAAGAAACCAACAAAAATATTGACGCTTGTCAAAGAGATGTGTTACGAAAACATTGAAAATGTATGTTTCAGTTCAGCGTTAATAAAACGCACGTTACTTTAGTGCAGTATCTCTGTGCTGACCTCTCCGCTGCTTAATGTCGCGGCTGACTGTATGTTTTTACATACCTTGGTGAACCACAGAAAGTCCTGCATGAGGGAGCTGCTGTATGAGTCGTCCACCTCCACTATGGGGATCTGATCCTCATTAGTCACTAGCAGACTGTCCTTATGGTAAAATACTGATGCTATATAAACTCCCCTGAAAAAAAAAAAAAAAAAAACAGCCAAGAGAACCTATTTAGAATAAGACGAATGCAGCATATTCAGCTATAATGTGTATTCTATAATCCCTGGCACTTTCCAAGAACAGAGTACAAATAACTTTCAAAAAGTGAATCTTTTTTTCTATTAGATAATATTGATCAACTATGCGAGGGGCAAACAAAATATTACATTTATATTTTACACTTATTCATTTAGCAGGCACTTTTATCCAAAGCCACATACAAATTATCATTATATGTGTTTGCTTAAGTTACCAATTAAAAAATGCTTTTTTACATTTAATTTACTATCACAGTTAATTATAAAGAAATTATAATTATAAATAAATGCATAATAAACAGCTAATTAAACATTCAAAAGATTATTTTAAAATTATGACATTGTTGTATGATTTTAATTGTTGGATTCAGTTGAGAAGATCAAGACCTCTGAGGTGGAACAGGCCAAATTACACCATTTTAAAGGGTTAGTTCAACCAAAAATGAAAATTCCTATATTAATTAATCACCCTCATGTCGTTCCAAACCCATAAGACCTTCGTTCATCTCCAGAACACAAATTAAGGTATTTTTGATGAAATCCGAGAGCTCTCTGACCCCTCCATAGACAGCAATTTAATTACCACTTTCAAGGCCCATAAAGGTAGTAAAGACATTGTTAAAATAGTCCTTGTGACTACAGTGGTTCAACCTTAATTTTATGAAGCGACTAGAATACTTTTTGTGCACAAAAAAAAAAAAAAAACTTTATTCAACAAAAGAGAAGAAATTTTGGTTTTGTTTTTGCACACAAAAAGTATTCTCGTTGCTTCATAACACTAAGGTTGAACCACTGTAGTCACATGGTCAGAGATCTCTCGGATTTCATCAAAAATATCTTAATTTGTGTCCCAAGATGAACGAAGGTCTTACGGGTTTGGAACATCATGAGGGTGAGTAATTAATGACAGAATTTCCATTTCTGGTTGAACTAACCCTTTAAGGGTGAGGATACAGACATTTGATATGCGCAAAACTACTTTCATGCACATCTAACAACACAACAATACAACAGTAACCATTTATGTCTCTAATGCTGTTATAAAATTAATGTGAAACGAATGTGTAACCCAGTTATGGAAAGTGTCACCTATTTTCTGCAATAAGCTCATACCACCTTTTGAGAGTCTTGACAAATTTAGTAGAGGAGTGAAAAAGGTGCTTCAGGCTCCGGGACACTGACTGTTTTCGACTTGGATTCTGCAACTTTGATGTGTCTGGGGAAAAAACAGAGTAAAGAAATGGAGTCTAGATGAACAAAGAGGTGAAAATAACAAAATACCCAGACTTGGTAGATTAACATGGGAAACCGAAGATAGTTTGAGAGACCTACAATGGAAAAACTGTGAATAATCATCCTGTTTATGTGCAAGTTACCCTATTGAAAGACTTTGGGTTCTTGGATTCATTCTGGCTTTCTTAAGATTGATTAGTGGTTTAGAAAATCCAATGATTAATTGAGTATGAACTTTGTAGTTTTGGTCATCCTTTTGGAGATTTACATTTCAGAATTGCTTGAAAACAATCCAAGCCTTAGGGTTTTCAACAAGACACAAAAATATCAAACATTGTACAGAGCAAATGAAAAACATGCTGGAATGATGGAATAAACTTAGGGAACTTTGAAGACAGACAGCGTAAAAGAGCCTCAGGGGTGTAAGAGAGGGATTGGGGGAGTCAGGCCACCGACAAACCGGTTATCTGGAACATTTCAGCTGCGTATCTCCCGCTTCAAGCGCAGCCATATCAGCCCACATTTCAGCGATGCCAATCTTCAGACGTCCCTGTTTTCATGAAATTAAGCGTCACGTAATTGGCCCCCGTGTAAACAGCAGGGCAGACGGAACAATCCATTTGGCTGAGAAGCTGTTTACAACGTGAAAGTGGCCGTCAGAGCGAGCGAGTCACCGTGAGAGCAATCACGCTAACCCTAGTCTCTGTGTCTCCATCGGAGGGGCATGAAAGGGAGGTAGGACGGCAGATTTTCCATTTGAAAATCGCTATCAAAACCCTCAAGGAATAATGTGTCTTACAAGTCCCATAAGAAGATTAACCCTTGGCCCCTTTGACCCTACAGTGGCGACTGTTAACAGTACGTGATTAAATGCGCACACTGATTGTTTCCTGCTTGGCAAGATATCTACATAACGTAACCTCATAACCGCAACGCGTCTTACTGGAATCTCAGGACAATTACGTCCCTACTGAAAAAGAGTCAAATTTGATTACATTCACTGCAATATCACCACCAGACTCCAAGGTTTGGATGTCAACCACAATTTTTGTATCACAACAAGTTGGAGTGAGAACATAATTATCCACTTTGGAAACACATTAAATCCATTTTAACATTTTTATGTGAAGTTCAGCGGTAGCTTCCAGTCTCCGCAAACAGAGCCAGCGCTGCTGTCGCACGTGTTGATAAGTTGAGTGCAGAATTCGTATTTATTTCTCCCCCAGAAGGTTAACTGGCTTTGACAAGCAGATTATAAGACATGAGTGCATTGGCCTCCTGTGCCGCCAAACTGTCACACTAAATAAATAAAGAAATGCCTTTTCATTTATGAAAGCATAAAAAAAAACGGATCACCTTTGATTAATGACTTGGCAATCCATCTGACTACCGCACAGTGAGTGCAACCATGAAATGAGGTGAGTGAGAGTTGGAGAGACGGCGAGCGCTGGTAGCATTCTTCATTTTCTAACTAATTTAGCGGGGGTCAACGGACCCTTTTCAACATATGAGAGCGAGCGAGATCATCCATAACGTTAGTGGCCAGACTTTCCAGGCCCTCGCTGACAGAAAGCGCTTACATAGCCGCAACGGAGTGCGGAGGTTTGCGTGTGAGCGATCGCGTTGTGCGTGTGGGTGTTGCTGTGTCTCATGCAGGAACACTGGGAGCTGTGTGCACGACGCACACACACACCCCTCGGCTTGAGAGCAACCTCTCAGCTCCACATATACACATCATAAATTAAGATAACCTCTGCTTAAACGAGCTGCATTTTCTTCGGAGCGGCTTTTATAGTAGTGTCATTGTACCGGTGCTGATTAATTTTGCAGATTTATTTTCGAACATCGTCGCTCCAAAAATAACCTAGGTAAATACATTGCCCCAGCCAACATATGTGCATATGGGGACATATAATGCACACACATACTGAAGAAGAAAAAAAAAGTATTTTTGTCTTATTTTACAGTAAATATCTATAAATGTTCTTAGAAAAGGAATTCTCTTACATTTTTTTGCATTTCATTTCTGCCCCAGCTTGTGCATTAACTCTAGCTTACATTTTAAACTTGGCATTGTGTACTTCAAATATTGTTGGCTCTTGTGGTAAATTATTGCATTCCTCATTTAAAGGTAGGGTAGGCAATGTTTCTCATAAACACTTTTTGTTATACTGGTTGAAACTCTCTTCACATCCTGATAGTAATCAATAATAGAAGAGATCTATATATCCAAACATGTACATATATCTTCTGTGGAAGTCTCAGGACCAAAAAATGTTCGCCCAATCATTGCATTCGGTCCGAATGCAATAGCATGTCCGTCAACATATGTATTTCCATACCTCTGCACACCCTGCTTGCTCAGACATCACACGTCATCAGCGTGTTTCATGAAGCTATGCAGTTGTAGACAGACAGTTACTGAGCGCCACAAACAGCAGCCATCTTTTACAGTTCCTCCCAAACCAAAAAGGCAACCAGTGACGTTCTACTCAGAGCTGTTCATGTCCTCAGACTCAGATTTATGTGTTTCTATGTCAACACTATCAACACCAAAATGAATATGCAGAAGTCAGGTGGTATAAGTCAGAGCTCTGTGAGTTACGTTGATTGGTATTGTAATGTTATGTGCTTTGAGACATGAGGTAATTTAATGCCGTCTCTCGTGATGCTTTGCAGACTCTGCTCTGGCTGTGCGCATTCATGTGATTTGAAGGAGGCGTGGCTTTGGAGAGAGGAAGGGAGAGTGAGATCTTATGCTTTCAAAGCTAGCTTGCTATTGCTAGCCTCTCTGAAATCGCCTACCCTGACTTTAAATAAGTTGCTTTGGAAAAAAACTGTAAATGTAGGAGCAAAACGGCATAACATATAAAGATAAATAAGTTTACCTTTCTTATATACAAAAATATAATGAGATTTATGCATAAAACAAACAAAAAGTATTTGCCAGTGGTGTAAGAAAAATAAACAAGACATTTTTTAATTGGAATATTTTAACTGGAGTTGTAACTATTCAAAGTACACTCTCTAAAAAAATCTTATTATCTAACAGCAAACTGAAAACTCAGGATCAAAATCGCACTCTGCATGTATTTACATATCAAACATGGATGAGCTAGAAGAGATTAATTGTGGAATTAATGAAACGTTGGACATTGTATGACAAATCCCAAAATACACTAAAACAATATATAAAGATATAAATTTGTTTTAAGGATATTTAGAAAATTATTCTGGAATGTTTTTAATGGAATGTTCAACATTCTCTTATTATCTTACACAATTTCTAAAAAAAAAAGTAAATGTATGTTGTTTTTAGGATGTTTGGACATTTTTACTGAAAAACAAGGCAAACATTATGATTAAGAAAATGTTTTTTACAATGCACATACCCACATTCTCTCTATAAATGAAAACAGACAGAGACAGATGAGTTATTTTTACGTAGTTTGTGTGCAGAAATTCTTCTGTTTCTTTTGTTTTTCTGCTTTCCACATCAATAAAAACCCTCATACAGTGTTTTTCTAATAGAATCAATTCCCCTGTATAAATTCATTTGCAACGCTGGCAGCCATCTCTCTGACATCATTAGTGTTTACTTCTAAACAGATGAGTGATGCTGTTTTGTTTTTTTTCTTACCCCCCTCTTGCTTGTGGCCGACTGCATAGCTGCCTAATGAAGTTGCTGTTTGTGAGCAGCGCAGTACTGTCAGCACCAGGAACAGCGTTCTTCTATACCTCAGCAGCCGGCCTCTGGGATAGAGAGTGGGTCTGAGGCCAAAGCAGACTGTCTACTCTTCACACTATGTCCAGCCCGCCTCGTTTTAAAGGTGTCTGGGCTCGAGCCCTGTGATTTACAGTGCTGCACTATACGAACGACATGGTTGACACATAGACGTTAAAATCTAAAATGGATAAATGTATTAAAACATTATTTATTTACACACACTCTACGCCTGCCTTGCTACTCATGTGAAGAGCGTAGGAGGGCGGGCAGCAGGAATGCTGAGAGAGCGTATTCATACTGCTCTGGATGGCCGTACTTGAGTCAAAACACTTTGACCATGCTTCATTTCGTCACTTTAATACAGAGTTAATCTACTGGAAGAAGTGCGGACTTAGAAGACGAGCGGATGATGGGAGGGAGGGATTTCTGGTGAGTGGGCAGATGGATGCAAGGGAGAGAGAAATGGGGAGAGAGAGAGAGACGATGAGAATAAGTGAGAGCATTATGAGAGACAGACATCGGAAAGACAAAACACAATAAAGAAAGCAAATAAAAGAGCACCAGCAGAGCAAAAAACAGAGATGATGAGGATGAAGTCATCTGGTTCCATTGGAACATCCTGTTCTGATTCAGGGGATATACAGCCCACTTTTAGCTAGGTATATGGATATTTTCAAAACCAAGTAGTCAGTGCAAACTGTCTAAAAGCACACTAATGAAACCATTTCTGCAAAAAAATAAAATGTATATATTTAATATGTACACAAGCACTTCACAATCATATATACAGTCAAACCAAAAATTATTTTTGATATATTTTTACTAGTGGGTGCAGGACACTATAGTTCATTTATGAAGTGAGGATAGCAAAATAAAGTAAACTGTGACATATTATACCCAAAAATTCTTCATACAGTGGACTACCAGTAAAATTGATAAAAATCTGGAACCAAAAATTATTCAGACACTTTGACCTGACCATGTTTTGCTTAAGTGTTATCTGACATAATCTGACATTTTCTGACACAGTTTAACTCTAAGATCTTGTCATATTTTATTACCATGTTTTTAAACTATAGTGAATAAACTGTATTAATGAATGAAATATTCAAGGTGTCTGAATAAATTTTGGTTTGACTATATATATATATATATATATATATATATATATATATATATATATATATACACCTCTGTATTAATTATTATTTAATAATAAAGTGTGGTTGTTTACAAGGCCATAAGCGAAGGTTTGGCGAGCAGAGCTATTATAGAAATTTTCAAACATGATTAAATACACCTACGCTTCTGTGGCGAAAACTGTGTTCTGAAAGCAGGTAGGAGGACCAGTTTGATATCAGGGATCATAATTATGTCACTTTCAAACAAATGGTGACCATTCCGAGTGTAATTTTTTTTTAATCAATCCAAGCTCATAAAACTGAAAAATGTTTGAAATATACTACTGCTCAAAAGTTTGGGGTTAGAAAGACTTTTCTAATGCTTTTTAACAGAAGACTCTGATGCTCACCAAGGCTGCATTTATTTGAATAAAAATACAGTAAAACTAGTAATATTATGAAATATTATTTCAATTTGAATAACTATTTTAAATCTATTTTAATATAATTATTTCTGTGAGAGCAAAGCTGAATTTGGTGCTCAAACAACATTTCTGATTATTATCAATGTTTTAAAAAAACTTGTGCTGCTTAATATTTTAGTGGAAACAGTGATACATTTTTTTTCAGGATTCTTTAATTCAGAGATGTTTGTGTGTATATGTGCATGTATGTGGTTCAGGTATATCTTATATTATGGGGACAAAATGTCCCCACAAAGATGGCAATATCTAAAATTCTTGTCCTTGTGGGAAAAAATTCTTATAAATCATACTAAGTGACGTTTTTTGAAAATCTAAAATTGCAGAAAGTTTTCCGTGATGGGTAGGTTTAGGGGTTGGGTTATACAGTTTGTACAGTATAAAGAATAAGGTAACATTTTACAATAAGATTCATTAGTTAAACATTAGTTAATATATTAACTAACATGAACTAACTATGAACAATACATTTGTTACTGTATTTACTAATCTTGGTTAACGTTAGTTAATGAAAATACAGTTGTTCATTGTTTATTCATGTTAGTTTACAGTGCATTAGCTAATGTTAACAAGATTTTAATAATGTATTAGTAAATGTTGAAATGAACATTAACAGATATTAATAAGTGCAGTTCATTATTAGTTCATGTTAACTAAAGTGTTACCAAAAATAATTATGTCTATGGAATGTCCCCATAAAACATGAAAACCCAACGTGTGTGTGTGTGTGTGTGTGTGTACCTCCACAGCAGTAATGCTGGTGTGTGGCTCGAACCTGCTGTAACAGCCTCTCCATGGCCTCGATGTGACCTCTCCTCCTACACTCTCTCCCATCGCAATCCTTCCAGTCTAACATAGAGAGATATCACACAAATCTCAGTTTTAGCATTGTGACTTGCTCTAGATATATTAAAAAAAGTCATTTAATTTGATTTAGTCAGATTTGCATTAAAAAAGAACAAAAGCTTGTCTGATAATGTTAGACTACAGAAGTCATGTGGCTGAAATCATCCAAAACGATGGTGAAACGTTGTTGTCAGGGCACTTACGGGTTAGTGACACACTACCGAGAGAGGGTGCATTGTATTAAAGGGTAAAAAAAAAAATGAAGTTGTTCAAAATTTGAAGAACAGACAGATGGTACATTCTTTTTCAAATCTTTATGAAAATTTCATTTCACCCAGAAAATTCTCTGCTTCCATATTGAAAATATGCCATTTTATAATGCTGTATTTGTTACTGAAGAAAAACTTGTGAACCCTGGTGACACAGATAGTTTTTCTTTGCATCACTCATTTGAAAGAGGAAACTCAAGGCCAGATTCAGAGAGTATTAAAGGCGGTAGGGTGAGTGGAAGTCGTGATGGTTAAATAATAGCGCAGTCCTACATCCAAGGATGTTGGCTAAAAGCACTCAATACAATTTTCTCTCCTTTTAACGTCATGATATTTGAAATAAAAGCACAAAACAATGCTGACGTAATGCTCAAGGGTTCGAGAACTTTCCAGTCAATGATGTTTGGAGCTGCAGTATTTTTTTTTTTTTTTTTAGAATTTTTTCTTTTATCCTTTTTGGCGCTACTTTGCAACTGTGGCAGCTTTGCAGAACTTACTGGAAGGAACAGCAGAGGGAGGTTGAGAGAGTTGTGCTGGACCCCAGCCCTTCATATTGTAGGCGGAGACTTGAACATAGTACTGTCTACCCTGTAACAAACAAGAAATATATCTTAAAAATCATGTGTTCCCCAGGACAGGTTTTACACAATATCAACAAACTGTACTACCAGTGGAGTTCTGTGGACATAACTCATAACTCACAGTAGACATGTTCACAAGTCTCGGATGCTCCATAATCCAAGTTGTGTCCCAAATGACGTACTATACACAATGCACTTAAACTATGCACTATGTACTCTACTGTATAGCGTATGAATTTGTTTGTCATCCTGCATCAAATTCTAATAGCGCCTCCCCTTCCATTACATATGGAAAGCTATGACCATTGACTGCTTTAAGTGTCCCACATTCTACACTTCGGGTATTTGAAGTAAACTTTCATTATAACAACACTAATTCCAATTTATATTAAAACACTATTTATACTATAAAATGGCACACAGACATATATAAAATATATATAAATATAATAATATATACACACACACATATTATGTAAACACAAACTTTTATGTTAGATGCAGTTAACTGGGATTAATAGATTTTACAGCCCAACATGAACATGTCAATTTTCCTTGTCTGGACATCACTAATGGCCACTACTGTATTTTCAATGTATGTACTTTATTGTTTTTTATAATTATTGTTAAATCATATTTATCTAAAAGAAAGTATATGAGGCTTACATAAAAAGATATAAAGAATATAAAAAGATAATTTCAATATATCCGTACAAGTAAAAAAAATCACAGCAAGTGCATGATAGTCTAAAATAATGTGATATTATGAGAAAACATTTCTCCCTGTAAACTTCAAATTCATGACTGAATGAGACTCAATGCGTCTATCTCTGGTTCACAGTAAAGGCTGCACAGTGATTTCAGCTTACCGTGGTAAGACCTGTTATTGTGTATTTCAGGGACTGCAGATTCTCAAGGATCAGCTCTCCAGCTAATAAAGAGAAGTCCTTCAGACAGCTCCATTCCACTGCAATGCACGTCATCACACATTATACACAATTAAAAAGCAGAGAACATCAATAAATAAGTGGAACAGCATTTTAGTTTGGATAACTAGATATCTATATTTGGCAATGTGAGTGGTGTTTGTCCATGCAAAGGTGCTCTAGGTGGTTGCTAGGGCACTGCTAGGTGGTTGCTAAGGGGGTTCAGGTGGTTGCTCACTGGTCCATGTCTCTATGGGTAAAAGATCCCACCTCCAAGTCCCTATATTATTCAGATCCCTAGATATGACTTGAACCCCTCATCCATGGGTTTAATCACCTGTTTTATCATCAGCTGAAAATGATTGTGTAATTGCTTATAAAAGCAATTAAAAAATAAAAAAGCAATTTATTAACAAGTAGATACTGTAATATACAATGTTAAATGATGAATGTGAACAAACCCTGATGCATTTTAAACAATAACAGATAATGTACTAATAACTGTAACTGTAATTTAAGTAATTTATTATCTAATTAAAATAATTTAATTTGTAATTGTGTTGTATTTTGTGTTGTTCCTTTGAATAATAACAAAAATTTAATAAAAAAACAATTGAAGAAAAAAATAAATAAAAGAAAACACCTTTCTCAAGGCAGTTTGGTGTGTAATACAGACAAATGCACATTAAGGCTGCACTGACCTTTGTATTTGGTCACCACAGCTGAGTTCATGCTGCTAGGTTCCTGAAAGCTAACAGTGAGAGATGTGCTGCCGGTCACACTCAGACGCACTGTCAACGGAGCCTCCGGTGGCCCTGAAAGAGCCAAGTCAAAGGTCACATAGCATCTCGCTAGCCAGTGGTTTCTTCTCTTCCTTATCATTCTCCTACGCTGTATACATTGTAGGCACAGTGCAGTGCTTCCAGGTTCTACGTCAGAACGCCGACTCGGTATTGGCCGACGCTGTACATGTAAGCACATGCATGTGATGCTGATGCAGGAGCCGGCCAATAATGAGCCGGCGTTCTGACGTAGAACCCAGAAACGCTGCACTGCGTCTACAATGTAAACAGTGTAGGAGACTGACAGGGAAGAGAAGAAATTGTTGAATAAAGACGTTATTTTTGTTTTGTTTTTGCGCACAAAAAGTATTCTCGTCTCCTTGTAACATTAAGGTTGAACCACTGCAGTCACGTGGACTATTTTATCAATGTTTTTACTACTTTTACATTACTTTCTCTTGGGGATAAGAAACCTCTCGGATTTCATCAAAAATATCTTAATTTGTGTTCCGAAGATGAACGAAGGTCTTATGGGTGTAGAACAACATGACACCCTTCGTTCATCTTCGTAATTAATGACAGAAATGTCAGTTTTGGGTGAACTAACCCTTTAACATTAAAAACACAGACAGCAACAGGATTATTAGAGTGCTGTCACTTTAAGACAGAATACACGGATCCAATATAATGATACACAACACTTGTGTTATCATTCTCAACTGTTTACATTCCCTAAATACATAACCGACTTTAACGAAGCTTAATTCAGTATTCACACGCTGTCTGAGATGAAGTTGAGATGAAAATTTAAATTGGCCAGGCTTAAACTTTCGTGACGATGCAGCACTGGCCCGTTAACTGTCGCGAATGTCATTCACGTTCTCACAACACTGCATTGTTAGAATTCATAAAAATGTTACCAGCCAACTGGTGATTGACACCATTTCATATACTCGCCAACGCCTATTTTTACTCGCACTTGGTGCTTGGCGAGTGTTAATTTTAGGCTCTGAATACACATATATGCAGTTTACAAGATTTCAGGGTTTACACAAATTTAACAAACTTTCTACAAACATGAATCTAGCTGTCGTTTGACCAAACACTGTCCTTTTTACTTCCATTTATATGTACATGCACGTTTTATGTGCCTCTATCTCCTTGTTAGCACCTTCATTTTGTACTTGTAACTCAAAGCACACAGCACAGCTTGTGTTTCCCGAAATCCTTTTCATAGATACCTGTGAGTATTTCTCTACAATCTACAAGAGTGTCTGCGGCAAAACAAAACTGATTTATCACGGCTGCCTTCACTTGAGGATGTTTACAAAGAGAAGCCACGAAACTCGCCTGATATAACAAGTAATCAATATGAAAGGACGGTGAGAGGGACACTATTGTGTGTGTTTGCAGCTCAAGAGTCATTTCAGGACAATCAACCTGAAATTAATATCTGTGGGCCAAATGATCATAGTGGCTTGTTTGCAGAGTCTTACCACTCTAATAAAGTGAACAGGTTGGGTCGATATGGGAATCGATGACCTTTCAGCTGAGATGCTGATAGATTAGGCAGGACCGATTGTAAATAAAGGCCAGTTCATTGAGTATTATATTGTAGCATAGCATACGAATTACTTTTTTTTTTTTGAAAGGTTAGGCACCAGAAGCAAGGCTCAGGTTCAACTTACGTGCATGCTCGAATCCTGTGCGCATGCGCTTGTAGAGTTTGCATCTCCACTCCCAAGCTTTAAGCTGTTTTTCCTTGTCAGATGTTTCCAGGCTGAGACTCTCTCTCATCACCTGGGTGGACAGTTCGCTGGCTCTCCTTTGGGCTTCCTGCACCAGCGCTGAGAGATGAGCATCTCTGCTTTCCAAACTGACAACTGAAACACAACACAGAGACATTTGTTAATGAGGCTTTTCATTTATTCCGATCAGTGTGGTTTTTTTTAGCTTGTGGATAACCTTGCATTTCAGTTTAATGGTGATGTGTCAAGTCACAATTTCTTATTTCAAACCTGTTTAGTGTAGTAAATAAAAAGGTTCTATGCTATGAATGTAAATTAATGACACATTCAAGCTCTCATACAGTGGAGCACAACAACGGTCGCCCACTTTTTCAGCGCCCTTGGTTATGGAAATTTTTCTGTTAATTTTCAAATATCATCAGTAAAAATATTCTTCAATAAAGAGTTGCCTTGAACCAAACCCACCAGTTTCGAGATGAATCACAACATTACAAACTCTGATTGGAAGCAAAAATATTTGAAAACAGGTATTAGATTATGTACTTAAATTCATTTATAAAGCCTTCATTCCATGAACATTGAGATTGACATAATTGAATATAAAAGCTACAGTGTATAATTAATGACTTTAAGCATAAAAACTATATATTTTAAGTTTATTCCAAAATTTAAAACAAGTATTTTGATATTGTAGTGAGTAGCGATTTTTATTTCCATGGTAAAAGCAGTTTCTGATTGGTTAATCTCTTTTGAAAATTATGTGACCATGGGTAGTGTAACAAAAAGGCTCACAAGTTTTAAACCATTTATGTGAAAAACAACAAAAAAAACAAACATAGCATGACAAAAAAAGAAAAAGAAAAAAAGATCATGGATTACAAAGAACATGAACATGGACTAAATATAAATATCATAAAAACTCACAAAGTAGGCCAACAAAAACATGAACCAGTGACCAATAACAAGAAATGACTATAATGAACCAGCTGAAAAACAACAAACATAAAAAGAAAAGGGAAGTGAACAAAGTAAAAAGACAAAGCAAGGTACAAAATAAAAGCTACATAAACTTCAATATAAGAGACAAATAAGTACAACACAAAATCTGAATGGGTAGTTGAGTTCTTAAACACAAATATGGCTATTTTTATGAAATAAATTTTAATTCACAGTTGTGTCGTCTATGGAATCATATACCATTCAAAAGTCTGGGCTCGGTAAGATTTTTAAAAAATGTTTTTAAAAGAAGTCTCTTGTGCTCTTCAAGACTGTATTCATTTAATCAAAACCTTAACATTTTTGTGGAAACTGTATTCCCCTTTTTGATCAGGATTCTTAGATGAATAGAAAGTTCGAAAGAACAGCATTTTTTTTTAAACAGAAATATTTTGTTACATTAGAAATGTATTTACTACCACTTTTGATTAATTGAATGCTTCCTTGCTGAATAAAAGGATCACATAAAAAAACTTTTGAAGGTTCATCATTCAACAACCTCTGAGTTTATGGTAGCTCTGTCTTGAAGGGTTATTTTTTATTGCTAAAAATCCATTTGAGACACAATCTATGGATACACTGAATTGGATTTCAATTCTGGAAATGTAATACTGCTCTCTTTAACTGAAAAAAAAAAAGATCATCCATATATAACTACATCAGTTAATACTGTATAAAAAAAAAAAAAAATCTATTACACGTAGGCAGTGCGCACCGTAATAGTTTCTGCTGGCCTCAAGCACATTCAGCTATATAACTTTTTACGATCTAAACTGTACTGTGAAAAAGACAGCAGTAACAGACTGATCAAATGTACCTCAAACTTACATAAACCAAAAATAAAGGTCATGATTGAAAAGACAGGAAGCCCATTACACTACCATTAAATCTCCAAGCTCACACTGCTTGTGTCAGCATAGCGGCAGATGAAGTCAGCCGTGCGGGGTGGAGGGGAGAGGTGTGGATGAATGTACTCGACGGTCGTCTGGAACACACAGGACTGTGTTTGGCCATATAGATTTGTCATGGTAAAACGAATACTGGCTGACCAGTCCTCCTCGTAGGCCGTGAATACTGCTGCATTTTCTTTCAGAGCCTTAGTCATAGACCATGACAGCAAAATAAACAAATAAATACATGGCTGAAGAAACCCTCTTTCACTGGCCCAGCCCGAACCCCTGGAGAAGGGAGCTCTCCGGGGGAGATGATAAAGTGCGTGTTGTCAACTCGGAAAAAAGGGGGCCTAACCTAGCCGCTCTTACACGGGGGTCCACGGCGCAGTGGAAAAGGCAGCCATATTAGCAGTCTTGAGGTGCAATTTCCTGCGCTCTGAAGATTGACATCTGGCTACTATGTGCTGTTAATTGAACAAACTATAAATTAATGGGCGAGTCGGCCGATATTGCGCTGTCACACACAGTTGGCATTGTCGGGCTCTGGGACGGCCCTAAATATAGGCATTATGGGCCCCAGTCCTGCCCATAAACATGCTTTAACTTCAGCCTTAGGTCGGACCTCCAAACTGTCAGGCGTCTGGCTGATTGATTTACTTGGCACTTCTGGCCTGACATAAATATAATGCCGAAAGCCCAGGAGGGGAAAATACGGCAATGTTTATTTTCTGTTTGTTTACAAGGATTGGATTGTGCCACGATGAAATGTTTTGAAATTTAACTGCAGCCTGGGTACAATAAATCACTTAGTATAATTGCCCCCCGTTACATGCATCATTGGAAAAGTTAAACCATTAAACGACAAACCTTATTAAGATTTTTCTGAGGGATGCCGTGTGCTGTCTACCCCACCCCGGCCCCGCTACAACTGCAGTACAGTGCTCCCTGTTTGGTCTCAGACAACATTCGGCTTTTTCATGATTGCACTGAGTGCTCGGGACTGGGGGGACTTTTTTTTCCACGGTGTGCAAGGTAAGAAACACCTGTTCTACTGTTGCCAAAAACTCAGGGACTGAATATACTATTGATTAATCCAAGGGCAATGGGTGCAGAT
The DNA here is from genome assembly GCA_037950665.1 of Hypophthalmichthys nobilis. Classification (NCBI taxonomy): domain Eukaryota; kingdom Metazoa; phylum Chordata; class Actinopteri; order Cypriniformes; family Xenocyprididae; genus Hypophthalmichthys; species Hypophthalmichthys nobilis. The sequence goes on from CM075472.1 coordinate 9,502,857, forward strand.
ATTTATAACAGATCTGTTCTCGATGCATTAAAACCTGATAACCACACTCAGCTTGTCCCAAAAATAGTTTGGTACGCTTAAAAAAAAATCAAAATGCCTGAAAGACGTCAATGATCATTTCATTATACGTGGTACAGTATGTGACACTGCACAATGTTATTTCCAAAATATTATGCAATGAACGCAATTTGTTAACTGATTAGTGGTTACGACAGTTGTCATTAGATGTTTAAAGCAGAATTATGAGTGCTTCTGGCAGCTTTCATGGAAAAGTTTATTCTAGTATTTGTACTTAAAGGCGATTATTACTTGAGCCCCTAAAGCAAAGTGTCAAACACTCACATTGGCTCTGTCTGTTTATCGTCAGCTTCATTCTAAACAGCTTGTCCAATTACAGAGCCATCTGCTTTTGGTTGCTACAGCTAAACAGAAGCTTGTGACGCAAGAAAAACCTTTTGATGGTGAAGTAACCACATAGAACACACTTCTATTCCTTAGGGATGAAGATGTGATGATAAGCAAAGCATACAGAAGTAACCCAGTACAATTATAATAATAATACATTCTATATAAATATTACACTAAAGAAATGCTAGCATTATCAAATGTTTTGTTTTCATCAAAAAGTGTGGTGAGGTCAGTACCTGTATTAACCATGGCATTTTGGAGGAAACTATGGTTACTAGGGATGCACTGATACCAAATTACCAAATCAAATTAGTTGGCTTCATTTGTTTAGCAAATAGATATTTCCTTCCGTTATTTTCACGCCTAATTATGCTTGTTAAAATGTATTGTTAGGAGCTTCTGTTACTTTCACTGTTTATTCTGTGCTCTATCAAATTTTACCTTTCATTTAATAGGACAGTGAATATTTAGAGCTGCTCAGCAGGGCTCATTGGTAAGGATTTTTCTACTTGCCCGGTAGGGTCAGTGGTTCAAATTTTTAGATACTAGTGAAACATCACAATTTTCAGCTACAGAAATTGAATAAAGTAACCAAATGTAAAATAACACTGCATAGTCTTCACTGCATAAATTAAATAAAGATTAACCCTTATTGGTTACCACGTCACATTTTTGTGAAGGACTAGATTAATTAACAATGATTAATGATTTACTCCAGTCAAAGTTGAAATCTAAAGAATCATTTATTGCTTAATTAATAAGGAAAAACTTTAGACACAAGAAGCTCTTTAGACACACTGGGGGAATTGACCGTTTAAAGCTCATCATTGATAAATAAGAATACTTACAGTGAGGGCTCTCCTTCCCTCCAGCTTTGAGCAGCAGCTTGGCTATGGGAACGTTGTTGGTCATGATGGAGATGTCCAGAGGTGTCAGGCCTTCACTGTTGGGGGTGTTGAGGTCCAGTTCATCAGCTGTGTACTGAAACAGCAGGATCTGCACAGCATCCAGGTCCTGCTGTTCAACAGCCTCGAACAGAGCCTCGCTGCTCTGAAAGTTCTGTGAGGAGAAATGAACCATTAAATTCCACAAGGATGCATTAAACTGATCAAAAGTGACAGTAAATACTTTTATGTTGTTACATAAGCAAATTCTATTTCAAATAAATGCTGTTCTTTTGAACTTTCTATTCGTTAAAGAATCATGGAAAAAATGTACCAGTTTCTACAAAATATTAAGCAGCACAGCTGTTTTCAACATTGAAAATAATAATATAAAATGTTTCTTGAGCACCAAATCAGCATATTGCTGGCAATTGATCATGTGACACTGAATATGTTTTTACAAATAGATTTCGAATTCTCCCGCCTGTCTCCTAGTCAGTTAAACAGACTGATTAGGATGCTCGAACAAACAATTTCTTTGCAATGAACTACACAGCCATGTTTATGGTTTTCAGGAAAATATGGATGGCTTATGATGTTTCCGCATACTACTGTTAACTAGGATTGGAGAAAATACTAAAAAAAATTCACAGATTTTTACCTACAATCAGCACAGACAACATAAAAAGAGGGCACAGACTGCCTGTGTTTAACTGCTCATGGGTTTGACCTACTGTACAACCTTTCAGTTACCAGCACAGATCTGTTACCAGGCATCCAGAGGGTGAACACAGAAATGACTAGTTTCTTTAAGAATGCAGTAGAGGAAAAAAATAAATAAATGGGGTTTGTTTAAGCAAATATTAAGCAAAAAACGACGCATTATAAAAATAAGAGCTTCTCCTCTTCAGTTCTGAGTTGGAGACATGTATGAAAACATATGGAGGCAGCAAGAGTGAGGGATGTAATCGGGCACTTGAGTCAACAAGATGATTGCTAGATTTAGCTGTATATAATCAGTGACATTTGTGGAAGTTCTGAGAGCATGGCACGGCGCTGGCGGTCTCATGAGCATCTGAAATGTCATTCCAGCTCAAAACATGTGTCATGTGTAAGGTCAAGTGAATGTTAACATCAATTGATTCTACATTATATAAATGTAAATGTCGGCTAATGTCAGCTTTTTATTTCAAGAAAAATTGTTAATTATTGATAATACCCATTAGGGTTCTTTAAGCTGAATGTTATTTGCCACCCCAGCCCCCAAAAAAAGCCAGTGATACAGTATATAAAAAGATCTCAAATATATATATATATATATATATGGTCAAACATGGAGGTGGTCCAGTCTTGTTATGGGGGTTCTTTGCTGTTGCAGGAAGTAGAAATCTTGACTGTATGAAGGACATCATGAATTCTTTGAAGTATCAAGCCATTTTGGCAAAGATAGTGATGCCCTCACTGCAGAGACTGAAGCTTGATGATCAATGGACTTTACTGCAGGATAGCTGTCCCAAAGTATACATCCAAATCTACTTAAGCTTGGTTCAGGGATCAGTCGTAGAATGTTCTTGAGTGGTCTGTACAGTCTTCAGATTGAAATCTCATTGAAAATATTTGGTGGAATTTGTAGAAAGCATGGAAACCAAAGACTATCAGTAATCTGGAAGCTTTTTCAATCGAGGAATGGGCCAAAATTGCAGTAGAGAGGTGACAGAAGCTTCTAAGCACTTACAGGCAGCGTTTATTGGAGGTTATAAAGAATAAAAGATTCTGCACAAAATTTGACTTTTGGGGTTGAATAATTTTGTACACGTATGTTTAGAGCCAGTTTGATTTTTTTCATTTTTCATCAATTTTACATTCTCAGAACCACTCATATATATTTATTTATTTATTTATTTTTAATAGTCCAAAATACTCACAGATACTTTGCGGATACGGTCGGATCGGCCAAAAAAGTAGGCATCCTCAAAGGAGGAGTGGCTCCCTTTAAACTTCTCAGAGAGGTTGCGGTAGAGACGCTTGGCAGCGCTGGGGGAGGCGGGACCCGCCCCCTTCTTACTCTGCGTCAGCTGCAGGTTCTGCATCTGTTGTGTCATACTAAAGTTCCTGTGGAGTTGAGAAGGGAAAGAGAACAGACAAAACACATTTAGGTGTGATGCCTGTTGCATCAGTGTTGTTAAGAGTCTGCACTTGAAATAAATTCTTAGCATGTGTTTCGGTATGTAATTTATGACTAATATCTGAGTCAGCGGTGCCTCAGAGACAGATGGCCACTGGATAGTCATTAATGCTTCAGCTCAAGCAAAAGCTACCTGCAAAAAAAAACTGCATGTTGATACACAGGTTTTCTATTTTTTTTTTTTTAAGAAAAAGGCAAATATGCCATATCTACACTAAAGTTTGGGGTCAGACATTTTTCATTCAGAAAGGATGCATTAAATTGATCAAAAGTGGCAGTAGAGACATTTTATAATGTTACAAACAAATTTCAAATGCTGTTCTTTCCAAAGAATGTATCAGTTTCTACAAAAATATTAAACAGCACAACTGTTTTCAACATTGATAATAAGAAGAAATGTTTCTTGAGCACCAAATCAGCATATTAGAATGATTTCTGAAGGATCATGTGACACTGAAGACTGGAGTAATGGCTACTATATTAAAACAGATTATTTTAAATTGTAATAATATTTCACAATATGACCATTTTACAGTATTTTCGATCAAATAAATGCAGCTTTGGTGAGAATAAGAGACTTCAAAGGCATAAATCGCATTCCTTCAAAGTAATTTATTTTTAAAAATATGACAGATTAATTTCAAGCCATTACCAGTCAACGTCAAACCTGATATTGCTCAAACAAACCGTAACAGACAATTTTATTAACAATGACAGCCAGACTGTCTCTGACTCCAGGTCAACATAGCCTGGTTGTCAAGGATATCCTCAATGTTCTTATAGTACAATGAAATCCTCCAGGAAATCAATTAATTCTGAGCTAAGAATAACAGTAAACCCAGACAATGAAGTTATAGTAGCTGTAGAGAGTATCCTAATAAAAAAAAAAAACTTAAAAAAGCACAGCATATGTAAATGTTGTTTTGATGCATCCAATCTCTTTTTAGAGTGTTCTGAAGATTTCTGATCTTCAACACCTAGTAAGTTAAATGCAGGTTATGTAATCACAGACGAGTAGCACCTTTATCACCCATCAATCTCTCCATGGTGTGCAAAAACAATTCATATAAAAGCCTGAAAAAAATATCTGTTCCATTTGTCAAAACATCTGGCATGATAACACACTGTCAGAACATGCTAAGGCCATGAGAGCAAAACAATAGTGTTGAGAAGTGAAAACAAATATGAGAACTAAAAACCCTCAGCTGCCCTTTCAACACCTTCATTCTTCAAAAAAAAAGTAAACAACAAAATTGTCCTTAATTGACATTCTCCTTAAAAGCTGCAGAACCGTAGGGGATCTATGTGGTATTTCTCATCCCAGCGGTCTATAATCCTGTCAGACATGACATTAAGGCATTGTCCTGTATTTTTTTTTCTTCTTGTGCGCAGTTTTGAGCGTGCAAACACCCACTCACAGCACTAATAATAATGCACTCTGCAGTGCTAGAGTGAAGCCTCTGACACCAGAGAGTAATTGAGCAAGCAAAGTGAGGGGTCGAATCGGAGCGGTGCTCTAAGGTTATGCCTTGAATCCAATTAAGCCATTAGAAAAAAAGGAAAAGGCAGCAGCCACGATGACTGAGGAGCACCTGTGGGAAACAGCAGGAGGGGTGATGGGTAATTTTAGCAACACTGGAGAGGGGAATCGTACTGTGAAGACGAAGAGGATGGAAGAGTACACTTGGAGTGAGTGACTGCGGATGGACAAGAGTACAGCAAGAGCGAAAGAGATGCTGAACTCACCTGTCCAGACTCTGGGAGCTCCCTGGAGAGCTAGAGAGGAGGAAGAGGGGTCTGAAATCCTTAATCAACGCAGCATCGCTCTGCCTCTGGTTGAGTCTCTGAGCCAGTCGGGAGATCCTACTCTCAGATCTGATGAGAGAAAGTCCAGTAAGATGTGGGAAAGTGTCGGATTCAGGGCACGGGAAGTGGGAATAGGTCAAAACAGACACCCCTGCTCTGGAGTTGCCCGGAGTACCAGGTGTTCACCGGAGCTCTCCTCTTCACGCGCATCTCGCCGCGGTGTTTGCTGGCTAATGTGCGGTAAGAGGAAAGAGGAGAGGAGATGGAGGGGGGGAGGGAGAGAGAGAGAAAGGGAGAGGGAGGGGAGAGAGGGGCATTCTGCAGGCGCTAGGATGAGCGACACACAGACAACAAAAGCACACAGGCGTTTAAAGCGAGATTCCACTGAGCACACCCAGAGCATGCTGTGCAAGCGATGGGGATTGGGGCGGGGGGGGGAGTAGAAGGACCTGTTGTTCTTTTCTCATAATCACTCCAGTTCTCTCATTCTTCCTCTTATCTGCAGAAACAGGCATCTAATCCCTCAACACAACAACAGTCTAGCATTCTGACTGTCAGGAGTGGACAAGAGCTGAGGTGATTCGCCACCCATTTGTTATTTAAAGCCCTAGTGAGTTGTCTACCTACACAGTATTTTAAAACATCACAGGAGGGCTGTTCCAAAAGGTAGGCAGCATAATTATTAAGATTATGTTTCACCCCCTCTGGGTGCATTTTTTATTGAGCTCAACTAACCACCACTGAGTTTTCATCAGATTCTCGGAAAACAGATGGATCCACAGGTCATAGCCCACCACATAGAAACCCTAGTGAGCCGACTACCAAGACTGCATTTAAAGGTATTATAAAATCATAGAAATAATCATAGAAATAATAAAAAAATGACAAAATATGAATAAATTATGAATATTATGTTTAATATTACAGTTATAATTTATAATAAACAACAATTTATCTTTTATATTCATATAATTATAAACAATTATAAATACACTTTTACTCTTAATTTCTGAAAAGCACCAATAAACAATAAAACAATAAGGTGACGGGAAAAGGTGAATAGAAAATGGCTGTAATTTGACGGCAACGGTATTCAGCTTAGAGATTTTCGGGTTGTGTTCTTTATTAAAGCCGCTGAATATATGCTAACAGCTTCAATTAAATAAATGTTAATTACATAAATGATAAATATTTTAGTATTTAATTTCATATTGTTTAATATCAAATTTATAAATTATAAAAATTTTAATTTTCTAAATGATAAATATTTTAATATTTAATTTCATATTGTTTAATTTCAAATTTATAAATTATAAAAATGTTGAGTATATTTACATTATAATTATATTTATATAATTATACACTCTAAAAATGCTGGGTTAAAAACAACCCAAGTTGGGTTGAAAATGGACAAACCCAACGATTGGGTTGTTTTAACCCAGCAGCTGGGTTAGATGTTTGCCCAACCTGCTGGGTAGTTTTATTTAACTCAACTATGGTTTAAAAATTACTGTATTGCTCGCTTAAAATGAACCCAAAATATGTTGGAAATTAACATTTATTAACATGTTCAATAAATTAACATTTATTAATACGTTTAATAAATAATAATTAAATAATAAACATTTATTAAATTGCTTATTAATAAATGTTCACCTTTTGATTATTATTGTTGCTTCTAGTAATTATGTGTCTGATTTTTAATTTCCAACCTATTATGGGTTCATTTTACGCAAGCAATACAGTAATTTTTAAACAATAGTTGTGTTAAATAAAACTGCCCAGCACGTTGCGCAAACATTTAACCCAACCACTGGGTTAAAACAACCCAATCGCTGGTTTTGCCCATTATCAACCCAACTTGGGTTGTTTTTAACCCAGCATTATTTAGAGTGTAGCATATATTTACTTAGTATAAATAAAAAAATACTATTTTATCCAGCTAGAGTGTTCCAAATCAGCCACTTATGAGGTTCCTTAAAAGCAGTTGCCTGTAGGCAGCAATGAGGCAGTTCAGTAGGTTTTAAAACAGAGCCGACAAACATAAATCACAAAGCAATCTGTTGAGAACTTAGTTGTGGCTAGTTGAACTCTTCAATATGTGCTCAGAGGGCAAAATACATAATGCTCAACTTAATTGCAGCATATTCAAATTAGAACACATCCTAATTTCCCCTTGTTGTTGATGTTGCTGTAATAATCATCAGAACATTGTAGGAAAAATTCTTTGTCTTTGTATTTATGAAGACCCTTAGGTTTAAAAGCAATATTGAGAAAAAGTGCTCAATCACTGCATGTAATGCTTTTAATCCATTAATACTGACTTAATAGCTGGAATGCTTGACTGTGTGTTTAGTGCCCTAGTGCACAAAAGCATGTCCTGATTTTTATTGTCTCCAACGGCCAATGGAAAATTACAGTTCCATTAACTGGCGGTGGTTGTTTCGAAGAGTTTTAGAAATGATATTAGCTTTTAAAGATGAAATCTGAATTAAACTACAAAACAACAACAACAACAACAACAAAACATTTTACTGTGGGAGGATGTGCTCAGATTCATTGTAATTCAACTCTGTCTACAGTCGTGACATGATGTGAAATGGGCCCCTGGGGAAAAAGGAATATTATACTAATATGGCTTATTATCTCTCCACCTACTTGCATATTAGTGAATGCTGTAATTTCTCAGAGAATAGCTCAGACCATTAGTTTCTCATGCAAAATAGTCACAGAACTGCTAATGGCAGTCCTTCATCATAGTTGTAGAAGTACACTGGTGACAAATCCCCTTGTTGCAGCCGGGGTGAGGTTACCCAACCATTCCAGCTGGAGATAAAGACAAGTTTGAGGAAAGAAAAGGGGATGATTCACGGCCACATGGACTGACAGCTAAGTGACAGACAAGACACATTTTCCTACTATACTCTCACCCACCTCTCTAGTGTAATCACATAAATGCCATCCTGTGTTAATTCAATCAAAATCTTCTGAGAGGAGAAAGAGACCTCAAAGAAAAATTAAGCAGAGACAGAGAAGAAAACAATAAAGTGACAGAAAAAGGTGAATGGAAAATGTCTGCAACATGACAACGGTATTCAGAGATTTAGGGCTGTGTTCTTTATTAAAGCCAATGAATATATGCCAGCATGAAAGACAACTTCAACTGTTCATTAACTAACATAAAACTTGTGACGTGCGGCCACAGATGCTGCAGTTTACTGGGTTCCTCAACCTGTCTCTCAAAAACATGTGATTCTTTTATTAGGTTATGCTAATTGGAAACATAAAAAGTTATCAAGTGCCTGATAATTTAGATAAGAAATAAATTGAAATATTAATAAAATGCTGTCTCCGAAATTGCTCACTCATTCACTATTCCCTATACATCAAATGCCACATATGCCACACATTTTACGTGAACGTTTTTTTGAAACTATACATGTTTTGTTTCATGAATGGTATGATTATACAATAAATCATTATGGGTATAAAATAGTATACACTGTAAACAACAATTTTCTGAAGATTTTCTGAATAAAACAAAGATTATTGGAGTATGTTTTGCAAGAAAACACTATTTCAGTCTTTCTACTTCAAAACTTCATGTTTAATTCAATGTGTTTCTTGCCGTTAATTTGTAAATATTTGTGATATTTACTGGCAATTTCAGAGTGAAAATTGTTTCAAAGTGAATCCTACACCATTTTTTTTGTGTATAATATAATATAATTTATAAAACGGTTAGCTCCTGTCCTTGATTCTGATTGGTCAATAGCTGTGTTTTATTCACAATAAAACACGGCTATGACCGCTTCACCCAACGGTTCTGTGTATCCCTACACAACACTCTTAGCAACGTAAACTTTATGTTCTCAATTGATATTGTTCATTGAAGCTTACTGTATTATGTAGAAGAGTGTTGTGAGAAAAAGATCGAGTGAGCGAGTTTATTCCCTGCATTCAGATTTAGCATTTTCCATCAGGTCAGTCCTATGTTCATAAAAAAAAAAAAAAAAAAAAAAAAAAAATGTTTAAATGTCCGATGTATCATCTTGTCCTTTTAACATTTATGGGATTTTCCTCTAACTGACAGCGCTAGTCAAAGCATTTGTCAGTTGCATCTTGTTCCGTTTTCACTCATAAAGATAGTCTTTGCCGCCATCTAATGGCGTAATAATGTAACTTCTGTTGCTGTTCAGGGTCAGGGACTATTTTTTCGGTGGAAGGAAGGCTTTTAGTGAAACTTTACTTCATGAAAGTTGCATTGATACATATTTCTGGCTTTAGTATTTGTATTGTGTGGTAACCGTTTATATAAAAGCAATAAGGTACTCAAGGTTAGTGCTGTACTGTGAATAAGTCAAGCTGAAGGGGTTGCAGGCACTCCGCTTCGCGTCGTGCCTAACAACGCCCTTCAGCCGTGACTTATTCACAATACAGCACAGCCTCTCATACTTTATTGCTTACATAATATAATGTAATGTAATGTAATATAATATAATATTGTAAAATATAATTTAATTTAATATAATATAATAATACTCTTTTACTAGTTTTGTACACATACACCACCTCAAATACCTTTAAAGAAAATATCGATTTCAGACACAGCTAAACTTGAATCAATTCATTTACCAAGCCTCAACACAGGCTTTAAAAAAATAAAACATGCAATACTTAAAGTATATATGCTGAAATGACACCTGATATAGAGCACCAAGGATAAGGAGTTCTCTTTAAGAGGGAACTGCGTCAAAACAGTTCAAATATAATGGCAAAAATTTAGAAGAATATTTTCCATGAGGGCAGAACAAAGCTGTTTCCATAGCTGCAGCTTAAAAGCAAAGCTCTCATCGTCTTGCATGCGAGCAATCAGGGGACACAAGCTTAATGAAAACTGACACTAATGGTACAGTGAGACACCCGTGTCATCGGTTCCTATCAGTAGAAATCCTTGAAAGGGTATTAGGAAAAAAAAAAAAACAGCATCATTGTGGACCAACTCAGCCCACAGCAATCTCTGATAAGAAGTAAATAAATTAATTAATTAGTATTTCTTGAATGTTTTTACTGCTACTTTTGTGCAGTGCTATTGCATCCTGAGGCCACCAGGAATCCCTCCTTGCAACGCTGTGCTTTATAAACTCAATTTCTCATGTTTGGCAGCACTGGGAAAAAGAAACAAATTTACAAAAGCAAGACAAATAACTCTGTCAACATATAGTGGCTCCGTTAAAAAGAGATTATTTTCTTTCTAAAGTCAAGAGGAAGTTAAAAAGTGATACTAGAAAGAAACAATGAGGAAACCAGGACAGCTAGTAATAGTATATAAGCACAGGTGTAGGATGACTAAAAATACAAAAGGAGGGTATTAAAACAGGTAGAACCAGTGATGTAGAAGGAGGATATCAAAAGGAGATAACAAAAAAAGACATTTTTTTCTCTGTTCCTATTGCTTGAAGCAGAAACATCTTGATGAGCTCTCATGGAACTTCACGTGAAGTTGTAGTTATTACAAAACCACTTCTAAACTCATGTTATCTCCAACCTGATCTAGTCATCTCGTATTACAGATGCTTCCAGATATTTCTTGACTTATGGAAAGACAAGAAGAAACCTACTGAAGGGGGGCTATGAGATGGGTGAGCACATAGCCAATCAGAAGACAGTAAACCAAGTCACGACGGCGTGAAAGAGCAAGCATTCTCTTCTCAGCAGGCTTTTGTGCGCAGCTCCTCTCCGCACCTCAAGGCTAAGTGTTCCATTTGCATGGCAGGCAAAACAAAGGCCACGACAACAGCTCTGAGACACACATCTCATCGGGGGCATGGGCTTGAAGGCTTGGTTTGTATTAGCATTTTGTTCAAAAAAAATAAAAAAATACTCTGTTTACTGCCAGTCAAATCCATGATAACATGCACCGATTCCTCAGGCTAAGACCATGCCATATGTAGGATGGCGATTAGTTTTGAAACAGCTTCTGGAATGAACAGAAAAAACTGGGAAGTGGATATTAGACAGAGCCAAAATCATGCTCCAAGAACTTGGAGATTGAAGAGTCAAAACTGGTTGTGAGATTTTATAAATGAATGATGTTGTGTAGCTTAATGGTAGAGTATCACACTAGCAAAGCTAAGGTCATAGGTTCGATTCCAATGAATACAATACTAATCAAATGTATATCTTGAATGCAGTACTTTAAATGGATAGTCTACCCAAAAATGAAAATCCTTTCACCATTTCTCAAAATTTACTCACCCTCATGTTGTTCAAAACCTATATGGCATTTCTTTCTTTTGCAGCACATAAAAGATGTTATAAGGGAACCAAACAAATAGGATTGAAATGATGAGAGTAAATTTTACTTTAAAGGGATAGTTCACCCAAAAATGAAAACTCTGTTAATCGTTAATTACTCCTCATGTCATTCCAAACCCGTAAGACTTTCATTCATCTTCAGAACACAAATGAAGATCTTTTTGATGAAATCTGAGAGATTTCTGTCCCTCCATAGACAACTCCATATGAATTGAGTGGTTTAGTCCAAATTTTCTGAAGAGACTTGATTGCTTTATATGATGAACAGATTTAATTTAGGTTTTTTTTTCACATGTAAACATTGATCAGCGCACATAAACAGATTCCTGTCCATCCCGTCCCGTATTCCACCATGAGAAATCTGGTCACCCTACGTGTATCACGAGAATGAACCTCAATGGTTCCCGCACGTCAAGCAAACATGTTTGAGCTTCCGTTTACCACAACTGATGTGCGAGTTGATGAATGTTTATATGCGAATAAAAGCCTAAATTAAATCTGTTCATCATATAAAGTGATCGTGTCTTTTCAGAAAATTTGGACTAAACTGCTCGATTCATATGGATTAGTTTTACGATCACTTTATGAACTTTCTGAAGCGTCACAGTGTTAGTTGCGTAGCTGTCTATAGAGGGACAGAAAGCTCTCATATTTCAGGAAAAAGTTCCAACGAAAGTCTTACAGGTATGGAACGACATGAGAGAGAGTAATTAATGACAGAATTTTCATTTTTGGGTGAACTAACCCTTTAAGTAACTTCCAACTGAATCCACCCACTACATGACAAGCAACACAATTTGCTAATACTTTAGTTTAGCAAACTGCGACTATGATTAACTGAATTTGTTAAGCTAAACTATTGGCACATGATTAAGGACTCTGTGATTCAATCCTTCAGCATAATAAAGTCAAGAGTCGTTTAAAGCTTATATAAACATTATAGAGATCTTTACATAACCCTCCTTAAACTCGAGTGTTACCTGTGTGGGCAACATGGATTTCTGCGTCCCAGGCTAGTGTGAGTCAGCCTCATTTTTTATATATATACCGAGACTATAATCCAGAACAATTTGTGTCAGTGAAAGTACAACTTATCCTGAGAACAACCTGGACTCTTCTTTTTTTGGCACAAAATTCAGACATCAAAAGCAATGTAGTGTCACTTTAAAGTCTCCTGTGTCACGAGCGGGGTACATCACTCTGAGAACTGAGCCAGAGAGTCTCGACTGACCGAGAATAAATCAAGCAGCAACTGGTCCTGATGTTATCATTGTTCATAGGAAACCAATAGATGGTTGTGACGTTCAAACTTTTATTTTTGTCTGTGAAGCCATCTGTTGTTCTTTTTTAAAGTTATACTTTTGGTCTTTTGATGGCTTTATTGGATAGGACAGTTCAGAATGGAAAGCAAGGGCAAAGAGTGGGGATGGGATCAGCAAAGGTCTTTGAGCCGGAAATTGAACTTGGGTCATTGGAGGCGCAGTTGTGCTGTATGTCGGAGCGCTGCCCATGAGGCTATTGGCTCTGATAGCCATCTGCTGTTCTAAACATAGAGGGTTTTTTTCTCATTTTTGGTCAAAATAATGGTCAAAATAATAACAGACTTAAGGCCTTTCACACTGAACGCGAAATTCGGCGTGTATTTTCGCCGCGATGACGCTCTTGAATCGAAACAATAGATCCCTATGGAGCCTATTACAATAACTCAGTGATTGTTTAAAGTGCGTTTTGAGCAAAGACATTAATAATCATAAATTTTTAAATTTAGCTTGACTCTAATTGTACCTCTAATTGTATTTTATGATGTATTCTTGTAAGCATTATAGATAGTTTGTGTTTCTAATGTAGTACCAAACTTTATTCATCTTAATTTAACGCTGTATATTATGCAGCGGACGATGTTAAAGCCATATATGAGACACATACATGAGGACAAATGCATTGTTGATCAGCACCACATAGCACGCAGGCGTGAATTAGCAGAAGATGATCAGTCGTTTCGAGTTTGGTGTGAAAGGTCCAATCTTCCGCAATTCGCCTCGCTTTTTCGCGTCGCGTTCAGTGTGAAAGGGCCTTTAAAGCTCAATTCGAGATTGGAACTAATCTCTGCATTACACGGAAATTGCGATAGTCTTTTCTTCCCTATTGTGTCATATATGCGAGTGAAACGGCTTCTCAAACAAGAACAAATGTAGGGCGGGACTTGATTTTGTCCTATGGGAATTGATTGGATCATTGTCGTTTGTTATTGCTGCAATCCCATGTGAGTGACAGGTTGTCCCGCCCTCACACTGAAAAACACATCGTCAGACAAGAGATGAGATGTTGCAAGGGGGAAGAGAATTTTACAAAGGGCATGTGAATTTTATGATGTGCACGGATAAATAATTTATGATAAATACTGCAATATTTCTCATAAAAAAAGAGAATGTTCATTTTTGATTTCAAATTCTAAAGTTGGTATTTACTTACTCTGATGGCATTTTTAAAACCAGTATGACTTTCTTTTCTCTGTGGAATTCAAAAGGAGTTCAATGTAAGTGAAAGGTGACCACAGCTGTCAAGCAAGATTTCTAGTGAATAATGACTTTTCAGTCTGTGTGGCTTCAGAAGTCTAGAAATACACTGCATAAGTTGTATGGACTACTTTATGAGGCTTTTATGGTGCTTTTTGGAGCTTGACAAGCCGTAGTCCCTATCTACATTCATTGCATGGAAGAAAGCAGCTCAAACATTCTGCTAAACTACTACTTTTGCGGGATAAAAAAAATCATATGGGTTTAGAAAGATGAGTACATGATGACAAATTTGTCATTTTGGGTCAACTACCACAAATAATATCATAATTGCACCTTTTTTTTTTATTTACAGTACTCAAAAGCTGATGTGTACATGCCTAATGCACAAGATGGAATACTGCAACGTCAGATAAACTAAAACAATCTTTATAATAAGTTTAAATAATTTAAATGATTAAACTGCAAAAACAGCATATCACCACCACACTGTTGCAGTGCGTATCTCTGGAATAAAAGCCAAAGCACTTGATTATGTCTTCCTGAGGCTTAAACTCAGCTTCCATTGAGTTGATCTCCATGGCAACACTACTAGTGCCATATTTCTTAATGGATACCATGGGCTCCACTGATTCAGACTGCAGGCAGCACGGTTTCTCACCAAGGGGGAAGCATTCAGAACAGTTTCCCTCTGCAGCTATTAGACGTGTGCATGAAAACACACTATTACCCAAACAAACTGACAGGTTAGGGGCTTAAAAACCTCATAAGAGGCTCTTCTGGTCGTAGAAAATATGTTGTTATGTTGAGCTGAATACAATGTTTGACTGTAAAAATAAAACTGCATCAAAAGGAATGGCAAACACAGCCTGAGCTATTACACACTGCCCATTAACACAGAGCTCAGTACAATTTGGAGGCATTTCTAGGAGTTATATTTAGAATTCACAGCAAAAAATGGATTGAAGGTTGAGAACGTGGGGCCATAATGTGATACATTCCATTTTGTTAACCTATAAAGTCAACTTATTTATGAGCAAATGCATTGTTTTTGCTCATAAATAAACTGCAACAGATAAATGAATGAATAAATTCATTATCAAACATTAAATGATGCAGATAGTTAAGTCATGTTGAGCTGTCACAAAGCAAACCTTCATATAGGTCCATCTGAGCAGGTGACCATAACAGCCAATTACAGTATGTTCTAATAATAGCGCATATAACACTCTCGGATATTGGCTGCTCTTGAGTGATGGTGTCCATCTCTTAACAAACCCCCCATGGATTCATATAATGATTGGACAACCTATAGCCTAGAAACTTGCTCCTCTGTGCATTTTTATTGGATGAAAAACTGCAGTGTGAATCACCAAGGATAACAGAATGATAAGAAGCGCAAAGAATAATAGTTATAAACTTCTTCCATGCTGGACAGATAACAAGACCTTTTGATTTCTTGGGAACCTGCTCAAACCAGAAATTGCCTTACAACAAAATAATAATAATAATAATTAAGTTCATACCAAGCTCATTAGGCACCTGTAGTTACACTTACACTATACACTGAAACGTCATCACATTTTTGATAGCACTATCATTAGTTCAACATCTGTTCATTGTCTTCGTTTTTTCCCTTTTCATTTCTGGCAATTGCATGGAGTTTTAGAAGGTAAAGTACGTAAAATAAACCACTTACTTTTTATGGGTTTCGTATCTGCCAGTGGCTCCAAGACTCTGCAAAATTAAATAAACAAAAAAGTAGGATTTTAAACATTATTTATATTAACATTAATCTTGATGATAAGATTAATTATTAACTAATCAGCATACTAATTGAAAACTCAAATGTTTCAAACCTTTTCCAAAATGTTTTGGTTAAAAATTGGCTGTCATTTTTAGGCTTTTGCTTAAAAAATAAATCAGATGCTACATAATTACAACCTTTTCCAAACTAATACTAGATTGTGTATCGTATTACCTATAAGTCAAATAAATGCAAAATGACAAAAATGCATGAAAATAAAGTGCCTGAAGTACTGCTCTAGAATTCCACAGAAAACAACCCAATGCGTAAAACAGATGTACAAATGTGGCCCCTCGCTGCTTACGTAAGGTGAGTTAATGATATTAACACTCTCTACTAACACAATGCCAAACAGAAATATTCAATTTTCTAATTACAGTGTGATCAATGTGGACACCAAAGCATTTCTGTTACCAGGAACTGTGTCCTCACGCTTGGGAATGGCAGTCTCACTGTTGTCATAGCAACTTTCGAGAATATGTTTTGAAAATTACCTTTCCTGTAGATATGCATATTCTTTCATCTGACATCTGACGCCATGGACTAGTGCTGAAAACTGTCCACATCAGCGATCAGATATCAATACATGAAACTCACCCAAAGCAATATAAGTATAAATATAGGTGAAGAAAGCAAAAAAGATTTGTAAAATTATTCTTGACTTGATACAGCCTACAGTACTTTACGTTCTTTATATGCCTTTGGTATTTTATGTAATAATAAACACAGCAGGGGTGTTTCTTCAGAGGAGGAAAAAGAGGCAAAACATTTAGATGAACAAATAATCAGCAATACAACAATAAAAAATATGAAATATGAGAAATGGAATAAAGAATAATGGGTCATTCCATGTCAAATCAACCAAATTTCAGAAATATCCCTGGCTTGAAGTATTTTTTCTGTAGACAAACATAAATAGTGATGAAAGCCAAAATATTAAATGTCACTAAATGTCAGATGTATATTTAATAATCCACTATTTTGAAGAGGGGGTCAAAATGACCATTTTCACCTGAAATATGCTCATTTTCACTCAATATCCTTTTAGATTCTGGTTCTTATCAAATTTTCTTTTTGGTATCTTCACTTTAAAGACCCTTGATGGTTCAGTCCCAGAGATATGGAGATCTTAATGTGGCTCCATGTGTAAATTGGTGAATTGTACACATTTTCAGTGGTCAAAAACCAAATGTGGGTCACTTTGCATACAGATGATACTTTTTTCTTTTAAAGAGGAACATCTGAAGAACAAATAATGTTAAAAAATAGAAATGTATCTCATGTTTTTCTATCAACTCAATCGCATAGAACACACCTAAGTGCAATAAATATTCCTTTTCCAAAGTTTGCATGCCTGTAACTCTAAATGTTTTCAAGATATCTTAATATCCTTCTACATTCTTATTCTTAATAAACTTTCCTTTTGAAATCTTAATTTTCAAGGCCTTATATAGTTCAGTCCCATATATATATGGAGATCTCAAAGCAGCTCCATGTTCAAATTGTTGAATTTTACCCATTTTCAGCGGTCAAAAACCAAATGTGGTTCACTTTACACACAGCTGATACTTATGGCATTTAAAAAGGAATATCTGAAGAATAAATAATGTTTAAACTAGAAATGTATCTCGTTTCCCTCTATCAAAAGAATTGCATAAAACATCACTCTCTGAGAACCAAAGATCCACTGAAAATGGTTGTTGAGGCACATTAACTTGCTCTCAAAAGTGTATTTATAAGAAACTATATTTGAATCAGTTTTGGGGATATTTGGAAGATGGGATTTTGTTCATTTTAATAGCTTCTGAAACTACCAAGAGTTCATATACCCAGTATTGCAACTAAACGTTACCGCACTGACATCCCTATATCTGTGAGATTGAACCATATAGGGCCTTAAAATGAAGATTCCAAAAGAAAACTTTAATAAGAACAAGAATCTAAAATTACATTAAGATTTCTTTAACACTTCTTGAATTAAAGACATGTAAACTTCATGTTTGATTTTGGCACTCAGAGAGATTGTTGTATTCAGTTGTTTTCATAGAGTGAACAAGATACATTTCTAGTTTCAGTGTTATCTGTTCTTAAGACATTCCTCTTTAAACACAATAACTATCAGCTGTTTAAAAAGTTACCTACATTTGGTTCTTGACCATTGTAAATGGATAAAATTCAACAATTTGAACATGGAGCTGCTTTGAGATCCCCTTATCTATGGGACTGATCTATATAGGGCCTTAAAAATGAAGATTACAAAAGAAGCGGTTTATTAAGTATTACTAGTAATACTTTTAGAGTTACAGGCATGCAAACTTTGGAAAAGGAATATTTATGGCACTCAGACAGGTGTTCTATGCAATTGAGATGATAGAAAAACACAAGATACATTTCTAGTTTCAACATTACTTGTTCTTCAGATATTCCTTTTTAAAAGAAAAAAGTATCAGCTGTATGCAAAGTGACCCACATTTGGTTTTGACCACTGAAAATGAGTACAATTTACCAATTTACATCTCTGGGAATGAATCATTGAGGGCCTTTTAAAGTGAAGATACTAAAAGGAAAGTTTGTTAAGAACCAGAATTTAAAAGGATATTAAGATATCTTTAATACTTCTTGAGTTACAGGCATGCAAACTTGAGGTAAAAAAAAAAAAAAAAAAAAAAACCAACACAAAAAGTGCTTTTTCCCATTTTTGAACTGTCACCATTGGCATATAATGAAACAAAGACTGCTAAAGTCAACAGGTTTTACTAATAGTTCTACCAATCTCTGTGTAAAAATAAAACAATGATGCTGCCATCTTTCTAAAGTCATTTTTACACACCTGTAAATTGGGTAATGTGTGTTTCATGTCTGAAATGCGCTGTAAGCAGTATACAATCACAACAGACTGGGCCATCTGAGCAATTAGAGCAGAGTAGGCTCTCAGAAAGGAGGGGTTTAGAGAGGCAAAATCTTCAAATGACTCAGACTCTTTTAGAAATGAGGTGAAAATTAAAGTGTTTTTTGACCTTGGGTGCATGTAAACCTATGGTAGGAGACCTCCAAAACAAAATTAAGAACCTTTAAAATTGCATAATTGAGATAAATAGCATAATAAACAATAGCAAATATAATCATTGAAAATATTAAACTATTGGTTGCTTGTGGAAAGTGTAAGGTAAATGGTGTTCTATACCCTAAAATGGTTAAAAAGTAAAACTGAAGATGAACTCTTTAAAAAACAGAGAGAAAACTTTGCTTCCTAATTTCAAAAGTCCGCCACAGACCGCTAATACATCGGTACCACCTTAACATGCATAATTTGTTCAAGGAAATCTCCTAAAAAGTAAATTCAAAGTTAATTCTCAGGAAAGGAGTCCTTAATTAGCTTTAATTTGAATCGGAAACAGGAACACAAGGCAAACAGCCTTTAAATACCCAAACAAAAGACATGAGCAACTATGAAATAATTATCTGTAGACCTGGAGATGCTGAGAGCAATACCTGAATTGATGTGCTTGTGCCACTAGATGTTAAAAATACTATTTAAATCATCTGCACAAAAATAACTATATATCATATTGATAAAAAAGAAAAGAAAAGGGAAAATACACTTGCTACATTGTCCAGGCAGCTCTTCAGTTTAAAATCTGCAAAATGCTCATCAGCCTTGAACCTCTTTTCCCTGAACAAAGTAAAGAAAAACATATTTTTACATACTGAAAGAACATGTCTTACAGTATATGATGTGACTCACTTAACTGTGATGTTCAAAACAAGCTAAATCAATTTCCATTGAGGATGACACATTTGCCACAGTGTGTGGTACATGATGTTCTATTCCAAACCCAGCAGCGTCTGTGACTGAAGTCATACTTCCTAACAAATCTCATAGCGTGAAGAGTCCTGAATATACCCAAGAGGGACTGTCTGTCCCACACGAACATGGTTTATCTGCTCGCATAGAGTCATGATGAGATCTGCTGGAGATAAATGACAATGATCATTAAGAGTGTAATTGTGTGAAACAAACTGACATTCAATTCCCCAACGATTGCATAACAAACTACCCTTTCAGGCAGGTTAGATGTTTAACCTCTTCCTCTTAATCAACACTATATTACATCATGGTCACATTAAAAACAGACATCATTTTCAAATTGACTGCTCTGAAACTTGGGTTGAAGATCCAAAAGCAGCTTTATTGGAACAATCCAGAATCGTAATCAATATAACAGACAATAGGGTCAAAACCACAGGGCAAACAATCCAGATAAGAACAGAGTCCAAGACACAGGGAAATCCAGGGGGGCAGGCAGAAGATCAAAACCATGACACAGGAAACCAGAGAGAGAGCACTCAGAAATGCAGTGTGACACTTACAAGACTTCACAAAGAACAAATGATAATACAGGGCTTATATAGGCAGAGTTTAACCAGATAATGAGACACAGGTGGAAGTGATCAAACAATAATGAGTCCAGGTAATAGGTTATGGGAATTGAAGTTTATGATGGAAAGCAAGGGAGTCAGGAGGAGCGCCCTCTTGTGGAGATCATGGGCACTCCAGCTGGTGGATGTAACGCAAATAAAAATCCTAGGGCCTGATTTACTAAACGGGGCAAATTAGCACGAGGGAAATTCCACAAATGCGCCAATGGGAGTGGCAAATTTTGCACGTGATCTACTGCTGATGCGCAAATTAAAGAACACAGATGCAGTCAAATCATTTACATAATGACCAACGCAATCTACCAAGAGCAGTGCAAACCAGCGTTGGGTCGCAAATAAGCAGAGCTGACGCTTATCAGGTGCGGGTCGACACAGGCGCAACTAGTTACATGTAATATACGGATAACGTCTTCCTCTGGCATCCCAAAGAAATGAATACAAGTGGAAAATATTTTCTCTTCTACCACATGATATCTGCTCTCTGCGGTGTCTCCTCCTAGCAGCAACAATTGCAGCCATGTCACAAAATGAGTTAAGAGATGCTTTTTTGGGTGTTAAATAATGCTGCAAATACCAGTAAATTGATTAGTGCAAACATTAGTAAATCGCGTTGCGTGATTCATTTAAATACTCTCCTCCCATAAATTTTGCATCTGAAAGGGAAACTCCTACAAATATATATGCAATAATGTCAGCCGCCAAAACAACTCAGTCCACGCCTTTTCAGCACTAATTTTGCACTGCGTGTCTTTAGTAAATCCCGACAGTAGTTTTTTAACGGCAAAAGAGGGTTTGCGCTGGCCATGCTGTTTGTAAATCTGACCCATAATGTTTAAATGAAACCTACACTACTTTGCATGCACATTAGCTGACCCAGCTTGAAAAAAATTGCATTTTTAGAATGATTTGAGCAAAAGCAGAATTTACTATATCAATACTGTTTGATTTTTTTGACATTATTAAAATGTTTTTTTATTTCAGTTAGTTGCCAACATTTCTAATTCTCATTTAGCTTGATGTACTAAAATAACTAAAAAAGTAAAATTAAATAAAAATATGAAATAAATTATTAAATAAAATTATTAAAAACTATACAGACATTTACAAACTAATAAAAATGACAAAAACTAAACAAAAATACAAAGTTCTGTCATGAAACTCTAGATGGTGAAGGTCATTAACTCATTCTGCTTGCAATCACATCATTCTCTAGGGCACAGCTGATTGGTTCCTGCTGTATCAGTAGCCAATGAGCTCTCTGCTCAACCTTCAAATACTGGTCAGCATTTTGTGTAGCAGTTGCAGTGCACTTTCAGAAAGCCTCCACCTTCTCCAGCTCCACCTGTATAGATCTGCTACGGGTAATTCATGTACAGCAGCAGCATGTCTTACTTGCTCACAGCAGCATGTCTTGTATGTATTGGCGTATCCTGTACTTACTCTGCAGCAGCAGCAGCAATAACCCACAGCAGCAGCAGCAGTGTAGCAGATCTATTCCGCTAAGTCCAAACATATCAACATTGTCATATCCATTACCATGCCAAACACTCAGAGAGCTGTCATGAAATAATTACTAAAACTTTAAAATTAAAAAGAAAACTGAAAATATAAATATAAAAGCGAAGTATCTCAATGATTCTAAAATAACACAGACATAAAATCAAACTGTGATATAAAGTCGTAAATAGGAGAACTACAATCGCAATTACAAGAAATACCCATAATTACAACTCTGAAATATAAAATTGCAAATGTGAGATCTAAAGTCACAATTATGACAATTAAGTGTGAGATATGAATTTGTAAAACAAAGAAATAAAATCAGTTACTTTGAGTGAGCTGACTTGTATGGAGCCCATAAAAGGGCATGGTGATGGAAAAAAATGAGAACATTTATGTCAATGCTTTTTCATTATCTTGCAAATGTTTTGCGTCCCCCCGAGAAACTTTGCGTTTGCTTACAAACCTTTTGAATTCTTTGTAGGCGTTCTCGGGGAATTTAAAAAAATGTATGGGGGAACGCAAAGGATTTGCGAGAACGCACAGTTTCTCGGGGGAACGCAAAGCTTTTGCGAGAGAATGCAAAAGCGTTGAAATATTTTTTTTTCCCCTCCCATCTCATATTTTTTCCATCACCATGTCCATTTAGGGGCTCTGTAGACTTGCCATAAAGGGCCTTTAGTCATACTCAGCAAGGCCATGTTTTTGACTTGAACAACCAGATCAAACAAAGTCCAGCAAAAATGACAGAGCAATCTTGAACCACGTGAAAATGTGAACATGGCAAAATGTCTGAGAGCAGCAAATGCCAGCGGACCGGCGCTTTGAGCTTAGCGGCTTTGAGATTTCTAATCGAGAGAATTGCTATCGACAGCTTGTTGATTTTGGTGAAATGTCACACTCAGGAAGCTCTATCGGGAACGCGACACAGGGCTGCTCTTGTCTGAGCCTGTTTTTTTAATGTCAGTGGACCTTCTGGGCTAATACAACAGTTCAGGGGCGACAGCTGTCAATCTGTGGGAGTAAAATGAGCCTGGAAAGGCTCTAATTGCTTTAAAACACGAACAGAGACCAAGTCAATGCACTGCTGCTGTCTTTTTGTCTGATGCAGAACAGACATCGAAAGAGCACTGCTCTACTAAAAGTTTGTTCATATTACACTTTGTCCTAACTAGATGCGAAGCGATGCCCCAACATATGATAAAAGGTATCACAACGAACAACAGAGGACTGTATTTTAGAAACAATTTTCTGCGACGTCACGGCTGGTACTGATTATGTGCTTTATTTAATGTCAAAAGAATTTATAATGAAAGCGACAATGGATAATTCCACTCAGATCTTGAAAATAAACTAAAGGAAACAAGACTTTCAAACAGTAAACTCAATGTGAACAAACAAGTGTCAAGTGTCAACAAACAAGTGACAAGTCTGAAGACTGAACAAAATTTCAAAGCACTAACAGCATAAAACAGCACAAACAAAGTTCATTCATTCATATAATCTGTAAAAGTTCAAATTACACCTCTACACATTTATTCATGAGGCATCACCTATAAACCAGGAGTCTAAAAGCTCGTACTAAAACTGACACCTCCACTATACTGGCAAACAGCAGAAAAACGGGTCGCAGCTGTGCATACGGTGGACAGATAAATGTTGGGAGCAAACACTCTCACATTAAAATCTCACACACTGACAGACAGGAAACGGAAGCATTTACCAGCCCAAAATATTTGCTTGGATGGACACACATCTGGTCTTGTGGGCTTACAAGTGAAGACTCAGAGATAGATGGCTTTTACCATTTCCCTTCATAAACATGTCAAATAAAAAGCACAGCAATTATCCTTTTCACAATACTGAACAAGCATGTACTAAATCTCTCGGTAACACTTTAGTATAGGGAACATGTATTCACTTTTAACTACGACTTTTCCCTCAATAAACTCCTAATTTACTGCTTATTAATAGTAAGTTAGTTGTTAAGTTTAGATATTGGGTAGGATTAAGAATGTAGAATAAGGTCATGCAGAATAAGGCATTAATATGTGCTTTATAAGTACTAATAAACAGCCAATATTCTAGTAATATGCATGCTAATAAGCAACTAGTTAAAAGACCCTAAAATAAAGTGTTACCAATCTCTCCACTGGTGCATCGTAGTTGATTTTCACATGAGCACTGAGAACATTTTAACTTGTGATGGAAATTGTTGCTTCTCAAGCTACAAGTTAAGCTACAGTTATAGCTACTCTTTTCAAATTGTTTGCTACACTACAAGCCAATATTGAATATATGAACTATATCTCACTTAAGGTGACAATGTTAAACTTGAGCAACATTTAAAACACTTAATACAACAACTTTTTTATATAAACATATCAATATATATTAAATAGATATACACTAATGCTCAAAAGTCTTTCCATTCATCAGAGAATCTGGAAAAATGCTTGTTTTCACAAAATATTAATATTTTTTCAACTTTGATAATAAGGAATTTTCGGCAACACTTTATTTTTGGGTCTTGTAACTAGGTGCTTATTAGCATAAATATTACTAAAATATTGGGTGTTTATTAGTACTTGTTAAGCACATATTAATGCCTTATTCTACTTGACCTTATTCTACATTCTTAATCCTACCCAATACCTAAAATTCACAACTATCTTACTAACTATTAATAAGCAGTAAATTAGGAGTTTATTAAGGGTAAAGTTGTAGTTAATAGTGAATATGTGTTCCCTATACTAAAGTGTTACCAAATTTTTCACCAAATCAGCATATTAGAATGATTTTTAAAGGATTATGCGTCACTGAAGACAAGTAATGGCTGCTGAAAATTCATCTTTGCCATCAATGAAATAAATTACATTTTAAAATAAAATAAAAAAGAAAGCAGTTATTTTAAATTATTATAATATTTCGCAATATTACAGTTTTTATTGTATTTTCTTCAAATAAATGCAGACTTGAGCATTAGGGACTATCTTACCCCAAACTTTTGAACAGGGTAACACTTTAGTTTAGGGTCCAATTCTCACTATTTACTAGTTGCTTATTAGCATGCATATTACTAGGTTATTGTCTGTTTATTAGTATTTAATAAGCACATATTAATGCCTTATTCTGCATGACCATATTCTACATTCTTAGTCCTACCCAATACTTAAACTTAACAACAACCTTACTAACTATTAATAAGCAGTAATTAGAAGTTTATTGAGGCAAATGTTATAGTTAATAGTTAGTTAATAGTGAGAATTGGACCCTAAAGTGTGACCTTAAACAGTAGTGTATGAAAAAAACAAAAACAGAAAAAAAAAAACGATTTTACTAAATATTTTAAAAGACACCAGTCACTACATGAACAGTTCTAATGCTGGGTACACACCACAAGATAATCGGGCTGATTTTGGGCCGATTTCTCCCCTTCTGACAAATTATCTTGGTGGTTCTACAGATTATCTTATCAGATTTTGCTGTGGTGTGAGGTGTGTTAAGAGTGACTGAATCTGCTCAGAAGAACGTTGGAGGCGCCCCGATCACGAATTCAGAAAATTCATGGGATATTGTTTCGTTTCGCCTGATAATCTCCAGAGCGTGCGTGTGTTTGTCCTCGTTGTTAGCCCCACACATCAGGATTTCTGATCGTATTCATTTACAATCAGAAATCCTGATGTGTGGGGGGATGTGCTGTCTTTGCACATTTGATTACTACCTTAGTTCACAACTATCACTATTTGTAGGAAAAAATAGCTTGTTACTGGAAAGTCACACTTTTTTGGGATTGCTGTGTAAGCAAAAGTAAACCACTTTTAGTTAGTTACTCCCCTGGTGTTAACAAACTATTAGTAATGTCACTGTACTTAGTCAAAGCTTTTTGTCCCCAAACAAATCATAAACCAGCCAACAGGAAATGCAATGCTGTTGGATTATTTAGGTAGAATTGCTTTCATTGTAGCATTCCTCATTTGCAAGTTGTTTTGTATAAAAGCATCTGCTACATAAATAAATATAAATATTATTTTGTGACATATTTAGAAAAAAATAACTCAATACAGATCAAGGAACCTACATGGTGTTTGGTAGCATGCTAATTGGACAAATTAGTTAGCGTGAATGCAAATATAATTGCAGCCCATGAGGAAGCTGAAGGTGTGTGACCTCAAATTACTGTAATTAATTAAAAATTCACTTTGACTAATTTATATACGGCTCAGTCAAGATGCATAGTGAACGGCAGGGCATTTAAATGCTAATTGCTTTGCAGCCAGAGAATCATTATGGACGCCTGGTTTATCTAATCTGCCCTCTGAACTGCTCACAGAGTCTTCTGCTTCTTGACCCTGCTCATGCGAGCTTAAAGGATCATACTCGGCTGAAACCGAAGTCTGTTTCCACCTCTGGACGTAATGAATGAAGCGAATAGCTTGAACTGAACTCAAATAACCTCTTTCTGTAGATTAGGCTAGGCAAGCTCAGAGCTGACAGCCAAGACAGTCAAGGGCTTCTAGAACTTCTCACTTCACTGTGCTAATTTGAACAAGGCCTTTATTTTTCTATTTGTCAGTAGAGTAAACTGTAGCATGGTTGTTAAACCTCTCCCAGGCCCAATTAGGGGAGCAATGCTAGCATTCATAGCCCAGATCTCGCTTCTGGTCTGGAAGGAAGAGGGGGCTGTGGTGATGCCCCTGGCAGCCCAGTCCTGGCAGCTCGCAGCCCTTGTGGCAGCAATATTAAGTGACTGCTGAAATTCATGGCCTGTGCAACCGTTTTATATGTCTAGGTGACAACCGGCTTTCATATGGTGCAGGCGTTCAGCAACACATTAGCAAATTGTGCCGTTTCATTATTCATTAGGGTGCTGTGGTGCAGGAACGCACCAGCCTGGTGTGAAAAACGTGCGTTCCCTTTATGACGATTACTGGCAATTCTTGCGCTATCAGGATGAAGCTTCAATAACTGCTTTGCAACAAGCTGTTATGCAAGTGTGAAATCACTTTTAAAGTGGTTATATATGCAAGAAAATGATTGGTAACCCCTTAATGGCTAAAATATTAATTAATCAATTAACTTTATGTTGCATATGTAAATGAATAGTTGTTACATGCTAAATTCTCAAACTGTCCTACTCAGAATTATTTAATAATAATTACATGCAGCTTTTTTTTTTGCTTATATTAATTAGACTGTTCATTTTCAGTTCATTTAATCATTTAAAATAAACTAGTGATGAAGGCAAAACGTGGATGATGAAAATGAATACATTCATATACATTTTAACATAAAATCTTGATGTTGATCAAGTTTGATATGCTTGACACATTATATATCAAGCACCTAAATGCACGCATGAAATGTGAAAAGATTTTGTATTATTTTACATCAACGTACCTTTAATGTACCCCATATACCCCAAAAATAAAAGTAACTTTTACCATGGTCTTTCAGTAGGGTCCAAAACTCTGAGATCACGTTGAAAATTTGTGATTTTTGTCATGTAAATCTGCAAATAAAAGCTTACAATATTCAAAATGACAACAAGTAAAACAAACAAACAAAAAAAACTATTTCTAGATTAATCATGTGACTAGATGTTCTTCCACTGAAGCACTGGACGCTCTTTGGATCATTCTTAAATCATGCTGAGACATTATCCTCAGGTTTTACACAAAGTTCACGCAGCTCAAATGCAATTTTGAGTGCATAAAATAACTAATAACATAAGTTGTAATGCATTTAGTATTGAACTTGAAAATGATGCATAAAAAAGCCTTTTCACTGATTTTTTGGATCCCACTGTACCTTTTACTATATAGATTATATACTTTATGGTAACTACATTAATAATTTATGGAAAACACTGAAATTCTGGGCATCAAATGCACAACTCTTCTCTCCATAACTGGCATTTTCTTTTCTCTCTTAATGTGCTGCTAAATTGATTCCACCCACACAAACAAGACATTCATAAACATCTGAAATCAGAAATTCAAACTAGGCTGCTGCACATTGTTATCCAAACTATTACGACGTTTGGGTACAACACAGCTTTGAAACTGTTCTGTAACGTCTTCTGCCCACGCTCATCACCTTGGGCTAGACAGCGGCTTCGGCACGGCAGAGAGAGGGCAAGCTTGCCCCCTTATGGTCTCTTAATGAAGTAAACTTTCATATAGGGCACTCTAAAACCTGTAGAAAGCAAGTCTGTTGGGCTAGACCACTGCACCCCATCCAAATGAAAAGAAAATAGCCCTCCCCCGTTAGACAGCAGGCAAGTTCTCTTTTTGGCGTTGCTTGACTAAGTGGACTCTGTAATGAGTCTGGCCGCCTGATTAGAGTGATAGACATGCAGGAATCCGGCAGGCGCTGCCAGAGACCGCCACAACCAGGAGGAGGGGAGTGGAGGGGAGAGAGGACAGAACGTCTGAGAGAAGTCTGGAGGTAAACATCCCAGAAAAGTCCTAGCAGGAATGTAGATCTTATGCTGGACTGGAGCGCAGGAACTAGAGGCACTAGAAGGAGGGGTTGGAAGGTGGTGAGTTGTAGCGTACAATACATTAACTTTGAAGAGGTCTGCAGGAGATGAAATGATAGCTATTGCATGTAGTTGAAAGCCCAGGAGAAGCTATGCTATTATCAATCAGCACTGATTGATAATGTCTAGATGTTCGTGGAGATGCTATTGTAGCATGAATGAAGGTTCAAGTGGTTGTTTAGAAGCAAAGAGTAAATTACCCAATAATGCCAAAAGTATTAACACATGAGATTTATCTCTGATGAAACAATTCCTAGGAGCTAGCTGTTGGAATGATTGCTTTTATAAGCTTCTGGAGCTTCTATCACATTACATTGTACGCTTTGAGCCCCTTGAGCTAAAAGAATTTACCCACAGACCAGCACTAACCAAGCACCATGGTAACATGTTTAACCAAGGGCAATAAATTGCTGCATCGGTCTGTAACATCCAACATTTCTTTTGTCAGATTTTTCTCTGCAATACTGCAGTTCTCTGCAATACCATAGTAGGGTTCAAAAGAAAAGAGTCTGAGAGTGCATTGGAAATTTGGGATTCAAAATATTATTTTTTAAATGTTATGTAAACCTACTAAACAGATCTTGAATAATTTAAAACATTACTATTACTAGGTCAATAAGAAAATAAGTAAATTTATGACAGCGATATTGAGTTTGGGGGTTTTTAAATAAATTATGACAGACAGACAGACAGATAGATAGATAGATAGATAGATAGACAGATAGATAAAGGCCTTCTGAAGCGAAGCAATGCGTTTGTGTAAAAAAAAAAAAATCTATATTTAACAAGTTATAAAGTAAAATATCTAGCTTCTGCCAGAGCGCCTTCCGTATTCTACTTACGAAGAAAGTGTAAAACTCTAGCAGTTCAAAAAGCTTACGCTACGTCCTACACCTTCCCTATTCAACTTGCGGAAAAAAATTAACAGACATGACGCCAGTTTACACTGTCTTCGTAACTTGAATACGGAAGGCGGTCTGATGGAAGCTAGATATTTTACTTTATAACTTGTTAAATATGGATTTTTTTTTTTTTTTACACAAACGCATCGATTTGCTTCAGAAGGCCTTTATTACCCCCTGGAGCTGTGTGAAGTACGTTTATGATGGATGGAAGCACTTTCTTCAGCTCATACTTGTTGGCATCGCTCAATGCCATTATAAAGCTTGGATGCGTCAGGACATTTATTAAAATATCTCCAAGAGTGTTCATCAGAAAGAAGCAAGTCATATACACCTAGAATGGCTTGAGGGTGAGTAAAGCTTGGGCTTTACTGTTTTTTCATTTGAAAGTGAACTAATACTTTAACTGATTCGTATAGTTGTTTTTCTTATAGATACAGTACAGATCACCATCTATTCATTGATTCATACTTTCTTACGTCAGAATATCAAGCCTTGCACAATAACTCAAGCATCGAAACAATTCTTCTAGCCTCCTGAATTTTACGGCCATCAGTGCTGAGAGTGACTGACATAACCTGGCAACATAATTGCAGAAAAAGTGCTGGAGACGGCCTTCCAGACTCGCTTTCAGGTACATTTCGATTTTAAAGGCTTTACTATTCACCATAACAAAGGAGCTCTCCGCTGACATTTTCCATGCAGTCATGCCTGAGCTGTGAGCAGGGAAAAATTCTGGAATATCTGTGTAACTGTGTTTTCTCCTGCCATAGGGCTATAAAGTTTGACAACTCATCCAGAAGCATTCTGGGAATGAAAAAACGGAACTTAGGTTGTGGACTGGACACACACTTTTCTTTTCTTCTTTTTTTTACTTCTCAGAAATCCTTCTGGCCCAAGAATTCAAACGCATTGCTTTATCATGCCATGCAAGGTATAAAAAAACACCTGGGTGACATAAATATTCTGCCCATGGTTTGAAAACAGAACAAACACACTTAAATATATCACAACTCTCTCATATTTTTGGTCACAGAGCAATTTCATGGAACAACTGTTAAGAATTTATAGGAGAGTTAGGAATGTATGAATAATGAAATTTATGTTAAACTAGTAGGAAATCATCTCCAGCTGGAATGTTAATTTCCACTCAATCTTCATAACGTATGCAGATTATCAATGCGCCTTGAGCCCTATTATTTTGCTAGCCAGGGTGGAGGGACCTAAAGGAAGAGTGCACACAACACTGAAAATGCTGTCATTATTTACTCACCCTCATGTCGTTCCAAACCCACAAAGACAAAAGAAGATTTTCTTTACATAACTCTTGCCATAATAATTCTAGGGACTTTGTCTTTCAAAATCAAAAAAGGACCAGTACACTCTTAAAAATAAAGGTTCTTTATTGGCATCTATAGTTTAATGAAGAACCTTTAACATCCATGGAACTTTACCATTGCACAAAAGTTCCTTTATAATGGAAAAAGCTTTAGGTTTTTAAATTGTTCTTCACACTAAGAAAAAAAAAAGGTTCTTCTAAAGGGCTAGTTCACTCAAAAATAAAATTTATGTCATTAATTACTCACCCTCTTGTTGTTTCACACCCGTAAGACCCTTATTCATCTTCGGAACACAAATTAAGATATTTTTGATGAAATCTGAGAGGTTTTTATCTCCTGCTGATGCAGGAGCCAGCCAATAATGAGCCGGTGTGACGTAGAACCTGGTTTCTATGGGAGATGAAAAACCTCTTGGATTTCATCAAAATTATCTTAATTTGTGTCCTGAAGATGGTCTTACGGGTGTGGAACGACATGAGGGTGAGCAATTAATGACAGAAATTTCATTTTTGGGTGAACTAACCCTTTAAGAACTGTTCACTGAAAGGTTCTTTGGCAAACCAAAAATGGTTCTTCTATGGCATCGCTGAAAATCCGCTTTTTTATTTTTGAAAATACATAAATGCAGTTCAGATTGGAATGATACAATGTTGAGTGAACTTTTTCTTTAACACTCTTATGAGACGTGTATATTCAAAGTAAGCATTTTGCTTCTAGCTCCAGATGATCTGCATCTACATTTTTACTGAAACATACATACATACATAAAGTTTATGTGCAACATTTACTACCTGGCCAGCAGGGAAATCGCAGGGATAAAGTGCCTTGCAGGATACCACATTCCTCATTTTGATCAAAAGGAAGCAGTATCATAGAGCGTCTCATATGGGCGATATTTGTCACTGCATTAACGAGTAATTCTGGAATCTTCTCAACACAGATTTGCAACTATAAATATATGCAACCATAATGGTGCTGGAATTTGACATTTTGAATGTTTTTCTGATGGGCTCGCTGTGGTTGTCATCAGTGACGAACAGCGACAGCAGCAATGTTTCCTACCACACAGTTCTCAGACACACATTGTTCTTCTCTATTGCTTTTCCATGGCTATCTATCCCAATTAAATGACAAAACAAACTGAAAAGTAAAACACTGATATAAATCCAACCCCAAACTCTTCATAATTTATTTCTAATTGTAATATTACCTATATATTTTCTATATTTACGTTTTGACTTCAGACCTGATCTCCCCGAGCAATATATTACACTTATGTAAAAAATTAACCAATATACAATACACTATTTATCAAACACAGAACACTTGATACAGTGCCACTGTCCTCAGCACTTTTTTTTTAATTTTTAATGTTTTCCCTGACAAAATCTTATCCATTGTAAATACCAAGCTCAAATACATAAAGCCCATCTTGAAACAAATTATATAAATTGCAGTGCGCACAAGATGATATCAGTGGTAGGCCTATATTATTTCGCCAACATTTGTTTAATGACATCTCCTGAGATCTAAATGAACTTGTTAAAGAAGAAATGCAAGCCAAACTAACCACACTAGAAAATAATCACAATCAATTTTGCTTTCAAGAACAGCCCAATTACACTTAACGACACAAACAAGCAAGAAAAATCTGTTATGCAATTCAAAGATTCTCTAAGTTACTGAGGTGTCAACACAATTATGTCTTGCATACAACACTATTAAAACGTTACGTAATCTGACTTTGAAACAAGAAGAATCAAAATTCATTCATTCATTGCTATGGAAGCGCTGGTGACTGTAGCAGAATGAAACCTGAACTGATGGGTGTCTTTGTGTGTCATGTATCCAACTGAACCATATCAATTTCCTTCACTGGTCCCTGACAACAGATTCCTGTGGTGTTCTGGCTACCACAGCTAGACATTATCTTCACATCATGAGCTTGCATGCATTTACTCATGCCATCTGCTTTGATGCGTTCACAGCATTTCCACACACCATTGATATTCAACATTGCTGACATGCAAAGGGATCTGATACTTCACAATATTTATTTACTGTTCAATTGCATTATGAAATCTATTTAATTTTTTCCCTGAAATTTCTGGATAATTTATGTTTATATTCGACCGAACAATGTTGGGGAGTGATCAACAAAAAGTCACTACAAGCGTACGTTATTTCAGGAGCAGAGCAGCTACTTTTTCCAAAAAGTAGTGATGTTTCGCGACAAATCACTGCATCATTAGTTTTTATATTCCGTCACTTTTGTCACAATTAGACCGTTTCGGGTGTTTGCAAACAGCGATGATGTGTTTTGTGGGCGGAGCCTACCTGGTGGCAGAAAATGCCAGTTCTGAAGTGGAAATCTATTGAAGCCATGTAATAAAAGAATTAAAACGGTAATTTTAAGGTTTATATTTCACAATTCTGACTTTTTTTGCAATTCTAATTTATATATCCTTTTCTGAGAAGAAAAATCTGAATTGTGAGATATGAACTCGATATTCTGCCTTTTTTCTTCTGAATTGCGAGCTTATATCCCACAATTCTGACTTTTTTCTCTTAACATAAACTCACAATTGCAAGTAATAAAATCTGAAATGGGAAATATAAACTCGCAATAGTGAGAAAAAAGTCAGAGATAAAAATTTGATAAAAATATGAGATAAAAATGAGATAAAAATATGAGATAAAATGTGAGAAAAATGTTATAGGTTTAAATATCATTAGGATAATCGTCACAGGTTTCATCAGTCCAGTCTGTCTGTTTAATGGCTTGCAAACATAAATGTCTGCGTTTAGCACATTATTTTCTGCAACCACAATGCGCGAACAACTGTAGTGAAGTAACTGTGACGTCTGCCTCTTTTTCCTCAGAATTGCGAGTTTATATTCTGCCACAAAAAAGTCCACCATGACTCATGACTTGTGTGCGCATTGTGGTTGCCGAAAATAATGTGGTAATGAATGGAGAAACACGGACAAGATACAGAATAAGAATA
The DNA here is from genome assembly GCA_037950665.1 of Hypophthalmichthys nobilis. Classification (NCBI taxonomy): domain Eukaryota; kingdom Metazoa; phylum Chordata; class Actinopteri; order Cypriniformes; family Xenocyprididae; genus Hypophthalmichthys; species Hypophthalmichthys nobilis. The sequence continues at coordinate 9,536,515 of CM075472.1, forward strand.
AAAATGTCTTCTTGTACCTTTGGATGTCAAAATCGGAAAAGATAGTGTTCATTTTTACAGAATACCGTGCTCAAGAGCACCCCCTATAGAGTGCAACAGTCAGGTTCTGAAAGTAAAAACTCCATTCATTTTCTCTACAGGGAAATAGATTTTGAACGATAACTTATAAACCTTTAAAGACAGCCCTTCTGTGAGCTACAAGGTTGTTAATCCATGATATTGGTGTCTTCTGAAGCTGTCAGCCCGCATTATTTCAGCTTATTTTTAAGATAATCATGCTTAATAGCAGAATTCTTAGTGAAAAACGAAATTATCCATGATTCTGTACAGAAAATCACACCAATCAGAGTTAAAAAAAAAAGTAAAACGTGCCAAAATAGCTCTTTAGCTCTGCCCACTCCCATGAAGCACTGCGAATGACGTAATAGAATCGATCTCTCTACACTCTCAAAATACTATATATACATATATGCATATAGATATATATATATATATATATATATATATATATATATATGCATATTTTGCAATAAACTTAAAGTATATTGCTTTTATATATATATAATTAACATTTGTAAAGGAGTAGTTTTATATTTCTCCATCGTTTTTAATTCGATTATGCTGTTCGCAATGCTTCATGGTATTGCAGTTCTGTAGTAGCTGATTGGCTATGAGGTAAATTAGTTTTAAACAAGATAAAGTTCGGTTTAATCCATTCATTCTGAGAAGTTTGAAATGCACAGATCTCATTGCTATTCATAACCATGATTATTTGAGGCCAGCTCATAAAAGCATACATCACAAACGCTTCTTTATCTGTCCCCTCTTAACATATACATTTATACAGTAGCCTATACATAAAATCTTTCTCAGAACTGCACAGAAGTAGCTTTTTAAATAAGGCAAATGTATGCAGATCGAATTCATGTTCTGCAAAAGTCCCTAATGTAAGGTTACAAGGCAATGCATCCTCAAAGCACTGACTCACTGGTGTAGGATGACAGATGAGTGTTCGCTGAATAGAAAGCCATGATCAAACTCCAGGATGAATTCTGGGCAAGCATACCTCTTTTTTGAACGGTTACACAACTGAACGTCTATGAAGAACCTCACGGCAATAACGCAGCAGCTGTAAAACTGTCAAAACACTGTATGTGCTACATCAATATCCGCCTACAAAGGTGGATAAAGCTAAGAGCTGTCCTTAAACACAAAAATATGTGCGAGTAAACAAACAAGACATTGCAATAAGCAAGCAACAAAGGGCCCATTTGTAACTTTGACCAATGTGGAATTCCTTAAAGTGTCTATATCTAACCTCTATTTGACAGCAATATGAGACATCTCTACCACTCACATTGATGTTCCTGAGTTTCTTCTTGCCCCTCTCCAGTCGGCTGAGGAGTCTGTGATGTTCACTAGGCGTTTGCTGGAGAAGGCGGTCATCGACGGATATGGTCTTCCTAAGAGCCTCTCGATCCCTCCAAAGCTCTGGGACACGGCTCTCTAAATTCACAGTCCGAGGGAAGCGCTTCACTTCCGACAGTGACGACGTCTCCCCTCGGTCGTGGTCACGCAGCACTGACCCTGAAAGAGAGAAACAGACACCTCAGGTGATAACTGACACCCAGAGAGAAAGAAAACACTAGATAATGAGGACAGAACCAAAACCTCTCCTCACAAGAACACACATCTTGAAGCGTTTGTGGTTTTCATACAATCCAAAAAATATTTAGGCCTAAATTTAAGATTTTACATATTTGAATTGCATATAAAATTTCAGTCAGTTTGGATTACACACATAAGCAAACTAATAAACTTAAAGTGATGCACATTTGTCAGTCATACATAAATGAAACAGGAAAGAGACAGGTAGCATTTCTGTAATACTACTAATAAAATTAATGTTTTATATATACACAATAACCAGGTTTATATATTTATCATCAATAAATCCAATTTCTTTTAATCTCATACAGTTCAACTAACTGAATATTGCTTGTTCCACAGCTACACTGAATTGTTACAAAAAATTTGATGGTTTAAGTTAAAAAAGTAAGTTACCTGGTTGCCTTAAAATTTTGAGTTCACTGAAATTAAAAATTTGAGTTAATACAATGAAGGTGATTGGTTTAATCAACAGAAACTCAAAATATTAAGTTATGTCAACCACATTAATTATTGAAGTTGATTTGACAAAAGAAAAAAATGTTGTTTTAACAGATCATGAAACTATTTTAAACATGTTCATACTCGTGAACTGAATACATTTTATTGTTTTCACAGTGAACATATTAATGCTGATTCTAAGCTGTTTTAATAAATTAATTTAATTATTATTATTTAAATAAAATCAAATAGATGTGAATAGGTAATAATAAACTATGCCATGACTGTTTGAGCTTTGCCTGTTCCATTTACTGTATGTATGACTGACAAATATGCATTCGTTTATTAATGTTAAAACTGTGTAATCCAAAAGGATGGAAATTTTATATGCTGTTCACATTCATATATATTAATTCATATATATATATATATATATATATTTAGTGTAGAAAACAAGGGAAGGACAAATTTGGTACAGTATGAATGAGAAATCACTTAAAGAAGGAATACAAATTATGACTAGGCAATTCTATCCATTTTGTAATACCATATTTTAAATAGCCCATCATCTCAGTTCCTCTCAATTCTCATTTGAACTGCTCTGATTAAACTTCCCACAGCTTCTCTAGTGAGTCATGTCTGTAACAGCGTAAAACATCAACAAAAAAAAATTACCAACTATTGCACCACATAGATGAATAAGTTAGATGAATCAGTTAAATGCGTGAAAATTCACCTCAAGTAACATTAAACTGTAAAGTATAAAAGTATCTTAAAGACTGTTCTTGTAAACTGGAGGTTTATAACGTAAACACACACACGTGCACCGTATGCCACTAGGATTGTAAGCGGGGTGTTTGGTTTCTCTGTACCATCAGCTGGTGGGCAGCAGTTCTAGCTTTTCATCCACTGAGCTACTGCATTGTTCTGTCTCCTCAACTTACAATTAAAACTGCATGAAGACGTCGCTGTTATTGTCTTCTCTTCAGAGACTGTTGCAAAGAGAACCTCCTCTGAAGCAGACGTCAAATAAACATTTATGAATTCGGTGTTATAGCTAATCCACTGTTTTACAACAGATTTTAATGGTGTCCTGACAAAACCTTAACCATTCTGATAACCGAGCTCAAATATATGAAGCCAGTTTGTGAAAACAGTTAACAAATTGCATAAATGTGCGGCACACATATTATATCAGTGGTACATTATTTCAGCAGCACTTGTTTAATGACAAAATGGAGATGAATTTTAAAGTAACTCCCTAAGGAAAATACACAAGCCAAACTGAACAACAAAAAGTACAATGATGATATCAGATAGTAATACTTTGATATATGGGTGTTTTTTCCACTGACATGCACTTTTATGCCCCAGGGGTTGATTTTTATTAAAACAAATTTCATTTCTTTTTGTTTTATAAAGGTCCTAATGATCAAAATGGTCGATTTTCTGAAAGTCCACAGGGCAAAGACATGTCCATATTTGAAAAAACAACAACATATATATTGGTATTAAAGGGGTCATATAATGCCACTTTTACAAAATGTAAAATAAGTCTCTGATGTCCCCAGAGTGTGTATGTGAAGTTTTAGCTCAAAATACCCCACAGATCATTTTTTTATTGCATGTTACATTTTTCACTTTTTGAGGGTTAGCAAAAACGCTCCGTTTTGGTGTGTCCCTTTAAATGCAAATGAGCTGATGCTCTCAAGAAGAGGGCGGAGTTTCAAGAGCTCATGTTAGCAGCTCCGATTACCTCATGCAGACTCACTGAAAGTGTCAGAAACTGTTCAGCCTTTTATGTTCAAAAGGGAGTCAGACAATGATAAAGAGAGACTCAAGAAGAAGTGACTACATGTAGAATGCAACAGGACGTTCCTGAATGGTTAGTTGATGAATTTATGTAGCTGATGTGGAGTTAACTATCTTAAAGTCATTGATTGCATATTCTGTCATGATAATCTATAAATCGCTCATGTGGGAACTGTAGTTAGATCCTACAGAGCCAGAGAATATATGCTGCATGAAGACAGAACAGGTATAGTTTAGTTTAATTACGGTTATAACTTGTCATGTTGTTATCTTGCTTTTATGACATGCTATTGCATTTGTGTTACGTACTGTATTGCAAAAACATGGCCTCACCCCTTTGTTGCGTGTTCCTGGGGGAAGGGCTTATGCAAATCTTAGGGTTATTGATGTCACCAACCTGGGAAAAAGCTCGTTGTAGTCCCTACCAGCCGTTTGTTGTAGCAGCCCTTAAACAGAGAATTCTTTAAAAGAAAATATCTCGCTTTCCTTTGAACTTTGAGCATCCTAACTTGTTGTTTGTGATCTAACAGCAACATTACACACTAACTAAAGTTAAAAAAGTGAAATCATAATAAACCACGCCTTTAAATGATTAACATATTCATGTACCACTGTATTTACATGGCACTCCAAGATACTTCAAACAATACCAAATAGTATTACCATGTTCCAGAAAACCATGGTAGTACTAGTAGAATGGTATTTTAATGCTGAACTGCCAAGATTAATGAACCACACCAGAAAATAATCACAGTCGATTCTCAGACCAATTTACTGCACTGTGTTCCATTGACAAATTCACAAAAACAAAAATCCAATGAAAACCTCAGCATATTATGCCATTCAAGGATTCTCATTAGTTACTTAGGTGTCATATCAAGTGTGGATTGCATGCTACACCCTTAAACTCTTATGTAATCTCACTTGTCAGATACATAGACTTGAACTTTGTTAGCTCATCACTATGGAAATGACGGTGACTGTAGAAGAATGAAACCTAAAACTGAGTGTCTGTGTTTGTCATGTATCCAACTGAACCATATCAAGTTCCTTCAATTGGTCCCTAATGACAGATTCCGGTGTTCTGGCTACCACAACTACACATTATTTTCACATCATGAGCTTGCATATACTCATACCATCTGCTTTAATGCGTTCGCAGCATTTCCACACACCATATTGATATCTGACATGCAAACTACACTATTAAAACAATATATTATTTTGCCAACTTATGCTGTTTGTTGCACTCAGATATTCATACCTCTGTTAGTAGTTTAATCTATTTATTTTTACTCAATATTCAGCTTTCTAGGACACACTGATGAGTCACCAACACAATAAAGAGGTTTGAGATTTAATCCCAACAGTCTGATGTCAGCATAGATTCATAACCAAGCATCTCTGTGTGGTGTGAAGCTGTTATATCACATCACCTGCGGTGACACTATTTGTAAACCCTCCTACAGCTTGAGTGAAACTCCATGGCTGAGCGCACGTAAAAACCGAATGAGCCTGAAAAATGGTTTTTACAAATGACCCCACTTTAAAGTCAAATAAGTGATCAAAACACAAATTATAGGAGTGATCCAATTTGTCCAATTACCCATTTTGTTTGAGAATCATCCACGGATGGACACAAGGATGTCGGCGTGTTGATGAAGCGCTGAGGCTGTCTTTCAAGCGCAGTCGAGAGTAAAGCATTTGATAAGTGTAATTTAACACCAAGTCCAACTAAATTAAAGACGTGAGAAGAATCTTAAGACCTTAAAACAAACCACAGCTGGTGCTAATGATCCCAGTTTCCATGACAACAGTTTGGCCTCCATTTTCATCATTCTCAAAAGCAAAGGGTAAAGAGGTGCTGGCTCTAGGGTCACTGGTCTGTTCATTCATTGGGAAGGCCATATTTCATGCCAAAAGACACAGAGCATGTCATTGAGTGTCATTAGAGGAGGACGACCCTATTTTAACCATTCTAGGAAAGCTTAGCAACATATTTGCTGATAATGTAGAAGCTACTAGGGAGATTTCATTACAATTGCTACTGTACAGAATTAAAGGAATAGTTCACCCAAAAATGAAAATGCTGTCATCATTTATTCACCCTCAAGTTGTTCCAAACCTGTATGAATTTCTTTTTTCTGATGAACACAAAAGAAGATATTTTGAAGAATATGGTTAACCAAACATTTGATGGGCCCCATTGACTTCCATAGTATGGTCCATAAACTGTTTGGTTACCGATATTCTTCAAAAAATCTTTTTTTGTGTGTGTGTATGTGTTCAGCAGAAGAAAGAAAGTCATTCAGGTTTGGAACAACTTGAGGCAGAGTAAATGATGAGAGAATTTTCATTTTTGGGTGAATGATCCCTTAAAGTAGTAATCATGTTAATTGAAAAAATAAATAATAATTAAATAAACAATACAAAATAAGTTTATTTGCAATTAATTATTTAATTAAATAATTTTTATTTTACTTATTAATAATATAATAATAATTTTAATGTTATTAACATTTTTAATTTATTTAAATTAATAATAAATTATTTAATAAATTAATTGATAAATTAATAAAGTGGTACTTACATAGCCTGTCAATGGAGGGACAGAAAGCTCTCAGATTTAATCAAAAAGATGTTCATTTTTGTTCTGAAGATGAACAAATGTCTTACGGGTTTGGAACGACATGAGGGTGAGTAATTAATGACAGAATTTTCGTTTTTGGGTGAACTAACCCTTTAAAATGAAAATTATGCAAAGAAGTAATATGTTAAAAAGTTTGACATTTCTTTTTTTAATGTGACAGCATCAACAGCCTGACACAACAACATTTGCTTAACCAATGGCTGGATTATACTGTATGTATGACTGACCAATGACAGATGGGGGAGTGTGTGGTAATTATTTTTACAATTCTGTATGGTGATATTAGTGGCTCAAGAATTACACACTGCAGCTTTAACGTCTGTGCTCTAAGATAAATAAATCAAAAATAACTACACATCAGGAACAAAATGAACAGCCTGATCTTCTGTAATGGTGATGTTCACCCTCAGCACCAGTGGAAATCATCAGACAATAAATACAAAGTGTCTCCAATTCCATTTAATGCTGAAACACGGCTGTGTGGTTAATCACCAGCTACAGTTTGAATGACAACTGACATTTTAAGGGAAAAGGAACAAAGTCTTTGGAACAGAATGACCGAGCTTCTATTGCCCTACAGCACATCCTGTTCAAAAATTACGGAATTAAATTCAATAGAGCTGTGGGTTGAAAACAGTAATAAGAACTTTGCTACTCAATCATCTCTTCTGTTCATTTCTGTGCACAAGCTCAAATGCAATAGTGACCTCTACTGGACGACTGGAGTAGTTGATGAATTAAAAAATTCATGATTCACAAAATTCAACATAAATTTTATATGTAATTTAATTTAAATTGCAAAATGTAAATTTTACAGAATTTTTTTATTACATAATCAGAGATTGTTCATACTAAAGTAATGCCAAAAAAATAAAAAATAAAAAGACAAATGAGTGAATTTAACTGCTTTTCCCCAGACAACCCTTTTAGCCTATAATTTCCGGCTTGTGCCATTTAGAGATTCCCTGTACAGAGGGGTTATCTAACACTGATTGCATCATTTGGTACATTAAGGCTGATTCTCACATCCCCAGGTAAAAAAACAGAGAACTCAGTAGCTGAAAACAATCCTCCCACAGCACTCATTCTATTACACACAATGGTGTCATTAAAGGAAGATAACACCCAGCACCCATTGGAGCTCTTTGGATAAAATATTGATTCTGACGCCACAGCTGACATCAATATGTGTACTGAACACTTCTGTGGAAACAATTCCAAAATCCCTAGAGGGGCAACACATCAACACCACTTTCCTTTTCATTCCTTTCACTTTTAGCCCAAAGGTGAATCTAAGTATGGAAAACACATTCACTTTAACAAACCAAACAAATGCTATCGTTGTTTACTATCATGCTTACAATGCCATGGCTACGCTGATGTTTTGCAAATCTTTGAATCTGATAAAGCTTGTACTAAAAAAAGCCTGTTTCCTGTGCTAAAGTACACTTTATCAAATTGACATTTGATCAGATATATGTTCAGAATGCAATACTAGTGTACTGTCAGCTGTATTCTGTGCAGCATATGCTGTATAAGCTCTAGAAGTACTTTTAAAAAATAGTATGTGGAAAAAGTACACTACTGTTCATAAGTTTGGGGTCAATAAGATTTTTCCATACAAACATAAAATTTGCAAACTGTGTATACATACTGCACAAACATACTATTTACTGCAACAATAGTAAGAGTAGTATGCTAGTATTCTGAACAGCCTCATACACTCTTAAAGGGATAGTTCACCAAAAAAAATTAAATTTTGTCATTATTTACTCACCCTCATTAACATTTTATTTCATTAAATTAACATTTTTTGGTGAACAAACTCTTTAATAATCTTGCAAGTGCCCAGTACTGTAGCACCCTCCACTGTTTACATACCAGTCATACGCTCTTCCAGAGATAGGCAGAGCTGTTTATGGCATCAATGAAAGTCGTTTCCTGCCATTCTGTGCCACCCCTAAAGATAGTGATAATACTCTTTTGAAGGGTAGGTGGGGTTGGGGGGTGACTAAATAAATATCTCTGCCTCTTCTTCATCTCTATGTACCAGAAAATGCTGGTTTCCCTGACAAGTTCTTGTAAAATGAATTGCTCATTATGCCATCCGTAAGGTTCACCACTACTATTGCAATAGCGCTAATGAACATCGCCTGCAGGGCAGTGCCACGGATAAACCTGCAATTAGGAGTCATTTCCACATACAACAAGAGCGCTAATGACAGAGTCACCTCTGACGATTGGCAGCATAACAGCATGAACTCCAGGATGAGGTTGGTTATAACACTAATATGAAACACATACAGTGATATGTTCTGTAAGATATCCTCGTTATTTAAAAATGTGCAACTATTTGATTTATTTGCTGTGTGTCATGTCTTTTTTTTTTTTTCAACTGATGGGTTTGTAAAGGGCTGAGAGAATAAATCGATTCATTTCGATTCGTGGATCGATTCTGAGATTTTCGAATGCATCGCGATTCTCTCTTGAATCGATTCTGAGCTTAGTTTTTAACAGCAGATGGCGCTCTAGGCTAGTTTTTAACCACACACTCAAATGCTGACAAAAAAGAGCGCTTGTGCATTTGGATATGTACTAACACCTCAGAATGCTTTTATGACGCGAGATTAATGTATACAGCCTACTGCAATAACCCTTGTAATTTGTTTCAACCTTTTCGAACTTTATGAAAGATTATTTTATAGAAGGTTCAAGTGGTGTGTGTAGGGAATTTGAAGAGAGTATGTTATTAAATAAAATAGCATGACATGTCAAGATTTACGATAACCCAGCTAACAGGGAACATTCTCAAAACTTTGGAAAGGTTCTGGCAAGGTTCTCTCAAAATTATGAAGAAATGTTCTTCCATTAACATTAATAGAATGTTCATTCAAAATTATCTGGTATTAAATAATGTTCTTAAAATGTTAGATCATGGAATGTGTTCTTCTGAAATGTTTTAGTTGGACATTTTTTAGAATGTTCAGAGAAAATTCAAAAGTAACATTCCCATAACGTTTGCAAAATTATAAAATGGAATATACCCGTAACGTTCGTATAACCAAGAAAAAACATTTTTAAAACATTTAAAAAACTGGATGTTTTAAACATTCAGGGAACATAACATTTACATATCTCTATAGGAATGTTAGCAAAACATTCTTAGATTATTTTTTTTTCCAGCTGGGGATAAATTAGCATTTCATATACCTAAAGTATTTCACAACATCAGTCATTTACTATAAGTAATTGCAACAAAACACAGTGAGAGTATCATTCCAGGCAGAAGCAATTAGCTAGATTACTCAAGTCATTAATTTTGCAGAGAACCTTTGCCCTTGAATTTCACAAATATGTATGTCAAACTGTGCAAATTGCTTGATGAAATTGGATGTAACAGGCAATCAAGCAAATAAAAACAAACAGCACTGCAAGCAATGCTTGGCGAAACATGGCGAACAAGACAAGAATTCAATCCACCCACAAGACCTCCTAATGTGGTTCCTCAAACTCAAATATAGAAGTTCAAACACTGAAATACTAGACATATATATTTTTTGACTTGCTCAAAGAAGTTTCAAACCACAGCACTGGCACAATCATACATATAAAGAGCCAAAAGAGTTTTGAAGAGGAGGTGGTATCTGATACTATGATGAATGGATGCAGTTTGTGATTGGCATACCTGATGCGTCCCAGTGCAGTCCTCCGGGGCTGGCTGCCAGGCGCCGCCGTTTCCTCACACTCACGCCGCCATGACAGGAGTCTCTGGTGGGCTTGGGCAGAGGAGTTGAGGTGGTCCGCAGGGGCGATGAGGAGTGAGGGGAGGCTGAAACTGGCAGGAGCGGAGAGGGTGGCAATAGATGGGTTTTCCTCTCCTGGCACTGGCTCAGATGGCTAGACTCGTTCTCCGGGGGCCTGTGGAACAAAAGAGATTTCATTTCTGCTGTCACTCTACTATAATTAGCTGTCATATCGTGATGTTTTCATGATCACAATTGAGCTCCCCCGTACCGCACAGCGTGTCATACCAGCAGTGAAAAACGCAGGTTTTTCCATACCAATCAACGCTGAGAAAATTACAGCTTTCAGCTGTATGTCAGAAAAAGCAGGGAATTAAACGTGTGTGAGAACAAAATGTGAGACTATTTTAAAGCATTATATTATAGGCATCAAGCGGTATAGACATTTATTATGTTCGCAATTTAATTCTTAGTTTGAGGACATTCTATTCTCAAGATGGATTAAAAAATAGAACTAAATGCGGAAGATAAAATATTTAACCATGCAATAATACATTTAGCAAAGCCTCAATAAAATAATAAATAGTTATAAAAAATAAACAAACACCCCTTTTTTTCTGTTCAGGAACATACAGTACCTGGAATCTGGAAGGGTATAGCTTTGGCTTTTCCATGATCCTCTCTTGTGGGATCCTGATTTTTTTCTTCTAAACAAAAACTCAACAATCCGTTCCATTGCAAACATGATGCCCTCATGGACTTCTTCTCTTCATGTAAAACACATTATTAAAGATTTTCCATGTGATTCCGTATGAGCCATGAGCAGCATATTAAACTTAAATGCACCTGCAAGAACTAACACCACAGTTTTTCCCCAGGACTTCCCGTAGCTAAAGCTTTTCATAGTCACATCAACAACGTAATCGCTGTGGGGTAAAAAGAAGGCCCCTGGTTTAAAAAAAACTCAGCAAGCGGCCCTAGTGAGCATTCAGCGCCCGGCATAAATATTAAATTACACCTTCAGCTAAAGTGTGCCAGCCACGCACACAAAAGCCATATCAGTCTGTCAAGAGTCAAGTGTAGCACATATCTGATGGTAGAGTTGGCTATGTTGCTTTTGTGAGGCTTGATTAACTGTAGCAAGTTAGGAGAGGTTTCCAGTGAATGCTTTGTTTCCACTGAGAGATGTAATAACACCATCGCAGTATGGAACCCGGCTTTTTGTTTTTAATAAATGTCTCTGCTGAAGCTTATGAATGTAGCCTGATTACATAAAGTTGGATGGCAGTGTGTTTCCTTTTCTACCCCAGGCAGGATTAAAGCAATATTAACTGGTCATTGTATGCATTGCATTTTTTGTGCCTACTTTGTAGCATATGGTTTGGGGTGCTCTGATGATTCAGTTTTGTTGAGAGTGTCGCATAAAAGGTAGCCGAGAAGACATGATTGGTTTTGATTGGCTATTGAAACCTCAAGAGCCACAGTGATTCAGCATGTAGTAGGTTGGCTGGTACTGTCAGTGTAATTCTCTCTTCTCTGCACCTAGTTTCAATATGCATTCAAAGGTGTGTATAAAGAAAACAAGCATGTTTAATAGGATTCTCAAAAGTAATCAGATGTTGTTAAATATGGAGTGAAATGTTTAGCGAGATGTAAGAATCATTTGAATGTCCATTACAATCTTTATAAAATTAGAACATACACTTTCTCCCTCTCTCTCTCTCTGTGTGTGTGTGTTTCTTCAGGTACTACTAGAACTTCCTAAGCTTTCTACTAGAAGGTCCAAACACTGACTTGTGTAAACGATGTGTAAATGATGACATCATGTGGTCACTACACGAATTGCAGTCTGCCAACTGCAAACATAAAGTCAAAATAAAGACATTATTTCCTAAACAGTTGAAAATTAAATTATATATATATATATACACACACACACACACACATATATATATATAAAACGGTTAGTTCCTGTCCTTGATTCTGATTTGTCAGTAGCTGTGTTTTATTCACGAAAACACAGCTATGACCGCTTCACCCAACAGTTCTGTGTATCCCTACACAACACCCTTAGCAACCACTCTTAGCAACGAAAACTGTATGTTCTTAATTGATATTGTTTATTGAAGCTTACTACTTTATGTAGAAGAGTATTGTGAGAAAGAGATTGAGTAAGTGAGTTTATTACCTGGATTCAGATTTAGCATTTTCCTTCAGGTCAGTTCTATGTTCATAATAAAAAAATCTGTTTAAATGTCCGATGTATTATCTTGTCCATTTAACTGTTAAGGGGTTTTCCCATGACTGACAGCGCTAGTCAAAGAATTTGTCAGTTGCGTCTTGTTCCGTGTTCACAACAATTCAGTCTTTTCAATGTAAAAGTCTTTGCTGCTGACTGACACACTCATAAAGACAGTCTTTGCCGCCATCTAATGGTGTAATAATGTAACTTCTGTTGCTGTTCACGGTCAGGGACTTCCGGCGGAAGGAAGGCTTTTAGTGAAAGTTTACTTCATGAAAGTTGCATCGATACATATTTTTGTCTTTAATATTTGTATTGTGTGGTAACCGTTATATAAAAGCAATAAGGTACTCGAGGCTAGTGCTGTATTGTGAATAAGTCACGGCTGAGGGCGTTGTTAGGCATGATGCGAAACGGAGCCTATTGCTTACATATATATATATATATATATATATATAATAGTCATTTATTTTAAGTAGCATTTTTATTTAAATCTTGATTCAACATTACTTTGGTAATTCAAATTGTAAATATATTCATGATTACAAATTTTTAATGTTCAGTATGGCATGTCCAGCAATCAGAAACTGTGTTTTTTTTCCCCTTGATAATGATAAGCTGACTGTACATTATTCTAGTTATTGCACGCTACTTAACAAATAAATAAGCAAATTGGATATTTGAGATGGAATTATTTGAATATGTGAGAAGAAAGATACCACAGAATGATACAAGAGGCTTGGAACTTGCAAAATGTGCAGGTAACTGGTTGTCAATAGTCAGATATACAGTTCAGTGGTAATTACACACAAAAAAGAATTGTGTATTCCAAAGAGCTGTGTAAGAGTTAAAGAGAAGATTATGAATTTGCATGTCCATAAGATAAAGCAAGACACTGCTAACCAAGCGAACAGTCTAAACACACAAACATAAGATTTCTGGTTGGATATGAAAATTGGCCTTAACTGAAACGCCTACTCTAAAATGCCATCAAACTGGTCTGTAACAAAGAAACAGGAGCTAGCAGAAACTAGCTTTTAAATTCTTTCACAAACACATTACCTGGTTTCTTTATATGTGTCTCCATTGTCATTCTCATGGGAAGGTGGCAGCATGGAACAAACTGAATCCCGGCTCCTGGGTAACAAAGTGGAGGGCATACACAGCCATGTCTCCAGATCAGAGAATTTTGAGTAGCTCAGCATCTCTAAAACACTGCAATACAGGAATACATATCATTCAGCTTTGCTTTATTAAACCTATAAAACAGATATATTAATAAATGACAGTAACAAATTGTGTTTAACATCACGTTTACAGTACCTGTCCTCTCCCATTCCTGGGATTTCATATTTCTCATTAGCTGTGAGGCAACCATATGGTGTTTGTGATTCCTGTGGAGCCAGCAGGCAACTTTTCTCAGTCTCATAAGACATCTTGAGCCATTTCTGAGCACACAAGAAAAATTGTTAGTGTACTATATGCTGATCATGGCAGGTTTTCTTCTACAATCACTAATGAAGCCAAATTACACAGAAGCCAAAATCCACATGGCTAATGTTTTGGACCTGAGGTCACTTCTCAGCATAGGTCCCTGCTGGTGGTGCCAAACAGAGACTGGCTAAATAATTAAACCCGCACAAATTACTAATGCACATTCAGCACATACAGTATCTGGCTGACATGTAGCCTTCTAGGAAGAGAAGGTCTAGCTGTCACATGGTGGAGCTGTCAAACAGGTTATATCTCAGTAACTGTATGGTTTAAGACAAAGTGTGAATTCTGCCCTGTCCTAATATGAAATTAAGATTTTAAATATGAAGTTATGAGAATATAAATATGTAAATATGAATTAAAATATTAAATTATAATAAAACAAAAAGATTTTAAACAAAGTTTAATGTTGCTCTGATGCTGCATTTCAACACAGAACCAAAGCAGCATCAGAGCCGAATATGATACTATGATTAAATTTTCTATGGGCCAAAACAATAAGTTGATATTTTTAATGTTACCTTTTACTTGCTGTTTCATGTTTTACTGTTTATAGGAAAAATTTATGGGTTATTTAATGGCAGGTTCCATTGTGACAACTTACAGTGTGACAGAATTTCCTGCTATTGGTGCATGTTGTCACAGAAAGTAAATATTAAATGAACTGAAACATTTTTTCATGGCAATATCAGCGAAAATGTTCAATAGCTTTTTGTAGCTTAGACTTTAATGTATGTGTGACTATATGCCTACATAAAGTGACTTTCAAAAATTATGATAAACATTCACTCCCTTAATCACTATAGAAATGACTTTAAACAACTGAGCTTTAGCATAGGTGTGGTTCCGAAATAAGCTTTAAGATCTTCTCACATTTTTCCCATCACAACAGTTCAAATCCCACATGCATCCATCTTTAATTACTCCTCTTCCAAACACTCCACCTACACTGCAAACACTTCAGTTGCGATGTACACTGTAAAGTTTACACATTTTCACGTCCAGTTCAGACAGCTTCATTGAATACGAACACGGACTCGTTTGGAAAAGGAGGGAATGTACCTCTTTGTTCTCCGGTTCTGGACTTAAGGAACCGCGGCGGATCCTCAGAACATCTGCATCCTCTTCCCGTAAAAACCTGAAACTAGACTCAAAACTTCCCGTTACGTGTCTTCCACTCAGGCGTAGTGAAAAGTCAAACTTCTGCGACTGCATGCAGGAAGGAAAGCTAAAGATTTCTGCAAAACTCACCAAATATGATCTCTGTTCGCCATCAGGAAGTGAAGAAACCCTGTCATCTGCTTCGAAGATACTCACTTTTCATATCTGTTCAATAACTATACATATGTTCCACGGAGTAATGTTTTGATATCCTATGTTTTGCTAACGACTGTATGGACGTAAAAATGTCGATTTTCTTTGAAACCCGTCCTGTTCAAATTTCTTGTACTTGTCTTTGTAAGATAAGACAGGAAATATTTATGTAGTTATCCAGGAAAATGAGGGACTGCAATTATGTCCCATAAACAGTGCTTCATCTTCATGTTAATGTAACCAAAGAACATCTCAGCTATTTTCACCAGACAACATGATGACTATAGCCTCAATTATATAAACTATGCAGTTTTTGTAGCCTATTTATGAATATGTAACACTTTTAATCCTATATAATGTAAAAAAAAAAAAAAAAGAGTTGTCAAGTAAACTAAAATGTGCTTATAAATACACTTATAAATTGAATGGTTTTATTAAAATAAATTTAAGTCAAGAGAATTATAATAAAACTATAGGCTAATTGTATTTTAAATTATTTTACAATTTTAAAAATAGAAATATTATGACTGTAAAAATGATATATTGTATATACAACAGATAGAATATATTGGAAATAACCAAATAAATAATCAAATATGATTTAAAGGTGCAGTAAGTGATTTCTGAGAAATGCTGCACAACACACTTGTAGCCAATCAGCAGTAGGGGGCGTAAGTCTGTAGAAAGAGAGGTGGCTGAGAGACATTTCAAAAAAGAAAAGGTCAGAGGTATATCACTGGAAAAAGAAGGGTTATAATTAGGCATTTAGGAACCACAATAATTTTAGAAAAGCTTTCCAGCACTGGACGCGAGAAGGCCTGAAAACAGATGCAGAGGTTGCGTTGTTTCTGCTCCACGTATAAGTAACATTGATTTGCCTTTTTTCAGAAACAAGATATGCTGTTGTTGTAATGTTAGCTATAGTAACAGGACAGTTTTGAGTGTCATTGTTTGTCTGGAGCTGATGTGCTGCTGGTGACTTACAACGAACTCTTGTTCTTGTGTACTGTATGTTCATTTTTTGTTCTTCCCTTGTTTATTCACCATCTTCGCTTTATTTTCCGTGAAGCATTATTTTGCTTCTCTTCAGCTATGATAAGCATCCACTCTTGCATTGTGTGTTTGTGCATTTTGTGGGTGGAGCCATGAAGGGAGGGGTTTGTTTGTTTGGGTTGATTCGAATATCAAGTGTTTCTTAGAAATTGCTTACTGCACCTTTAAGCCTTAACTGGTGACATTTAAGAGGCTGCATGGTAAAGGGACATAAAATACCTTTAAAAAATTAAATACATTACTCAAATAATGTAATTTCATGCTTTCTTCAAGATTTTGTTTTTATTTTCAGTTTTACAGTTTGTATCTTACAGGACAAATGACGTAAAAGTTAGGAACATTACTCTCAAGGTCAGCGGCCATGTTGCTTTTAGATAAAGAAGGTGAGATGATGCTTTTACCACTCACTTGAGTATGAAACCAATTTTAATGTTTTAGGCCCACTCACTCCCTGTGGATACATTTTTTTCCGTTAGTCACTAAAAAGACCACATGAGGGAGCTTTAACCCATGCGTATTTTCAGAGAGTGAAATCAGCTTCATGATACCATACTTTTCAGCAGACATGATGATGAATTATTTTCTGAGAAATGTGAGATTCAGTGATTTTCTAACCACCTTGCTAAACTCCATTATGCACTACACAGATCACAATGCAGATGAACAACAGTCCATGCACAGCACCCAGTTATGGGGGTGGGAATAAGATGAAAGAGGCAGAGAACATTGAACATCTGTCTGTAATTGACGGCATGGCCAGGGAATCTAGGGAAGTGTGTGGCCTTGCAGCTGTGGTGCAGGGATTTGTTTTTGTTCCTTGGATACTGTGGCACCCTGGTAGCCCAGAAACTGACCCACCACAGGGACGATTCCAATGGATACGTGCAGTCAGTATGTAGAGGGTTAAATATCAATGTAGTCTTTAAAGGAAGAGAAACATATTGAAGAAATACTTCATTTCAGTCTGGTTTCACTCCAGGGCACATATGCTTTTTCTCATGGTAAGTTTTATCTTCAGCTTCACAGTTTGTGAAGCATTTTTCTTTATGCATTAAACTTGCTGCATGACTATGGTGAACTGGTAAATCATTTTACTATGATATTTTATATATAGCTACTTACATCTGCTCATATGTACAATATCGTTCAAAAGTTTTGTGGTAAGATTTTTTTAATGTTTTTGAAAGAAGTCTCTTATGCTCACCAAAGCTGCTTTATTTGATCAAAAATACAGTAAAAACAGTAATATTGTGAAATATTACTAAAATAACTGTTTTCTATTTTAATATATTTTAAATTGTAATTTTATACCTGCAATGGTGATCCTTCAGAAATCAGTCTAATATGCTAATTTGGTGCTTAAGTAACATTTATATTACTATTATATTGAAAACAGTTTGCTTAATATTTTTGTGAAAAACTATACTTTTTTTCTGGATTCAAAAAGTTCAAAAGAAAATAAATAGCATTTTTATTTAACTATGAATGTATTTACAGACACTTGAATGCGTACTTTCTGAATAAAAGTATTAATTTATTTTTTAAAAAAAACCTTACTGAACACAAACTTTTGAACATTTGTGTATTAATTTCTTATTTTTCAAAACATAATGAAAATTTGAAATGATCAGATTTCAAAACAAAGTGACTATATAGTATAATTTTTCATTCATTTTTTTTTTTCATAATTGCCTATATTTTTAGAATATGACTTTATCAATCTCCTGGGGCAAACCGAGGCAATAAAACAATAAACATAAATCACGAAATTGCAAAACAGTACAGTATCATAAAATACAATAAAATAATATAAACTACAAAAATATAGAGAGAATACAAAGATAGAAATAAATATACTCTGAAATGTGCAATCAATTCATAAATTCAATTCAAATTATTAATTTAACAGATGTCCAAAGCGAATCCAAAATATTATTGAAGTATTTATTTTTTAGTGCAAAGATTGTACAAATGTTGTGCAACATGAAAAATGCTTGTTGCAGAAGAAATGTACATAGTGAATGACTGAACATATGAAAAGATAGAAATGATCAATATTAAAAAAAGATATGTACATGGATGGACGAATGAATATGATAATTAATTCACTTAATCTAAAGATTTACAAAACAGTTACATTAAAAATTCTGTTTTATTGTGGTAATTTTTGACCTTAGAAATGCTGCTACGAACTGAATCGTCGGTAAAGAGCAAGAGGAACCAGAAAATTACCAGACAAAAGTGAATTAAGCATCCTAGCAGCTTCCACTGGACCATGAGCACTGATCATTCTGCGCTGAAGGGTTCAGCCCTGGTTAATGGAGCAGAGCTGACCACAGCCACTGGAGGAGCAGAGGGGTCCTGCTCTCGCTGTACCCTTCCTTTCGGTGTGGTTCTCCTGATCATTGGAGTTGCAGTCACAGCGGTAGCCTACAGTTTCAGCACCCATGGATCAACCATCTCCATTCTGGGACTTCTGCTCCTCATCAGTGGACTGTTGCTTCTGGGCTTCAGTGCAGCGTGCAGGAGATGCAGAAAGAGAAGAAAAATGGTCAGATCGTGGGAGAGTCAGAAAGACCTGGTAGAGAGTCGGAGGAATAGCTTTGATTAAAATATGTTTTGGAATGACTGAAAATGAATTCATTTGAATCCATTTGTCATTAAAATTCAATGTACTATTCAATGTGTTTAGAGTTTCAACAGAATGAGATTGACCCAGAGCTCATAACATCCAGATTTTGATTAAACGGTACGATTCGCATGACATACTTTTAGGTTTAAAAAGATCTGCTTTGAATGGAAATATTGGTGACTTCAAATCACATGCATAAAAACCAGAGCAGCACATTCATTCAAATTGTAGACAGATTATGCCCTGTGTCATGTTTGCATGGCCCCCACCTGTGACCTTCTTTTTAAGACCTCAGTTATTCTTTTAGTCCATCTGGTATGTTTACAGTATAATCCTTGTCAAACTATAAAACTTTGGGCAGGTGGTATGTGCTAGTGTTCACTGCACAGCTGTAAGCTGTAATAGATGCTTATGGACAGATCAAGACATAAATAGACAGATGTTGCAAACCCAGATTAAAAGAAGAAAAGCACTCTACTTTCTCGTCCATTAACATGAAGGTCAAACAATACTGTACCCTTAGATTACCTTTGGGCATGACACTAAATATAAAAGTTTGAGTTTTATTTTTTTTTAAATACAAAGCTTTTGTAACATTATACACTACCGTTCAAAAGTTTGGGGTCAGTAAGAATTTTTATTTTTATTTTTTTGAAAAGAAGTTAAAGAAATGAATACTTTTATTCAGCAAGGATGCATTAAATCGATCAAAAGTGACAGTAAAGACATTTATAATGTTACAAAAGATTATATTTCAAATAAATGCTGTTCTTTTGAACTTTCTATTCATCAAAGAATCCTGAAAAAATAACAATAAATAAATGTTTCTTGAGCAGCAGATCAGCATATTAGAATGATTTCTGAAGGATCATGTGACACTGAAGACTGGAGTAATGATGCTGAAAATTCAGCTTTGCCATCACAGGAAATACTTTATAAATTACTTTATAAAATATATTCAAACAAAAAAACAGTAATTTTAAATTGTAATAATATTTCACAATATTACTGTTTTTACTGTATTTTTAATTAAATAAATGCAGCCTTGGTGAGCAGATGAAACTTCTTTTTAAAACATTAAAAATGTATACATATGTATATATATATATATATATATATGGCCTTGATATATATATATGTATGTAAAGACCCTTTCACACAAAAAGTGAAATGCGGCTCAAACAAACTTTCAGTTGTGCACTACATTACCCAGAATCCTTCCTGGTCCTCCACCTGCACATATTCCACAATCATCACCATCTGTCATCTATCACCTCATCACTCTGCACCAGATATAAGGACAATCAATTTACATGCATTGTCTTGTCTTGTTGATTGCTAAGACTGCTATTGTTTGGATTGCGACTTACCGGAACGATACTTCCCCCTGTGCCCTGCTCCTTGTCTTGTTTGTGGTCCAGGGTCACATATATACAGTGTGTATATATATATATATATATACACCTTAACTTATGATATGCTAAATGTTACATTTTCCTGAAATACCTCCACACGTAACCTTAAATCTGCTTTTTGGCTCTAGTGTTATGTCACCATCCATTAGTAATGACATCATAAAACTGTTAGTCACTTTCACCTCCCCAAAACTCTTAATATGCTTTATGTTATATTTAATCATCATATATAATTATTAATACAAAAGTGTTTTATTATCATTAAATATTTTTTTATAAATCTATATATATATATAAACTGATGAGTGCAAAATGCCACAGAATTTAAAATACCTCCAAAAGCAGCATTAAATCTGCTTTTTGGCTTCTGTTTTACGTCACAGACCATTTATGATGACATAACAGCAGTTTCTTAGACTCTTTCAGCTGACACTGTCCCAAACACTCTTAGTATGACGTAGATTATGGCGATATTAAATAATAAAATTATTAAACAAATTATTGTTTTTTAATGAAAATCCACTGAATGAGAAAAATAATAAAAAATATGTAAAAACGTATTCAGATTTTATCAAAATGATGAATGCCAAATGCTAAAAAAAATATATTTAAGCTATATTTTCCCAAATTACCTTCAAAAACAACATTAAATATGCTTTTTGGCTTCAGTATTATGTCATGTCCATTTATAAAGACATAACATAACTAGCCACTTTTAATGGACACTGTCTCAAAAACTCTTTTTTTATATGTAAAAATATCTTGATTAAACCAAACAAAACAAAAAAATGGGGGGAGATGCATATTACATTTTTCCAAAATACTTCCACACACATTAAATCTGCTTTTTGGCTTGAGTGTTATGTCACGGTCCATTTATAATGACATAACTAAAAGTCATTACACAATACTCAGTGAAATCCCACATTGACATGCTTCTGGCAAAAGAACACGAGGTGGGACATGCTAAAAATTCTCCTCCACCCTTTCACCGCTTCAACATAATTTGTCCAAATCCATCCCGCAATGTGCAGTTGGCAAAATTAAAATGGCAGCTTAAGCTATTAAAGTGAGCAGCTTTTAATCATTGGCTGCAAGAATTCAAGGTTGGTGGAATAGAAGGGGAGGGATTAAAGTCTTTGAACGGCAGAGCGACATCTCCACTCTGATCTCTGCACAGGGCCCTGCTGGTGCTCGTCGGAATATCCTTACAACTTCAAGCTTTGCCGAAGAGCCCGACTAGAGTCCATGGTGCCCACGTTTCTCTCAGAGCGCGGAGTCAGGGATGCAGCGTCGCCATGGGTCTCATGGAGTTTTACCTGGAGATTGACCCAGTCACTCTAAACCTCATCATCCTCATCGCCAGCTACGTGATCTTGCTTCTGGTCTTTCTCATCTCTTGCATCCTGTACGACTGCCGGGGCAAAGACCCTTCCAAGGAGTATGTTTCCGAGCCCCCCGCCCCCCAGCAACAGTCTCCCATCCGGCTCGTGGTGATGCAAAACTCCCCGGCCTCATCGCGTTATAATGAGCAGAACAACACAGCTTCCTCCAACTTCACACCTTTGACCCCTGACATGCGCGAGAAGAGGAGCACGCTGGTCTGACACATCCAGAGACTAGTGCTAAAATTGAAACCAAATTTGAAAGGAAAGAGGTAAGAAACAGTTCCTTCTCACTGACCTGAATACATGACCCATTTAATACTCGTTGATTGTCCAAGGTGATGTCATTTGTACTGTTTCTCCATATGATTTATAATATGATTTTTTTTTGTTTCATTAATAAGGATACAAAAATACTGACATCACAGATGTATTCCTTTTCCAGGTAGATGACATGATGAATTCTTTAGAATAACCATTAACAGGAAGAAGGCATTAGCACAGGGATTAACTTCAGCAACATCAAGTGTCTGTACTATTGCATCATCATCCGAGTAAACATACAAACCAAAATGGCCGTAGTGACGGTAGTGTTTTACGCACTATGGTCTTTAATTTATCCAGATAAGATGGTTATGTAAAGATAATATTGTGTAAAATTGAACTGAATGATGAAATAAAAGGGGGAAAAATTGTTATGGTCATTTTGGATCGATTCCTCTTTGGTTGGTCAAATGTCACAACTTATGTTAGCTTATATTGTGATTTTGATTTGATACTAAGAGCAGGACTACCTACATGCATTTAAACCATTCAATAAACATTATCTGCTCTTTTGTGTGCAAAATAGATGCTTTAAATAATCTTTTGTTGATTTGAACTTATCTAGTAGCTATATAAAAGCAGCAGCCATCATTTTATAGCCAGTCAGATAAAAACAAAACCTGTTGTTGTGGCCAGAGCACATGATCAGCTTGACAAGAGTGTATCATGTCTGCAATATTGGGATTTAAAATTGATGTGTAGATGTCTCTAGAATTGATATAAGATCATAGCAATTAAATATCATCTATGATCTGGAACAATTGTTAATGTATAATAAAGAAAAAGAAAAAAGAAAGAATAAGGACAAGTGCTAGTTTTTTCCCCCTCAGATAATCGTTTTATGATTAAATAAACCCATTTAAGACAACCAAACAAACCACTGACATTTTAAAAATTAAAGTTAGATTTAAAATGACAGTTTTTACATTTTTATTTTTTGCATATTCATATAAATATGATGTTTAAGCACATCTGCCAATGGTAGCAGTAACATAAATTTGACTTTTCCTGCTTGTAACCTGTTGATTTCCTCATTTCTAACTATATCTTTGTCTAGAACTAAAATACACTGCCAAAAACAAACTATGAAATGTGAAATCTCAAGTTTGCTGTGGTCAAACAGTGCAAGTATTGCTTATATTACCTTTCTTTAAATATATATATATATATGTATATATGTATATTTGCAATCTTGATCTCCATATACTGTAGCACCTCTTTAAAGAGGCAGTGTTCATCATTAGAATTACATAACACAACCCTCTGACTTTAAACTGACAACGCATCAAACAGCATTTTGCCACTGGAGGCGTAGTCAATAAAACACAGTCTTTAATGGCCTCTTCTCTTCTCTATTTCAGAGCATCCATCTGCATTCATTAGTTTATTGTGGACATTTTCATCATGGAAATGGAGTTATTTTATCCTCTGGACACTGGATAGAGGCCAGTCGAAGACACATGTGCATGCCTAAACAGGGCTAATGTCTGGACACGTGTACAGTTGTCTGCCATAAAAATGACATGATTTTGCAGCTATGTCAAAAGCATAAATGTTGTGTTAGTGTGCAACACTAAGTATATAACTTGTTCATTCTGAATGTGTCTGTTGTGAAGTTTGAATGTGTGCGTCTTTGTAAATGTGTAAACTTATAGGTATATTATAATATAGAATTGTTTCACAGATAAAACAATAAAAAGTTCTCATTCAATGGACACTGATGAACCCACTTGGCTGAATGCAATTGTTAAATCATCATCTATATTTATGCATTGCATTTGGCACATGCTTTTTTCCATAGCAACTTACTTTGCATTCAGTATATACATTTTACTATTTATGTATTCCCCAGGAATCAAACGCTGATGAGTAGTTGATCTACAAATCATCATCAATCATCATCTAAAATGCAATATATTTATGAAGTATAATAATAATTAAAAGGCAACACTTTGCAATAAGGTCTCAATTGTTAACAGTTAATGCATTAACTAACATGAACAAACAATGAGCAATATATTTTTTACAAGCATTTATTAATCTTTGTTAATGTAAGTTAATAAAAATGTTAATTGTTAATGTTCATGTTAGTTCACAGTGCATAAACTAATGTAAACAGATACAACTTTTGATTTTAAAAATGTATTAGTAAATGTTGGATTAACATTAACTAAGATTAATAATTGCTGTAGAAGTATTGTTCATTTGTTTTTGTTAACTAATGAAACCTTATTGTAAAGTGTTACCAAAGATGATGATGATGATAATTATAATAACTTATTTTATGGAAGAAAAAATATATATTAATATTAAATATTTTTGTGTTAATTTAAAAAAAATATATAGATTTTTGAAAATCAAGTGGTAAAAGTGGTGATTTCATTCCTATTTTCACTAATATAACGTTCCGAAAACTCATGTATTCTAAGTAAATTTGGTGAATAAAAAAGCAAATGATTTTTTTCTAATTGTGCATTTTTTTTATTATTATTTATTTTTCATGTATCAGCATGGTAAGAGCTGTGATAAATCTGAGCAAATCTTGAATCATTTTAATAATTCCTAACTGAATTTACAGAAAAAGTAGGTCTACATATCAATATGGCTAAAACTGAACACTGGCCCTCAATCGATCAGATTCAGTTATCCTGTGTTGGCCATGAGTTGGAGAGGGCAAGCAAGGGTATGGACAGTGGAGGAGGATGTGACCAGTGTAAGGTTTGTAATTCCTGTTGCCTGTCCTTTCTTTCAGATGGATTGCAGCCAGGCTGAATGCAGGCTGGGATTAATGTTAGATCCCAATCTGCTCCCTCTGCATTTACAAATGGCTTTATATAACTCCTAGTCTATTTGATAAATGCCACATAATCCCACAGGAAGTCATCTGTGTTTGTCTCGAGTAAGAGGACGTTTAGGCCACACCCCAGAAGCAGCACGTACTGGAGGTCTGCTCTGAACACATGTCACTGCAGGAGTGACCGTCATACTGTTGACAGAAAGCTCATTTTACAGCATGCAAAAGCTTTAGAGAGACAGAGCATGACTTCTTGCGTGCATGTCAAAGGGATGTAGTGCTTAGCTGCATATTTTCTGGAAAGGAATTAATGTCTGTATTTCTGTATGGCCTACTTGGTGTTTTATTATTACATCTCATATACAGTATATATATATATATATATAATATATACACTCGCACTATCGGTCGATCGACCTCTAGTTAGAACTAATGGTAATTTGTTGGTAATTTGTCAATGGGTGACTGGACTAAATTATTTATCTTTAAAGTATGCACTTACAGTAAAAGTTAATCGCAGGCATCACTGACATGGAGCGTGAAAAATTGCTTGAAATTAGTTACTGATCTTTTCATGGAAAACAAATGTTGATAAAAATTGTTTTGTGGTTTCAGGACAGAAAATCATGACAGACAAAACTTTACAAGAGCGGCAATAGAGGGGAAGCTCAAGAGCTGGTTTCAACATTTCTTAAGGGAGCTGCTGACAGAGAAGATTTCCCCCCCGCAATATAGTTCTCCTATATCACCATACATCTGTTACAAAATTGCATTTTTACATTTATTTTAACAAGTATTTGACATATAAACTAAAAGGGCACCTATTATGCCCGTTTTTACATGATGTAAAACAAGTCTCTGATGTCTCCAGAGAGTGTATGTTAAGTTTTAGCTCAAAATACCCCACAGATAATTTATAGCATGTTAAAAAAGACAGTTTTGAGGGGTGAGCAAAAACAAGAAAAAAAAAATGCCGTTTTTGTGTGCCCCTTTAAATGCAAACGAGCTGCTGCTCCCGCCTACTTTCAAGAAGAGGGCGGAGCGTCAAGAGCTCATGCGACAAACAGGACTGAAAATGTCAACTGTCAATAATGGTGTTCAATTCGAAAACGGAGTCAGACAATGATCCCTACAGAGCCAGAGAATATGCTTCATGGAGACAGAACAGGTATAGTTTAATTACGGTTATAAATTATTGTTGTCATCTTGCTTTTATCCACTATTAGTACAAGCCTGTTGTAGCAGACCCATCCGAATGATGGCCAAAACTTTACTCATGAGTTTTATGAAGTTTGCTGTACATCACACAAAAGATGTTTTCACTCCAGAAAATCACATCAGAACGGAATAAAACACAGTACAAGAAGTGCGCATTAAAGTCTTATCCATAAACTCTCACTCTCCTTTGCAATATTAACATACACAGCGATCGAATTACACAAAAACACTCGTTACAACTAACAGCAAACAAATATACAGACCTTATTCTTTTTTGATGGGGTGGGTGCTAATAATATGTTAAACTTTATATCCGCAAAACAACTCAGATGAACTGTAATAAAGTGCATGCTCCTTCATTGCTGCCATAACTGATCCATCATTGACTAAAAACTTTTTAGCAAAACCTGTGTTTTGTGTGACCCTCGTTCACAAAGCAGTCTGGAGTGAAATGATTTGCGCAGACATAAAGGAATTTAGGTATATTTTGGGGCGTATTACCTTCAAAAATGAATCCACAGCATTCTCAGTGGTTCAGATGTTGGGAGAAAATGAAGACTCCTATGTTCACTCACTTACATCCAACAACAGAACACCAGGATTGTCTACAAGACAATTGTTGTTGGTAAAGCTGCTCGAGCGGGAGAAAATGGCAGACAGCTTACAACTTACAGAGGGGCGGGAACTATGGTAATGCAGGACTGTCAGTCAGCAGCCATGGGCGGGGCTTGCGCAGTGTGACGTCACACTGCTCAGAGAATCAAAACAGCATGTCTAATGACTACTGCTTTGGTTTAATGAGGAGTGGGTGGATTTTATCATTGTGGGGTGGTTGTGTCCAAACACCATGTAAAAGTGGATTTTGCATAATAGGTGCCCTTTAAGTGACATAAACTTAAGTGATACATATGAGCAATATTAAATAAATTGGTAAATTCTGTTATTATTTTCTGTAGCTATTTTTTTGTGTATATTTAAAAGTAAGTTACTATATTGTGTATTTATGTTTAAAAAATATAGTTTTATACATCGCTTCAAAACTGAGAACAACGGAGACAAGTAATTAGGTAAATATATATATATATACACACACACATACATCAATCAGGCATGACATTATGACCACCTTCCTAATATTGTATTGGTCCCCCTTATGCTGCCAAAAAAGCCCTGATCTTTCGAGGCATGGACTCCACTAGACCCCTGAAGGTGTGCTGTGGTATCTGGCACCAAGATGTTAGCAGCAGATCCTTTAAGTCCTGTAAGTTGCGAGGTGGGGCCTCCATGGATCGGACTTGTTTGTTCAGCACATCCCACAGATGCTCGATTAGATTGAGATCTGGGGAATTTGGAGGCCAAGTCAACACCTCAAACTCGTTGTTGTGCTCATCAAACCATTCCTGAACCATTTTTGCTTTGTGGCAGGGTGCATTATCCTGCTGAAAGAGATCACAGCCACCAGGGAATACCGTTTCCATGAAAGGTTGTACATGGTCTGCAACAATGCTTAGGTAGGTGGTACGTGTCAAAGTAATATCCACGTGGTTGGCAGGACCCAAAGTTTCACAGCAGAACATTGCCCAAAGCATCACACTGCCTCTGCCGGCTTGCCTTCTTCCCATAGTGCATCCTGGTGCTATGTGTTCCCCACGTAAGCGACACACACGAACCGGCCATCCAAGTGATGTAAAAGAAAACGTGTTTCATCAGACCAGGCCACCTTCTTCCATTGCTCCGTGGTTCAGTTCTGAGGTCAGCATGGGCACCCTGACTGATCTGCAGCTATGCAGCCCCATACGCAACAAACTGCGATGCACTGTGTATTCTGACACCTTTCTATCAGAACCAGCATTAACTTCTTGAGCAATCTGAGCTACAGTAGCTCGTCTGTTGGACTGGACCACACGGGTCTGCCTTTGCTCCCTATGTGCATCAATTTAGAGACACACACATGCATTTTTGGATAGGCATTGCTCTCTAGTGGTAAGTTTCAGAATAACAACTGTAATTTTTTTATCCTCCAGCATACCAAAAGTATTTTTTTTGCAATTATTTGATGCAGTGAGCTCATTATGCAAATATTTAAAGAAAGACGTCAAATATTTATAATATAATATATTTCTTTTTCACTCATCATCAAATATCAGCTTTTCAAAAGCTTTTTATTTTCATTAACAGGAAAAAGGAACCAAAATGGACCACAACAGACAACACATTTCAAATATTTGAGTCAAATAATCTTCTGAAAAAAGAATGTTAAAATTTAAACGTGCTGTAATTTCATATATATAATATAAAATACATTTTATTTGTTGAAATACACAATATTGACAACATTCTGTGTGGCCAAGAATACGTTCTTTTACCAAGTTTGGCAAACACACAATAATATCATATTTCATGATTGTACATCACAACCACTACATGAAAGGTATTGACAATATAATTTAACAACAAAAGAAAAAAGAAAACATGAAAAAGTTTCGATATTGATGCACTTAAAAGTAAAATGCTTGTATAAGAATAGACAACTGTAAAAGGTAAAGAAACTGATCGTATGTAAAGTTCATAGTACTAAATGTATTATATTAATGCCCATATACAATTACCTGTAGAACTTTTTCATATAGTTTGATGCATATGTACAGTATACATCAAATTACATATATATTCAGAAATTCATATGAAAATACTGTACAAAAACAAGAATAACTTTGTAAAAACATTTAATTTCAATATGACAATATGGTTGTATTTCATATCATTTGGTCTGTAGTAAAGAGTAGTAGACATAAAATACCCCGTAGGCCTACATCTACATTCATTTCACAACTCTGCAACATATCTGTTTCAATATACTTTATATAGGCCTACCAGGTTGCCTCTTTGTTTTAGCAATAAAGGAATTGAGACCTTGTTCAGTAGGTATGTTTTCCTTTCGTCACAGTTTGAACTCAAAGCATGCTAATGCAGAATAAATGACGCTGTGCTGAATCTGATGAAATTATTGCAACAGGCAGTTCCACCGAAACAAAATTAGCTTCCCACACTTTTGGATTTAAAAAAGCTAATCGAAATATATCAAGTGTGGACTTTTTAACTGAATGAATCCTTTTCACATTTCCGGTTCTCAGAAGCAGAAGTCGTCATAGTTGTGTAGACTTCATTTGCTCTAATAGAGTACCTCAGAGATGACATGTTTTTGTAGGCCAACCCGGCCAACCCGCACGGGTTCCCTCGATCGAAAGCCTATGCATTTTTCCCATAGACTTTTGGAAAATCGCAAAAACAAAGCTCTGTGTTTAACAAAGGGTTATAAAGATATAAAAAGCTAACAGTAGACAATAAACGGACTACAGCACACCATGGTCGCGGATCAACGTCACCACCTCTAGCTTCCTCAAACTTTATTTAAAAAACAACTTTATTTAAAAACATGCTCGCTAATTATGATCAGTGCTGTGTATGAATACTTATCCACTTTTTTATGAGAAATGCTGTCCAAATGTCCTGTTTGTCATGATGACGTCTAAAGTCCCCGCCAAAGGAAGTAGTCCCTTTTAGCAACTTGTTTTTAAGACACGATAAAGGTTTTAAAAAATCAGAAGCGGGTTATAACTGGTGTGTTTTATGTCATAGTTTAAAAAGTGAAAATATTTAGAGGCTTTGTTAACCACAGACCTTATTTCAGGCGATTTAGCAAAAACCCATTCAAAAAACCCATAGACTTTAGGGCGATGGAACCGGAAGTCCTAAAATGCTAACTAGCTTCCAGGTTTTGCATACAAAAACATGTAATCTCTGAGGTACTTTTCTGAGAAAAACACGCGATAGTGAGATTACAGCAGTCAGAAGCAGTGTTGCCAAGTTGGGCTACTTTTACACTGTTGCCGCGGGTTGTTTTTCATGTCCGCGGGTTGAATCGACCCAAAATAACGTGATATTTAGCCCCTGGAATGCGAATTTTACCAGGGGAGCCCCGCCAAAAATGCAAATTTTGCCCCCCGGAAAGCGATTTTTTTTTACCGTGGGACCCCCCTGAAATGCGATTGGGCTAGTTTTGAGGAGCAATTGGGCGGGTTTTGTTGTGAAAACCTGGCAACCCTGGTCAGAAGAGAGAAAGATATTAAATTTGCCGCCACTCCCTCAACCGTTGTATTATGCTGCCTTCACGCGCTCTCGAAATTATCGTTTCCGAGTAAAAAAAAAAAATTGCACATGAACGCCCTCTCAAGTCGAAACTTGAATGCAATAAGCTCGTAATTATGCCTTCAGAAGTGGGAAATATCAAATTTCCTATAGCACGTGAAGGCAGCATTAGACACCGTCTCACAGCGTCAGTTCGTTTTTTTTTTTTGTCATTTACTGCCAAGGTAATATAACACAAAATATAGCGTTATAAGTGTGTATTAAAAAAATGAAATGAAAATATTTAAAACTTAACTCGATTTGCAGTGTTGATAACTGTGGAAACGCGTCATCACAGTCCGTGAAATGGTCCATTATCAACCTAAACATACCAGTTTATCTTTCATATTCACTGGACTGATAGTCAATTTACCACGTACACTGAACAAACAACTACT
The DNA here is from genome assembly GCA_037950665.1 of Hypophthalmichthys nobilis. Lineage (NCBI taxonomy): Eukaryota > Metazoa > Chordata > Actinopteri > Cypriniformes > Xenocyprididae > Hypophthalmichthys > Hypophthalmichthys nobilis. The sequence continues at coordinate 9,567,286 of CM075472.1, forward strand.
GGTTCATAATAAAGTAACAGCCAATTTCAATCACACTCTTTGTGGCACAGATTCCCAGAAGCTGGCATCCTTATTTCATTACGCTTTGGAATATACAACAAGCGACTTGATTGTCTGTTTTCTAATAAGGATAAACATTTTTAGCAATTATGATTATATGAAGTTGTTTCAAACTCTCAAATCTTGCTACATTCTGTTCTGTCTGTGAGAATAATGTCTTTACGGACACAAAATCTAAGACGCCTGAAGCTTGTAGTAGCTATGCACATGTACCTCCTCTCTCATACACAGCATACATGTGAGTAGGAGCAGCAGAAGATCTGCTAGCTCAGATTTGACTACTAAATGAAGACAAATCAAGGCAAATGTTTGTGGACAAATGCTACAACACACTAAAATAATATACTTGGTTGGCAAACAATGATGGCTTTGTTTGCAATAACAGAAAGAGAGTGAGAGATCTCTACAAGATGTATAAAATAACCACACAACGAAACGTTTCTGCCTTCTAAGGTGCCAAGAACAGACTGAGGTGAGGGCTGGCTGGAAAACAGGCCCAGAGGGCCTTAACCCAAGAACACTGTCCTTCGAATTGGAAGGGCGCGGCGGGGGGAACTTCAGGAGCACCCGTGGAGTCTCACAGGGGGCCATGCCGAGCTTCATACTTGGTTAAGATATTTTTGCACCGCCCCAGCTCTTTCCGTATGTCGGCAACTTCCTGTCGGAGAGCCGCATTCTCTTTCTCCAGGAAACCAGCCCGGATGGCAATCTGATTTTCTTTTAGGCGCCGAGCGTCCCGTGACCTCTTGGCAGCCATGTTGTTCTTTCTGCGCCGTGCCCAGTATTTGTCATCCTGCTCAAGTTATGCAGAAAAAAAAGGGGTGGGGAAGAGACAGGAGCGCCTAGTTAATTTATGTCAACATTACTCTGATTATTTAGTGTTTTGAATTGTTAAATGTTAACCCTATAAAGCTATTGTATCCTATTTGATAAGCAAATTTCTAAGGCCTCTAAGATATAAACATGATCACAATTTCATGTTTAGGTTGTGGTAAAGGTGTCTTTTTGCTGTGAAATCTACTGATTTTTATAAAGTAAACGTACGAATAAATGTTATATTGTTAGAAATATTTCAAGACTACCTGTGGGTCTGGGTTTACTTGATTATGCATATATCATAAAAATGTGATTATCAAGCTGTTTTTTTCCGTCTCAAGTATTCTGCTATATCTAATTATATGAGCCATAAAAGCCTGATGTATCAAATATGATATGATACAACATGCAAACTTTTCATAAATTTTGTCTAAAGGTTCAATAAATGATTTTTTAAATTATTATTATCATTGCATATGTCAGGTTTGACAGAATTAATAGTTTCTACACATCAAACAAGATAATTATGACAAATTATACCATACTTAAATATGATTAACAGGGCAAGCACTAGAGAAAACCGACCGTCATTGTGACGGCAAGTTTTCTCACGCATTCGCTGCCGTGCAATCAGCTTTGAGCAATTTACTACTCTGCAAAGCTGGGGAGGGATCCACTTTTATTTGAACAAATTAAAAACGGCAAATCCTTTAATCCCAAACCCGGCAGAACTGGAGCGATACCAGGAAAAAGAGGAGGATCACGTGGGCCAGGCTGCCGAAGGATGAATGAACGGACATAAGCTTCTTAGCAAGAGCCTGTTGCCCAGCTGGTCAGTGGCGAAGGGTGACCAAACATCCACTTTTGGGGGCTGAATAACTTGACCCAAGTTACCTTCATATCATCAGGAATGAAGATTTTGCGTGCTTTCTTGATCATAGGCTGAGGTTTCAGCTCCTCTTCGGAGAACTTGCATTTCCGTGGGTCGAAAACCTCCTGTCCCGGGACGCTGGACAGAGCGAGGTCTGCCGGATCGGGCTCGTAGCTCACTGGTATCTGAATGGCCTCCGGGTCTATAGGACTTGGCGTGTTACGTGATGGAGGCAAAACTGTTAAGAGGAAAAAACTGTTTTATTGTTGGCAGAAGTGTAATTTAGTGGTAATGTATTGTAACACATGGTGAAAAGGCTGTCATGAGCATTTCAATCCACTAGGTGGTGCACCAAACATTAATAAATGAAGTACAAATCAAAAGCACTAGTACTTCAGATATTTTTGATTTTGTGCATACATTTTGTTTTATTGGTCAAAACTAAAACGCTGACCCCCCTTTTTTTTATAGTGCCAGGATAAAAACTCTAGAATTTCTGGAAAGCATTTAATATTTTCATCCTGTGTCCATTTTAGCAGACTTTTTAATTAGTAATTTTTAGTTGAGGTTTTCTATAAAAGTATATTTAAATGTTGCATAGCAAATGCTTAGACTAAAAAAGGATTCATTGGTCTGCAAATTTTAGTCAGTGGAAATTTTTAGTTCTTTAACTGTCAAGTTTTCAGAGTTTAAACTTTTTAATTAATAATTTATTTTTATTGCTATAATCAATAAAGATTTTTTTTTTTTTTTTTTTACCAAAATTTAAATTATCATTGACCATTTATATGCAATGTTGAGATTCCATAAATTGAAAAAATTAATTTTAAAGACTTCACTGTTCAAGAGATCAATTATCTTCCTGACGCTAAATCCACAATTCCACAATATAGTTTACATAAAGTTTTCCATAAAACTATGTTTAGATGTTGGACACCAAATGCTCAGGCTAGAAAAAGAGTCGTTGTTTGCAAATTTTAGTCAGTGGAAAATGGCATTATCCATTCACAGATGAACTCTAAAGCTTGCTATGGGTGGGAAAGTTTTTACATTTGACAACTTATTTTTTCATTTATAAGAAAAAAAATCCCCATAAAAAATACAACTGCTCAAACAATGCTAATTTTCTCTTTTCCACAAAAGCCTTTCTCATTTTTTTCATTGGGCTTACTTTTTCAAAATACAACTTCATACAGTCTTGCCTGTCAGCAAAAAAGCACCCAGAGAATGTACGGTCACGGTGGATACTATTTATGATCTTATCATCAGTATTATCATCTAATATAAGCTTATAAGCAACATTGCTCTTTGAATATTAAAGTAAAACAGAACATGGCAAAGAAAGCAACCATACCGAGGAAAGCCACACTCACTATGAAGCTAAAATGCCTACTCTATTTTCCATTTATCACCCACACACTTTCATATTTACATAGTGACATCTGACCCAGATTAATATCATTTTAAAGGGTTGTTTTTAATCTTTAGAGTGGAACTGCTGGGTCTAAAGTGACACATTGTATGGGACACAGAAGCTGTTGTAGAGTACCTGGTCTGCCCGGACTGTGGAGGCAGTTCTGAGGAACCATGCCCGTGTGGATGGTGGTGATGGCCCGGCTACTGAGGTCCATGACTGAGATGGGGGCCTGCGGCTGCTGCTGCTGTTGCTGATGGAGGCTTTGGTCATGTTGTGCGGGACTGGAGGGGATGCCATTTTCAGAGAGGAACTCCTCAAGGTCCATATACTCCAGAAAGCTGTCTCCATCATAAGACAATGTTTTATCCCAAAGCGTTGGCCCTAAGAAAGCCGACTGTGGAGTGTTTCTCTCTTCTTCTAGCTTTTTCACCTTCTCTCTCTCCTTCCCATAGCCTGGAAGAATATTTCCATTAGTTAACACATCAACTTTTGATACATCAAAATTCATTTTTTTTTATTATTATTATAGAATAACTAAAATTGATTTTAAAGTGTTTTATTAATTTTTAATACATTTTTAAGTTATAATTTTGAGTGACTGTTCTTAGCTGCAATCTCAGCAATGCACAGTAAAAAAAAAAAAATGTTTCTATCCATTTAACTCGTTTTGCTGTTTTGCAAGTTTTAACACAAATTTCTTCATTGTTAATTTTCAAACTGTTAAAAAAAAAAAGTAATTACAATTAAACCTAGGTTAATTTTTTTAATCTTTATTCCATTTTTTCCACTGTATTTAATGCAATTGAATTTTCCAATATTCCAATGTGTTTTTTTATTTTTTACTATAATTCAGAACAACTAATCTCAGCTATGTAATGTCTCTTTAAATTAAGTTTATAGGAGAGACACTTTAACGACGGGCAACACGAGAAAAAGAGTAAAATAAATCTTCAAAACAGCAAAAACCAATAGCTATTTATTCTGGAGATCACAGCAGGACTCCTAAAAGTAAGGTCAATAAATTATTATTCTTCATATGCTGCAATGTAACAAAGTGAAAGCTTTGATCACCTTCATCTTGCAAAGACAGTTTCAGAGGTTTTTCCAGGAGCGCCTTCAAAACGACGTTAGTTTGCGGAGGTAGGAAAGCTGGATTCATTGTGAGCGGTCTGGACATAATCTCTCTTATTCCGTGCAAAAATAATTTTTGGAAAAATGTAACTGAAATTAAAAGCTATGTATAACAGATAAAAAGCGACCATTCGTCTAATAACGACAAGTGAAAGATCCTGCTCTATTGCACCGGCATCAGTGGCTTGAAGTGCGTGAGCGTATGTGTGTGTAAGAAATGTGATGATCATCACCATGTGTCAAGACTGAGGCATGTGACGTCAAACAACCAGGGGCGGGGCCACACTTTCGCTCTACTTGCTAGCTAGCAGTTTAGAGACTGTGTTGCCATATCCTCTAATCATCAATTTTATCATTTATCTTATGATAAAATGTCTGCTAAATAAATAATAAATACATGTACACTTTTATAATTAAGACTCGGTTTTAAAAAAATACAATTATATTTGAGTTATTTAGTATTTTAGGGCAAAAGTTTACAGTGGCGTCACTAGACCATTTTTTCTGGGGCACGATACCATTGAAACAGGTGCCCCAGTGAACTACTGCCTGTGCCCCAGTAAAATACTGATAAATCATTGTCTGACATTCGAGATTACCGTATACCCACCTGAAAATCATTTTCCTTTGGTAAAATAGCCATATTTTGGATTCAGAGCTAGTGATGCCAGATTCATGGAAGAATAACTCTTTTGATCTAGGTCAAATGGTCTGAAATTGTTTGCGTCTCAGTTTGATTCATTTTGATTCAGAGTTCACTGAATCGTTTGCAGCTGATTCTCACTCCGAATAGTAAAGGGATACTTCATGAGGTGGATGTTATTTACAATAGCCAATGTCCTCTGTAGTGCTGGTGAAGATAATTTATGTTCATATAGTATCCATAACAGCATCAAAGAGTGAATATGTGGACACTTTTTTGATGGCGAGCCTGTGCCATAGCATTGAAAAGCTAGAAACGCCCATGATGTGTAATGAGATTATTTAAATAGCCTAATATTTAAATATTTAAGTAAATATTTACTCAACTTTTTAAAATTAATTTGTCATTAATTTATTTTGCAGAAGTGAAAGTTTTTAAACCTTGTTTCATGACTAAGTTGATTATGTTTCTGGAGAGATCTGGCAACACGGTTTGAGGGGACATTTTGCTCTCCTCTAGTGGATTCTACATGCAAATCCACTTTGCTATATGAATTTCAAATAAATATTTATCGAAGATATGCTAACTTTAATTTGCCAGTGTAAAGAAATCTGAAGACTGAAGGCTTGAAACTGCCACTGAAAGTGAAGTTCCCATCACATGTACATACACGCGGTGGAAAAATCGAAAGCTTACAGTCCAATAAAGGGGCGTAGTTTAGCCTGAACAGATCGCCTACCACTCTTGTTTAGTGCATCTGAACACTGCGAATGTCAAAGTTTGAGTTTATAAACTTGTCAAACACAACATGTTCTGTCATAGGTGAATTGCAGATGTATTACACGCTCATTATAGTTTACTCATAAAATAGAGAAAAAAAGTGACTATTGGGGTTAGCCTATATACTGTTGTGTTCTCATATTTGCCTGCTTTAAAGTACAAGTCTGCTCTAGTAAAAGTAGTGGTATAGTTGTATACTTATCTCAGTTAGTGTTAAATAAAAAGAGGTTGAGATTTGGAGAGGATGACTGTAGGCTATATCAAGTTATTTGGAAAAGGTAGGCAGTGAGTCAGTCAGCATTTGGAGGCCAAAAATCAATATGCAAGGGAGGGAGGCTTAAAAATGTTCTCAGTTTTTTCAAAAGTTGGATATTATTATACCTTTAGCATATAATTCCATGTAATAATTCTCATTATAGGTAGTTAAAATGATGCATCAACTAAACAGACCAGTGTGACTACCGTTTCCAAGCACGATCACATAAACAAAGCTTAAACGCCCTGTTAACACTTTTAAAATGGGGAAAATGAAAGCTCCCACTAGTGATTTAAACCTATGGTATGCACTCGACTGTTCCCGTAATCTGTGCTTCTAATACACTTTTTTTCAGGAGACACCTTCCCTGTCATCCAACAAATGACTTATCTTTTCAAAGTACATTCATGTGTACGTGACAAACTTTATAATTCAGATCTGACCACATTATTACCTACTGAAGATATAAACGGTCACAAGATATACACAAATGAAGAGTAAATGCATGTCATTTTCTAAATACATCAAACTGAGCGTGAAAAGGCAAATGGGTTTCTCTATCAGTGTCCTATAGAACTTGTCTTTCTTCTTTTTGTTACCTTGGTAACTGGTTGCTAAAGCAATCAGATGTGACGTTGCTTTGCAGAAAAGTAGGCCATGACTGGCCACTCCTCCTCTAATTTGGAACAACTAAACCACATGTTGTAACATGTGTCTGACAAATTGGAAACAGATTGCAACTAGTTAGGAGGCAAGCAAACCTAAACAGAAACCTGTAACTACTCCGGAATGATTAATTCATTATCATTACTGTCATCTTTTGACACGTCATACCAAAACTCGCTAATGATGTCTAGGCTATTAATTCCTGAATTATGTTATGTTTTTTTAGCAATCTGACATCATCAAATTACGAAATCTTAAGCACAGTGATAACAATGTTTCACTTGTGAAGGAAAGTCTTGTTTTTATCACTGTGACTGTAATTATTATGTAATTAATATGTAATGATTTTAATTTTTTATAGGACATTTTGATGAGAATGATGCTTTCCAAAATATCATATATGAAAACATATACAAAATACTGTCAGACAATAATGTCGAATTGATCGGAAGGTTTTCCTTTTCGATATCTTTTTGCTCAGTGTTTTAATTTAATAAATTTGAACTGAGTATATTATTAGATCAGTGTTCAGTATTTAAGCTACCGTAATAGTTAATAATTCATAATTAAAAGGACTGTTTTTGTATGGGATGCAAGAGCATTTATGTGGTTTAACATCTTCTGGAAGCATCTACAGTATACACTGTATAATAGTATCTGCCATGGAGAGAGAAAAAAAATAAATATTTCTTGCCTAGGTTGTGAAGTGCTTGTGAAGTGCACACTCAACCTGAAATAGACAGATCCAGCTAATATTTTTTTAAAAGGCAAAAAAATGTGGATGGGTTTTTATTAGTTGATCTTTAATACAACCACAAAAGTATTCACACATTAAAGGAAAAACATAACTCTTCATGATCTACCATAAAGAGATCTCTGAGGCTAAATTTACGCTGTTAGGCAGAGTGAATTCACAACAAAGCAAATGCGCCATGTTGTGTCATTTTCCAAGAAATTGTACACATAAGGCTTAGGGTACGTTAAACTCACATTTCTAATGGAAGCGCAGAACTAATTGCACATGCAAGAGAAGACACTTTCACAGTTGTATAATAGCTAGAAAGTACACTAAGGATAACAGCAGAATTAAAATGCATCTTTATATGGAGAACAATTATAGTGAACCGTGCAATGATTCCTTGAAGAACTGTCGCAGAGCTGGTTCGAGGAAGTTTGAACAAGAAAAGAAATTCCTGTTTCAACAAATCTACTGTATGAACAAATGCTTTCAAATAGTGGATCAAAGTAGCAGCAAACACAAGCCAGACTGAATGAACATCACAGAAACAGTCCATCCTGATTAACTCACTGTGTTCCTCCAAAGTTCCTGCTTCACCGAAGAGGCCACGTCCTTTGACTTCAAACAAGTGCAATTATGTTTGACTTTTTCTGAAGGTCCAAAAACAGATTGGGTCTGTCCATTGTTTTTGTCAAGGTACAGAATAGAAAGAGATCACTGTATAACATGAGGGGAAATTCCTAATCCTAAAATGTCAGAAAAACAGTGGAGAGACACGAAAACTCTCAAAAACTCATTTGATCAGCTAATGTTGAAAGTCAGACTCATACGGAGTCCTGCACATGACGTGGACAAAAAATATGTATATATATATTAGTCAACATTTGGATCAAAACCTTTCATCAAAGTTGTTCTGAAACCTTCTTCTTAGGACAACTTTGATGAACTTTTTTGATCTACTTCAAATGTTGACTACTGTATTTTGTCTGCATGTCATGTGGGGGTGTGCAGATTCATTTAATGAAAGTGGAGATTTCTTTCTGATTGTCATTTTTTTATGATACACACATAACTTTGTTTTATGCACTGGGTTGAAGCAGAAGAGTTCACACAATCTTGGGAATCAGTCTAGGCTGTGGATCCCGGAGAGTTCAGGGTTTGGTCATTCGTTCTTGGTTCTGACAGACCCAAAGATCTCATTACAGGATGCGTCCATGATGTTGTCTGAGTTTCATGACTGGTGGAAAAAATAAATATCCAATTAATAAATGACATTTTGATTAAAAAAGATACACTACCATTCAAAAGTTTGGGGTTGGTAAGATTTTTGAAGAAGTCTCTTATGCTCACCAAGGCTGCATTGATTTGATCAAATGTAAAAACAGAGTAATATTGTGAAATTTTAAATTGTAATAATCTATTTTAAAATATAACATTTATTCTTCTGTTGGCATTTTCAGCAGAATTTACTCCAGTCTTCAGTGTCACATGATCCTTCAGAAATCAATCTAAGATTCACTTTCAAATGAACATTTCCCTAAGCTTTACTCATCCTCAAGCCATCGTAGGTGTATATGACTTTCTGATGAACACAATCAGAGATATTTTAATAAATATCCTGACGCATCCGAGCTTTATAATGGCAGTAAACAGGGGTCACGAGTATGAGCTGAAGAAACGGCTTCCATCCACATCCATCCATCATAAACGTACTCAGTCCACACGGCTCCGGGGGGTTAATGAAGGCCTTCTGAAGCGAAGCGATGCATTTGTGTAAAAAAATATCCATATTTAACAAATTATGAAGTAAAATATCTAGCTTCTTCTACCTTCCGTATTCAAGTTACAAAGAAAGTGTAAACTGGCGTCGCGTCAGTTACACTTTTTCCGTAAGTTGAATAGGGAAGGCGTAGGACGTGGTGTAAGATTTTTGAACTGCAAGAGTTTTACACTTTCTTCATATGTTGAATACGGAAGAAACACATCGCTTCGCTTCAAAAGGCCTTTATTAACCCCCCATAGCCGTGTGGAGTACATGTTTATAATGGATGGATGTGGATGGAAGCACCCCTGTTCAATGCCATTATAAAGCTCGGATGCATTAGGATATTTATTAAAATATCTCCGATTGTGTTCATCAGAAAGAAGAAAGTCATATACACCTAGGATGGCTTGAGAGTGAATAAAGCTTAGGCTAATTTTCATTTGAAAGTGAATTAATCCTTTAACTCTTTCCCCGCCATTGACGAAATTTTCCAGCTTTCTGTGCTTTCACATTTATACAGTAGGGGGCGTTATTATGCATCTTCTGAAAGAGTACAGAATCTACGGATCAAAAAATGAAGCAAAAACAAGCGATAAAAGCATTGCTTATGCACATTGTAGTCTTTGAGAAAAACACGATTTTCTCAGCTTTTTGTTCAAGGTGTTGCTTTTTTTTTTAAATGAAACATAACCATATTCTATTCATAAGTTTTGATAAAAAAAAAAGAATGCATGAAGCTAGAATAAAATTGTTGTTGTTGTATAAAAGCAGAGGCTCTTTGATATATTGCATGTTCATTGTTCAGATATTAATACAACAAAATATTCTGGGGGCCATGAACGTTTTGTGAAAATGATAAAAAATGCTGGCGCTGGCAGGCAAAAAAAAAAAAAAAAACGCTAGCCAGGAAAGAGTTAAGAAATATTTATATTCGCTGAATAAAAGTATGAATTACTTAAAAAAAAATCTTACTGACCCAAATTTACTGAATGGTTCATACAGTAACCTACAAACATGCATACAGTAGGACATTTTGGTGTAGGTGTAATGGAGAATACTGGACTCATGGGTGTGGTGTTGCGTGCGACATCAAAACTCTCTAAAGAGTGATCGATGTCTGCAATATTCAACTAGGCTGTTTTGAAAGTTATGCAAATAAAAGAACATGCTCATGGGAAGGGGAGATGTGTTTCTGTTCTCTAGAGATGAGGTTACATACATTTTGTCAATAACAATACGAAGAGTCTGCTGCTTTCAAAGTGCAACAGCAATATCGGCAATTCTGTGTCATTTTGTTCAGAATAGTTGGTTGTAGTGTGGTTCTTTTTAATGTATCTATTGAGAATGCTTACTGTAAGTCAAACCGTATATCTCACGCTGCACAAACAACTTATGAAGCACCCTTCAAAACATGAGAACTGTTATTTACCTTTGGGGAAAAGGGGGCAGAAACAAAGATTTTGTGAATGTATGCAAGTGTGTAATTGAAAAGGTCTCATGACTTACTTTATGTAGTACTTCACTCCATCTGCAGTGAACGCCTCATCCCAGCCATAAGGTAAACCTGTGAACAGAGAGAGATCAGATTTACTCTATGTGAGGACAGCAAACAAGATGAGAAGTCTGTAGCCAAAATAAAAAAAATGGCATTGCAACATTTCTCGCTGATCCTCTTGATCCTGAAAGGCGTGACCGTGAGAATTTCCTGGCAACTGGATCAAATTGGGTCAGACATGAATATGCTAAATGTCCTAGAATATCTGCATAATCTGAAAAGATATTTTTGTAAAAAAAAAAAAAAAAAAAAAAAAACACATTTTTTATCTTTGATGCACAGCTTTGGAAATGAAAAAGCTTCTGATAGAGGACTGATGTGTGCCAGGTTTTAATTAATGGATCTCAGTCAAAAAATGTAAGTGTAACACTATTGAAGGCTGAATATGAGACCGGTCAGAATCTCATTAGTACGTGCCACCAAAAAAAGGTAACAAATCCCTGACAGAATTTGATCTGGACACTCCCTCTATATGTGCAGGAAGTACTAATGACAGTAAGTCTGCTGGCATACACAATGCCCTGACATGACTTTATAATGGCTTTCTCATCAGAAACATGATCTTATTTGAAAAAAAAAATGAAGAAAAGAATACACATAGTATACCACTGTCTAGATTTCACACACAATCAACATTTTGACAGAAAAGGCCAAAGAATAATTTATGTGGTCTCAAATTTCTACAAACAAATACCCCTGGCTACATATTCTGTAGCACCTATGGGAATTTACAGTAAATTTGTGTCATCTACATTTCCACTAACAAATGAGTGGAAAATGTATGAAAGAAATTTTGTCTAACAAATAATGCTCCATTTATCATTGTCACATCTGCCAGCCGGAGTGCCAATGATAGCCACCAGAGGGCACAACTTCTGTCTCCTTTACCGCTTCATGAGCCGCATTTCCCATAACCCTTTGCCTGTACTCATTATGCTTCATTACATTCAGCTATCTGGTTATCCTTGTTAGCCCTGCCGACATAAACCCTGTATTTTCTGTCAGTCTTTGCGAAGTCTTGTATGTTGTTACACTGCATGTTATCCTGGTTTTTATTTATTTATTTTATTTGGGATTCTCTGCCTGTTTCCTAGATTACCCGTGTTTTCCGCCCTGTTGCTTGTTTGGGATGTTTGCCCATGTGTTTGACCCTTTTGCCTGTTAGGATCGTTGGATTACGATTCTGGATTATCCCAATCAAGCTGCATTTAGATCTCTAACTGAAGTCTCGGAGAAGAGCATAACAGAAGACTTCGGCATTTACAGATCCAGCAGCCGAGTGATATCCATATCATCATGGACCTGATTTATCTGATATTGTGTCTTCGTCAGGAGGACCAATCAATCGAGAATTATCATTTTTGTAAGCGAGAAACTGGAGTACCTGGAGAAAACCCACACTGACACAGGGAGAAACTCCGCACAGAAAGGCCACTGTAAGGTGACGGTGCTTCTCACCTGAGCCAATGAGCTTATATTTGTTTATATTAATTCAAATTATAAACATAGATCAAATGTAAGAAATTAATTTCTTATAGCCACAGGTATGGATTTCAAATGAACAAAAGTAACAAAAACTGTTGACACAAAGCAAACATTTTTCATCATTTATAATTTTATATTTATGTTTACATTTTTTGTTTTTCTGGATTATACAAGTTATGTGCATTAAATATTTGAAATAACAGATAAGACTTCACTTTAAGATTCACATTTTACTGTAATCTAAACTGTGTAACAGTCTCTGTGGAGTACACAGTCCAAAACATGGAATTGCAAACTCAAACATACAACCAGACAGCACACAAGTCAAAACTAACAAGACATGGAAAACAACACAACAGAAAAAGAAAACACCACAAAATTGTGTTCTACTGAATGTTTCATATATATATATATATATATATATATGAATGTTTCAACACTGTTATTTTACAAAATGCTCTGTGATGTTTTGGGCTAAAGAGAGACCGGTAGAGGGTAACGGTTATCTGGATGTTGGATTTAAAAATGGTGTGGAATGGAACGCATGCACAGAGTTGTGAGTAATAGAAAGACAATGAGAGAATTTAGTTCATAGAATCAGATGAAATGCTGTTACAGAAGGGGAAGTCCTGATTGCTTAGTGTAATGCATTAGGTTCAATGAAGTCAGTGTATTATACCTGCTTGCCTGTATATTTCATATACTGTACAACTTGCATTAATTGTTTGTTCCTTGTGCATGTGTCTTGTGACTTTATGTTCTCTTCTCTTCAATTCTCTTTAATGTTCAAACAAGTAGTAACATTTAAAATGTGTTAGATCAACATCTAACTAAACCATTCCAAAAAATAGATGTTTTTGTGCTAACATTTTGAGAATGCTTTTAAAGACAAGATAACTTTGAACAAACGTTCTATTAATGTTACTGGAAGAAAGTTTGCTCATAACTTTGAGAGAACCTTGCCAGAACGTTAGCCAAAATTCTGAGAATGCTTCCTGTTAGCTGGGAATCTGCTAAATGCGACTATATTGCATCAAGATGTTAAGATATTATAAACATTAAAACATGATTTTCTGTAAAGCTGCTTTGAAACATGTATTGTAAAAAGGGCTATATAAAAAAACTGACTTTGACAAATAACGATGTAAGGACGTTTTTATGTAAACATTCCAAAAACATTCAGCAAATATTAATAACATCATAAAAGACGTTGTTGTTTTAAGTATGTTTTCTCTCAATGTTATGAGAATGTTCAAGTAAAAATAACATCATTAGGACGTTCCAAGAACTTTGTTCTAGGAATGTTTTCTCTCAACAGTACGAGAATGTACAGTATATAATGTTATAAGAACGTTCCATTTTTTTTTTTAAAGAACGTTTTGTTCTAACATTTACATAACCTTTACAAAACGTTAGTGAAAGTTGTGGGAACATTCCCTGTTGTTAGCTGGGTAACCCATAATGAAACGCACCTAAACCTTGTTAATTTCTGTGTTATCTTTATCAGCCTTGAGAAAAAAAAAGGGAGATTTCAATGCTCATTTCCCAGAATATAAACAAAATTATGTTTTCTAAAACAGCATTCATCTCTATTTTTATTGTCTGTCAACTTAATTGAGTCTACAGCTTAGTGATTTTATATTGAGTGTTCTGACATATCCACAGTGATCACAAACCATTACAGCCTAAGCCTTGGGACATAGTAACAGAGTATAGCTCATCACATGCCTCTTTAATTCAATCAACTCTTTGTTTTCTAAAAGCCTTGCTCTAGTAACAAAGAGTGAATGATTTCACTAGATAAACACTATGATACTGAAAAGAAAATTTCAGCTGCCTCAAATTACACCTCAGTAAATCAGATATAATTGGGATGAGCAGCAGAAGCTTTCCCAAAACTGATTTGATGTTTTTCTCTCTTAAAGGGCCAGTATGAAAATTTTGTCATCATTTACTCATGTCGTTCCAAACCTGTATGACTTTCTTTTTTCTGTGGAACACAAAATAAGATATGTTGAAAAGTGTCTCAGTGATTTCTCCAACATTCTTCTGAGGTCTGCAGAAGAAATAGAGTAATATGGGTTTGGAACAACATGAGGGTTAGTAAATAATAACAATTTTCATTTTTGGGTGAACTATCCCTTTAAATGATACAACTAAGGCATGTACAACCTTATTTTAGCCCATTTTTATATCATAAATCCTTATTCCAAAGGATGTCACCCCTTCTATCTTATTGATGAGACACAGAGTGGTACACAGCCTGTCACATGGCTGAAAGAATATCCATCACGTGGAAACCACTGCCTGTCTCTGTGCTGGGCTGAGGTTGCTCTCTTTGGTTTCAATCAGTGTGATGAGGGTGGCCCTCCATGTGCAACTCAAAGCCTGCCTCGTCCTCCCCCTCAGGGGAGCATTCAGCCAAAACGTGAGCATCACTCGCTGAGAGGTCACATGCTGCCAGGTGTGTGGAACACGTTTTCTGTCCCCTAAGCAATCACTTTAGCTTTTTCCTCCTCAGCTTCACTGATCCTTTGACCCCAAGAGTCTTCTATCTTCCCTTAATCCATCCGTCTGTCCGTCTCCGTTTTTTGTGCATCATTTGGTACCTTGGAAATTTAAGTTACCAAGAAACATTAGAAACAACAAACAGTTGTTAAATCGTCCCATTTGCTAAATCATATTTAATAGACAGACTTTAAAGTCACCTTAAAATCAAAATTGACAATTCTTATTGTTTTATGGAATACTGCATTTGCAATGATTTATCTGTGCACATGATTATTTTTTTTTAATTCATGTGCCCTCATAATCTTTAATCAAAATAGCTTCCCCTCCCTCTTGTCAGCGACATCTCATCTCTTCTCTGATGACGTGAGGGCAGGACAACCTGTCAGAATTTTCATTTTTGGGTGAACTATCCCTTAAATTCCCGATGGACAAAATCAAGTCCGGCCCAATTTTTTTTCTTGTCCGAGAAGCCGTTTCACTCGGATATACATCACAATAGAGAACAAAAGACTATCACATCTTCTGTTTCATGCCAACTTTAAAGGGATAGTTCACCGATAAAGTAAAATTTTGTCATCATTTATTCAGTCACGTGTCATTCCAAACCTGGATGACTTTCTTTCGTCTGTGGTACACCAAAGGAGATATTCTGAAAATGTCTATTTTTTGTTTTGTTTTTTTAATGAAAGTTAAAGTCAATGGGATCCAGTGTTGTTTTTTGGACCACATTGACTTACACATTGAAAGTATTTTCTTTTGAGTTCCACAGAAGAACGTTCAGAAGTCTTTCAGATTTGGAACAACATGAGGGTGAGTAAATAATGACAGAATTTTCATTTTTGGGTGAAATATCCCTTTAAGGAGAATGTGTCCTGCATTAAAATTCAGACTGATGGTCAACTAATATGTTTTTTTTGTTTGTTTGTTTTTTAATTATTACATTTGGAGCCCTCAAAGTGGTTGAAAGGTTTGAAGTTTTAGGAACTCTCAGGTATATAATTTAATCAAATTCACTATTCAAATTCACAAAAATATTCCCTGCACAGAATTTATTCAAAAGCAGTTTGACAAAAAGAGAAAATGGTTGAAAAACAAGTCTATTATTGATTAACCTCATTGTTTAGACCATGTATTCATTGAATATAAGGAGGCCAGAGATGCTCTTTTGTCCGAGTTGCAGCGAGTCCGTGAACTGTCTGTTTCCTTTAACATGCAAGAAAATCATGCCGGTCTGTAATCAGGAACATGATCAACATGCTTTCTTGATATACAAAGAACAGGATACTTCAGTTAATATTACTATCCGACTATATTATTATTAAATCTCACTATATCAGGTCTTTTTTAATACCTGACATTCTACTTCATGACTCAGAGTTTTATGAGAGTGTGTTGGACATCCAATGTTAATCATGAAAAAATCCTGAGAAAGAAAAGGCAGCCTCTTGGTTTTTTTTTTTTTTTTTTTTTAAGGAACTGCGCTTTGGATGGACTCCTATCAGTAATGTTTTGACAAGCTGGATCAATTTAACTAGGCCATCAAGATAGTATTCTTTCATTTAGTAAACACTGTCAGTCAAATCAAGATGACATGAACAATCATTGTTGTGTAGAAAAACATGTTCAACTTAAAATAAATTAAAACTATAATGTAAACATGTTATCCCACCAAGGACACATTTCTAAATGTGTATATCTTGTGTATATGTGACATTATATACAATTGCGACAAAGACAGACAATTGCTTTCCAGTAGCTTCGTATCCAGGCAACGTTTGCAGCAGTGAGGTGAATCAGATCTAAATGGTTTGTATTAGCAGCAAATACACCTTGTATTGAGTTTTCTTATGGGATTGACCTATTTTTTTTCACTATACACATCTAAATGGCTTAGATTTCATGATTAAGGTGGTTATATAATATATAAGATATAAAACATTTACATTATAAGTAATTGAACAGACAGGAAAAAGAGAACAAACAAGCAGATTATTAAATTAACTTAAATGTAGATCACTAGGCACTCTGCTGAAAAGGAGAAAGATGTTCCATAACAAATTCTATCTGAATAGGTTCTATAAATTTGAACAATAAGCATTATCTTGGTCATAATGACGCTATAATGTGTCTGGTTTAAGAGGCTTATAATGAGAAGGAATTATGGAAAGACTGCCAATGTTTTGACCTCTACAGGTCATTAGATGCATTTGCGTAAGGTCAAACAATGCTGGAAGGTAAGCTACATATTTTCTGGAGAATTACAAAGCTGAATGGGATCAGGGGTTCATGCAATGGCTAAATGAGCAGACTTAATGTGGCTCTTAAGGTAAACCAAAGTCAAAAAGTCATGTTAGAAATGAGACCATACACTAACCCAAAAATGTTGCCAGAGTCTGTTTCTTGCTGTAATAGATTTTTGTTAACAGATAATATTGTGCATCCACCCTTCAATAATGAATGATAACATCTCATCTAGCACAGTTCAGCACAAATTGCTGGTGCCGTAAGGTAAATTTTGACATGACAGAGTGGGTCAAGGTTCAGACAATAACATGAGGGTCAGACAAAATGACACAAGAAACAGTTGCAATTTGGACAGTTTGACAAAGCAGAAAAAACACCACTTATACTTACAGTCTAGCTCTAGAATGCTTCTGACAGCATGGGTTAGTTCTTTAGCTTCCACAGCAAGAGCAGATGCTGTCCAGGGTGGTTTCTTCCCACCTCGGGATGCCACAGTCTGAGACTGTGTGGCTAACTTTGGATCGCTTGGAGAACTGAAAGACAAAGTCCACAATGCCTTATTAAAAATGATGTAAGGAATTTCAGACATTTTAACTAGCTAACCTTAATCTTAACCTTACTTCCACTAAACTTTTTGGTAGAGAACACTTTATTTTGATGGTCCCCTTTTATGGAAGCTTGTTTCCGCCACGGAATAAAAAAAAAAAAAAGGATAATTGTGACTTTTTATCTTACAATTCAGATTTTTTCTCACAATTGCGAGTTTACATCTTGCAATTCTGACTTTTTCTCACAAATGCGTGATATAAAGTCGCAATTGCGAGTTATAGAGTCAGAGTTGTGTGATATAAAGTCGCAATTGCGTTATAAAGTCAGAATTGTGTGATATAAACTGATTTTTTTTCATGCAATTCTGACTTCTTAGAATTGTGAGATATAAACTTGCAATTGTGAGTTATAAAGTCCAATTCTGAGGAAAAAAAGTGATTTTTTGTCTCAGAATTGTGAGTTTATATCTCCTAATTTTGACTATATAACTCACAATTCTGACTTTATAACTTGCAATTGCTAGAAATGCAAAGATAGAAGCTCACAATTCGGAAAAAAAAGTCAGAACTGTGAGATAAAAAGTCACAATTAGCTTTTTTATTTTTTATTCAGTGGCAGAAACAAGCTTCCATACTCTTTAGACATTCTGTTGACTATAAGTAGCATTGCACCTACATGTCAACTAACTTTCATTAGTGTTAGAGTATTAGAAGACTGTCTGCTTAATATTTGCTAACACTTTATTTTGATGCTCCCCCAACATACATTCTACTGACTATAAGTAACTTTGCAAGTACATGTCAATTTTATCTACTAACCCTACCCCTAACAGTCAACTAATACTCATTTAGTACTCTAATGAGAGTTAGTTGACATGTAGGTGCAATGTTACTTATAGTCTACAGAATGTCTAAAGGGGGCCATCAAAATGAAGTCTAACTAACTTTTTATTTAATAAAATATAAATTTTTATTTTATTTTATGGTGTATTGTTCTCAAGAAAAACAACCCTCTCGGGTTGAAAACTGTGTCAGTCTTGTTTGATTTCAGCTGACATGTTATAAAAGCTGTAGAAAAGTGCACTCCCTTTGACCTGAAATGAACAAAGCATGCTGGGCAGATTGGCATAAAAGAAGAGCCCAGCAAGACTCCTAATAAAGGGTGGACTTTTAGGGGAAGGGGATTCAGACCTACTAACATGGATGGACCAGTGTTATGAAAACATATTATGAAACTACCACACTTTTCAGGTCGTAACAGCAAGATTTGTTGCGCAGTCTAATTTGAAACTTCATGAAGTACTTGGAAAACATAGCAACTGATTGAAATATATTAAAAGAAACAGAAGATTATGAATTATAATATTATTGTGTGATTAATTCATGTAGAATGCCATTTCAGAGCAACATGTTATATTTTGTTACAAATATTGTAATGTATTGGCTGTTTTTTTAATGTAGCCCAATAATCCTGATCTTCTATGACAGAATTATTTTATATACATTATACCATTCAAAAGTTTGGGGTTTGTAAATCATTTTTTTTATGTTTTTGAAAGACGTTTCTTATGCTCACCATGGCTGCATTTATTTGATCAAAAATAAAACTAATAACCAAATTACTGTGACACTGGTTTCTATTTTAATGTATTTTAAAACGTAATTTATTCCTGTGATGGCAAAGCTGAATTTTCAGCATCATTACTCCAGTCTTCAGTGTCTCATGATCCTTCATCATTCTAATATGCTGATTTGGTGCTCAAGAAACCTTTCCTGTTATTATTATAAATGTTGAAAACAGTTGTTCTGCTTAATATTTTTGTAGGAACTGTGATTCAGGATTCTTTGATGAATAGAAAGTTTAAAAGAACAGCATTTATTTGAAAAAGTCTTTAGAGTATTTAGAGTCACTTTTGGTCAATTTAGTGTGCCGTTGCTGAATAAAAGTATTAAAAAATTACTTTCCATTTCATTACTAGTTGAGTAAGTTTGACACCTGTTTCACACTGGACGAGCAAGCAGAGCAGAGGCAGCGCAGAAGCTGTATGTATACAAAGTGGAAGCAGTACACGGCCATTGTGCTTTTACACTGGCAGTGTTTGTCACGCCAGCTGAACAGCAACTTGTGTACTGCAAACACAGACGAGTATCATCTATTGTGCCACCACAACTTGTGACAATAATGTGTTTGTATGTAATTTATGTATTTTTTTCACAGAGCTGAAAGTCATATGGTGGCTGTGAAACATGGAAGACCTCACTTATATGAATTTATGGTGAAATTTGTTATTTTTCGTGTTTCGAGCCGTTCCATTTAATTTTTTATGATGTTGAGTTTGCAAGCATACATGCTGCGGACGTTCCAGTTTCCGATGTTGTGAATCTTCGTAAAGCACAGATGATTTCTTTCGAATGGGGTTGCATCGGCAGACTGGAGTCCTGATGGATTTTTCTGACCCACGCCATAATGGTCCGAGCCATTGAAAATTCGTCTTTGCTCCTCCCTGTTCACTTGTAGGGTGCTTCCCAGCCTAGGGGCCCACCTTTCAGCACCATGTTTGAATGTTTGTTTGTGATTCATAAAATATTTTGGCAAAGATAGTGGAGTAGTTTGCCATTGCTTTCTCTACTCCTCCCCATTTATCCAGGCTTGGGACCAGTGTGTAGCTGTTGCCAACTACAAGGCCGGTCCTCACCAAGGTGAAGCAGGCACGGGCACCATTCCTGTCCTGCAAAGCACAACCATCAAAGACCAGAATGGAAATTTTTTTTACAGAGTGAAAGAGTGAAAACTAAATCAAATGTAGGTGGCAAGAGTACACAGCGGAACTGTACATGGGCAACCAGCAAAGTCAATCAGCTGGTTACGAAGACCCAATCAAGCAAGAACCAGATATTCTGGAGGAGGAGGTAGCCTGGGCTTTGGAACAAGTACCAAATAGGGAAGCCCCAGCCACAAGCCAATACCAATCCCAATGTTAACAGAGCTCTGCCAGCAGATCTGAAAGACCAAATCGTGGCCTAGAGATTGGACAAAATCTGTCTTTAACCCTAACTCACTTCCAAAAAAAAAGGCGATATGCAAGAATGCTGCAACTATCAAGCCATCACTCTTATATTGCATGCAAGTAAAATACAGTCAGGACAGCATTTGGCAATATATGGTTTAAGATCGCAAAAGGTGTGTTCAATGGACCTGTTCAATCTATGCGCTGAAACAATCATGAAGCGATGTAATCTGGACGAATGACAATCGTCGGCATAACAAAAGTTGTTGATGTTCCTCCCACCAATTTTCACACCAATTGGTGAGAGGAACATCAACAACTTTTGTTATGCCAACGATCAACCTTGATTGCGGAAAGTGAAAAGGACCTGGAATATCTGGTCCAAAGAGTCAAAGAAGAAAGTGAGCGCATGGGACTGTACCTTAATATCAAGAAAATAAAGGTAATGACCACAGTAGGCAACGGCATAGTAATTACAATCGACAATGAATCAGTACAAGATTTCCTCTTCCTTGGATCCAAAATTGTCAGCAGCGGTGACTTGAGAACGGAAATCAACAAAAGAATTGCACTTGGTCACAACGAGATGCAAGGAATGGAAAAAATTGGGAAGAGCAAAGATCATCACCGCAACAATGATTTGAATAATCAACACAATCGTTTTCCCAATATCCACGTACACATGTGAAAGCTGGACAATCAAGAAGGTGGACAAATGGAAAATTGACGCTTTCAAAATATGGTGTTGGAGGCGAATGCTGCGAATACCATGGACATCAAAGGTCACAAACAAGATGGTCCTAGAGCGAGTTAAAACAAAGATATTGCTGGAGGAAAAAAATCACAAAGCAGCGGCTCTCATACTTTGGTCATGCAAGCTAATTATTTGGAAACCACATCAATGCTTGGCATAGTCAGTGGGATGAGCAGAAGAGGACGTCAAAGAACACGCTGGCTAGACATAATCAAGGCCGACATGAACATGCCCATAAAAGAATGGAAAGAAGCGGTCAAAGATCATAAAGCATGGGGAATGATGATCCATAAAGTGACCGTAAGTCGACCTCGATTAAATGGTTAAGTCATCATTGTCATTTTGACCATGAACTGTGGCTTTAATTCAGCATGAACAACACAACAAAAACAGACTCTGGTGTGAAACAATCTTGGCACTTCTGCTATGCGCTGCCTCGGTGTGCAGTGTAAATGCTCTAATCTGTTAAAAAAAATACACTCTGCTTACACATCCATTGTGAAATAGGCCTGAGAAAACATGCAAATTTACTCATACAGTATTTAGCATGTAAATAATTATCCTTCATTTGCCTGATGCATTCAAGGTAAAGTGACTTACAGTATAAGCTCAACTGTTGGTCATTTAACATCATGCACCCTCCCTCAAAAAGAAAAACCCTATACACACTCTGGGCTGTAAATTGCTGACAGCCTTCATTTTGATTTATGAGGACATGTGTAATATTTTCTAGCCCTAATAGACGAAGGTGCATGGCCTCTACGGTCAGTGGGGATGATCATTATGGGGGAAAAAGGGCTGAACATGCAGGGGGCCATGTTGATTGGTCCAAATCAACATCACTGCCACAGGAAGGTGTTGTACTGACCTGTAGTCATTAACTATCCCTGTCTGTCTGTGCCCCCAAAGTCTCTCTTATAATAGAAAAGAAGGCAGAAGTCTCACTCTTGAAAAAAGTTACCGCTTACACACTTGTGAATACACAGCCTCCTAGAATATCAAAGGCAAACTGTGTAAAGGTCCCTAAAGGAGAAGTGTCTTTGTTATTAAATAATTCTTTTCTACACACCTGTTGCTAGTTAAGTGTAGTACTACTGTCGGGAATACTCCAAATTAGATTAGGATTCAGTCGAATCATTAGGTCTCCCTTAACAAAAGATGGTGAGAGTACAAGAATAATTATCTTACCTATAGCCTCTTGGACCGCTTTGGTTTTCAGACAGGAAGCCTTGGACAGCCTGTGGGGTTATAAAAAATGTAGGTGATTAGATTAGTCCATATTAGTTAAATGATTTTGCATAAAGATTTAACAGTGTCAATTTTATTTTAATATATTACTATATTATTAAATGTACTATATACTTTATATTATTATTACTATAGACACCGATCAGGCATAACATTATGACCACCTTTCAAATATAGTGGATTGCAAGTACATGTGGAAAACAGCCCCTTCAAGGAATGGACTCCACTAGACCTCTGAAGGTGTGCTGTGGTATCTGGCACCAAGATGATAGCAGCAGATCCTTTAAGTCCTGTAAGTTGCGAGGTGGGGCCTCCATGGCTCGGACTTGTTTGTTCAACACATCCCACAGATGCTCGATTGGTTCGAGATCTAGGGAATTTGGAGGCTAAGTCAACACCTCAAACTCATTGTTGTGCTCTTCAAGCCATTTCTGAACCATTTTTGCATAAACCATTTTTTCTGAACCAATTTTGGCAGGGCGCATTATCCTGCTGAAAGAGGTCACAGCTACATGGTCTGCAACAATGCTTAGGTAGGTGGTATTTGTCAAAGTAACATCCACATGGATAGCAGGACCCAAGGTTTCCCAGCAGAATATTGCCCAAAGCATCACACTGCCTCTGCCCATAGTGCATCCTGGTGCCACGTGTTCCCCAAGTAAGCAACGCACACACACCCGACCACGTGATGTAAAAGAAAACATGATTCATCAGACCAGGCCACCTTCTTTGCCGCTTTCTGAGGTGGACAGGGGTCAGCATGGGCACCCTGACTGGTCTGCGGCTACGTAGCCCCATACGCAACAAACTCCGATGCAGTATTCTGACACGCTCCCCATATGCATCAGTGAGCCTTGGTCGCCCATGACCCTGTCGCCGGTTCACCACTGTTCCTTCCTTGGACCACTTTGGAACACCCCACAAGAGCTGCAGTTTTGGAGATGCTCTGACCCAGTCATCTAGCCATCACAATTTGACCCTTGTCAAACTCGCTCAAATCCTTACGCTTGCCCATTTTTCCTGCCTCTAACACATCAACTTTCATGTTCACTTGCTGCCTAATATATCCCACCCAGTAACAGGTGTCGTAATGAAGAGATAATCAGTGTTATTCACTTCACCTGTCAGTGGTCATAATGTTATGCCTGAACAGTGTATATTATTACTACGAGCACAAAGTTAAATATTTTAAATTATTATTAATAATAATAATAGTGTTTATATCAATAATAATAATAAAAATAATTATTATTATTAAACAGTGCTTTACAGGTGGCATACAGTATAAACTGCAGGTATACAAGCACATTAACATAACAAAAAAATTGCAATCAAAATCATATCTGATGTACGGGGTCCACTATACAGTAAACAGTTACTGAAGTGCCATTAACAATGAAGAGTGCAATGCTACATCCAAACCATAATTATATATTACTGTCTTCTTTAAATGTCATTGTGTTGTAATGTACCATTATATTCTTAAGCATTGGACAGATGTAAAGCACAGAATTATTTAGGAAGGTTCTGCAATAGTTTTTCCTGCGCTCTGTGACAAATCTATGATTTACGCAGCCCAACAGGGTGATAATGGATTTATGGGAATCTGGTACTGGTACTGCATACTGATGTCACGTTCTTTTTATGTTGTGACATTTTTCTTTTTTTTTCATAGGTGCCTAATGAAAGGGTTACTACACTATGTTAACTATTTGAATTATTATTTAAAAAACACCTGTGTTATTTGCAAGAACACTTGGAATGATGAAGTAGATGCACTATGCTTGTGTGACTAGATTTGCCCACTTCATATAAGCCTGAGTTGATAGTTGTCATCAGAAGAGCATTCCAGACACTCAGCTTTTCTGATTTAATGTGAAAACTAAAGAGCGAGGCTGCTCTTTGACAAATCAACATATGAAGTGCAAATTCTAATATAATTAATTTAACATCCTGAGCCATTCAACATGAGCAATTTATATGCTGAAACCTTATGTTAGAGGATGTGAAATAATTGTGCAGCTGGTTAAACTTAAATGAAAATGAATGTACATCACCTCCACAAACTGTAGAAGTTTACCCGTAGTGGTTTCAAAATCCTTCTTTACAGTTTCACTCTTCCGTAGCTGGCATTCAAGTACAGAAATCCTTTTTCTCAGATCTTGTAGATCATCCTGTGTGAATATTAGAGTTAAACAACAATATTTAAAATATTTACATATTAAACAACAAAATGTACTTCTCTATACATTAAAAATTGTCAGAAATTGTCTAATATAAATTTGCAATTAAAAATAATGCTGTCAGAAAATCAAACTTTGGAGATGTGCCACTGGACATGGTAAACTGCGTTGTCAGTACAGTGTTTTATATAGTACTTATATTTTAGCGTAATTCTTGAATGTTGGTGTGCTAAAATAAGAATAATACAAAGTGCAATAACAATTTTTCCACAAGCAATTGCAATAAAAACTAAGAAAAACAAAATGTTATCCTACATAATCATAAAAAGCTATGAATAAAAATAAAAGTATAAATGCTGTGATAAAATAAAAGTTTATCCTGGCGACATGCAAGGTTGCTAGCCAGAGATTTCAAAAATAACCACATCAGCACACGTCACCCTGCAAGATCATGTTAAAGCCTTCGCAGCACATCAGCCCAGTTACTGAATAATACAAAGCAAACAGTGACCTACTTTTTGTAGGACACGAGAGAGGAAAAACCCGGAGTGGGGCTGTGCAGGGGATGTGGATTGGCTAAGGGTAAAACTCTCAAAGTGGAATACCTTCCCCCGGCCGGGTTGCTCAGCTTTCTGAGACTTCATTTCAGCTATCTCAGCCTCCAGGAGGTGAATAACCTCCTCGTAGTCCATCTCCATTCCTCGGGCCTGTTTCTGAGCTGCCTCTGCCAGATGGATCCGGGTCCGCAGGGATCGGCTCTCTTCCATTGCAGATTTTGTTTCCTGCAACAGCGGAGTTCCACTTAGAGCGGCAGTGCTGAGAGTGCACGTACAGTAGGATGCTACAATGCTCAGGGGCTCTTCCCCCCTAACATTGCATTGCAAACTCATTGCACTTGAAAAGAAATGCCTGTACAGTCTCACCCCCTCCTTCCCCCATGACTTCCCACAGCATGACAAAGCACAGCTCTGCTTCGTTTAACCTATACATTTGGATTTGTTTAAAGAGGCTTAAAAAACAAGATATGTGCAAGAAAGTTTCTGTAGGTACTGACAGATAAGAACCAGTAAAACAAGCTGTTATATAATACAGGTATTGAAAGAAGGCATTAATGAAAACCGCAACAACATTGGATACTTGTCAGCACGGCATCAGTCAATAGTCATCAGACAAAGGAAAGGTAACCAGGCCATTGTAATTATGAAGCTGTGGGGTATGACAGCAATCTTAATGAACAGGTGACACAAAATATGTGAAAATCACACTGTGAGGACCTACAAATGAACGCAGTGTGTGGTAGCTCACAATTAAAACTCTAAGATTAAAATGACTGCGTGACTTTTTATTATTGCAGACCTATTAGAGTAAGACTCGAAAACACGTTTTACTCATCATGAGCACTATTAACTTATTTTAAACACCAGGAATAACTTATGAAAAGGGTACAGATAATTGCCCACTGAAAGAAGAACTTAGACATGATGGATCTTACATTGATTCTTTTCTAGCAGAGAGGCATATAAATTAGCACTTACATCCATTTAACATCCATGCATTATGGAGAATATCTGAAGTTTATTATGAGGGTTGTGCATTGGTTACAGTTAATATAATTTTCAAAGAATGTGGAATTCAAAGGGACATATACAGTCTGTCCTGGAAATTCTGAGAAACAGAGGAGGTGGCTGGGGAAAAAATAATAAGAATTCAATGAACAACGGAAGCTAGTGTTAAGCCTTGCAGTCTCAAAAGAATGTGGATGCATTAGTGCTAAATTATTATATTCACATACAGTAGCCTTTATATACAGTACGCTACCGTTTAAAAGTGTGGGGTCGGTAAGATTTTTGTAATGTTTTTGAAAGAAGTCTCTTATTCTCACCAAGGCAGAATTTATTTGATCAAAAATAGTAAAAGTAAAAAACTAATATTGTAAAATATTACTACAATTTAAAATAACTGTTTTCTATTTTAATATATTTTAAAGTGTAATTTATTTCTGTGATGGCAAGCTGAATTTTCAGAACATGATCAATCATTGCAGTCAAAGGATTATTCAAAAATCATTCTAATATGCTGATTTGGAGCTCAAGAAACATTTCTTATTATCAATGTTGAAAACAGTTATGCTGCTTTATAAGTTCAAAATAAAGTTCATAGAAAGTGCATAGAATGTTCAAAAGAAAAGTATTAATTTGAAAGCTTTTGTAACTTTACACAGTAGATGTCTTAACTGTCACTTCTAATCAATTTAATGCATTCAGTTGAAAAAAAAATACTGATGACTCTATTTCTAGCGACATGACAATGTTCTCATTGAAAAACATCACTACTGGTATTTAGTAACAGTAAATAAATTACAAATGTTTTCTAGATTATGTTCATTACCTGTCTAGCGATGTATGTTTATGCTGAAATATAATTAAATAATGGTTTATATTCTAAAAAACATCTATCACGTGTCATTATGTGTAGTGAGTTGGCTCGAGTGATTAATGTTTCGTTCTTCAGAACTTCAGTTAAGGGAACATAGTGAGCATCGATGCTCCCTGGTTTAATTACTGGTTTAATTACTCACCCTCATGTCGTCCCAAACCCGTAAGAGCTTCGTTCATCTTTGGAACACAAATTAAGATATTTTTGATGAAATCCGAGAGCTGTCTGACTTTTCCATAAACAGCAATTTAACCACTTTCAAGGTTCGGAAAGGTACTAAAGACATCATTAAAATAGTCGACGTGACTACAGTGGTTCAACCTTAATTTTATGAAGCGACAAGAATACTTTTTGTGCACTGTTT
Source organism: Hypophthalmichthys nobilis (assembly GCA_037950665.1). Lineage (NCBI taxonomy): Eukaryota > Metazoa > Chordata > Actinopteri > Cypriniformes > Xenocyprididae > Hypophthalmichthys > Hypophthalmichthys nobilis. The sequence goes on from CM075472.1 coordinate 9,594,766, forward strand.
ACGTTCAGCGCTGCCAAGTTCTATAACATCAAGGTTGAAACACTGTAGTCACGTGGACTATTTTAATGAAGTCTTTAGTACCTTTCTGGACCTTGAAAGTGTTGGTTAAATTGCTGTCTATGGAGGAGTCAGACAGCTCTCGGATTTCATCAAAAATATCTTAATTTGTGTTCCGAAGAAGGATGAAGGTCTTATGGGTGTGGAACGACATGAGGGTGAGTAATAAATGACAGAATTTTCATTTTTGGGTGAACTAACCCTTTAAAATGGCCAACTCCCTGATCAGTGCCCTGACTACTGAACTAGGGAAAATGAGATGTACCCATAGGTTTTTTTTTTTTTTTGCAGTGCAGGGCTCTTCAAAAACCAAAACAAACTCTCTATCGTATCCATAACCCCAGAGCACAATGCATAGATAAGATTTAAATGGAGAGCCACATGGACAAGTCACACCATACACCGGTCACGGGCTGCCCCCGCACACGTTTTACTGTAATGTAGCCAGGTATGCACTGCGTGGACGGTGATGTATCCTGCACATTTCTTGCAAGAGAGGAGGCTTAAAAGCCCACTGCTTCGAAGCTGAAAAGCCCATCAGCCTACCTGTTGCTCTAATGGTAGATATAGAAGGTAAAGTGTGGGTGGAGGTGAAGAGAGCAGAAAGAATTCAGCGATACAGAACAAAGTTTTACAGAAACACGCAGGGCTTTAAAAAGCCTTGGTTTCACACCACAGGGAGTGTAGTACATCTATTAGCGCTCCAACGTGATGAACTGGATACGAACTGAGCCCTCTGTAGTGCTCCAGGAGGGAGCAGCTGCGACTCCGCAGACTGGAGCAAAGCACTCTGGGAAGGGGAGACAGAAGTTGCATTGACCCTGACGCCAATTGAAACGCCACAGGGCCTCGAACAGCTGACCAAACATTCAGTGTGTCTCTTTGATAAAGAGTATAACTGCATTTTCCTCTTTATTTAGATCATCTTGTAAGGTCAACCGCAAGTGAAATTGCGGTTGAATAGTTTTGCGAGAGGAACGATACCGCCAGCAGCCGGGTCGATACAAGGGCATTGATAGTTCACCAAATACCATATACCATACATATAAACTAGTTTTTACATTTTCTAAGAAAATGTGAGGGGTGCCTCCTGCCCAAAACTTGCCATCACAATGTGAAGGTTTTATTTGAAATAGAAATCTTTTGTAACATACATGTCTTTACTGTCACTTTTGTTCAAATTAATGTGTCTTTGCTGAATAAAAGAATTAATTTCCTAAAAAAACTCCAAACTTTTGAACAGTAGTGTATTCAAGTTAAAAATCAGTTCTGATTGCTTAGAAAGGTGATAGCACACCTCTTCTCAACATGCCACATGAATCAAGGTATCATTCAAGTCCGCACACAGAAGCAATACTTAAGGTTATTAATTTGAACAAACCACTAACATTAAGCATAAGCTAATGTAATCATAGCAATTGCATGGACTATCTTTACTTGCAAATTTGTTTTGATACGCAGCAGAATGATCAGAACGTACTGCTACTTTAGTAACGGTCTAATAAAATCATTAAAGTCCAATTAATTTTGCATATAATCCTGAAGCTCTTTGGATTTGGGTTTACATAACAGGCACTTCTGAGGCTCTGAGATAGGATACAAAGGGTTAGTGGGAGCCTGTTTCTTTATAACTCATAGAAAAGAACTATTTCCAAACACAGATTGCCATCCCTCAGTGCCCTACATGCTTCATCTCCCACATGATGTTCTAATGTGGGTGTTTCAAGCTTCCTGTAGTGAGCACAATGCACTGAAAATAGATTTTGGATATTGCTCATAGAATTTTTTTTTTTTGGAGTTCGGAACTGTGCTGCTGAGAAAATAATGCAGTTTCAGCATTTAGCATTCATGAACAAAACACCTGCATCTCCCCTTTAAGGGTCTATTGGCACATGTGCCCAGAGCTCCCCCCTGTGGCATATCTAACACAGTACGGTGACAATGGGATAAAACAATGTCAAAAAAACAAAACAAAATGAGATGTATGGAAACTTAAGGTCAAAGGCCTGTTTTACACTTGTTTAACTGCAAAATCATGCTATTTCTGAGCTTTCACCCATTACTGTAGCTATAAACTGCTTAAATTGTCTAAATTTAGTTAGATTAGAAAGTGCTGTTTGAGCTTGTCCTTGAATGTAGAACTTTCTTCAAGCTCATCAAACAACTTTTTAAAAAAACAACAGGCGAGTAGTTTGCTCATTTATTTTATGTTTCCTCATAAAAGCCTATAATGCAAAATTATTGTGTTGATAAACAGGTCGCAAGCTTTTGCATTGTGCTGTGCACACATGCAGTGTGAATGCTGTAACCTGCTAAGATGGGCACATGCTGCTTACGGTGCGAAACAGGCCTAAGAATGAGTTGCGTACCTGTTTAACTTTTGTCAGTTCCTGCAGGATCTTATGATTAAGGCTCTCGGATTCTGCGAGCTTATCCTGTTAGAACAGAGATCTTCGCATGAGTCAGCATTAGAGTTAGCGCACTCATTCTAGCAAATAGGATTAATGAGAGCCTCGCTCAATAACACATGAATGACTGTCACACATTCCAGCATGTGATAATATTTAAAACTGTTGTCATAGAAGTACCTGCATTCTCTTGAGCTCTCTCAAGGCCTCAATGTGGTCTTTTCTTAGTCTCTCCATCTCATCCAGATCATCAGAGTCTGATAACGATGGCTTATAAAATAATAAATAATATTATAAGTATATAAATGTTATTATTTCATAAACACTGAAAAATGCAGAGCCCTGCACGACATGTGGGAAAAAACATGTATATTGTGAACACAGATTAACAATTTGTTCCCACGACTTACTAATATGTCGCTCCCTCATTTTAAGTAAATTGTGCACACAATATAATAATTTGTTCCCTCATTTTAAGTAAATTGTGTGCACAATATAATAATAATTAGTTCTCTTGATTCACTAAATTGTGGCCACACTGTAATAATTTGTTCCCTTGTTTTAATTCATTCAATGAATTCTTAACTTGTACCCATGAGATATATATATATATATATATATATATATATATATGTCTACATTTCATGTGCAGGGCTCCGTAGAAAAATAATAAAACATTATACATCATATGAAACATTATTTAATAAGTAATCAGCAATTCTATAGAATAAGTAATATTATATAATATTAAAAACACTGACAAATAATAAAAATATAATTTATAATGTTATAATGTGCATTGATAAATTATAATATGCATGTTTCTGCATATATATGCATGTTTCTGCTGCAATAATAAATAAAAATCATTTGCCCTTACCGTAGGGTTTGATGGAGACTCAGAAAGATCATCTGATGTCAATCTCGCTACTTCCTGTTCTGAGTCAGACTTGGACGGTAGTTTAAAGAGTTCCTTTGCCACTCTCTCAAAATCTTACAGGAGAAAAATTTATTATGAAAATATGTTCAGTCATACAAAATGTATATAAATGCATTGTTAGAGGTTTTTTTTTTTTTTTTTTTTTAAATAAACACGTAATAATGTACTGCATAAGTAAGGAGAGGTAAAAAGCCATCAGTACATAAACCACGACATAATGAGGACTGACAGAAATTATTCTCACCGCCATAAGCCACTGTCCCTCCTGGGTTCAAACGCAGTCTTTCTCTCAGAGTCAGGACCTGAGAGTCAGTAGGCTTCAATCCCAGCACCTCCAGTGCCTGTGGACAGAACAACCGCCCTTTTAGGACATTTCATTACACCAGCATAATGTACTCACTGCTTCTCTCTCTCTCTCTCTCTCTCTCTCTCTCTCTCTCTCACATATACACACACACACACACACAGGGATAAACAAACACACACACACATGCTTTAATGTCTTTGTATAAAATATAATGAATTTTATATATTATATATATATATATATATATATATATATATATATATATATATATATATATAAAATGTATTGATTGCCATTTTAAAATTTATTTTATTATGATAAATTCATCCACTAAATAAATATTATTAATTAAAGTTACTATATATATATATATATATATATATTTACATAATTGTGTAAAATAAACATTAATATTATTACTGTAAAAAAACCTTCTGGATTAGAAGTCTTTCTAAAAATTGTCCATGCTCTAGACTGTTTTTCATATCAACAGATCTACAGACTGCGCTGTACTGCACTGAAGCTGTGGCACAGTCTTTATTGATTTTCCCATCATACCACAGTAGAAGTGGATATGGGATTGCACGCTAACTGCACATATTGTTCAACAGTGAGATTAACTCCCTCCACACATGATAGTAAAACCAAAAAAGATCAATACAGTACTGAGACTGAAGCGTAACTAATCATTAAAGCCCACCGGGGGGATGACCAGCGTTTGACCTTGCTGTAAAGATGAGATGTTTCTGTAATTCTATACTTTGACAGATACTGTTATTCTCTAATTGTGAGTATATGATTATGGATACCTGCTCCATTTTCTCGGGCTTGAGTTCGAAGCTGGGAATTGAGGATGGAGGTTTCGAGGGTCTGCAGGTATTGCTGGGATTACAGGCAGCGGTTGCATCTAGGCAAAAAGAAATAGAATCCAAATAAGTTAAACTGCACAAAAAAGCACTTATGCAAAACAGCTGTTTGTGATTTTGGTAAAGCACATCACCAACTTTTGTAAGACTCTTACATAACGCAATGAGAGTATAATTTATGTGAGTAAATGTCTCCCAGTGGTGGCCCAAAATAGTATTTTGGCATTTAAGCCACACTTAAATAGTGTCTCTGCATTATATAACAAAATATTAAACCAAGTGGTATTTATTTTATAGAAAAATGGATCACACTTTTCAAGCAAAACATTTTACAAAAAGATTATCTGGCTGTCAGACAGTGGAACATGTTCATAATTAATCATTTTCTTGCAGAAGACATTTGCTATGATCATTTGTATCTAATGCAATGACATTTATACACCCTTACACTAACATTCAAAAGTTTGGGGTCAGTAAGTTTTTTTTTTCTTTTTTTTCTTCCATTCAGCAAGGATGCATAAAAGTAACAGTAAAGACATTTTATATATAAAGATTTCTATTTCAAATTAATGCTGTTCTTATGACCTTTCAATTAATCAAGGAATCCAGAAAAAAAAACGTATCACGGTCTCTGCAAAAATATTAAGCAGCGCAACTGTTTTTACAACACAGATAATAATAAGAAATGTTTCTATTAGAATGATTTCTGAAGGATCATGTGACACTGAAAACTGACAGCTTTGCCATCACAGGAATAAATTACAATTTAAAATATATTAAAATTGAAAACAATTATTTTAAATTTTAATAATATTTCACAATATCATTGTTTTGACTGTATTTTTGATCAAATAAATGCAGCATTGGTGAGTATAAAAGATTTCTTTGTAAAACTTTTAAAATCCTTACAGTCTTACAAACTTTTTTAACAGTAGTGTAATTGTTACTTAAGTGCCCAAAAACACCATTATATTTGATCCCTTATGATGGCTTGTATAAATGCTTTGTGTACAAGCAGGAATTAATATTGTTTGAACAGGCTGTTTTTTTTCCCATAAACCCCAACCTGACCAGATCTGTGAACTGGAGAGAAAGCACAATGCTTTGCTCAAAGTAGTGCCAACCTTGTCAAATCCTCTTACGATGAATAACTGCAGAGTGTAACTGAGCTCATAGGTATGTGCTCTGACCATGAACTCACTATCTCATCATTTATTGTTCACTCATTCATTATCCGCATATTTGTTTATCTTTTTTAGAGGGGGATTTATTTCCTGACAGTGATTTCTTGGAAATTCAAAGCCCTTTTAGAATAATATCAGACAGTTGCTCTCACAAATTTGGCATAAAAGGGGTCTCAAATAAATAAAATTTTCATTACCTGAGCTCCTGTTAATATGTACATGCTTTTTATAAGGTATTTCCAATATGATATTAAATACTCTTAAAAAAGTCATCTCCTTCTCACAGAGACTCTCTTCTCAGGTCAGAGTTTAGTGCAAGCACATACCAAAACATTTGGAAACAGTAATGTTCTTCATTGTTCGTCATTCAGTACAGCTGGTTAAATCTGCTTTAAATAACAGCTGAGAGGATCTTTATCAAAGGTTCTAGTCAAATGAAATGAAATGATGTCCTGAACAGAGTTCAGTATCCTCGATTTCACCTGGAGTTATGTCAGGTCGACCGTAATATCCATTTTCAGAACCATGCCAGCTGGATTATTTCGAATTACAGCATCTCATCAGCACATGGCTGTCTAAACGTCTGTTGAACAGGTAGCCTAATCCAGGTTATGTCAGAACGTTCCTTATCTATGAGTTTCAAATTGTTCAAAAGCAAAATTCCATTCATAATGCAGCAGAATGTGAAAGGCTGCACAGATAGTCCTACACAATCTGTGAATAACAATAGGAGTGCATAAGGTTAGTTCTGGATTCAATATAAATTAAAGGATTAGTTAACTTCAGAATTAAAATTTCCTGATAATTTACTCACCCTCATGTCATCCAAGATGTTTATGTCATTCTTTCTTCAGTCGAAAAGAAATTAAGGTTTTTAAGGAAAACATTCCAGGATTTTTCTCCATAAAGTGGACTTCACTGGGTTTCAATGGGTTGAAGGTCCAAACTGCAGTTTCAGTGCAGCTTCAAAGGGCTCTACACAATCCCAGCCGAGGAATAAGGGTTTTGTCTAGCGAAACGATTGGCCAAAAAAAAAAAAAAAAAATTATATATTATATATAAATATATATATATATATCCACTACATGGAGAAAAATCCTGGAATGTTTTCTTCAAAAAACGTAATTCTTTTCGACTGAAGAAAGAAAGAAAGAAAGACATAAACATCTTGGATGACATGAGGGTGAGTAATTATCATGAAATTCTAATTCTGAAGTGAACTAATCCTTTAAGATAGCAAAATTTGTTGCATAATGTTACGACAGAAAAGAATTTCGGCTAATTTTGCAAACATAAAATTCATTTTGACTTTAAAGCAAAATGTAGTTATAGTTAAGCACTTACAATGAAAGAAAAGGCCAATGCCATCTTGTATTTGTGTAAAGTATGTTGTTTAATTGACAAATGTAAGTATTTCAAGTGTAAAGTATTTATATATCATTGTAGTATTTTAATTTATGCTGTTTTATTTTTTTATTTATTTATATAATTTCATTTTTCTTTTGATTTTGGAGTGAAATGTGAGGATGCATATAGAACAGCATATAGTATCAAAACTAATGTATTTTAATGTTTGCTTCTTTGCCTCCATGTATTTCCATTGTAAGATCCTTGCTGTAATGATTATTTGTGTTAATATAATTTAAGATACTTTTCTGTAATAATCTACATTATGACACAAACTTTAGGGGATTCTTATAGAGGGAATACAGGGCTGCAGTACCAGAGTTGGCCACTGTGGTGCAGGCACTCTCAGTTGAGGACATTGGGGTGAGAATAGGCTTTACTGTTGCTGGTCGTACCTGTAAGGAATGACACAAGTTGAAGCCTTTAAGAAAACATCAACCAGACCATCTGAAGCAGTGCTGAAGAACAGTTACTGCATTAATGAATCTCTGTTACCAGAATGGAATTGGCCACAGTCTTATGCCTTACCTTAGTAAGTTCTACAGAAGGCAACGTCTCACTTCCAGTGTTGGGGGTGTTGGCTATCTTGGGAACGAGGCCTCCAGGTAGAGTTGCTCCCCCCATTCCAGTGGGCCTGAGTTGGGGTGCTGTACTGCAGGGAGGTTGAAGGGAGATGGGGCTGTGGGGTCCACTGCTGGAGCCTGACGAAGACCTTCGTCTGATAAAGGCTATCTCTACTGTAGGGTCTGGTCTGTAGGGTTAAACAGTACCATGTGTAAACATATGACCTTACAGTCTCTCACCATTCAGCTGCATTTGTCTTGGACAGACGTGAACTCTCATAATATACTATTCATATTTTCCTTATGCTGTCATTCAGGGAAGGTTGTCTTGAAAGGTTGGGTTCATATAGACATATATCTGAGTTTTAACCTGAGTTTTGTTCGAGTGAGTATGCTTTTGGCTTCTTCATGTGTTACTCCAATGAGTGACTCCTTATTGATGGATATGAGCTGGTCCCCGGCCTTTAGTCTCCCATCCTAGAGTCACACAGAGAAAAACATTTTACTTCATTTATACTTTACTTCTGCTTCATTTACTTCACTTCATCTTACATTACTATTCAAAAGTTTTGTTTTTGAAAGAATTCTCCTGTGCTCATTAAAGCTGCATTTGTTTGCTACTGTAAAATACAGTAAAAACAGTAATATTGTAAAATGTAATCACAATGTAAAATAACTGGCTTCTATTTTAACATATTTTAAAATATAATTTATTGCTGTGAAGGCAACTCTGAATTTTCAGCATTATTACTCCAGTTTTCACATGATCCTTCGGAAATCATTCTAATATGCAGATTTGTGCTCATGAAACATTTCTTCTTATTATTAAAGATGAAATCAGTTGTGCTGCTTAATATTTTTGTGTAAACTGTGATTTCTTTTCCAGCATTCTTTGATAAACAGAACTACTTGAGGGTGAGTAAATGATGACAGAATTTTTATTTTTGGGTGAACTATCCCTTTAAATTTTATTTTACAATTTTACAAAATAACAATAAATAAACATACTTTTTGGCAGTCACCCCCTTGCATTATTTCCTGAACGAACACCATTGGCCCCTCTGCACGGTTAGCTCCGCCCCTGATGACCAAGCCTAATCCTGTCCCTTTGGCAACACATATCAACTGAATCATGCAGTCTCTGGGGAAAAAGAGGTAAACATAAGGGCTTGGATCAACAGCAGAAACCAATGACTCCTGAGGTGGTTATTTTTTTCAATAACCATAAATTAATCTTTTGTGGGATTTCACTCTCACTCAGGCTAGGTCAGGTGTTTTCAGGATCAAACTCTTCAATCAGGACACTATTAATTGCAATAGTGTGAAAAAGCTGCTTGGTTCTGTTATACATTTTGATAGTAGAATTATTTTAAGTATATGTGAAAGGATCACACAAAAGCACTGGATAAAATCTGAATTAGATCTACAGTGTGTCTTTTGGCTCTCACGTGCAGACTTGTGGAGATGGGGAGGTAATGCAGGCAGTGGTGTATACTGGGTTTGGGTCTTTAGGGCTTAGAAGCAGAGGACTGGTTGACCTGGAAGATGAGGAGGAGGAGGCAGTGTCGGTCATCTTTCCTGAAGACAAGAGATTTGATTTTTAATACTCTCAATCTAAACATCTGCTACTCTTTTACTTAAAAATGAATGCTACAATAGCAATTCTCAGTACACTTAGAATAAGAACAAACTATTTATTGACACATTTAACAATACACAATAAACACATTTATTGTTCTTACCGCTTTATTTTTACACTACTGTTCAAAAGTTTGGGGTCATTAAGATTTTAATGTTTTGAAAGAAGTATCTTATGCTTACCAAGGCTGCATTTATTTGATCAAAAATACAGTACAAACAGTAATATTACAAAATATTATTGGAATTTAATATAACTGTTTTCTATTTTAATATATTTTAAAATGTAATTTATTCCTATGATGTCAAAGCTGATTTTTTTAGCAGCCATTACTCCAGTGTGATTTGGTGCTCAAGTAACATTTCTTATTATCACAGTTGAAAACAGTTGTGCTGCTTACTATTTTTGTGAAAACCATGAAACATTTTTTTTCATGATACTTAGACAAACAAAAAGTTCAAAAGGACAGCACTTATCTGAAATAAAAATCTTTTGTAACATTATAAATGTCTTAACTGTCTTAATTGTTAAAGGGGTCATGAATTAAGAAATCACATTTTCCTTGGTCTTTTGACATATAAGAGGTCCTTCCTTGTACTATAAAAATATCCACATGTCACATGTGATTAATTGAATGCATCATTGCTGAATATATATATTTATTTGTTTTACTGACCCCAAACTTTTGAACGGTGGTGTACAGACACATACATTTTGGTTCAAGTATATTCCGATGCTTGCTTGATGTGTGTATGGCTTTGTATGTAGAAAATGATGTTATGGAGGAACCAAACCAAAGCCTTTTTTAAGTTGGCACACTGTAGGCTGTTTTTGTTCATCGTTTCAATATTCTCTAAAATTCAGACATTAGTCATTCACTCCTGAAATGCAGTATAATGACAGACGTAATGGAAAATACCTGTGGAAACAGAGATGTCTGATCCAGAACTTGTACTATTGCTCGAGCCATATTTTTCCATTAGTTCAGCAAATTCCCTCCTAATGATAAACATATAAAGACACATGCAAAAGTCACATATAGATTCACCTTTCCTGGAGCCGTTACTTTCCAGTGGTTCATAATAGGAGGGCTTTTGTATAGACTAAGACTCTTGCTTAATTTTTCTGTCTTTGTGGTGTTCAGAGAGTAAACATTATGTGGGTTTTCCTTTCTGTAAAATCATGCATTACGTAATTATGAATGTACTTGTTCTAAAGGAAAGTGCTGAAGGATGTTATTATTCTTAGTTTTTAAAATACACAAAAAATAATGAGCGCACCCCTATTAAACCCTCAAACTACAGTCCCTAGTTATTTAATATGACAACTCCCATTAACTGCAACTTCCTCATTAGTCCACAAAGAAGCTTAGAAGCACTTAATTAGATTATGGACGTAATCACAGATAAATTAGAATCAAAGTTAAGAGCGGGACTGTTTCCAAACCAGAAATGTGATCTAAGCAGTAATCTTTAAATTCTTGACATTATGTTCTCAAAATCTGTGTACTGTACTGAAGCAGTTTGTGTGAGGTGATTGATTGTCCATTAATTATGAGGGTAATCCTATAACACCGTTACGGCTTTAAACCTGACCTCAGCTGGTTTAACTCAGGCCACATATGACAGACTTGCGGCCCAAATACGTCAACAGCTGTTCAGTTGGGAGTACAATGTGCTCATCAGGAAGTCACTGAGACCAGCAAAATGCCAGCTCGATTTGAACAAAGACAGACATGAAGAACTTGACAACTGCCCAAATCCGAGACCTCTGGCTAAGCAGACAGTGCCAAAACAAAAAACAAAACAAATCTCAGCATGCATCCTCCAAAAATGATTTAGCATGGAGTAGCAGCTTGATGTTTTCAGTACAGAATTAATCTATACTATATATCAAGTCTCCTAAGAAGCAGTGTTATTTTATTTTATATTTTATTTTTATTTTATAGCTTTTAATTTTATATTTTATTATGTTTTCATGTTAATTTTAGTTTAACTTTTAGAAAGTTTTCATGTTAATTTATTTTTAATTTTTAGTAATTTTTGTATGTGCTTTGCTTGTCATTTTATTAGTTTTTTTTTTTTAACATTGCTTTTTAGGCTTAATTTATTTTTATTTCAGTTTTAGATTTAGTTAGTTTTAGTTTATTTATTTCCAGTTAATAATTTTAGTGTTTCAGCTTAAATTTATTTTTCAATTTCAATTTTTTGTTAAGTTTTTCAACTAATATTTATATTTTATTTTATTTTAGCTTTATTTCAATTAACTGAAATGTTTTTAATTGTTTAAGTGGTAACACTCATGAACTAACAATGAGCACTATATTTTGACAGTATTTATTAATCTTTATTAATGTTATTTAAAAAAAAAAAAAAAAATCATGTTAGTTCACAGTAAATGAATGTAAACAGATACAACTTTTTTTTTCTTAAAAGTGTATTAGTAAATGTAGAAATGAACATTAGCTAAGATTATTAAATGCTTTACAAGTATTGCTCATTGTTAGTTCAATCTAACTGTTGCAGTTAACTAATGTTAACAAATGCAACCTTATTGAAAAGTTTTAGTTTTAGTTTTTAGTTTTAGTTTTAGTTAACGATAATTTTAAAACAGCTAGACTGTTTGGAGAGAGAGAGAGAGACAGAGAGAGAGACAAGAAATTAGTGCTGGAAAAATACCATCATTCCAACAAGTGCCAAAATTCTCAATAAAGTGCTAAAGACTTTAATGTACTTAAGTGTATTAAGACTATTTTTAGATTAAAGAAAAAAATCAAGACGTTCGTCTGTACTCATCCATTTATAGGATTAAGAATATGATGTCCAAAAGTGCACATTCTGTGCTTGGCAAGCAATATTTCCTGTCTCCATATAATTAAAATATTTGAACACAAAACAAATCATTTACACACATGCAAATACTGATGAATAAAGATGAATGGCAAAAAGAATACATTCCTTTAGAAATTGTTAAAGGGGTCATGAATTAAGAAATCACATTTTCCTTGGTCTTTTGACATATAAGAGGTCCTTGTACTATAAAAATATCCTGTTAGTCTCCGAACTGAAAAGTTCCTCATAAGTCTAAAAACAGCTTTTACTGAAACCAAGCTTAGAAAATGAGTCGTTTCAGATTTTGTCACATTACGTCATACTGCGACGAAAGACCGCCTCTGCAGAAGATCAGTGCCTCCTTCTACATCATTGCCTATTTAGCTCCGCCCACTAATTTGTGCATGACATGTAGTAGTAAATACGAGACAGACACAAACACAGGATTACTCCAGCAACAAAACGATAGAGATGCCTTTGAGGATTACAAGACGTTTTGAAATGCCACGTTGTGGAAAAACAGTCTTTGTATTGCCTTCCTTGTGATCCTAACATTGAGAAAGCATTGATGAACTTTATTTATAACAAAGCTCCAATTTTATTGCCGATTCATTTTTAAACAAGACACAGTTCGACACAGGCTTTTCAAAGAGACTGAACATAAAAGATGATGCAGTGCTGACTATATTGGATCCGATGTCGCACCACAAGTGTGAGTAACAGTGTTTTTATCATGTGTCACTATTGCTTTGTCTGTTACAGATCGTTTGATATGTATTGAGTATTTATACTGTAGCGCCGCAGTCATTTGTGACAAAAAGCTTCAGTGATCGACATCTTCTGTGTTGTCATCAGTAGACATTACAGCGTTTCATTTTATTTAAAGGGTTAGTTAATTACTCACCCTCATGTCGTTCTAAACCCGTAAGACTTTCGTTTAACTTCGGAACACAAATTAAGATATTTTTGATGAAATCCGAGATGTTTCTGAACCACACATAGGCAGCAATGTCATTGCACCTTTCAAGACCCAGAAAGGTAGTAAAGACATCATTAAAATAGTCCACGTGACTACAGTGGTTCAATCTTAAAGTTATGAAGTGACGAGAATACTTTTTGTGCTCAAAAACAACAACAAAAATAACAATTTCAACAATTTCTTCTCTTCCCTGTCATTTTCCTCCCATTCTCCTGTTTACATTGTAGACACTGCAGCACTTCCAGGTTCTACATCAGAACGCAGGCTCAGTATTGGCCAACGCTGTTCACGTGAGCAGTACATGCGTGTGATGCTGACGCAAGAGCTGGACAATATTGAGTCAGCGTTCTGACGTAGAACCTGGAAGCGCTGCACTGTATTTACTACGTCAACAGCATAGGAGAATGACATGGAAGAGAAGAAAATGTTGAATAAATCGTTATTTTTGTTTTGTTTTTGCGCACAAAAAGTATTCTCGTTGCTTCATAAAATTAAGGTTGAACCACAAGTCACATGGACTATTTTAACAATGTCTTTAATACCTTTCTGGGCCTTGAAAGGTGCAATGATGTTGCTGCCTATGTGTGGTTCAGATACCTCTCAGATTTCATCAAAAATATCTTAATTTGTGTTCCAAAGATGAACAAAGGTCTTGTGGGTTTGGAACGACATGACAGTGAGTACTTAATGACAGAAATTAAATTTTTGGTTGAACTAACCCTTTAAAACACGACACTGCAAATGACAATTTATACGTTTTTCATTTTATCGTAAAGGATGAACAGTGAATGGTCTATCAGAATGACAGTGTAACAAACAATGGTTGCACTGTTTACACTAAACACCGTAAGTCATCCTTGGTCAATTATAACTGGTAACTCCAAAGACTTACACTTTATTTGCCACAACCAAAACTTATAAAGCATATGTAACATGCATAAATGTTTCACATTGTTGGCAAATGTTTCAACTATGTAATGAGATATTTTTCAACATTGGAAGTTTTCAAAACAGTTCCACACGTGTAATGGTGGGGACATTGACAATTATTTTAATATGAAAAATGGTTACCCAGTCATAGCAGTGGGTGTTTACTTCCAAGTCTTGAATCAAAACAGAGTGTGAAAAACAGGATAGAAAATAGCTTATTACTTCTAAATTAGGATGTTTTTTGATGTAAAAATCTGGATAACATCGTAAGTGGACCTCAGAGAACATTATAAAAAAATGCAGTTCATGACCCCTTTAAAAGTAATCTTACCTGGAAGCGTCGTCACGTACTATCAGTAAAGACATGTGATTTGAAGATGATGCCATGCGAAGAACCTCCACTGCCCTAATAAAACATCACACATATTTCTCAGTTTAGTTGTTTTAATATACTTAAAGCATCTTATAATTTATTGCTGATCAATAAACAGTACACAATACATTACTTTTCATTTGTAACACCTCCTAAATTCATGTTGTTAACATCTAAAATGAGGTCCCCTGCTCGAAGACGCCCTGAAAGACAGAAAGGAACATCATCCATCATTCCCAGAATTTAAGTAAATACATTCATTGGAGATTTTGGGAGAAAGAACATACCGTCCTGTGCCGCCACACCACCTGGCAAAACCCGTTTAATGAAAATACCAAACTCTTCACCACTCTGTTCCCTGTAGCCCCCAATAATCTTCACGCCTTTCAAATTGAGAACAAGATTTTTTGGGATTAATTCTTTAAATGGGGGTGAAAGAACAAAATAAATCAAATTGTGCATCAAATGCCTCAAAAAATGAAGCAGTGTAAACCAGTTTTCCGGGAATATTATAATAAACTGAAAAAAAAAAAAAAAAAAATAGTGCTGTGGTTCTTACCAAGTCCTTTTTTACAGTCTGTGAAATCTAGTCTCTCCACAGCACGGTTGATGCCATGGGGCCCCATTATTGTCCTGAAAAAAAACAAATTATCTTAAATTTAAGTACAAGAGATATTATCATAAAAAACAAGATTTCCAGAGAAATGTTCCAGACTGTTTTTAAAAATACAGATTATCAAATGGATGGTAATAATGCGGTTGACCCTCTGATGCATGAATTATTAAAGCCCAAAGGAAAGAATATTATAACTCCCAATCTTTTCCCCCCAAAATGTTACATATTTAGAGAGTTTCACATCTGTCCATTACAGCAGAAGATAATGGTGCATATTACAGTAAAAAAGGACATCCATATAAAGGAATAAAGGAAATACTAACAATTGTTGGATGTAACAAGCACCTGAATGGATAATGTACTGTAATGGACACATGCTTCAGAGGGTTAAATCACTCATAATATTGAAATATTGGAATGTATGATTTAAAATTGGTCTTACACAATTAGAAGAAAAGGTTCTATAAAGTACCTTAAAGGGTTCTGTCAGACGCTTGCAGAACCTTTTAGCAGTTCCCATCACGGTATCATTTGATGGATTTAGTTTTAATGAATTAATTTTGTTTTAATTCATTTTTAACTTTAGTCAAATTTTATGAATTAAACCTCTTGTAAACATATTTTACCACTAGGAAAAAACTGAAATAACCTCTTAACCATGGAAACATTATACAGTCAAAACATTTCTCCTTACATTGAATTCCTTATTTTAGCATAAAGGGTTCTTTAAGATTGAGTCAAAACATAGGATTTTTATACATTGTTTTTGATTACAGTAAATAAAACAGTGGTTAAAGTAATGGCACATTATCAGGCAAAATAAAAACAATAAATGTAGTTCCAAACGTAGGTTCAGGAGGAGCCTAAACATTCAGTCCTGTCGATCATCATTACGAGCGTATATAAGCAGCAGTCACTGCGTCATCCCAGCGCAATTCTTCCAGCATCCCTCCTCCTCCCCATCTCCTCCTCTATTTCTCTTATTCTCCCTCTACGCAGTACTGTTATAGGGGGGTTTAACTCAGAGCTCAAGCCGAGCCTCGGGTTCGAGCCTCCTTCGAGGACAGCAAGCCAAGTTTGTTTTACCATTAACCTTTCAGACTGAATGGGCAGGCGAACTTGTGAAATGCTTATACAGGAAGTAGGTTACTGTGCTTGGGTTTATATTAAAATCACTCAATCATGTAGGCAAACAATGAAAGTGCCAAATGATAAATCCTTTATAGATAGAGGGTATGCATCCAATCTAATAAACTACAGTCTGATCTCTATTGCATTTAATCTCCATAACAGACTGAAAGCAACAGAATACAATGTTTTGACTTTAACTAGGACACTGAGTGAGATGTTAATAAAGCTTCATTTTATAAAACAAATATCATCATCACATATGTTCTTGTATTTTTTTGTCTACTTTTTAACCCTCATGTTGTTAAAATTTACTTTAAATGTTTATTTTTCATACATACTGTACAACGCTACATATAAAAATATTAATAGTACTTTCAAAATTGACCTATAATTTGCACTTCACATTTGTTATGTAAATCTGACCTCATCAAAACCCAGCATACAGATATTACTGAAGCTTTATCCTTCAGTTTGACTAAGAAGTAAGCATGCGCTCTTTTAAAAAGGCGATTGCTGTTCAGTACAGCAGTGTTGGGTTTGTTTGAGGTCAGTCAGACCCCTGCAAAAACACACTGCAGAAAAATAGAATAAACCAATCAAAGAAGGAAAAAAAAAACTGGACTGGATTGTACATGGTGTACAATATTTAGAAAATCTAAGCATGTGAAAATGCATTGCATTTAATCATACCTGGGGTCACTGAGACCTTAAATGTAATGTAACGTATTTTATAGAAGAGGCGTATTATCAAGTTGACAAGTATAATCAAAGTATGTTTTTGAGCTAATAAAAGGCAAGTTAATATTTATCTTTATATGTTGCATTAGATATGGCAGCATACAAGTTATGATTTAAGAGGGCAAGAAATGTATAAAATAAATATATACAAAAAATATATATATTCTGTATTGGTGTCAAATTTTTCAGCACTCCTTTTTTATACAGTACTAAATGGCAACAAACATATGCATTAGCTAGACTAAACAGTTGATGGTTCAAATCCAGGATTTGTAATCTCATACCAAAGTGCTGTTTTTGTTTTGTTGAGTTCATGTGGCGGTCAGCACTGAACAGGATGACAAGGACAAATGCTTGTGCTCCTTACTAGCGATGTATTTAACCTGATTCCCATCTCTGCAATTAGTTTTCTTAGTTATCTCCTCTGCTGCACTGTAAACAATGCACTTTAATCTCGATCACATTAAGAGCAACAAAGAGAATTAGAATTAAGTTCAGTGTAATGATGATCTGTCTTTTACTGCAACAGGCAGGTTGCGTGTACTTCCATCAAATCTGTATCAAAAAGGTTATGCATGCTTTTGTCCCACACTAACTTCATATAAGCAATTGAAAAGCATTAAGGGAAATAAAAGGATTTGCCTTTAACGAGTCACCCTGAACAAATAAAGGTTCAGATATAGTGCGTGCGATTGTGTTACAAAAGATCCAGCATTAAACTGATCACTTAATTCTACCTAATCTGTCTTACCTTGCTCAAGCCATGTAAGGATATGCACTCAAGTGACTACAGCAAAACCACGCAGGCAGGGTGCATCCTATCCTATCGCTTCCTGCTGGTTCATCACCATGATGATGAACTCTAAATGACTCTAAAATAACAAGTTCCTATGCACAGTAATTGCTGTCAGCTTTTAATAAGCTTTTCAGCACTGAAAGCAATTTTATATGCAGCACAAAATTAGTAAACAGAATATCAGGAAATTCTGAAATGTTCCAACCTAAATGTAATATCCATGCCCATGTTTTAAACACAGATGAACAAGCAGAAACATGAAGGCAACTACATAAGCACGGCAAATGAGGCTATAATAGAAAACAAATAAGCTTTAAAAGCATTAGTATTTGCTTAATCTAAAGTCATTCAGCCAGATAACAACCAGATAATGGCTTTTCTTACCAGTAGAGGAGTGATAGCCCGTCAAAGTGTTCTGCCTCCACTGGGAGCAGTGCCATTGCAGGTCCACAAGCAACTGATGAAGTATTGTAAAGTGTACGTTATCACAGGGTTGGGGAGAGCGGTGGTTCAAATCAGGTCAGTCTCGATGACCGAGAGACAGCAATCTACCCAGACAGTAACAGACACACTCCTACCTATCCACTAATCTGTCCTGATACCCCATAGTCACATGGTTTGCCTCACCTCTCTCTGCGCTGTCACAGCTGATGATGATTCTGCCTCTCCCAAGGCAGGAAGGCTCAAAACTTCACACCGGGCTGTGATGTGGAATGAGGGGACGTGAGTCTGACTGCATGATTTCTGATGCAGGGATACTGAATGACTAGTACTGTGCAGTCTATGTAAAACTGGAAAGAAAAATAAGAAACATAAATTAGATTTGTCCACATAAAAATAGCTATATACATAAACATTATAAAATAATGCAAATAGAAATCCATACAAAAGAAGGTGTTTAAATGACTGAAGGAGAAAAAAAAACAACAACCACGTCTTGTTTTACCACTGACAAATTCCCATTTTAATATGTCACTGAGAATGGTTTGTTTTAAATACTCAAAGATAAAAAAAATAAAAAAAAAAAAAAAAATCAATGATCACACATAGCCTAACCACCATTTTTAAATAATATAATCTTTTAACCATTAAAGGCACAGTATGTAAGTTTCACCGCTAGAGGTCACTTATTCAAAACAATAGCAACGGCATAGCTTGATGATGGCGTAAATGAGCGTGGAATCATGGGAGTTGACACAGCCAATGGAAAGCAATCTGACAGGACTCGGGCAGAAATCATATTCATGGGTGAGCTAATGTATTAAAATTGTATTAACCTTACTGTGGTATGAAGCAGGGCAGGGCCGAGAGCCGGGGACATTTTACGTTGCAGTTTATTATGTTTATATGTCTCATGTCATTTTGTTGTTTATGCATATTTTACGAATAAAGTTACGTTTCACTTTCGGTGGCTGGTACGAGACACTTGCTGCATATTGCAGTAAGCTAGATCAATATTAGAATATCATATTAATAAAAGCTGGATGACTTGTGTTGCTAAATGGCATGCAATTAATTTAAAAATATACTGCATGGTGGAGAAAATGCCGTATTAATGTTACTACAAATAAAGCTCTTTCTGATTATGCTATGTTAGCCACTTGTCTCTGAGGAATGGTTCAAACATGTTACTTGTGGTAAATCAAGAAAACAAGATATGTAGACTAACGTTTTTGAGCTATATAACAATGATTAGCTTTCTGTCAATAGAGGTAAAAACAGTTGCTCACTTGTCTATTAAAACACATTAACTGCGTTTGATTTTGAAGGCTGCATCCTTTGGAGGTTGCATTTAAAGGCCGCATTCGCCATCAAGGTGGTCTCATTTAAGAAAAGTAGGCTAACCGTTAGATTGCAAAGTAAGAACGAAATTACAGTATTTTAAACCTCATGAGGAATAACAGTCAATTTTATTACGGCTACTTTTCTTAAATGAGAGCAACTCAATGACGTATGCAGCGGATATGATGTTATTGACAGGCAATGACATGAACCGTTACACTGGTTAAAATAGCTGATTTCTCTGGATTTAAACATTGTTGGAAACATTTGGGATAACGCAAGTGCTCAAGTCAACAAAATATATAACATTGTTTTAGTGTTTTTTTGATATATTTTAATCCAAAAATCTTTCATATTATGCCTTTAAGGACTTAAAGACCCCCTGTGGAGAAAATCAAGTTTTTAATGTTATTTATATGTCTATGTGGTCTTTTAAATATGCTTTTTAAGACAAACAATGCGCAAATTCATCAGTCAGCACCACTGCTGAGTACCAAAGATCTGTTTTAAAATATATATATGGCTGAATTAAACCAATATTTCCACTTGCCAATGTGTAGCGTTTACTACAGTTGTCCGAGCTAGTGTGACTGAGTGGAGGTGACTAATTTGCATATTCATGGATCCGCGAATATACTAAATATGACGCAAGGGTGTAGTTACATTCAAGCCATTTTAAGGCATGAAGAAATTATTTTCACAGGAAAAAAAAAACTTCTAAATATGTCATTGTGATTATCAAAGATGCGTTTTAAGAGGAGGCGCTTTGTCACAGTCAGTCACAGTGAAACCTTGCTTGCAGTAAAGGCAGAATATGATGAATAATGAAGGCAGAAAATATTTTGCCGACAGTTTTGAATTTTTACTTCATACAATTTTACTTTTGTCAATTAAATGAATCAGATACAAACAACTTTTTCAGGTGGGAAAACTATTTCAAATTATGCATGTTTTTATACATACTGTTCATGTATTTATACCCTATAACCTAAAATTACCCTCAGACTTTTGGGAAAATTAAAACATTGCTGGTTGTTATTATTGCCCCAAATTTCAGAAATACATAAATTCTCTATCGTTTTACTTTCTGGGTTTGCTAATTAAAAATTAAGAAAAACATTTTTAATTAACTTTTAAATATACGTGTTGTTAGACTGTCCAATGTGAGGATAGGATTGGGATTGCATCTTTTCAAACCGCAAACAAGATACTTTTTGATAAGAGATTGACTACGACGCCTTTTGAACTTTTACCACAATTAACTTGGGTACTTAAAACGGTTATTATAATATTTAATATATTTAATATGATAATCACATTTTCACTTAGCAACAAGCAAGTACTGTAGCCCTACCTCAATCTAGGCGGCGTCAGTCAGTTTTCCAGTTTCTGCAGAACCCACCGGAACTATAGCAGTAGCGCCTGTACCCGGGGAACTTGAATCTGTTGCACCAATAGGTTAGTGTTGGATTTGATGTTTTGTAACATGCTTTTGAAGGGTGTACATGTACATAGCTTTATCATTTGAGTCAGGTAAGGCTTTAGCATGTTCTGTATGAAATTCGTTTAAAGCCGTTTTAATTAGATATTTAGTCACGGGGTCATCATATAGAATGGTAATGGCTTGATAACCGGTTTAACCGAATGGAGCATGTTAGCCTGTTCCATTCTGAATTATTTAAGTTGTATTGTAACAGGTCTTTATATTCTGTGTTATTGATTGGCAGTCGGTTTGAATTGTCTTTTAATTTTTTTTAAAAAAATACTTAATTGTTGTTTAGCTTGACAATTAATGTAGTAGCAAATAAAATAATGTATATACTGTAAGTTGTTTCACAATTGATTTCATTATGCTGTAAGTTTGTTTTCATATACACTATCGTTCAAAAGTTTATTGATGGTTTCTCACAAAGGCTGCATTTATTTGATGAAAAATACAGCAAAACAGTAGTATTGTGAAATATTACAAATTAAAATTATATTTTAATATAAATTGGTTAATATAAAATGAAAATGTATTGTATTTATGTGATGGCAAAGCAGAATTTTCAGCATCATTTCTCCAGTCTTCAGTGTCACATGATCCTTCAGAAATCATTCCAATATGCTGATGTGGTGCTCAAGAAACACTTATTATGATTATTAATGTTGAAAACATCTGTGCTGCTTAATATTATGTTAATATTTTGTATATTTTTGTGGAAAACATGAAACTTTTTCAGGATACTTTGATTAATAGAAATTTTAAAAGAACAGGATTCATATGAAAAACAAATATATGTCTTCATTGTATTCATTTCATTGTAAATATTTCATGTGTGTCTTATCATTTTCATTTATTCACATCTAGGTACAAGGCCTTCTTTATTTGAGTTATAGACTGACACACATTCTGTGTAATGTAATCCATCATTATTATTTTAGTGATAATATCTGGCTTTGTTTTGTGTTTTAGGTGAAACACACCTGTCTTGAGGGGATTTTACTTGTAATTCTAGGATTATGCTATTACCATTACTTCTTCGTGGGTGCACTGCTAAGCACTATATACAGCAAGTGCTTTCTAGCACTCGGTTATGCATTGATTGCTGCAACATCAGAGGACTAGCCACATCAAGCGGCCAGCTCTTCTTCAGGAGAACCCCACAGCGATTCCTCAACCAGTCACGAGGAGCTAAAACTCACAAGAGGAAACATCAGAGCCAGGAAGATGACTGGAAGAAAAGGAACAAGACCATCCTGACATACATCGCGGCCGCTGGAGTAGGAATGATTGGCATGTCGTATGCTGCTGTTCCGCTCTACAGACTGTACTGTCAGGTCAGTATTAGATTTATAATCTCAAAGCTATTTTTTGGTGGATTTATTGTATTACAATAACATGTTCCTTTCTTACTTAAGGCAACAGGGCTGGGAGGGGCAGCAGTAGCTGGACATGACACAGAGCAAGTGGAGACAATGAAGCCAATTAGAGAGCGCATTATTAAAGTGACCTTCAATGCAGACACGCACGCCAGCATGCAGTGGAACTTCCGTCCGCAGCAGTCAGAGATTTACGTAAGATTATTTTTTTTGTGAACAACTTTTTAGATTTTAAAATGTGCACATCAATTTTGTTACATGCAACAAACATTTTTACTTTTACAATTCTTAAAAAATGTGAAGTGAGTACACCCCTCACATTTTTGTAAATATTTTACTATATCTTTTCATGTGACAACACTGAAGAAATGACTCTTTGCTACAATGTGAAGTAGTGAGTGTACAGCTTGTATAACAGTGTAAATTTGCTGTCCCCTCAAAATAACTCACACAGCCATTAATGTCTAAACCACTGGCTACAAAAGTGAGTACACCCCTAAATGTCCAAATTGGGCCCAAAGTGTCAATATTTTGTGTGGCCACCATTATTTTCCAGCACTGCCTTAACCCTCTTGAGCATGGAGTTCACCAGAACTTCACAGGTAGCCACTGGAGTCCTTTTCCACTCCTCCATGACGACATCATGGAGCTGGTGGATGTTAGAGACCTTGCGCTCCTCCACCTTCCGTTTGAGGATGCCCCACAAACGCTCAATATGGTTTAGGTCTGGAGACATGCTTGGCCAGTCCATCACCTTTACCCTCAGCTTCTTTAGCAAGGCAGTGGTCATCTTGGAGGTGTGTTTGAGATCGTTATCATGTTGGAATACTGCCCTGCGGCCCAGTCTCCGAAGGGAGGGGATCATGCTCAGCTCATTCATGGTTCCCTCAATGAACTGTAGCTCCCCAGTGCCGGCAGTACTCATGCAGCCCCAGACCATGACACTCCCACCACCATGCTTGACTGTAGGCAAAACACACTTGTCTTTGTACTCCTCACCTGGTTGCTGCCACACACGCTTGATGCCATCTGAACCAAATAAGTTTATCTTGGTCTCATCAGACCACAGGACATGGTTCCAGTAATCCATGTCCTTAGTCTGCTTGTCATTCGGCAAACTGTTTGCGGGCTTTCTTGTGCAGGAGGAAGAGGCTTCCTTCTGGGACGACAGCCATGCAGACCAATTTGATGCAGTGTGCGGCGTATGGTCTGAGCACTGACAGGCTGACCCCCCACCCCTTCAACCTCTGCAGCAATGCTGGCAGCACTCATACGTCTATTTTCCAAACACAACCTCTGGATATGACGCTGAGCATGTGCACTCAACTTCTTTGGTCGACCATGGCGAGGCCTGTTCTGAGTGGAACCTGTCCTGTTAAACCGCTGTATGGTCTTGGCCACCGTGCTGCAGCTCAGTTTCAGGGTCTTGGCAATCTTCTTATAGCCTACACCATCTTTATGTAGAGCAACAATTCTTTTTTTCAGATCCTCAGAGAGTTCTATGCCATGAGGTGCCATGTTGAACTTCCATTGACCAGTATGAGAGAGTGAGAGCGACAACACCAAATTTAACACGCCTGCTCCTCATTCACACCTGAGACCTTGTAACACTAACGAGTCTCATGACACCAGGGAGAGAAAATGGCTAATTGGGCCCAATTTGGACATTTTCACTTAGGGGTGTACTCACTTTTGTGGCCAGCGGTTTAGACATTAATGGCTGTGTGAGTTATTTTGAGGGGACAGCAAATTTACACTGTTATACAAGCTGTACACTCACTTCTTTACATTGTAGCAAAGTGTCATTTCTTCAGTGTTGTCACATGAAAAGGTATAATAAAATATTTACAAAAATGTGAGGGGTGTACTCACTTCTGTAAGATACATATTGAAAGATTGATATATATATATATATATATATATATATATATATATATATATATATCTATATATATATATATATATATATATATATATCAATCAATCTCAATGCTGAAATATCTAAAACGGTTCCAATGATCTGGTTCCAATGATTTCTGAAGTATCGATACACCGATACCAGCTGTGCGTTCTTGCTCTCTCTTTCCGATAGCGAATTTACACACACCCACCTCCCTTCACTCATGGAACTTTTGCAACAAAATATCAAAAAATTATGAGATGATAATAAAAAATCTGTATAGCATTATATATGACAGTTTTCCCCGTGGTATCGAAAATGGTATTGAATATCGATGTTTTTCAAGGTATTGTACCGAAGTTGGAAATTCCAGTATCGTGACAACACTAGTCTATGATAGTGATCAAAATAGACTAAATCACCTTTTGAAAGAAAATTGACTCTTCAAATAAAAATTATATCAATTACATTGTTGCACCAGTAGGTGGCAACAAGTGTCTGTTAAAAATGTATTTTTCATTGAATCATTCATTCAAGAAATCTGTTAAATATTTTTAAATAGACTGCAGCAATTAACATTTTATCAGAAGCTCTAGTAAGCTCTAGTAATAATATGTGTGTGTGTGTATATATACATACAGGAATGAATATTCAAATGGAGTTCCATAATCAACATGTTTTTCATATAATGTCTCTGAAGATGAAGACTAAGTTGATTATTCTATGTTTGAACGTTTTCCCAGGTCGTACCAGGAGAAACTGCGCTGGCTTTTTATAAGGCACGGAACCCCACAGACAAACCAGTGATAGGCATTTCAACATACAATGTTGTACCTTTTGATGCTGGACAATATTTTAATAAGATACAGGTAAATGTGTGATGCATTTAACTAAATTCATAGTAACATTACTATCATGTCTGTAAATTTATGCTACAAATGATTTGTTAAAATTGACATTTGTATGCAGAAATGTGTGGCTATCCATGTACCTTCTTAGCTCACTAAATAGTGTGTTAAATTCTAATACACTGCTTTGTTTTTTCATCAGTGTTTCTGTTTCGAGGAACAGAGGTTAAACCCACACGAGGAGGTAGACATGCCGGTATTCTTCTACATTGATCCAGAGTTTGATGAAGACCCCAGGATGGCACGAGTAGACAATATTATACTCTCATACACCTTTTTTGAAGCCAAGGAAGGACAGCGGTTACCAATCCCTGGTTATAGCTAATTGTGCTTTATTCAGAGACTTTTAATCAGAATTGTCTTCAGGAGATTGTGTTCTGTAATCATTTTGTCTGAATAGTCTGAATCAAATGATTATAACAAAAATGTAACAGCAATCAAGGCTGATCATCTGTCTGTGAATTTTATGATTAAGACAATAAAATATAAGTTCTTATTTTTATACACCTTCAGATACAAGCTATTACCCATTTTGATATCAAACATCTAAACTGTATATGCAACATTGGTGAATTTGTGTCAATATAGTCTTTAGGACACTAGAGGGCAGCATTTGTGCATGTTTATTTTAGTTTGTGTACATGATTCTAAACTTAATTTCACAGGAGTGAAAACAATAACGTGTGTTGTGGCTCTTGTTGGTTATGGTGAAATAATTAATATTACAGGACAGGTAATGTTGCAGCATTAAAAACATTAGTGTGTGCTAGATTTATCTAGATTTGGATATCATACAACTTTAACAGAGGCATGTTATTTATGTAATGCATTTGCTCTCAGTGGACCTCTAGTGAACAATATTGCGCAAGAACATATGCTGAAACATGTTATTTGTTCTTTTTTCAGTTTGGATTATACATAATAATAAAGCAGTCACAAAATGAGATCACAGTTGGTGCAGGAGTCCATAGAGAGGATATATGCAACATAACATGTTATAATAGTGTTAGATATAAGTGTTGGCTGGAGGGTCCTTGTGTTTGTAAAGGTTGAAAACACTGTAGATCAATGAAAAAACATACAAAGGACAGTGGTGATGCAAAATACAATCATGGTAACGTAAATGTATACAAAAGAACTTATAAATATTAATGTATTTGATAGCCTTCTTTATTCTCAAACCTAAATATAGTTATAAAGTACTAAGAGTTTAGAAGACGAGATAAACTACAATAACCTGTCTAGAAACTACAATAATAATATTACGTCATTAAAACACTACGTCATTCTTCGTGCCCCGGAAAACAACAAACCCGAGCACGCGCTTGAAGCGCGCTGGAGCGCTGACGCAGAATCAGCTGAGCCACCGTCCGCGCGACAAAACCTAAATGGGTGAGCTTACGGAGGCTGATCTGCCGTCAGCGCTTATGGGATCAAAACAGCAGATTGGCCACACCCTCTCCAACACAAAATGGGCGTTTACGGGATTTAATGGACGCGCGTTATGTCCAATGAAAGAGTAGAGCTGCCCTAGCAACTCCACACAGGAACCAATCAAGGAAAATCTAAGGATGAACTTACATTTTTCTGTTTAGGGAGGCTGATAGAAGAGGGGGATCGTGCCAGAGAGCTCAATGGACCAGGTTTGCTCGAAATACAAAGATAAAAAACATTAGGAGTGCTTTATTAAGATTAACATTTATTGTACAAGTATAAACAGCCAATTTTAATAGTCACTTGCCTTATGTTACTAATAAACTGTAAAGATATGAGGGTCTTTATTTACCTACTAATGTGACGCAACAGCATCAGTGGATCCACAACCAGAATCTTTGAACAATAGGACAGCTTTAGTGATGAACTGGACATGGAATTTTAAACACAGAAAAGACTAGTGAAGAATACGCAGGTTTGTTTTTTTTAAAAAACAACTATATTGTTCAGTTTTGGTGGTTTGAGATATTTAACACAAGTCCATCAAGGGACAGTACATGATGCACCAGAATGGGTCATCGGGCTGATGTGAAGATGAACCACAGGAGCAGCCCAGCAAAAGCTTATGATTTCCTCCTGAAATTCCTGCTGGTTGGAGACAGTGATGTGGGGAAAGGAGAAATACTGGCCAGTCTACAGGATGGGTCCAGTGAATCACCCTATGGATACAATATGGGTAAGTTATGATCACTGTACTGTACAAATGAGACTAAAGTTGGATGATCTGTGCATTTTTGGATTAATCTATTATCATGGACTCATTGGATTGTAGTTTTTTAAAAACATTTTTTGTCATATATCATGATGTTCAGATTACTTACAATAATGTTACAAAAAAGTCTGAATAAAACTGCCAAGCATCATGTTTACTTCAATTGTTGTAAACCATTTTGTCACCATAAATCTTGTCATTTTAAACAAACTTCACTGAAGTACATCTGTTCTACATTTATTTTAAATGTTTCATTTATTATAATAGTAAATATGCCACATATTTTTAAACATTAAGATCACATTGCTTATCTAGCCCGGCTTGCCCAGCTCTTATTTGCAGCTGAGTAGTAGTTGTTGTAGTTATAAGTGTCTCCCTGTTTTGGAAAACTCTTCCCAGGGGACAAAATCAACTGTAGTGAACCCCCCTATGGGCTTTCACAGCTAAATAACACATTTTCATGCGTCTCTTCTGAAAGACCAACAACGCTCTTTATGTGACACAAGCAAGTGGCTGGTATCACATAACTAACAAATCAAAACATTTTTACACATACGTAATGACCTGCATATCACTTATTAACTCGGCTGCAATCAGCTCTCAGTGTGAAAGTCCTTTAGGTCTGTTGATTCTTAATAATTTCCATATCTTCTCCATAAGGCTATCACAGGTTCAGCCAAAATAGTTTCATAGTTATTTCACCATGCTTGCTTGAACAGGAGAAACAATATGCTTCATGTATGCAATCTTCATTGTCACAGCATTTGGTCAAAGTCCTAGTTCTGATGAATATTTTGAGTCTCATTTTAACAGCTTAGATTACACTGGAGCGATTTAGCGAGTAAATTGACAGCCAACCTCAGGGTTGCCAAGTCTAAACCAGCCCAGCTGCTAATCAAAATTAGCCCAAGTGAAGTTCCAGGGGTTAAAACAAAATCACGTTTTGGCGGGGGTTGCTTCAACCTGTGGACTAAATAAAAAACTTGCGGCAACTGTGTAAAAGTGGCCCAATTCCGTGGAAAAAACGTGGACTTGGCAACACTGGCCAACCTGTTCATTTAGGGTCAGATGTTGACTGAGATCTGGGTGGCTTGCACAGTTGTGTACTCATTTATCCAAGCAGCTGAGGAAGGAATGCCAGCCACTTTTAGAAGAGGGGCAACAGGTTATAGGAACACAAAAAAATCTTTAAAACAAGAGCCTTTAAATAGCCTTTGAATAGCCTATTGCGCTATATCTTGAAGTCAACATGAATTGCTATTCGCAACCCATTTTACTTCTGTAATGTGACATTTCTGAGCATGCAGGACTTTTGTGGATTGTGAAAATCTGACTTTCTAAACCAGAATGAACAGCCTAAGTGATGTCAACAAATAAGCATTTTGATTAATCATTCCAAAAATAAGGTGCATTAATTTAATTAGGGATGCACCGATATGAACATTTTGGCCGATACCGATAACCGATAATTCTTTATATTTGAAAGCCGATAACCGATATATTGGCCGATAAATCTAAATCCAAAAAAGCCATGTCCCAGTCACAAAATTATAATGTTCTCATTATAATTTTATGTTGCTTATATGACAGACTTGCGCTGCACGTTGCACTGTATTTTCATTTTTGAAGTGACTCCAATCATATTTAAAGCAATTCAAAACCATCTTGGCGAACAGTGCGAATCTGAAGCATCTCAGCTGAAGGAAATAATCCATTATTTATCAGCTTTAATATATCGGCCAAATTTTCTTATCGGGCCGATAATGATAACATAAAAAATGAACATACACTACCAGTCAAAAGTTTGGAATCGGTAAGAAGTTTCATCTGCTCACCAAGGCTGCATTTATTTAATTAAAAATACAGTAAAAACAGTAATATTGTGAAATATTATTACAATTTAAAATAACTGTTTTCTGTTTGAATATATTTTATAAAGTAATTTATTCCTGTGATCAAAGCATCATTTCTCCAGTCTTCAGTGTCACATGATCCTTCAGAAATCATTCTAATATGCTGATCTGCTGCTCAAGAAACATTTATTGTGTACAATATTTTTTTTTCAGGATTCTTTGATGAATAGAAAGTTCAAAAGAACAGCATTTATTTGAAATATAATCTTTTGTAACATTATAAATGTCTTTACTGTCACTTTTGATCTATTTAATGCATCCTTGCTGAATAAAAGTATTAATTTCTTTAATTTCTTTTCAAAAAAATAAAAATAAAAATTCTTACTGACCCCAAACTTTTGAACGGTAGTGTATAATGTTACAAAAGCTTTGTATTTCAGATAAATGCTGTTCTTTTGAACTTTCTATTCATCAAGGAATCCTGAAAAAAAAGTACACAACTGTTTTCAACATTGATAATAATCATAAATGTTTCTTGAGCAGCAAATCAGCATATTAGAATGATTTCTGAAGGATCATGTGACACTAAAGACTGGAGTAATGATGCTGAAAATTCAGCTTTGATCACAGGAATAAATTACTTTATTCAAACAGAAAACAGTTATTTTAAATTGTAATAATATTTCACAATATTACTGTTTTTACTGTATTTTTAATTAAATAAAAACAGCCTTGGTGAGCAGACGAAACTTCTTTTAAAAACATTAAAAATCTTAACGATTCCAACACTTTTGACTGGTAGTGTATATCGGCTGATACCAATATGGTGGCCAATATATCGTACATCCCTAGATTTAATAATTCACAACAAGATCAGGGATGTCCATTAAGAAGGTAAATAGGGTCAAGTTTTCATGTTGACTTTAAACTCTAGTTCTAGTTGCTCATTTCTAGCACAACAGTGTTGAAAATTTAATACCCCACCGCAGGCTTGTGAAAGTGACTTCATACTACATTCATTTACATACTCTGTAGAAAAAATATTGTCCCCGTAGGGCCAGTAAACAGCCCAGCCAGGATGCTAATACTTAGAAAACAGATTCCAAGACATTGGGTATGCAAGCAATTAATAGGCCAGTGCAGTTGCTGTTTAGGTTGCTTACCAGATTCAGAACATTTATCTACATCCTATTCTGTCATATTCTATAACTTTTGTATTTATTTTGTATTATAACCTTGGGAGCAACTCACAAAATTCCTTATAAGTGCATACATGTACATGGTCGATAAACTGCATTATGATTCGACAGGGAGAGCTCTTGTCTAATAGCCGTGCCAGCAGAAGTCTCTGTTGGAATTTCTGTTTATAGAGATTATTACTACTGGCCAAAGCTCTTACGTAACTGTGCTCTCTGACTGCTGAGCGAAATGCGGCTGAGGGGAATGAGGATGCAGCCAGGCTTTTCTGGCGATAAAAGAGTGGAACATTCTGATGTTTATCTAAACACTTGCATGAACCTCTCAAGCCATTTGTTTGTTTGAACTATGAAAAGGGAGCGTTGACTCTTTGGTTTTAAAGGAACAGTGACAGTTGAAGCCTTGCAGCTGTTCTTCACCAAGAGAGAAATCAGTTCTGTGCCACTGAAACATTTATCCCACCATCTTATAAATAACATACAGGCTGATGTCTTGCTCAATGTGTTTTAGGTTATGTAACGACTGTGGAGCTTAATCAGGGTAGACGGCGTATTTGATTTTGCACAAATGAAAACGAGGTTGTGAGAGGTAGAAGAACAGTCTATTCTGAATGTTGTATTGTCTTAGATCACATCTAATTTCAAATGATCACCAAATAGGTCTGTTTTTAGTTTATGTTGCATTACCTTCTTGGATTTATACTGACCCCTTGCAGTGTGGATGCAGGATCACACAAAAGCGACTGTTTTCAGATACCAATAGGGATTTATGGGTACCATATTGATTATTGGCCAGCATTAGTTTTAGTTGGTCAATATTTTGGTAATGAATGTTTATTTTTGCATGCTCATTTGCCCTATTTTTACATTTAGACATTTAACACTCACTTAATTTTAAATTTCAAAACACTAATAATTTAATAACACTGTTAAATGTAATCTTTATCAAATCTGAAAAGGTACATTGATTTTTCATACTGTATATTATACTGTTATGATGTAAAAATTCACTTACAATGACTGAGTTTTTAGTATTTTATTTTTAATTTATAAAATTTAGTATAGAATTTTAATATCATCCAATTATTGGTACTGAAATGACTCTAATCTTATGCGGATCTATGTAATTTATTTGTAAACAAATTGTTCAGATGTACACCTTTATACATGGTGTCTTCCCTGACTAAGGTCTATGGGAGTTTAATTATGCTGTTTTAAATTCTGGCCGATCTGTTTGATGTTATTTTCAGGTCAGCCACAACGTCTCCACAGGCCTCAAAGCAGCTTGCAGTATTTTTGGTTTGTGTGTAATTTCATGAATTTAAGTTTCATGGGGATGGATCAGTAAGTGTTAGCATAACTGTTTCTCCCTGAGCTCAAGATTTTGAACACCATTATCCGTGGAGGCTTCATCCTCATCCACTTACTCCCGTTGATCTGGCGTATGTGTCATCCCGTCAGAAAAGGTCTATGGCTCTTTGCTGGTTGTTGTGAGGGAGGTGAGGAGAGGTGCAGAGCAGGGTAATTGCGCGGGGAGACAGAAAGAGTTAGTGTGAAAAAAATCTGTCAGGATGAATCAGAGCTTGCCCACACAAACAGGAAGACTGCATCCTACAGGCAGACATTTTTTACAGGCAGAAAAAAAATGGTACTAGAGAGCTGGTGTTATACAATATTTGTCTAAACAGATCACATTGAATTAAATAATTCACAATAAGCCTTTTATCAAAAGCTTGATAAAAGATTTATTTAGTGGTGGAAAGTATGATGAAGGCACTGATCATGTTTATTTGATGATATTTTTTAAGTATTTATTGCTCAACCAAACCATTTTCATACTTTTACATTTGTACAAAACACATATTTTAAATAAATGCTGTTATTTTGAACTTTCTATTCATCAAAGAATCCTGAAAAAATGTATAAGTTTCCACAAAAATATTAAAACTTTTTTCAACATTGATAATAATACATTTTTCTTGAGCACCAAATCAGCATATCTCTGATCAGCATATTTCTGAAGGATCACATGACACTGAAGACATTGTAATATGACACAATATTACTGTTTTTACTGTATTTTTGATCAAATAAATGCAGCCTTGGTGAGCATAAGAGATGTATGGAAGCTTGTTTCCACTAAATAAAAAATAAAAAAGCAAATTGCAACTCACAATTTGGACTTTTTTTCTAACAATTGTGAGTTTACATCTCACAATTCTGACTTCTTTTCTCAGAATTGTGAGTAAATACAATTAATAAATACAACTATAATGATAATGTCAGAATTGCGAGATATAAAGTCAAAATTGCGACTTATAAACACAATTGCGCGTTACAAACAAAATTGCAATTCTGACTTTTTTCTCGCAATTGTGAGATATAAACTCGTAATTCTGACTTTTCTCAGAATTGAGATATAAACTCACAATGACGAGTTATGAAGTCCGATTCTGCAAATTCTAAAAGTTTCTCACAATTTTATATCTCACAATTCTGACTTAATAACTCACAATTCTGATGTTATAACTCACAATTCTGACTTAATAACTCACAATTCTGACATTGTAACACACAATTCTGACTTAATAACTCACAATTCTGACATTATAACACACAATTCTGACTTTATAACTTGCAGTTGTGTTATAAAGTCAGAATTGCAAGATATAAACTCACAATTCTGAGAAAAAAAAGTCATAATTGCAAGTTTACATCTCACAATTGTTTATTTTTATGATATCAAGCAATTGATATGAAGCAATTGTGAGTTTATATCACACAATACTGACTTTATAACTTGTAATTGCGTAATTCTGAGAAATAAGTTGCAATTATACATTTTTTATGGTGGAAATAAGCTTCCATAGAGACTTTGTCTTTCAGAAACATTTAAAAAATCTCACCGACCCCACAATTTTAAAAGATATAATGAATGTTTCTCTGACCTAATCAGATATTATTTAAAGCATATTAATAGCCTGTTGTATCATGAATAAATAAATCTTCACATTTATTATGTTTTACAGATGTAGTCCCTGCTGTGACTCCAAACAGAACTAATGTATCATTTTTCATGGAGGAACTGATACCTGATACTTCTTTTTTAATGTACAGAACATGAGGGTTACACCTCACCATTAGTGCATACCTTTTGATATGCTGTAATTCGCTAAGAGTGACCTCACAGTTCACAGGGTGACTTGGGATTGTGTTTGGTTCATTTGATTCCATTCTTTAGTGACAGTCATGGTGTTTTGAAATCCTCT
This sequence comes from Hypophthalmichthys nobilis, assembly GCA_037950665.1. NCBI lineage: Eukaryota > Metazoa > Chordata > Actinopteri > Cypriniformes > Xenocyprididae > Hypophthalmichthys > Hypophthalmichthys nobilis. The sequence continues at coordinate 9,628,507 of CM075472.1, forward strand.
TTCTGTCACCTTAATGGAATCTCCCAGTTGTTCCATGTATATTTTTACAGTGTTGGATTTCATTCTCATCTCAGTGGAATGTGTGATGGGCTCTGAAATTCCCTAGGAGAAAAAGCATTCAGAATGCCAGTGTGTATGTGTGTGGAACCTGGAACCCCCATGGAGGTGACACTAAAGCTTTCCAATCTCAGCCCAGGCATCCTCCTCAAGTGTTATGTTCATAACAACAGACAACACTTAATCATAGTTGCTGTCACCCAAATTCAGGATCAAAAGAAGGACACTATAAAATGAAATATTGGTTAAGACTAAAAGAATGTCTTTATTTGAACATAATATGTAAACTCTCTCTGGAACACTCACCGCTTGCATTTCCCATTTGATTTATTAGATTATTAGTGGTATTTGCTCTATTGCTCATACTAGGAATTTGAACAAACCCCTACTTTGTTGTATAATCCATCCTGCACTGTTTATGTTATCGACCTGAATGATACCTCAAATTGCACAGCTTGTTTAAGAGAGATGTTTTTACTTTACTAAGCTATCAGGCTTATGAATTTTGGCAGGCGGACAATTAAATAACTATACGTAGGGACCAGAATATTATTTAGACGGGATCTTTTAACTTGGATAACTAAGTAACTTTGCCCCAAACCCTTTAACTACCACATAACATCATGCCAAAAACCAATCATAAGACATTAGTTGTTGTTTAGCAACACCCTGGCAACCAGTCACAACTAACTAGCATCATGACATTCGCTGTGTCCGAAATTGCATACTGTGTGGGTACTACACTTGTTTTAATAGTGAAGTGTCCATCGAATATGCACTTCAAAATCTTGGCAGATGTAGTAGGTTTTCTGTACTTTCCACCTACTGTTTTTTATATACATACAATGCATTCGTACACACTACTCTGTTGGCAATGACATACTGTTTAGTATACTTTGCATACTGTATAGTAGGGAAGTATTCAATTTCGGGTGCTGCAAATGACTTTTGCATAAACTGAAAATGTCATCATCAAAGTTTTTTTAATTTTTTTTTATTTGGTTATTATTGTAATTAGAAATATTGGTAGCCAATTAACTTATTTTGCCAGTGTTTCTTTTTGGCAGTTGAACATACACTATGGTTCAAAAGTTTGTATCTGGTGAGATTTTTTGTTTTTGAAATAAGTCTCTTATGCACCAACGCTATATTTATAATACAATACAGTAAAAACAGTAATATTGTGAAATATTATTACAATTTAAAATAGCTCTTTTCTATATTAATATATTTTAAAATGTAATTTACTCCTGTAAATGTATTCCTTTTCAGTAGCCAGTCTTCTGTCTACAGTGTCACATGATCCTTCAGAAACCATTCTAATTGGCTAACATTTCTTATTATTATCAATGTTGAAAACAGTTGTGCTGCTTAATATTTTCTGAAAACCTTTTTATCGGGATTCTTTGATGAATAGAACATTCAAAAGTACAGCATTTATTTGAAATAGAAATATTTTTAACATAATAAACATCTTTACTGTCACTTTTAATCAATCTGATGCTTCCTGGCTTAATTTAATTTATTTAAAAAAAAACAAACAAAGATCTTACTCACCCCTTTTAAATGATGGTGTAAAATGAATAATTGAATAACAATTAATCTGTTTAAGGTGAAATGTGATTTTTTTTTTTTTTTCTAGAATTTCTTTCTTCTAGTTTAATGTACTTTATTCTGTTTGTGTAGGAAACCAGTTCGAAAACAGTCACTTTTGCAATTACACTTGACGCTAGTGCTGCATAAATTACACACTTCACCTTTAAGTAATTTTGTTTTTCACTTGTAGGAATTGACTACAAGACAACTACTATACTCCTCGATGGACGGAGAGTCAAGCTCCAGCTTTGGTGAGTAGCATTACATCACAGTTACTTTTCCTGGTAAACTGGAAACCCATGACTGCAGCACCTGACATCTCCTAGAAACACAAGTTGAACTTATAAGTTTCAGCTTGATTTCTTGCTTGAGCATGAAGCATGAAGCTTGAGCATGAAGAGAGATTTAAGTTTTCCCTCTCCATTCCATCATGCCTGTGTACTCTCAATAAGGTATTTTTGGTTTCCAAAATATGAAGTGAACATGCCAAACGTCTGGCTATGCTAATTACAGCGCTCCTCAACAAACTTCCAGTGAAAAATTCAGCCAAGTCCAACCCACTAGCCATGCCTAGAAGTTGTTTATAAATTCTGGCACATTTCAAGAGAACTGAGCTTTTTGCAAAAGTCTGGAATCAATTATTGATAATCTGGCCTTGACAGACGAAGCATTTTAGAGCAAAGTGTTTGTGATACTCCAGTCCTACCCGTTGCAACATGACTGGCACATCTTGGTGCTGCGCTCAGCCCTGGATGGTGAATGATTCATTTCACTGCTCCTACTCAAAGTCTGCTGCCCTGGCACCAACCACAGAAAGCTCCTCATGTCACCAGGCAGAGGGAAAGACAATAGCTACAGACGTATTGAAGAACAGAAGTAAGATGAATGTGTTCTTTGTGATGCAGACCCTCTGTGCTGTGTTGTTTTTGCAGGGACACCTCAGGACAAGGCAGATTCTGCACCATATTCCGCTCATATTCCAGAGGAGCACAGGTATAACAGCAAAAAAACAAAAAAAGATAAAAACACTTTGGAAAAATTGTAAATACAATATTTACAATATTGTAATTGTAAATAAATTCAATTAAAAAAATAAATTATTCAGAATTATTTAATTTAAAATGTAAATAATAAAAAAATATTTTAAATAATTTATAGATTTAAAAATTTTAAAATTATTCTATTTATATTTTTTTATTTAAGTATTGAGTATTTTAAATATACATTTTTAAATTATTTTATTAATAATTATTCATTTAAGAGTTAAATCAAATGTAAATGCATATATATAATAAAATATAATAAATATATAATACATATAAATATAATAAAATATTATATATATATACATATATACATATATATATATACATATATACATATATATATATATATATATATATATATATATATATATATATATATTATTATTATTATTATTATTATTATTTTCAAAATAATTTTTATCAAAATAATTTTACCATTCGTGAGGTTATATGTGAGCCCATTGTATATAATGGACAAATGGACTTTAGGAAATGGGCTTTTGAATATCTCTGAAATCCCAGTGTTCCCAGACAGTTGTTAAACACCACACCCAAAGATCAGCAGTTCCTGTTGAAAGTGTGGTATGCTATAAATCTCAGTGGACTGGTATTGTTGAAATGACATTTCCTTGTTCTGGCAAACACAGATATCCTAATAACAGCAACTCTTGGAGCAATGCCACACTCTTTATTGACATTACATCGTAAACTTCTTTGCAAACAATATTAGTCGCATACAATATGAGATGGTAAATAATACTACTTTTAGTACATTGACTTTGAAAAACGTTTTCTTATCATCTGAGATGAGGTTGAATGTGTTATTTAATTCAAACTTAAAAGCTCAGTCAAAAGTCTATTTTTTCTTACATTTTGAATTGAAAGTGCATTTAAGTTTAATAAAATGTATGTTGTCTATAACTAATACATTTTGTTTCTCACAGGGTGTTATCCTTGTATATGACATCACAAACCGGTGGTCTTTTGATGGCATCGACAGATGGATTAAAGAGATCGATGAGGTAAACTCAGGTCACTCAGATCCAAAAACTACTGTAGTAGATACAGTATTAAGCATGTTAAACCTGAAGAGCATTATGGGTATAAACAGACATGCGGTCATACTAGCGGTTTTGGAATTACATTGAAGATCTGAATAAAACATAAGCTAATCATCTTGAGGAGGTGCTAATATAGATGTGTATCTCCTTAGTTCAGGAAATGTGCTGTTTTATGCAACTCAGTTATGATTATAATTGTTGCAATTATAAATGATAATAACAGAGGCTTTGTAAGTAATCTGTGTCGATAGCAGGGGGCTGATGATGCGCACTGCACACACTTGCTGTGCGAGTTGTTTCAAAATTGCTTTATTATTAAAACGATTGTCTTGACATAAATATGAAACACATCAGGAAACCAGTAATGTCCTGATGAGATTGTTAATGTACCATTGATGTACTTTTTTTATATTTTTTACCCAGCATGCACCAGGTGTTCCCAAGATCCTGGTGGGAAACAGACTTCACCTGGCCTATAAGCGTCAGGTGACCACTGAGCACGCCCAGGCCTTTGCAGAGCGACTAGGTGTCACGTTCTTCGAGGTCAGCCCTCTCTGTAACTTCAACATTACTGAGTCCTTCACTGAGTTGGCCCGAATTGTGCTCATGAGGCATGGTATGGAGCGACTTTGGAGACCCAATAAAGGTAACAAGGCTTCATACAAACAAAATAGATCTTTTGTTTATAATATGGTTTTTATTTACATTCAGACATATATGATATGGTCATTATTCAGCTGTGTCTCAGAAATTCACTTTTGTCACTGTATGAATTTTGTTTTATGTGAATTTCTCACAATTAAGTCCTGGTGCTTGCTAAAGAGGACATCCCAGGTTTTATACATACATCAGCTTTAGAGGTTTGGCTATGTCAACTTCCTGTCCTTTGTTTTTACCAATAGTTGACGTCACACTTACAAAATATGGAAAGTGAAACAATATTTTGTAGTTATCAGATGTATTTAATAGATTTCAAACTGTTTCTTGTAAATAAACATTTCAGGAAAATGTATTTTTTATGTCCTTTGTATCAGGCATCAGGACATTTTATATAATAGGAAGACACTACAGGTTAAAAAAAACAATATTGCTATGAAATACAGTATATTTCTATGAAACTTTTAGCATTCACATTAATATATGTTTTTACATTACAGGTTAGCCCCAAAACATGTTGTTAAACACTAAACAGTATAAGATAAGAACACCATTTTTTGCCCATCTTTGCACATATTATATAGGAAACCAGGAAGTAAAAATCATTCTCTATCATAATATCATACTTAAAGGTATGGTAGGCAATTTCGGAATGGCTAGCAATAGCAAGCTAGCTTTGAATGCATGAGATCAAAGCACATAACATTACAATAATAATGAACATAAACAACTTACAGAGCTCTTACTTGTACCACCTGACTGCTGCAGTTTCATGTCAGTGTTGATAGTGTTGACATAGAAATGCATAAATCTGAGTCTGAGGACGTGAATAGCTTTGAGTAGAATGTCACGGGTTGCCATCTCATAATTACGGTTACGATATGGCGTGAACGCAGCATAAGCTCATTGTTTTATTTAAGGAGGGACTGTAAAAGGCAGCTGCTGTTTTTGGGGCGCTCACTGACTGTCTGTCTACAACTCTGCATAGCGAACGCGCTGATAGCATGTGATGTCTGCGTGAGAAGGGTGCGCGGAGGTATGGAAATACATATGTTGACAGGCAGGTAGGATTCAGACCGAATGCAATGATTGGACTAAGATTTTTTTGGTCCTGAAACTTCCACAGAAGATGTATGTACATTTTTGAATATTTACAGTAAACCACTTTTATTATTGATTGCTATAAGGATGTGAAGAGAGTTTCAACCAGTATAACAAAAATATGTTTATAAAACAAATTGCCTACCCTACCTTTAACATAGTTGAGGAACTCATGGATTAAAGTTCTCCGTCGCTATGACGGATTTCCATTAATTGCAGCGAGTCTACGATGGATTTCCGTCAATAGGTTGTTTGCAATCACGTGGTTCTGGAGATGCGCGAAATTCAGCTGGCGTAAAGAAACAGAATAGAAGACAGAGAGGAAAGTCTGTATTGTAGCGGTTTAGACACTATTGAAAAAGATAGATATAAACAAAAATCACCACATATGTTGGACGTGATCCTTATGTTATAAAGAGGAGCAATTTTTCTTCTGAATTGCATCGAGGCGGTAGATAGAAAGAATGTGAAGCTGCCGTCACAATGTGTTCAGTTCTGGTTTGTTTATATCGCGCTGCCTTTCTGCTAGTGAGTTTAGGGCAGTATTCTTAATTTTGTCGTGATTATGAAAAATGTCACCATTGTAGGTCATTCATGCTGATTCGAGATTTGACTATATGCACGGAGCGTTCTTTAGAACTTCCGCAATAATATAAGCCAGCTGGAAAACTTACCGTGAAATGTCACTTGCTGGTGTGTTGAGCATCAATACTGTAATACTTAGTTTATAATCAGAATTTAGTCACTTAAAGAGTCAGGCGTAGCATTAATTTAGTTATTGTAAGACGACATAAAAAAAAAAAACGTTACCGTGTTCCTCCTCAGCCAAATTCAATTCGACCATCAGTTTTCACACTTTCGTGTGAAAAAAAGCGTCAAAAATTAAATATTTATTGTGCACTTTAGTTAGATTCATTGAATAAAATGTGAGTTTTTACAAGTGTGCCAAAATCATTGATCACAGATGCTGATTACAAAGGGAAAGTGCGGTGCTCGCTTTCTATGTTATTCATTCACATAAAAAGTTATTGTTTTTCATGAGTGATATTTGTGAGTACTTCATACTTCACATTGACAAAATGTATTTTTAAAGCTATTTTATAATGTTTAATATTTGTTCAAAAAGCGAAACTAAGTGAAAAACTATTACAAGAAATGGCTAATATATGTGCGAATAAATGCTACTCTGCTGCCACCTGCTGGTTATAGTGGTAATTAATGTCAAGGTAAATATAATTTTTCATAGATTAAAAATAGGTTTTAAAATATGCAAACTGGCAATATTAAAGCGGTTTAAAACATCTCCCCTTAAAACGCTATTGCTCTCGACTATTTAAATAAAGTGACGGTTAAAGGAATATGACTTGGCCTGAAAAAATTCAGTCAGAAGAATTTTTTTTTCACTTTAATCCATGGAAACTAAGTGAAAGAATTTATTCCTATATGTTTATTTGAAGTTTACTACAGAAATACAACATGTATCTTTTACATTTTTTAAAATACTATGTGTTAAAGAAGAAATTTGATGATTTGTGAATGAAAAAAAAAACAATTTTTGCCTGCTAGTGTCTCGCCTTCTTTTTCTTAGGAGTTCTGACATCTGATACAGGAAATATTATATTATATTATATTATATTATATTAAAATGTTATATTTTTATCTCCAAAAAAAATGAAAATGTTTAAATGAAAAATAATGAAAATTTTTTAACAATTGTTGTAGTATAAATGTCACTTACATGAATGTCAGTTACATTTACAAAATTACATAAATGTAATTAAATCATATAAAAGAGAGAAAAGAATCTCTACAATAGTCAATGTTTTGCAACAACACCATCGTTGTTTTGTGTTCACTCCACTTCCATCAACATCTCCCTATGACTCATTATGTTGGTGAGGTTGGAAATGTTCTCTCAGGGAATTAAACAAGCTTCACCATAAATGCTTCTGACATGAGATGATGCATTAAGGAACGCTGTCATGCGTAGCTTAACGAAGACCTTTTACTAGAGCCTTTTCTGAGAATTACCACATAAGCAACAGCCATACATGTTTTTTTTTCCTTTGACCAATGCTGCAATTATGTATAGGCCAAAGGAACGCTTGAGAAACCTGAAGTATGCAAAGCTTTGAGACTTTATACTGCTCACAGCAGAGACACCCAGTGTTCAAATATCAATGCAACGGCCTGTCGCCCCCACAGCACATTTCTCTTAATAATCATAGCTTTGGTTTATACTAGAAAAATGCCTGTAGGAACAAGGTCAAGCGATATGAAAACATTTACTGAATAAAAGCATCATATGTTTATTTTGACTGGACATTATTTAAAGGCCAAGGAATATGCTAAAACAACTTCTTGTTTCCATTGCATGACTTCATCCTTGTAAGACAAACAGACTCTGAACTGTTTTAAACCATACGATGATAGATCACTTGCTAATCTACATTTGAGTTTTGAATTTGACTAATAAAAAGAAATAAAACATTGATACTTCAGCCATGCATTTTCCATGCTTGTGAACTGAGGATGTTTTTATGGTCCTTAATATGTTGCTTTTAATCAAAACCTGTTCTTTTTTTTTCTCTCTTTTGTCCAGTGTTAAGTCTGCAGGACCTGTGCTGTCGTTCTATCGTTTCCTGCACTCCAGTGCACCTTGTGGACAAACTTCCACTTCCTGTTGCCTTAAAGAGCCATCTGAAGTCCTTCTCCATGGCCAATGGCCTCAACGCCAGGATGATGCACGGAAGTTCCTACTCGGTCATAGCCAGCAGCGCTAAAAAAAGGAACGGAACCAAAAAATCCAAAATCATCTATCCGCCACTGAGCCCATCCCAGAACTGCGCACGGACGAGCTGCAAGATTTCATAGATCAATGCAGCTGCTGTACTTACAACACACACTCACAATGCAATTTAAACAAGGAGCTAGTGTTCAAAGCCACCACAGTCCGTACAATAAATAAGAATGTGCTAGAGAACTGTGGCTCATGAAGTCTTTGATATATTAAGTGTTTGACCAAACTTGTTCACCATGTTGGTTTGTTTAAAACACATCCTCCTGGCCATATCTAATTGTGATTGCTGAACAGAACTACAAGAGAGGATCTGTTTCTAAGTGTTGCCAAGCCTTTATAATGCTCTGCATTGTGTAAATATATGTACAAGTTCTTCTGTCTTGTAAATGTATTGATGGTACTGTATTTTCCTGTGGAGGACTCTTTTTGCTACTGAACTTGGACCAAGCCAGCAGGAGAAACAGACAACTTAACTGTTTTGTGATCACTTTCAAAATGGACTTTACTGACAAGTAATACCAGCTTAATTTTCTTTAATACTCTTATTCAGACACCTTTCAGGGGCTAAGAGAGAAAAGTCAAGGTTGAGACACACAGCTCTTTGTATTGTGTATATAATTTGTTTTGTTTGATACTACATTGTTAGAATTCTTAATTATTGTGATACACTTGATCTGTGACCAATATTGTTATTAAACAATACGTTTATATGGGAAACACACCAAAGACGTGGGAGATTACAATGTGGCCTCATTTGTCACATTGAAAACAATGCTAATATTTCAGATTTACACTGCAAACAAACAGAAATTTCTAACATGCTGTCACATCAGGTTTTAAATAAAGATCAGTGATCAAATCAAGAGGTCATGTTGTCTTTTATCAGCCATATGTCCACTAGAGGGCAATGTTTGCTTTCTTTTAGGTGGTCTTGAAAATATCAAACTGGGTTTGCTACATGTATGATTTAAACTTGTGAACGAGATAGGAGGGATTGGTGAAAAGAAAATGATTTTTCCCCCCAAAAAATAAACTAAGCTTTTAATAACTGAAGTTAGAGTTGAAATAAATCATGTTTGTGACATACATCATGATCAGCAAAATAGTGTAATGTTATACAGTCTAAAGGGGCAAGGCTAGAGGAAGACTTGAAAGTACAAATGAAAAGCTCTCATTTTTTAAGTGTTTTATTAAAAGTTCTTCCATAGAAATGTGTGATATTTGAGCGATAGTTGCCTAAATTGTCCTTTTAGTGTGGGACTACTATTTTAGGAGGTGTCTTTATGTAAAATTGTCCCTCTCCTATATCCTTCCGCGAACGTGTAACGCCATCTCGTGGTCAGAACAGGAGAAATAATTGGATGAAACACGGACAAGGTTAGAAGGACATTTTATGACACTTGTCTTATGTTAACTTGTATAAGTTTTGGGTTTTGTGGCAATACCTTTAAAACCGTGTCTATTTTAACATCCCCCCTCCCCCCACACACGCATTTTCTGATATTGATATATTGTTAATGACAGTTTCGGGGGATTATTTAATGGAAATGGGCCATTTTTTTTTTTTTTTTTTTTTTTTACTGTACTGAAAGGCTTTATAGAAGCTTTATCTATCACTTTAATTGTTAAACAAATCAAGTTCAAAAAAATGTGTGTGTGTGTACGTGTATATATAGTGTACTACATGATACTAATGTTATATTTGACGAATTTTGAAGTTTCATTACATTTTGTTCCTGAAATCCATCCTGAATCCCTTCTGGTGGGATCAGGACCGGATAATCCAGATTTTTTGGAACCCAGTCCTACTTAACAGTTTTGAAAAACGCATACTGATCCAGATCAAAACCAAGACTGGATTACGTGATCTAATTTGATTTCAGAATCCTTTTTTAAAAACATCTAATTTTTAAGATAGCTGAAATCTGATTAAATTTCTTTTGAATAACTGGGCTCTGTACCTGATTTGGAAAGAAGCCAAACTTTAATGGTACACTCAACATTTTTATGCTGAGCCTGCCAACATAAGAAAAAAAAAAAAACCTAGAAAAATATCAATTAAAAGGTTTTAATTTTTTAAATTAGTAATTAGTAACCCACTAACAACAAATATAATACATTTAAATGTTTCTGATAAAAAGTTAAGATATAGTCATGCAAATATGCATCATTTTAAACATTTTTTTTTTTTAAAATGTCTTTCTTTAATGGTGCATCTTTTCCTTTAATTTTATGAATAATCTTGGCTTAAGATATGTAAAATTAATGTGTGGGACTAAACACTAAAGAGTATTTCAAATTGTAGTCCAAGATTCAGATTAGGACTTAATTTCCATAAAATGCAACTGAACGTACTGCAGAGGGCATACTTCACACATCTGTGCACTTAGAACAATATAAAAGAACAGCTTTTCAAACCTGCTGAATACCTGGGGCCAGTTGCAAAAACAGCCACTATGTTAAGACTGTGTCTTAAGAACTAGTGTGACCAACTAGCAGTAATCATTCTTATGTTTCGGATTCAAATAAGGCCAATCTACCTTTTTATGTAACTGATTCAAATTAGACCAATTTTATCTTTGTTCCAAAAGAACCATTTTTAAGAGTGTATGCAACTGACTGTAATTGAAAAAAATATGACTGCTTGGAACTTGTAAGACTTGACCCATTAATTCTATTCTATTTCTATTTATTATTTTATTTATTAAAAAAAAAAAAAAACTTGCTGCATGTACTGTGATAGAGAACTGGGATTTGTCACAGCACTTACATATTGTTGCCCTATTGTTGATTTGATTGCTTCTGTTGTTCTCCTCATTTGTAAGTCGCTTTGGATAAAAGCATCTGCTAAATGATTAAATGTAAATGTAGTCTGCAGTTTATGCAACTGGCACTACTTTGGATCCTGCATGCAACCTTTTTAGAGGAAGAAAAATAAAGAAAGAAATATATATGCCAGCAATATAAAATTATTATGTAAAATGTTGATAGTCTGTCCAGTTATAGTCTTGCCTTGTGGTTGGTTATCTTACATTTAGTGTTGCCTATTTCAAAGGAATTATTAACTTATACATATTGGCCATCGTCACATAGATGCAATGTAATATTCTTCCATTTTTCTTATCCATTTGTCAAAATGTTGTCATACGATATGAGATGTAGTATCGTGGGGGATGGATATGGTATCTTCTGGTGACACTGTCAGACCTGCACATGTATTGGTCATATAACATCATTCTGATATGGAATGATAAGGACACGCCTCTCTTCAAGGCACAGGGTGAATGACCCTGTCACTGTAAGACAAATGGCTGACCCATACAGCTAATAGAAGGTCAAGAACAGGCATGTGCACATGCATATGCTGCTCTTATATAGTGACACATTGGATTAGTGGACCTGTCAGACAGGAGTTATGTTAGGGGTTATAGTGGAGGTGTTTTTTTTTTTTTTTTTTTTCTTCGATGCATGAACAACCAGAAGTTCCCTCTGGACTGGTCAGTTGGCCTTCGGATGTGTCCTGCCTCATAGTAATAAGCTTAAACCGGGTCAGCTCTCAAAAAGGTTGAAAATGTATTAAATTTATGTGCTGAGATTTATGTTTATGTGCTGTATGTTGTGGTATATACATGTTGCAAGGACCCCTCTCACACACATTAGGGACGGGTAATGATTGTTGACTAGACATCCAACAACTGACTATAGTGCCGACAGTGCTTTAGCTGTAAGATTGTTTGCATAGAAAAACCCTATCAGAGATGTCTCTTTATATTTCTAATTTTTAAAGCACAGCTGTTTTACAGCACCATTCAGGCATCTTTAAATGTGGCATCATGACATTTGCTGATTTTAAGTATCTTTCACTATGAGTGTTTCATTTTAGGACATTGCGCAAAGTTGAACATTAAAGGGGATCTATTATGCGTGTGAGCAAAAACACAATGTTTTTGTGCTTGTCCCTTTAAATGCAAATGAGCTGCCTGCTTTCCAAAAGAGGGTGGAGCTTTAACAGCTCACGCTTCGGTTGCTCAACAACAACAATGATGGAGAATCTCACGCGGCCAAAATGACGATTGTCATTAATGATGTTCAGCCTTACATTGTTCAAAGCAGAGTCTGATACTGATGGAGAGACTCAGGAAGAAGTTACAACTTTTAGAATGCAACTGGACATTTCTGAATGGTTAGCAGATAAATTTATGTAGTTGCTGTGGAGTTGTTTCAACTCATTGACTAGCATGTGCCGTCATGTTAATCTTTTGTGCAGAACCCATATGGATGCCCACTATAGCGTACCTGTTTGCCAAACAGAGCCATTCACACCAGGCTAACATTTATGATTGCTATCAAATACTGTGAATGGTCTAATATTTTTTCCAAAATATCGCTCGGACAGAAACGCTCCTTTTTTAGAAATCGAGCTTGCCAGGGTCAACTTGCAGGCTATCCAAGCTAATGATACTCTAAATAGTGTACTGTGCAGCCAACGACAGAAGAGTTAGCATGCTTTGCTTGAAATTTTGCCATGGCGTTAGAACTTGTACACCGTTGTTGCTTACGAAATCAAAATGACGGCGCCGTGGGTGGAAATGTGGAGATTAAGGGGCGGTAATATTATAATAAGATCCCCTTCCTTTGTCACAAGGGGAGCGAAATCTGAGCGGCTCGTTTTTTCGCATGCTTGCTGAGAAAGGCTTGCCAAAACAAAGTTACTGGGTTGTCGTTTTTCACGTTTTCTGGGTTGGTAGATGCACCGGGGACACGATTATAGCACTTAAACATGGAAAAAGATTTTCATGATATGTCCCCTTTAAGTTGAACATACAGACTTCCGTTTTATGAAATTATTAAGAAAATCTATATTTTTACCCAGCCCTAACACAAGAGTGAGTATAATATATAAATATATTTTACTTTATTTTTAATGTTTAATATTGAGAGACCATTTGTGGGTTAATTTTTAAGAGTAAGCACTGTTTTTTTTTTAGCAAAATTGTCTTAACCAATGATATGAGTTTGGGGCGGGACTATCTATTTGTCCAACCAGTTTTAGATGAAGAGGAGTGATCAGGAAACCTGTTTGAAAACACTATAGTGCTGCAGAAATTACATACCTTACCTTTAAGATTTGTCAATTAGTCATTCAGGCTACTCTCTGACAACTGAATTTAGTGAGTATATAGTTTTACACACAATATTGGCAAGGGCAACGACAAAAATCCTAAGTTAACTTTTTATTCATGAACTGCAGTGTTCCATGTATCCACATATTTCCGCTTATCTCGTAACTGCCATGAAAGCTGGAACAGGCCATTATTTTATTAGCTGTGTTCTCACATGTTTTGTTTCATGGATAATATTTGCACCCCAATGAAATATTCATGCATCTCTCTCTTTACTTTAAACGGTGCTCCAGCATAGCTCATGTCAAAAACATAATTTGCCTCCTTTGATAAATATTAGACCCAGTCTTGTGCTGATTATATCAGACAAATTTGCATATCCCTTCACACCAAGCTACATTGTCCAAATGGTCAGATAAGGCATGTCACACCAAACCACGGTGTTTGGATACTATATCTACGTCTGAGAGTGCGGTGAGCCAAAAAACAGACAGATAGTCCACAGGTGTGGCTGCACATATGGAGTCAAATTCATCCCACCTTGCAGACAGCCATCTGGCCAGCACAGAAAGGTCTACTTCAAACGTGATGGTCATTAAGCTTATTCAGTTGTCCATCCCTTTCTTTCCAATCCCTGTGAAAACCTCTGTCTTTGTTAAAATCAGAGTATCAACTCTGTTACAGTTGGCTGTTAATAATTAATTTGCAATTAATTCAGCTGTGTTTTAATGGACTTGTCAAACCACGTTAAGGGCCTATTTTTGGAAACTAGACCACCAGGTAGTACATGTGTACCTAAAGAGTGCAGAACAGTCATGACTATGAAATATTTATAAGGACAAAAGATACATTCATGCTTCTTTTTCCTGTGCAGATCAACCCTACATGTTATTTTATCCCGCTGGGGTCTTTGTTTCTTTACTTCGCAGACCACTTGAAGATGTCGATTTTCCTTTTATCTCCCAGGTGAATACTGCTCTTTCTTTTCCTGTATGTCATCTCAGAGCAGCAATGCAGTGTGTGCAAATTCGTTCAGACAGGATGATCATGAAATATGTTCTTTAGTCTCTAGAGAAGCTGGTTGAATCTGAATTGAGCACTCAAATGAATTTCTCTCTCTCTCTCAGACAGAAGAGCACTTGTGTTGATATGTAAACCTCTTTTTTTTTAAATCTACTATAAGGCAGAGGTTTGTAGAGTGGATATAAAAATAAGCTCCCTGCAAATCTGGAGTGTCCTTCAAAAAATGTAAAGAACAAAACGAAGACACGTCTGTAATAATTGTGCATCTATTAGTTAGCTGTTTCCTACTAATGATGAGAATCAGATAGGATTGGGAAAAAAGAGGTTTGTAGTGCTGTTGTCTGAAGAGGTGTGTGTAATGACTATCATGACTCCCTGGATAGTGATAAGGCTCTATAGCTATATACATTCACATCAAGAATAGTAAATTTAAGTGACTCATTGTCCTTTTTTGTCCTTTATGATTTTCTTTCTTGTCAAATCCAATAGGTGGCAGCAAGATGATTCCACTGAGGATCAGTTGGTTTTCTTGGTGTTGTTTGATTGATGAAAGGTAAAGTTTTTAGGATTTCAGTTTTAGGGAGGCTCAACCCCCTAAAAGAGGATGAAAAATATTTTTTGCCTTACATGTGAGCTTGAATCTTGCTCAATTTTTTTTTTTTTTTTTAAAAGGAGAAGTTTGAGTGCAATAACTTCAGATAACTACTACAGATGCCATTTTCAGCAATCATAGAGAAAGATCACATAATTACAAATTTAAGGGTTAACTGCAGATTTTTAAGGTGTCTGAAATGAAAAAGGGGGAGGTTTAAAGGGATAGTTAACCCAAAAATGAAAATTATCCCATTATTTACTCACCCTCAATCCATCCTAGGTATATATGACTACCTTCTTTCAGACAAACACAATCAGAGTTTGCTCTTCCAAGCTTTATAATGGTAGTGAATGGCGCTCCTAATTTTGATGCCATAAAGTGCATCCATCCATCATAAAAGATATCCACATGGCTCCAGGGGGTTAATAAAGGCCTTCTGAAGTGAAGCAATGGGTGTTTGTAAGAAAAATATCCATATTTAAATATTTTTAAACTAAAATAACTAGCTTCCGGCAGACAGCCTACACAAATCAACTTGCTCCAAAAGCGTAACCTGTGACATGATGCATTGACGAATTGATGAACTCGATTGTGTTCGTCTTAAAGAAGGTAGTCATATACACCTAGGATGGCTTGAGTGTGAGTAAATCATGGGATCATTTTTATTTTTGGGTGAACTATCCCTTTAAGCCCCCTAAGTAGGTTCTAACAGTGCCAATGATTGATAGCACTATTTCAAAAGGCATGAAAGATATAACAGCATATGCATTAGGGCTGTTTTTCATTCAAAAACAAAATACGTTCCCCTGTAGTTGTAGTGCTCATATGTTCATGCATCTTGGAACAACATGAATTATCAAAGACTTGAAATACAGTGCTCAAGTCATATGTTTAGTGTGTGCTTTTTTGAAGCTTAAAGCGAAACTCCATCCAAAAATGATAATTCTGTCATCATTTACTCACCCTAAAGTTGTTCCAACCCTGTGTACATTTCTTTTTACTGTGGAACTCAAAGGAAGATATTTTGAGGATTGTTGGGAACCAGACAACATTGACTTCCACTGTGTGTACAAAAAACACTTGAGACATTTTTCAACATGTCTTCTTTTATGTGCCACAAATAGAAAGAAATTCATACAGTTTTGGTTGAGTAAATGATGACAGAATGTTCATTTTTGGGTGAACTATCCCTTTAGCATCATGTCAAACCTTGTACAACATCATACAAAACACATTTTATGATTTTAGACCAGGACTAGTTTTTGTCTATGTATGTCCTATGTGCATCATTTTTGTCAAATCACATTTTTGACTTGATAAACAATTGCATATGCATACTATAAATGACTTTTCTGGATTTCGGGTTGTCACTGAAATACTATGCTGTCATGTGGAACATTTAAGAGGACCATGAGGAGATTGTATCCAAATGTATACCATATTAAAACCTGTCTAGTCTATTAATATTATTTATAAGATGTTGTCATATGTTAAGTTGCGATCAGAATCGGGACTCTTGATTTCTTATAGTTGCTTCTCAGGGGAGTAGTACAACAAAGTTAACCCTGCTGCACGTTCCCTTCTCATTTTTTGGCTTCTCTTACTAAAGTCTATCTAAAAATAGCCAGCGGCACAGCAAAAAAATATGATATGTCACATTTCATTGATGAAAGATGAAAGATTAGATTTATTTATATGCAAGGCAATATTTTTTATATTTCCACAATGTTGCTATTTTCCACTTTCAGTTCATCTGATGCAGTCTAAATCTGGCAGTTTTCTGCCTTTGGCACGTTAGCTGCTGATGCTAAGACACCTGATGGACAGGCAGCCTCCACCTGAGCCCTAAGGGGACACTTGACCGCACAACATTTTCTTTCCAGGATCTGGCATGGCTACCAGCTGAACCTGGGGAACCTAAAGCATCTGCATTTCAAGTTACACCTCAGAGAAAAACCCACATTTTGACAAGTGACTGAACAGGAGATTGTTACACACATGATCTTTTGTATTTCACAAAACAACTCAATAACCCATTTCACCACAATTACAGTTCAGGCAGCTATTCTACAAGTGTAGGCACTTTGATGAAGCAATTTACTTTATTTAACTCATATAGCTTACTAAATTGCTTTGAACTAAGACCTTTTTCTGTGATATGTTTCTCTCAGACGCTGTCAGGGTGCATCATAGGTGAACAATCAACAGTACTGACATTCAAGAAAAACTTTCACAGACCTACACATACACAATCCGTATATTTCTTTACTGTATCATGACAAGCAATTTAAGATTTATGTAACTAATTGGACAGGACTGAATATCTTGTTTTAAAATGTAAAGAAAATTAGATTGATCTTATGTTTTATATTAAAGAAAAATTAGATGTTATTCAAACCCTTTTAAAACAAAGTTTGGAGATTTTGTTTTAATTCCAATGACATGCTATTCGTCTCTTTTAGTTGATGTTAGAATTGTGACCTGTTGTCTCTTACCTTCTATGTCTTGTTGGTTGTCACATTGACAAACTAGGACAAATTTATATTCTCTTTTTGGAATGGACAACCAGGAGCTTAGTTGAGGAAAGGGACATAAAAAAAGTCATTTTTTTGGGAGAACATTATTTGTTTTATGTGTCTATGGGTTATGAAAAAGTGAGCATATGAGAATGTGACTTTATATCTTGCAGTGGGACTTTATATCTTGCAATTGCAATTTTATTTCTCAGAGTGTGACTTTACTGTAAATCTTACAGTGTAACTTTGTCACAATGTAACTTTATTTCTTCAACTTTATCTAACAATTTCTAGCTCACTTTTTACAGAAATGGGCTTCCAAAAGAACTACTGCTGTCATACACTGCCAGAAAACATTATGCATCAGGTACTATTTGTTTTAGACCTCACTCTGGGGGTCAACTCAACAGATGAGAATGTGTCTTTTTAGTAAATAAGAAAGAGAGAGACAAGAGTGTGTCTTCAGTCAAGTAGTCCTCTGTGTTTCTGTCTCTGTGTCAGTTCTGGCCCTGCTAACATCACCCAAGTCATTACATTAAATGGTGATGTTGACTGAACAGGATCAGTAGTGGTGTGTGAGTGAGTTCTCGATGTTGGATGTATGTCTTCAACGTCGTGTGAATATACAACTGTACATGCTTGTTTAATAGAATTCACAGTCTGTTGTAATGATAACAGTTCGCTCATATCTTGGTCATCAGCCTCAAGCAAGGACTTACTTGACATTAAGGCATCAATGTACTCAAAACATCCCTCACTGTCCTCCAGATCCAGTTCGAATGTGTCTTTCCCTGGTGTCGGCCTGATGACCTTGACGAAGTGAAACAGTTCATCAGCAGGTAAGGTGATTAAGTCTTTCTTGATATCCCACACCAGCCACTTCCTAGCACAATCTGCCATGATGTCACTCTCTGCCATCCCTCTGGACCCTCAACCCTTTACGGACACACTGAAGAGTCCCCATTGGCTAGTACATTTTTTATTTTACTCACCAGACTTTTTAAATGGAATGCAAGAACAATGAAAACGAAAAAAAATTCTACATAAATATAATATAATATATAAATCTATATAATATATAAATCAAACACTATTAAAGTCAAGTAAATAGTCTGTAACAATATATGGTAAAATAATCAAACTACAAGAAATAGCAAAACAAACACAATAGAAAAGATGCCAAATAAATAAACAGTGCTTTTCAGGTAGATCTAATAGTTAAATGTAGATTTGTTACAGAAATTGAATAAAGTAATCAAATGTAAAATAGCACTGCATAGTCTTCACTGTATAAATTAAATATAGATTAATCCTCATAAAAGTTACAAAAGTTATTCAGGGAAGTGATTTTTTGCATTGAGTCTGTTGTTTGATTAACATTAAAAACAAAGACAGCAGCAGGAATATTAGGCTACTGTCACTTTAAGACTAATGCATGGATCCAATATACTGTTACACACGCGTTTACTTTCTCAGCTGTTTACATTCACTTAAGACATAACCAACTATCTTTACTAGGATACTAGCCAAGGCAGGCGTTTTGACATAATTTTGTGTGAAATTGTCCGTTCAAGCCCAAGACGTGAAAGAGAAATCAATTCTGCACAGTATTTGTGTGCTGTCAGATGCGGCTTTCTGGGCATGCTCTCTGGATGTGGGGAGCAGCCACCGGCCTCTAGCCCCACTGCCGCCTGTTTCCAACGGTTCTGAGATGCTTGGATCAGTCTCCTTGTGTCATGTGGAGCTGATCCCGGACGAGCCCCCACAAATCTGTTGCAGACCTCACTCTGGGGGTCAACTCAACAGATGAGAATGCGTCTTAGCAATAAATGAGTGAGAGACAAGAGTTAGTGGTTACATACATGTGAATAAATAGACATATGTAGATAAAAAATGACATTTTTTGTGACCCCAACCAAATGTAGGGTGTGTTTAAATCCATTTGCTACCCTTAAAGGCAGGTCATCATGCATTGTAAGTGGCTTTCAATGTGTCAAATGCAAAAAGTTTGAGCTGGAGCATGTTTAAAGAGTCACACTGGTTTCTCCTCCTGTCAGTATGCCTCATCACCTGGCCTGGACTAAATTAGCACCATGGTATTTATAGTTTCTTAAAAGCTGCCATGTGCACAAAGTGATTTAGACAATTTAGAGAGTTCCTTTTGAGCAGACGGAAAATGAGAGGAGACAGGAGGTCTTTAAAGCTGGGACAAAAAAAGGGAGGGAAAAAAACACATTCTAGTGGTGAAAAAACACATTTGTGTTACATGACAGCATCCCGGCTGATCTTTTTTAAACACGGTAGTAGTATATATTTAGTTTTGCACATGGTGTACAGGTGCAAAAGACATCATGTTTAAAACATGTCAGCAATCAAAGAACCAGAAGCTGTGTGTAGTTTATAGCACTGATTTAACAAGTATATTATTAGTAGTCTACTTCAACTGAAACACCAGGGTTCTGCCATTTAAGGCTGTCATGAATGGGAAAACCAGTTTGATTTTCTCCTGAATTATGGGTTACAGTAGAGATTAGATGTGTAAGTTTGCTCACCGGTGGAAAGTTTAATCTGCAG
Source organism: Hypophthalmichthys nobilis (assembly GCA_037950665.1). Lineage (NCBI taxonomy): Eukaryota > Metazoa > Chordata > Actinopteri > Cypriniformes > Xenocyprididae > Hypophthalmichthys > Hypophthalmichthys nobilis. The sequence continues at coordinate 9,648,656 of CM075472.1, forward strand.
CGTCAGGCGAGCAAAACTCTATTAGATTTTTTTCTTAACTAATGAAATTAAACCAAATCAAATCTTAAAATTAACTTTCCGCTTTCATCTTTCAACTAATTTAAAGTTTAAAATGATCCTTTTCCATTTGGACATTATGTTCTTTAGAAAAAACACAGACTCATCTGTTTTTTGATATGTGATCTTTCCTTGTTACCTACCTAAGCAGCAAGTCCCTTGCAGTTATATTTCTAAAGATATATCTCTTCCGTGACCAATAGATTGAATCTTTTTTAATATACTAACTGTTAAGAAGGAAAGGAAAAAGTTTATTTAACTATTTCTCACTTTCATCTCTGTTCTTTTCTCCTTAGGGTGAATTGCTTATGTTTTATTCCTCATCTGTAAGTCTTTTGTAAAAGTGTCTGCTAAAGAAATCACTGTAAATATCCACATACATGTATCCAAACACACACGTTTCCATGTTTTATGGGGACATTTGCAGACATAATGATTTTATACTGTACAAACTTTCCGTAGACATAATGATTTTTGTACTGTACAAACATTCCATAGACATAATGATTTTTATACTGTACAAACTGTATATTCTATCCCCTCACCCTAACCCTACCCCTAAGCCTACAATGTAAAAAGATATTTTCATGATTTGTTATCACAACATTTTTTCTTTTGTCAAATCAACTTAGATAATTAATGTGGTTCAGATAACATAATATTTTGAGTTTCTGTTGATTAAACCAATCACTCAAATTTTTAATTTCAATGAACTCAAAATTTTAAGGCAACCAGGTAACTTACTTTTTAAGTTACACTGTACCCATCACAAAAAATATATATATATATATTTTAAAAAAATAAGTCATTCTGTTTGATTTACATGGGGTTTACACACACACACAGGGGTCAATACGATTTTTTCTAAATGTTTTTGAAAGAAGTTTCTTATGCTTACTAATGCTGCATTTTATTTGATTTCAAAATATAGTGAAAACAGTAATATTACTAAATATTATTGCAATTTAAAATAACTGTTTTCTGTTTTAATTTATTTTAAAATGTAACTTATTGTGATGAGTTTTCAGCAGCAATTATTCCAGTCTTCAATGTCACATGATCGTACAAAAACCATTCTAATATGCTGATTTGGTGCTTAAGAAACTTTTCTTTTTATACCATGGTCTGTCTGAATACTTTATTCTGATTGGCTGGAAGGTGTGCATTAAAACCGCTACTGAATCGCTACATTATATTAATCAGCAACAAGGGGGTAACATCGCTGTTTTTGAAATAATTAAACTCACAGCTTCATTGTTAGTAGAGAGAGTCGCTGCCCCATACTAACCCCAAACTCTAGAATAGTAGAGTTTACTACATGAATATATAATTTATATTATTATATTTTAATATAAAATCCGCATTGTCCCCATGAAAAAAAAAAACAGCTTGATAAACAAATAAATAATGTCTTTATAAAAATCTAGAAAGATTTGTGAAAAGGTACGTTTAGGATTAGGGAATAGAAAATGTCATTTGTTTAGTATTAAAACAAATAATATGGAAAAACAAACATTTGTGTGGAGAACGTGGATAGATTTGGTAATAGCTGTCTGACAAAACTGCATTCGCAATAACCTTAGATCTGAAGGACAGGCAAGGTTGAAGGATGTGGAGGGACAATTGGAAGTGTCAGAGACAGAGAGAGAGAATCAACAGGACAAGGAAACTTCTCTGAACGACAGGAAAGCTTGAAATGAAAGAGCATTTAAATTACAGCAGGAGGATAATGGCAAAGACGGTGGGAAAGACAGAAGCAGGAGTAATAGAGGTAGAGAGAACAAACACGACAGGACAGGGAAGAAAAGAACAGACATGGTGAAAAGGGACTCAGGATAGAGAGAGAGATAGAGAGAGAGAGAGAATAAAAGCATGAGAGAATGAGGAGGGGGGAGGCAGGATAAATCTGTACAGCATCATGATTAGGTATCAGAAGCTTGTTCTGTGGTCTGGAGAGCAGAAGGCAGATCACATCAAACAGATGAGACGCTCACCACATCTGCTCAACAAACTGGACAAACATCATTTGTGAATTTGTATTTATTCATGTATTTATTCTGGATTGCTTTCATGCTTTTCTCAGCCAACACTACAAGAGCTGCAAACTTTTTGGAAACCGGACTAAATCCAAAAGCGGCACCTGCGGATATAAAAGATTCTGAAGATAAGCAACACATTTTGACTAATTAAGAAGCATCTTCATGGACTTCTCAAAATCAGCAGACTACAACTCCAGAGACGGAAAAGGTCACATACACAGCTCCAATCTTTCATTCGAATCTATTTTAATCAGCTGTGCTCTCTTCCCAGCATCCTTCTCATTTCATCATGATTATTCCCCAAGGTTGGAGAACTAGGTTGATCGCAATGGAGCGGGCGGAGGCTATGGATGAGCGGTTTGATTGAGGATGAAGGGTTAGTCCATGCCAAAAACTCTTTTTTTTTTGACTGACGCACTTTTAAACTTACTTTTTCAGCTTCCAGTTCACACGCTACAGGCATATCACAACTTTAGGCATAGGTAAACAAGATCCATGTGAGATTTATTTTAGATTTATAGAGTAAGACACCACCTCTCGCATTCGCACACCAATCCGTGAGCTCAGGGAGTCACCGCCACGCGGCTCCCCACCTGCTCTCGCACCTTTCCTCAGTCAGAGATCACAACTGCAACTCTCCAGCTGTCTCTCGTCGGCGTCACGAGCCGGCGAAGCTGCTAACAGCTGTTTCTTCTCTTTTTTTGGACACTTGTCTTTCTATTTCTCGCTAATTCCCTCCATCTCTTTCCTCACCGTGTCAGTGTCACCATCTTCAGTTTGACCCTCTTTGCCAGGAAGAGCGAGGGAGAGGGAGAGAAATGCCATCACCACAGCAGGGTCTTCAGCTGGCACACAAGTAGACTCACACAAGTGTTGAGAGAAGGAGAGAGAGACAGTGCGAAAGATAGAAAAGGCCAAAAGGAGGTGAGAGGAAGCAAAGGCGAGAAGAGGAAACAAGAGGAGGCGGAGACGCACAGCTGAAGAATGTACAGCTTGGGGTCGGGCTCGGATGCATCCAGACGGCACAGGTAAGAAAACTCCCTTTCCTTCAATCCACTGTTGACAGCTAATATACAGCTTCGCTCAACCTTTGTGCATGTGTCCATGAAGAGCGGCTTTCCATCTCTGGGTTTTGAGTGCGTGGCAGGGGGAATGCCTGCGGGGCTAAAGCTGCCATAGTTAACAGGTGGAGCGCCGCTCTTTCTTGTGGCTGCTCGCTCGCCGGAGTGCAGAAACAGTCCTCGAAAGCATAACCGGCAGAGTGAATGAGAGTCTGGAGACCTGAATGCTTTCTGACACACATACCTGCACTGGCATTGGGAATGTCAGAGGCGTGCGTATGTCAGCTTACAGTCTGTGTCAGTGACGCTGGACTTGTTTACACACAATTAAAATGGGAGAAGGAGGGGAACTGGGTCATTCATGACAAATTGGGTTAAAAAACACCTGTTTTTAATCTTAAACTCTTTAAATTTATAGTAAAATTATAGCAAAGGTGAGTCAAAGGCTTTTTTTTAAACTCAGTAATCATATTAACATATTATAGATATAAATATATGGTTAACATATTAGCTAACAATTAACTGAAACTGATTAATGAATTAGTTAGTAGTTCAGTTGAATGTAGTAGTTAACTATTAGCTAGTCAGTAACTACTATTTTTTCATACCTCTCAGATAAATACTAAGAACTACTATATACAGGTTCATAATTAATGCGAATAATGTATTGTATGTATTGAATGCATGTAATTAATTCTAAAGTAAAGATCATGTTAACTGGCTAGTAATAACTCAAGTGTTACTACATCCTTCTAAAGGAATTACTAATTATTTAGAACAGTATTCTAAAGTACAAAGCATGATAACTGCATGACCGAAGTCATTGTAAGCTTTTAAGGTTTTTGCAAGGTTTTGTATAGTAATGACTCAAGTGTTACTATATACTTCTAAAGTAATTACTAATTATTTGGAACAGTATTCTAAAGTGAAGATCATGGTAACCCACTAGTAATGACTCAAGTGTTACCAAATCCATCAGAAGGAATTACTATCCAATACCTTACAAAAACCTCAAAAGCTTACAATGACCATCTGAAGGATTTGGTAATACTTGAGTCATTACCAGTGGGTTACCATTATCTTCACTTTAGAATTAATTATACATTATGCATCATTCACATTAATTATTAAACTGTATATAATAGTTCTTAGTAGTCCTCTGGGAGGTATGAAAAAAAATAGTAGTTAATAATTAGCTAATAGTGAACTACCTCATTCAACTAAGCGCTATTACTTAAATAGCAGTTGCTAGAATGTTAATATTGTGGGTTACCCTTTATTTTAAGGTGTTGAGTAATAATAATTAACTAACTACATGTACTTACTATAGGGATAGGGTTAGGATGAGGGTTTGGTTTAGGGTTAATTGCATGTAAATATGCATAATTTATAGTTATTACAACAGTAACTACATGTAACAATGACACTGTAAAATAAAGTGTTACCATATTGCATTAAATATTTGTTCCTGTGTAGTTATTGGTTAATAACGGAACAGTATTCTAAAGTATTACCAAATATATTGGAGATTGGCCAAGGTCAAAGAAGGGAAATTGATTTTCTGGCTGTCTTGATGTTTTTCTGATGATTTATTTTCCTCACAAATGGAATGTGACGTCCAGTAAAGTGTATGTATGACAGTGACAAAACGAGGCTTACCGTTGACATATGTACAGTATATGCATATTTATTTATTCATACATTGCAATTTGTCGTCATAATGCAAAACAGATTAGAAGTGATAGAAAGTGAACAACAGAGTCAAAGTATGTACATTCATAAACATTCTGAGTCATTTATCACTCAAGTATCATTTGTTGGTGTGTGTGGTTTTGTCTCAAGAGAAAACGAGAGCCTACTCGAAAGGTCTGACATGTTATTGTGATTTATTTATTACAGACACTCCGGTCCCTCTTAGCATTCATAAGACTGACCCAGTGATTGTTGCCGAAAAGCACATCCGTTAATGTCCAATCACAACTGTTTGGAGTGTGACTAATACATCACTATTAACATCCGATTCTGTCTGTGCCGCCACACAGGTTACAAATGCTGGCACTGGTGAAACTACCATCTGTATTTCAATGTCATAATCGTTTTTTGTTTTATAGCAGACTCACTGAAACTTGTATGATTATGGCTGAACAGGTGAGATCACAGAGGTTTGAGAAAGTCAGCGGATATGTGATACATGCAGATTTGGGAAACACTAATGTGTGCTCCGACCGTGACATTTCAAGCTCTCTAACCTTGGATGACTGTTAAAAATGTATACAGCATGCATTGGATTTGAGTGGAATACTAAATAAGCATGTGATCTGTTTTTAAAAGAGTTGCTTTATGGCCACACAGACCACGAGTCTTCACTGTAAACAAGTAATATATGCAGTTTCGGTGAACCTGCGTAGCTTTATTTGAGGTTTGTGTAGGCAAGATATGCAACTTAGCTGCTTCCTAAATACTCAGCTCATAATGTTTGTGTGCGTGCGTCTGCGGTCCGTTGAGTTTGTCTCTTAGCGGTTGCTCACACAGTGGTTAAAGCAGCCGGTAACATCTGGACAGGAGGGATTCTGTCGTAACCTTTGTGGCTGCAGCTTAAAAGGGAAACTTGCCATGATCCCACTCTTCTCCTGTGTGATTGAAGACCAATACAAAAGCAAGTGGCTTGTGTCCCACATTACAGAAAGCATCAAAAGCCACGTTGAGACTAGGAATTAGCTTTGCGTGAGTTAACATCACTGAAGTGAGAATGTGCTTGGTATCGTTGCTATAAATAGCTGCAATAGTGTAACTCCAAATGTAATTCAGCTTTAAACTTGCTAACACTCTGGTTTGTGGTGGAATTTTACCTCGGGGACACATACGTCAACAGAACACACAAGATGCTAATTCGGTACTAATATAACACCATCTGGCTACTGTGTATGACAATCCATGTATGGTTTACGGCTCTTTGATTGTCATTTTTGATGGATGCAGATGTCAGTCTAACCAAAAATGCGAACAGTTCAGTTTGTAGTTGAAGCGAAGCCCACTCTACGACTATTTGAAGTTGTGCCGGATGGGACATAAACCTATATTTTTTGTACTCTACTGGATGAGAGCAGATTTTTCTTTTTTTTTTCAGACATTTGAATATTTTCAAATGATTTTTTTATGCAGATGTTTTGCGGTTAGAAAACAAATAGTTCTGTTGTGTCCAAACAAATAGTTTTGATGAATTTCAAAATAGTTTTGCTGCCCATTCTTGTTGTGGAGGTTGTTTATTATTTCTGTTCATTTGACTGCCATTTAAGTTTCAGTTTGGTTTATGGTTTAAACTGAATGGTGGATGTGAAGGTTGTAGTTGTAGAATGTATTAAAAGCCATTGTGCTTTAATCAGCTTCACTCATCAGACGCCGCGTGGACAGCTGGCACCCACAGCTGGTGTTTTACTTTGAAAATATTTCTATCTGCGATTATCTACATGGAAGGTGCAGATTAAATTTTGCGATGAGTCGTGTTTACGTGTAATGCTGTGAATCCAGGGAAGTGCCTTACAGTAACTCAGGCACCCCTGTGCGTTTATCACAGACCTGAACAATCACTATTATAAGTAATATACTTTCTGTCTTTATATTATTTCATAACAGAATGCTGGAAACTTTTTGTTTATATTTACTCAAATGATATGAATAGGACACCAATCCAATCCAGTGATGGCATAAAATAGAATGGATGACAGCTGTTTGTTGTCTGACATTGATGAGCTCTTTCATTTTCTTTCTTTTGTTGATTTGTTTGAAATAAGAACATGCTCTACCTGTGTGATGTGATTGTCCATGGGATCTATGGTCAAAGACATTTCAAAGTGTCCATTTTAAAAGAGATCTGAGGACTTGAAAAGGACATGAGAAGATCACATCAACAGCAGATCTAACAAACTCAAAACGGGAGTGAGAATATATTATCGTGCAGCAGCCTGACTGTGTGTGTGTGTTCCATTTGCTGTCATCAAAGCAAGGCTGCAGGTGTCTCACTTCTGTTCACAGTGTCACGTGCAGCAGGCCAACAAACACACACACTCTGAAGACATCCAATATAGGGGTGTTTCTTCATCTATTGGCACTTATGTCCCAGGGGTTGATTGTTATCAAAACTTACAGATTTCAACTTTTTCCCCCTTTGTTTTAAGGTCAAATTAAAAGTGTCTTGGAAACTTGTCACCAGGCATTCATTTATTTTTGCTACTTTTTAACCGCCCCCTTCTGTCCTAGACCTAGATTTTCGTTTCATGTCTTAAAATATGAAACAATATTATAAAATATGAATTAGGGTGAATAAAATATAAAATATGTATTCAGGGTATTCAGGACACTTTTTGCCATTGAGATGACTTTGAATTCACCCTATTACATTTAATAAAAAGTCAGATAATGTTTTACACTCTAAAAAAATGACGAGCAATATAGTAATTTTTAAACAATAGTTGGGTTAAATAAAACTAATCCGGAAGGTTGGGTCAAACATTTAACCCAACTGCTGGGTCAAAACAACCCAGTCGTGGGGTTTGTCCATATTTAACCTAACTTGGGTTGTTTTTAACCCAGCATTTTTATCATTGAGATATTATTATAGTTTTTATTAATATTTTGAATTTTCCATTTCCATTTTCATTTTAGTTTTTTTTAATGTCTGTATAGTTTTTATTAATTTTTACTTAATAATAATAATAAGCAATTATTTAATAATTTATTAAATAATATTTTTTTTTTACACCAATTAAACTAAAAAGCCTTGGCAACTAGCTGAAATAAAAGTTTATTTTTTAGTTAAAATTTATTTAATAAAATGTTTTTCATGGTTTTAGTTTTAGTTAACTACTGTATAATAACCCTGGATGAAATATGAAAGCAAAGAAAAACTAACGTAACTGTGAACAGAATATTTTAATAGTTTCCAGTCAAATTAAGTGTGAAAATATAATTTATTTAGGATACATAATATTATTTAAATGTTTAAAATGTCTTTTACACTATAGAATGCTATTGCTATTAAACACGATACATCATTTGAGATGTGCTGGAAATGACACTATGGTGGAAATGCTCATGATATCAACTTTTGGACATGGTTAATAGACAAATAAACTAGTAAGAGTTTTCAAAGTGTGTTTTAACAAACTCCACAAGACCAGAAGTGCCTAGTTGAAGAAATAGATGTATATTTTTTAAATGAAAGACACTCTTTTTTTACTCCTCTCTGTCGTGTTCCCTAGAAACTCTCCCAGCTGTTGCTATGTTAACTCCGCTGCTTGGGTAAGTGTGAGGATTTCATTGAGTTACGAGCATACAAATATGCTCATTGATGCTTTGCCAGTATTGAGTGGAGTTTGAACGGTGTCTTTTTAATGAGGATTTTAAAAAAGCAGACAGAGAGGGAAAGAAAGAGAGAGGACAGAGACCATGACGGCTTTAACTCTTTCTGAGTGTCTGGGGTTTCTCATGGCAAGTCTTGTGTTTGGTTTTGTTGCTTTTGCAATTGGAATGCATATTGGAATGCATTCCACTTGTGCAGAAAGTCTTATATTGGGTGAGGAGTGCTGCTAATGAAGTCGGTTGCAAAACAATCATAAAAGAAAGTGATTCCTCACACATTCTTAACTAATTATATACCCTTAACGTAGCAATTAGGTTTATTAGCAGCCAGATGTATTCATGGGAGCATTTTAAGGAACATGATAGCTATCACAATATGAATGTTGCATTTATCATGCATAGTAATTACAGTCCATGGTCCAACAGCTAGCTCTGATAATTTAATAGGCTGCGGTGTCACAGTCGTAAGATGGTGGCATGGATGGATGGGTCTAACCTTTAAGATTCTAATTCAAGTGCATCTCATCAGATTCTGGTTTACTTTGCTGTTGAAAAGAAAGTCCTTGCTCTTTCTTACAAGCCAGTTTAATTTGTGTGTACTGTAACACACTTAGAAGTATAGCGGTAACCCAGTGGTTAAAGTGGTAGCCCAAAGGTTGCTGGTTCGTTTCCAAGTAGCTGCGACCCAGAAAGTGAGATCACTATCATGCTCTATTACCATGGTTACTAGTAATGCACTTGACCCGAGGTCGCTCCAAGGGGCCTGTCCTTGAAATGACTAGACTTTAAGGTCTATATGGTCACTTAAGATTAAGACAAACAACATATGCTATAGACCTGTGCAATGTAAAGATATCAGTGGTTCACAAACTTGCAGTGGTGTGAATTGAAATCGTTAAACAAGCATTCGTCAGGTTTTTTTTTTTTCTCACTAAAGGTGAGCTTTCAATGACCCGCACCATCTGCAGGTTGGGAGATCAGGGACCGGCCCCTGTGAAGTGTTGAGAGCTGAGTTTAGATGTGATTCCCTGCTGGATTCATTGTAAACCTCCCACTCAGCCTGCTAATGGCCTGTTGTGTCACAAAGGCGCATGCACACTGTGATCAGAACACATGCAATCTGAGATTATGAGTGACAGAAATAGACATTCAGACCACGTGAGTGGTTTTTAAACACAGGATTACTATACATTAAAGCACACTTCTTTATTTATGTTACATGAGACAACAATTTTGTGTTGCGTGTAAATTATCTTATCAGTAAGATAAAATAAATTAAAATTAAATAAATTGTTTTGTGTTAAAATTTAAGAATTTAATCAAGATTAATCTCATAATTTAAGAGCAGGTACTGTTTACACATTCAGTTCCTTTTTAACAACAAAAATGTTTTTTTGTTTGTGTAATTATTGACTTGGATTTTGTGTGGATGACACTTGTAGGATATTATATGTGTGTCTGTGCATATAAATAACACTGGACAGAGGTAGATTTACGCAGCTGTGCTTTTTATTTGTCACTCTCGTTCACAACAATGCAATGCTGTGTCCTATTTTCATCTCACAATGAACGCAGAGAAATCAATATTGCAGAATAATCACTGCTGCTTGTCGCTCATTTGCAAGTCACCCCATATTAAAATGTAAATGTACACTGCGGTTCAAAAGGTTTGTAAGATTTTTTTTATGTTTTTGAAAGAAGTCTCTGCAGTTTTCTTATTGATATATTTTAAATTTTACTTTATTCCTGTGATGGCAAAGCTGAATTTTCAGGGTCATTACTCCAGTCTTCAGTGTCACATGATCCTTCAGATATCATTCTGATATGCTTATTTGGTGCTCAAGACACATTTCTTATTATTATCAAAAGGGCTTGTCATTAACCCCCGCCAAATGCGAGAGGATTTCAGCAGTGGTGTGTGACACAGTCACTCCTACTAACCACTTTGATGGGTTGAATTTTATATATAATATATACATTTTTCAATTGTAGTTTTTTAAATAGGCATCTGAAATAATAAATTAAGTGCAATGTAGTGTTGTCAAAAATATTGATTTTTCGATACATATCACTGAAACTCTTCCAATACTGATTTTCTGCAAAATAGATCACGATACCAGCTGCACTTTCTTGCTCTCTCATCTCTCCAACAGCGAGCTGACACACAAACCCACCTCCCCTTACTTACTCGTCTCATCACCTACTCATCTCATTTGCTCTGGATGAATATTGTTGGTGTAACAGGGCTTGAATTTCGGCATGGGATTGCACATATTGCGCATAATTTTACTCATTCCTGCAGATTTCGTACTCAAACCCAAAATGTGCCCCATAAAGCCGCCTCAGTAGTAAACTGAGTTCTTTTTTTGCTGCTTATTGTGCTTAAACTGTCAAATACACACAAAATGATGTCAAAATGCAGGTTTTGGAGAGTATTCTCATAAACACAGTTAGTTATGTTTTAAGTGAATGTAAACAGTTGAGAAAGAAATCGCATGTGTAACAGTATAATGGATCTGTGCATCAGTCTTAAAGTGACAACAGCATAATATACTGTACCTGGTGTCAAATTATAAGATAATATTAAAAATATCTATATGGCAGTTTTTCACCATGGTATCGATGTCAAAATTGTGGCCAGTGAAAATGCTGAGTGGCTAGTAACTTTGGAAAACTACTAGCCACAGTGGCTGGTGAGCAAAAAAACTTAATGTCAAGCCCTGATTATCAATGTTGAAAAAAGTTGTGCTGCTTAATATTTTTGAGGAAACCATGATATATATATATATATATTGTTTTAATTATACCTAAATTATACACACTTAGAGAGAACACAAGTCTGACATTTTACAAACTGGCAAATAATTCTGAAATGCTAAGTGTTTACTCTCTTTATCTCTCTCTCAGGGTCTAGGAGGCTGAAATGGCCACTCCTCAAGGGTGTTGGGGTCCCTCTCTTCAACTCCTCTTCTTCTTTCATCTGTTACTCAATGTAGTGCCTCCCTGCCGGGGACGTCCATTCTTTGGTCCTCCCTCGGTCAACGTGGCTGTGGTTTTCAGTGGTTTGGCTCACCACAGTGAGATCAAAGGCCGCCTGAGTCCAGAAAATTTCCTAGACATGCCCCTGGAAGTGAACCCCATCACCGTGCTGGTGAACGACACTAACCCCAGGGCTTTACTCACACGTCTCTGTCAGACTATGGCAGCAGAGAGCCTCCACGGAGTGGTGTTTGAAGATGACGTGGACTCAGAAGCTGTGGCACAAATCTTAGACTTTATCTCCTCTCAGACGTCCATCCCCATCGTAGGCATCAGTGGAGGTTCTGCAGTTGTCATCCCACATAAAGTAAGTGTTTGAAAAGGTGGAAGTAGTGAATTTTAGGGATCTGTCAGCTGAAAGGAAGAAGGTTTAATAAGAAACTGGAATTTTCTGAGATCACAATCCATTCAACACTTAAGTTGTCCTTGCAACTAGATAAAGAGCCTTTGGATCACTTAAAAATCACATTTTAATTAAGTTAATTTTTTTATTTAACTACAGAAAATTGTATTCACTGGGTTGTATTCATTAAACACAAGCAGAACAAATTTCTATACAAAATTTTCATAAAGCTTTTTAAACATAAAACATGCGCAAAATGGTCACATTAAATTGAATGTGACTGAAAATAATTCATAAAACTTTTCTGCCGTAATTAAATTTTACAAGTAATGTCTGTGTAAATCGTTTGTAAATTTTCACATTGAAATTAATACTTTTATCAGAAAATGTATACAAATTATTTTATTACTTTGTAAATCTATGTAAATCATTTGTAAAACAGAATCATTCATTGTTGCATTCTGACAGTTTACGCACCAAAAAATGAGAATGATTTACACCAAAATGTGTTTTTTTTTTGTTTGTTTCTAAAACTTTTTGAATTAAAATTGTCACTTTGAACTGAATTGCACCAATTTGCCCCCAAAAAATGTGTGATTTACACTGAAATGTATTGTACACATGTACACATATGTAATTAAATGCCGTAATTATATGTACAAAATCAATGTGCGTGCCAGCATAACACTTAAGGTTCAAAAACATTCAATAACATCATTCATGTACATAAACAAGAAATTTATTAGAATTACATCAATGCAACAGAATCCCCTGTGCTTCACTCGGAGTACAGTTAAAACTCAGCATGAAAGAAAAACTTCATATATTTATTTCAAATATCAAATCACGATTTAATCAGGGGTATCTGTAAAGTCATTTCAGGAACGCTGTTCTCACAGCTCTTATTAGACACAGCGAGTCTAAAATAACTGCTGCGAGGTCGACAAACGTTAGCATGTGCATGTGGTTTGTGTGTGTATTTAGAGCCCCCTGCACTGATATGCTATTGAACAGCTGCGTAGAAAAGTGATTTTGTGAGGTGTGAAAATCAATATGTGTTATGATGTATAACCAGCACCCAACAGTTGTGTCCCATTTTCCACTGATTACTGAGGTGTGGATACTTCTGAATAACATCAAGAAATTATATAAAATTACAGCTGTTCAATGCACATTTTAAGGCAACCGCGTATAAGACTTTTATGACTGTAATTTTACATACAGCGTGTGAAGTGAAGGCATTTTGTGTACATCTATTGAACGTCTAATGGCAGCTTAAACTCTGTTTGAATGAAGTAAAAATTACAGTCTTGTCTATTGGAAAAGTTTAAGGAAAAAACACAAAGCAGTCTGAACAGAATTTTTTGGCTTAACTAATCCTTTAATTTGAAAAAGCATTACTAAAAGCATGAGCAGTTGTTTCGCTTTTTCTCTATTAGTGGTGGATACTGTGTGGATTTTGCAGCATCTGATATCTGAAATCCACAAAAGAAAAAAGTACATTTTTTAGACAGTTAAACAATCATTATGCATTTAGACTGGCACAAGATGTATATCTTTAAATGAGAAACACAATAGCCCTTGATTTAATGGGACAGATGAGTATCTTCAATACCAGCTAGAGAGTGGATGACTCCTTCCTGCCCAGCTGTCATTTTCAAATGCCTTTCAGACTTGCACGGTATGCGGAAAAAAGGATGATAAGATGTATAAAGTGGAACAGAAAGCCAAAAATATGCTTTTGTCTCCAATGTCAGATAATTGTGTAAGAACTGGATTAAAATGAAACATTCTGGTAGGGAATAATTTATCAGGAGTTTAACCATAGAGCATGAAATATAAATATCCTGAATAATTTGCCAAAATCTTTTGAACAGCCCAATGACCATGTTCCTATTTTTATTAAAGAGCACTGAGGGAAAACCTAAAAAGAATCTCTTGCATCCTTCATATTTATCATTTCCAAATCTCATTCATGTAATAAAGTTTTAATATTTCGGACAGCACACTATAATACAAAAATTTATTAATTCTGACTTAGACTTCAAAGTAAGGGTTACATATTACATATATGTAACATATTAAATATCAATCAAATTAGAAAAACTGCCACAAAGAAATATTTGCATAAAGCTATAAACCAGATTTCATACCACATTTCCAGATTGTGGATTAGGCGTTTAATCTCCTTTGAGAAATACGTCCATATCATATCATATAAATTTGATGCGATTATACAATTCCTTTTGTATAGGCATTCGGTGGGTGGAGTCAGAGATATGCAACATCCTGTTCTACTTTGTTTGAATCTGGTCATGCTACAGCAAGACAGACCAATGTATATTGCACATGTAAATCCCATGCAATTGAATAAGCTGTTGCTGATTATTTTGTCTGGCTTGAGGGATTGGACTGGAGGTCACAAACATCTGGTATGGGATTTTTTTCATGAATTCCCAGTAGCATGGGACACTGTCAATGGCCAAGTGCCTTCCAAATAAATAAAGTGAGCTTAAAATATCACTTTTGCGCTTGATGTTACAATCGGTGCTGAGCTTCCCTTTTTGTAAGTGGGTGCCAGCTCCAGACAGTGGATAAAGCCTGTATGAAAAAGAACATGGCCTGAAATTTAATGTATTGATTTATTTTGATTTTTTCCCCCCAGAAAATACTAAATAATATTATTATATTTTAAATATAGGTCAGCCAAAAATGACACTTTTGTCATCATTTTCTTTTTCTAAACCTGTATGACATTCTTTCTTTTGCAGAACACTAAAGAAGATATTTGGAAGAATGTTGACTTTCATTGTATGGACAAAAAATACTGAGACATTCTTCAGAATATTGTCTTTTGTGTTCCATTGAAGAAAGTCAAACACGTTTGAAAAGAAAGAGGGTGAGAAAATTACTATATAATAATTTTTGAGTGAACTATACAGTACCTTTAAGGCAGGGTTTCTCAACTCTGGCCCTCGAGGTCTACTTACCTGCAGAGTTTAGCTCCAACCTTGATCAAACTAACCTGCCTATAACTTTCTAGCAGAGATGGTATTACTATTGGGAGATATGAGGCTCCTTGGCTCTACCATTGGAGAAAGCATAACGGCTAACTTGGATCATGTGTGCCTTGATAGCCAATCACATTACAGCACTGAATTTTGTGCAAAGGTCAATCACTGTTTGCGGATACCATAGAAATGACTGAGAAGTTCTGTAAACTGAATTCTGAAACTGAAATTTCTCTTATAAAACAGCATTTTTATGGTTAAACAAATGTTTAATGGCAAACATGTTGAAGATTAGCTGACAGGCTGTCGATTCATTAAATTCTGTTTTCCCGTAATAGCAGTTTATTCAGCATATGAAGCCTCTCCTCCATTGACATCCATTAAAAAAAAAAAAAAATCCTCTGGTCTCCTACCCTGCATACCGCAAAGTTGCAATTTTATTTTGCTAAACATGGAGACTTTCCTTAAAGATGCATCAAGTAATCATAAAGTCCTTGATTAGCTTGTTCAGATGTGTTTAATTAGGGTTGAAGCAAAACTCTGCAGGAAAGTGGACCTCGAGTGCCAGAGTTGAGAACCCCTGGTTTAAGGTCATGTCTGCATAGTTGACTGAGGGTGTGCGTTTCCCTCATGGGACTAAGTTCATGCCCAAAGTGCACATGTAATGCCCATTACCATAGTCCTTGAGGGATCATCTCATTTTACTGCAAATGCAAGTTTTTTTTTCAGAAATAAAGCATGTTTTGACTGCTATGGCATAACTTCGAAATGGTCCTGCCGAGGCTCTTGAGTGCTACTCGCAGGAGAGGTGAGCTGAGTCTGGGTGATTGTATAACTTCTTAAAGAAAGAAAACTGGCAGAGAAGGAGGACCGGTGAGTCCCAGAGCACCTGACATTCACAAGCCCTCTCTCTCTCCAAGAGGTAGCCTACTTTAACCACAGAAGTTATATGAAGGACACCGGATCAGTCTGTCAGGGAAGGGGAAAGCTCTTAGTCAGAGAGGAGTCTTGGGAGAATGTCTCTTGGCTCCTGACACTCCCAGACCTCCACACCCATTTTTCTCACTTTGGAACTTAATTGGACACCACCTCCTCCGGTACCTTTGAGTCATCTCATGCTGTGCGGTGGAAGTAAATGCAGTTGGCAGTGTAGGGCATTAGGACGCTTGCTTGTTTGAAGTTAACTAAGTGCAAGTGAAATTAAAACTGCGCTTATTAGATCATTTTGTTTTTTTACATGCACAACTGTGGCTTGATATTGACACTATGTGATGATTCACACATTTTTATATGCAAATATAATATTGCATAATTTTTTTCAAAGAGCACATCACACCGGCATGATATTGAACAGCTGCATGGATAAACGAGTATTAGGTGTCAAGTGTAAATCTATTCAATAGGATTACAGAAAGAGGAATAATGGTTGAAAGTCAGGCAATAAATCAAGTCTGCTACGCGTGGCTGTGGTACAGATAGGATCAATAGTCTAGTGAATTGTCTTTGCGTTGTAAATCCAATTCTCGTATCTCATACTTTGGAACGTGTTCAAGGTTAATGTTGCTCAGTAATACATGTTATTTCAATGGTATGAGAAAGTCCCATGTACCATGATTGAGTTACAGTGGATCTCCTGTATGTGTGTGCAACCTGTAAAACTGAGTTATGGTTCCCATCAGAAGCTCATTCACTGGTCAATTAAAAACGTACATATACTACACTTCAAAAGTTTGGAGTAGGTGGGATTTTTAGTCTCTTTTGCTTACCAATGCTGCATTTATCTGATCAACAAAAACAAAAAATCAGTAATATTCTGAAATATTTTTACAATTTAAAATAATTGGAGTAAGCCATTATACTCCAGTCTTCAGAGTCATATTCAGAATGCACTATTGGGGAACTACTTTGAATGCGTAGCTTGTGTAGCTACTTCAAAATTGCTGTGAGCAACTCATAATTGAAAGTAGTTAAGCTAGCCTTTTGAAATAGTAGTTACACAACAAGCAACTAACAAAAGTTGCTAACTACATTGAGTGTATTTAATGGGATTTTAAAAATACCTTGTAAAATATATAACTGTATATTATTATAATATGTAAATATTATATATAATATTTAATTTATAACTCAATCACAGCCATATTTGGCTCAAAGGCTCTTGCAGAGACTTGAAATGGTGAATCATTTATTTTTTTGAACTTACTGAATTAGTTTAAAAATTGACTTTAAAACGTCCTCTCGAATAGTTTCACTTTTTAAACAGTTGAGCTATGGGACATTAGTAGACGAGCTAAAGGCAAGTTGCTACTTTTAGTTCTTCCACAACACTGCCGAAATGCTTAAATTACTTTTATTTTTACAGAATATGAAGGTATAGTTTTACATTTTACCTCAGTTATTAGCATGTTAAAGGATTAGTTCACCCAAAAATGAAAATTCTGTCATTAATTACTCACCCTCATGTCATTCCAAACCCATAAGTCCTTTGTTCATCTTCAGAACAGAAATTAAGATATTTTTGATGAAATCTGAGAGCTCCCTGACTCCTCCATAGACAGCAATTTAATTACTACTGTTACCCCTTTTCCACCAAGGCAGTTTGAGTGCTGGTTCGGAGCCAGAGCCTAGTTTCAAATCAGTTCTTTGTCTTTCAACACCCAAAGCACCAGCTCTGAACCAGGAAAAGTGGTTCGTAAGTAGCTTGCGTCAGGGGCTGGGGGCGGGGTTACCGTGACCAACAAGAAACTTGTGACTGCTATTTTTTGAAATAGCAGCTAATCGAGCTAATAGCAGCTTGATTGTAATATCTGTCTACATGTATGGCGAGCTGTGTTTGGATGCCCATGTAGGTTCGCAAAGCCATGAGCATCAATAGTAGCGATTGTTGATGGAAGGCTTGTTCGAGATATATCGGAGCTGTGCGGATTGATCGGCGGGTGACATCGGAGTGCCGCGGGTCCACGGGAGCGTTTGTAGAGCATACGACTCCTTGTGCTTTTGGATCGTTCTCGCACTACTTTGATGTCATATGGCGATCGATCTGTGAGAAGCCGATGCATCTCGAACAAGCTTGGTGCGTTTGTGTTTGGCACTGCCACGTTAGCTTTGCTGTGAAATATGAGACGTATACAGTGACGTAAGACCTGGCTCTGTGCTGGCTCTCTAGCCCGTGGAAAGAAGGCTCGTCAGTTGAACCAACTCCGAACTGGCACTAGCACTAGCTCTGAACTAGCACCTGGTTCATGCTGGTGGAAAAGGGGTATGTCAAGGCCAAGAAAGGTACTAAAGACCTCATTAAAATAGTCCACGTGACTGCAGTAGTTCAATCTTAATTTTATGAAGCATTTTATTTTTATTTTTTTTTTCATTGTGAACTATTTTAACACTGTCTTTAATACCTTTCTGGGCCTTGACAGTGGTAATTAAATTGCTCATAAATTGCTCTCAGATTTCATCAAAAATATCTTAATTTGTGTTCCGAAGATGAGCGAAGGTTTGGAATGACACGAGGGTGAGTAATTAATGACAGAATTTTCATTTCTGGGTGAACTAACCCTTTAATTGTAACATGTCTTCAGGTTTGGTTATTTTGGTAGGTCTATTCCTTGGTATGTTTGCATATATCTCATAACACGTCTTAGTGTCCTTAAATAATAACTTTATGGTACCCACATGAATTATTGTAGTTCCTTTATCCTCTGTCTTGATTCTGCAGGCTGAAGGCTCTACCTTTCTCCAGATGGGAGCTTCTATAGAGCAGCAAATAAATGCAATGTTCAAAGTGATGGAGGAGTACAACTGGGGTAACTTTGTGGTGATCACCAGTTTGTATCCTGGCTATGAGACCTTTGTGGACTACATTCGCTCCTTCACGGACACCAGTTACTTCCTGTGGGAGCTGCATGATGTGCTGAGCTTTGAGATGTCCGTGGGGGCCAATGACATCCGCACACGTAGACTTCTACAGCAGGTGGACTCGCAGGTATATCTAGTGTACTGTTCCCATGAGGAGGCGCAGTACTTGTTCAGGATGGCCTCTGATGTGGGGCTTCTGGGGCCTGGATACATCTGGGTCATCCCCAGTCTGGCTGTGGGGAACCCTGAAGTGTCCCCTCCTGACAGTTTCCCAGTGGGCGTCATCAGTATTATCACAGACCGCTGGAGGAAAACACTGCGCCAGAGGGTTCGGGAAGGAGTGGCAGTCATAGTAAAAGGGGTGTACAGTTTCCACAAGTACAGAGGATTCATTCCCGAGGGTCACAGTGACTGCAATAGTCCTGCCAAAACATATGCCAACAATTCTCTCTTCAGGTAAGACTTTTTCAGATTGCTAAGTTTAGTAAAGGTATTTTTGAAAAGCACCTTTAGATTGTTGGTTAAAAAAAGGATTTAAAACCCATGTCTTCCCTTGTGAAAAATAAGTACACTTTAGCATATAAAAGAGAACTTATTACAGAAATAATGTACTTTAAAAGAATATACTTGAGTGTGAACAGAATGTATTGGTTTTGGACACTTAATTGCATGTTAATTGCAATAAATGAAAATGTATTATAGTTTAAATTTATAATATTATAGTTTAAATGCAGTTAGCTGGACTTTAGAGTGCTTAGGTAGGACTTGAGTACATCTTTATACGTAATTTCATAATTACTTCTCTTGAAATATGGTATTTTATACATTTCTAATGATGAAGTTTGAGTTGTCATTGACTTTGTCATGCACTTTGTACTTAATTGTGTTTAAAAAGTCATGAAAGTGTATTCTTTTTTTGGACCTTATATTATTGTGGTCATTTTTGTGGTTTATTGATCTTTATCAATATCATGTCCTAAAAAGGAAAAGGAAAAATTATATCATAGACATCCCTTTGGAATATCTGGAGTTCTCTGACTGCCAGTGATTTTTTTTATGAAGCTGTCATATATTTAGTCCTCCCTTGGCCAGCATTGCCCTATTTTTTTTGTCAAACGCGTTGATCACATCAAATTCAACAGGAAAGTGTGGGCGACAAATTTACAAATCCTCAAAATCCTGACAATTTTAATTCTCACAGCTTAGTTGGCCGCTGGAGATTTCATCATAAAAAGCTTTCCAGACAAAACATTGCATTCTTGTTCTTTTTATTGTGGTCTTTCTCCCTTGTAATGAGACTGGGAGATTCTCTAGATTTCCTTGTTAAATCTGCCGTTCACCTGGGAGTCACCGTCCTCATTAAATAGTGTTCCAATTGCCTCTCCGAGCTTTCTGTGATCAAGCGTATCAGAGACACATGAGTGACTGGGTTCTCCATCCGGAATGTTCCCAGGCTTTGGTGCTGTTCAGGTGTCTGCCCGTTTCTCTGGGATAAAAAGAAACGTCTGTCGGAAGACAGTTTATAAATCTTTAAAGAACTGGCTTTTCAGACATGTGACTAGTTGGGCAGTATCAAAGGATTCATCAGGCGGCAAGTTTTCCTTGGAAAAACGTTATATTAGTAGGATGGTCTGAGTTGACATGGTGCGATGGGTAGAGGAATGAATGAAAATGACATACTTGCTCACAGTCATGTTATTTCATGTATCTTGACATGGTTTTCAATACATGACAAAAACTGACAACGAAAAAAGGGCAACAAACTCAAGAACCACTGTTGCATGTTGTGAACAGTGAGTTGAACTAGAGAACCGGATCATTGAATGAATTTATCTTTACAATGAATTGATCACAAAACTGACTGATTCATTCATGAATCAGAGTTCAACTCAGTGACTCAATGATCAGATCTCAGCAGTTGTCAGAGGGATGATATTCACCGATAATCTTTCTCAAAGGAAGATTATTGGTGATTAATCTTACATTTCCATCTGTTTGTCATGTATTGTTGAATGGACTACTTTTATGGTGTTTATTTTTGTAATTTTTCATATTTTCAGACTAGTGAACTTTACACTGCCATTGTATGAAAAAGATCTGTGTGAAGATCAATTTTTGTTTTTTACAGACATAGTCATTTGAAATGACATGAGGGTAAATAAATGGTAACATGATTTTCATTTTTGCAGGGACTATTGCTGTAAAATTTATTTAAAATCATATTTGTGCATATTTGTCTAATATAATGCATTCACTTGCATAACTGAGATTGAATAGTTCTAGATATACATCTCAGAGAAGGTGTATAAGATGGATATAGAGTGTGTATTTGAGTTCCTCTGAAGATTTTGTTGTTGATAGTTGTTAGTCATGTCATGATTTTAGCCATTATGAATTATCAATGATGTCTGTATAATGCTAACTGCTGCTGCATTTTGCATCAGTAAAATTGAATGACAGTATTAAATCCTGCCTCATGTTCTGCTCCACCAGTGGCTGGTTCTATAAGTGAACAATTCGTTTAGCAAAAATGTTCAGGTCTATGAGACAAAGAGGATTAAAAGAGAGAGAATGAATACTGTAAATGTATTAGAGTCTGTACGCTCTGATTTATATTCATTTGACTCGGTGGGGGAAAAAAACTATAGGCTTGTATTTGAAATGTCCTCCTTTCTCTGCCTAATAGTCTTCTGTCTCATTTCAGAGATGGATAAAATCCAGGCAATTGTACAATCACTTAAAATTCAAATCTACTTTTTTTTGGTTTACTAATTTAAAGCTACTGATTTGTTCTACAGTCATATGCTGAATGTGTCATGGGAGCATAAGGACCTCTCCTTCAACACTGACGGCTATCTCACTAATCCTTCCATGGTGATCATTGCTTTGGATCGAGAAGGACACTGGGACAAGGTTAGTATTATTATTAGAAGTAACAATAATAATGTTGAAACATTTCAGACTTCACCACACAAAGCTGGAAGAGTTTCCTAGTTACAGTTTCCTAAAGTGTTTTATCTATTCATAATAGAAGTAAGTGGTTGGAAGTCATATCCGTCTATTTCTGGAACACCTATTAGAGTAACAACACTACAGATAATATAAAGATTCAATAATTTCAAGTGACTACATTGTACTGTAGTGGCACTGGGTGTTAGAGCATAGCGCTAGTGATGCCAAGATTATGAATTTGAATGCCAGGGAATACACAACTTATTTTGGGGGATGCATAAATAAGATTTAATATTGTGTATTCCCTGGCAAATAAACTAGCAGAATTAGAGTACCACAGAAGTCTTAAATATATATAGTTCTAATTTTATACATTGTAATACCATATCATTCTTATTATGTACAATTTTATTACATTTTTGCCATTTATTATAAGATATTGGCAGCTATGTTACTGATAGGTTGGACCATTTCAATAACTTTGTCTTTTTAGCTTTTATTAATCACAGATTTTCAGTTTAATACAAGAAGAATCAGAAAATTCTGCCTCACAAGCTCCTCCAACGCTGGGCATTTATTACCGTCCACACTAGGTCATGATGCAATTACACTTGGCTTTTGGAAACGGTTCTTTCTTCCTCACATGGCCAGCTCTCCAGCACTTTGGCCTCTGTGATAGGGACATGTGTAGGCCGCCTGGCAATGTGTGAACACCACCTGACTACAAAAAGAGATTAGAGGAATAAACAGAGATCAAACTGACATCGAAATTTACATCCGGTCATCACGCCCTCCTCTAGGTGGATTAGAGGATACGGATATTAGAGGATGTGTGTTGTCATCTAAAGCTGCAATAAAAAATAAAAAAAATCACCGGGTAAATGCACTCAGATTCTCAGTCCGGTTGATGGCTAGTAGATGACAACTAAATTGAAAGAGCTTTTGTAACCTCGTTTTGAAAGTAGGGTGTAAATGTTTTTCAGGGTCTGGATTCACTAAATTTTTGTGCCACTTATCTGTGGCATTTCAACAATCCAGAGGCTAAATGTGCTGCAATTTAAATGAAATATTTAAATTAGGTAACTGTCATTCTTTTTTAGCTCAAACAAGCCTCTTTTCTATGTAAATTAGGCTCATTATACATTGTGTCTTATTCACAAAAATCATTGCTTTTTGCCAAGCAGAATTAGCAGTGTGCTGTTAAGAGTCATTTGTGTGAATTTAATTTAAAAGAGATGTTTGAGTACATTTTCTATTGATCATGACAGCAGTAATTCATCAAATGACGATCAAATGATGGAGAAAACCATTATAATTGGGCATATATCCAACCACACTGTGTCGACGTGCACTTTTGTGCATTTAAATAGTTGAATCGGGTGTCTGGATCATACTGGTGGAGCAATACTGTGCAGTTCCAGCATAGTATGCTTGCTTTTGCGAGTCTGCTCTATTTAGCGTGACATGCAAATAGTGTTTTTGCAGGTGCGTTTGCTGATTTGCATAAATCCTTTAGTAAATTAGGCACTGAAACAATGCAGACAGTGTGTGCAAATAAACTGTGCAATTAGTGGGAGTAATTCGTACTCTTTATAACAAGTACATGACAAGTAGATTTTACTTGTGAAGGAGCCGCAAAGAGCTTGTGTTATTTTTGAAAAGTTTTGATCGATTTCTGTTCTTTTAAATTCAGTCTTTAGATTTAACTCCTGCCTCTGGCCTTCATGGCTCACCTGACCCCCCTCTGTGTGACATAACAGTTTATCTATATCTGGTCACCTTGCTCTGTAGCCCCTCTCACGCTCCCATTGACACTCTCTGCACCACCTCACTTTCCCATGCTGTGCACACCCTGCTCATGTTGTGTGTTGAAGTCATTAGCGAGATGAATCATTGCTTCTTCTTTTTTTTAAAGTACAGGCATACTGACAGCACAGAGACTGTTTTTCTCTGCTGGTACCATGATAGTATCTACAAGACAGACAAAGCCCAAATGACGCAGATCATCTGAGAAAAACACTATAGAAAAAAACATCTTTGTGCATCTGTGCTATTAGTGTGTGATTTTGAAGGAAAGTAAGGAAATTGGTTTTGCTTCAGGACCCAGATATTTTGCATTAGATATCAAGTGGCGACCTGAAACAGTATGAAACCTATTTATTGTTCAAAAGTAAACAAAAACAATGGCATCTTCTGAGAAATCTGCCTGATTTGGCTAGCTTCTGTCAAATATGTTGAGTTTGATAGAACACTCTGCCTTTGACTTCAACAAATACAAAGTTCTGTCATGAAACTCTAGATAGCACAGGTCCTTAACTCAATATGCTTATAATCACCAGTGTTGGGGGTAATGCATTACAAGTAACATGAGTTACGTAATCAGATTACTTTTTCAAGTAACTAGTAAAGTAACATTACTTTTTCACTTTACAACAAAATATCTAAGTTACTTTTTCAAATACAGTTTCTCACAGAAGTGAGTACACCCCTCACATTTTTGTAAATATTTTATTATATCTTTTCATGTGACAACACTGAAGAAATGGCACTTTGCTATACAATGTAGTGAGTGTACAGCTTGTATAACAGTGCAAATTTGCTGTCCCCTCAAAATAACTCAACACACAGCCATTAATGTTTAAACCGCTGACCACAAAAGTGAGTACACCCCTAAGTGAAAATGTCCAAATTGGGCCCAATTAGCCATTTTCTCTCCCCGGTGTCATGTGACTCATTAGTGTTACAAGGTCTCAGGTGTGAATGGGGAGCAGGCGTGTTAAATTTGGTGATATCACTCTCACTCTCTCATACTGGTCACTGGAAGTTCAACATGGCACCTCATGGCAAAGAACTCTCTGAGGATCTGAAAAAAAGAATTGTTGCTCTACATAAAGATGGTGTAGGCTATAAGAAGATTGCCAAGACCCTGAAACTGAGCTGCAGCACGGTGGCCAAGACCATACAGAGGTTTAACAGGACAGGTTCCACTCAGAACAGGCCATTTGGTCGCCATGGTCGACCAAATAAGTTGAGTGCACATGCTCAGCGTCATATCCAGAGGTTGTGTTTGGGAAATAGACGTATGAGTGCTGCCAGCATTGCTGCAGAGGTTGAAGGGGTGGGGGGTCAGCCTGTCAGTGCTCAGACCATACGCCGCACACTGCATCAAATTGGTCTGCATGGCTGTCGTCCCAGAAGGAAGCGTCTTCTAAAGATGATGCACAAGAAAGCCCGCAAACAGTTTGCTGAAGACAAGCAGACTAAGGACGTGGATTACTGGAACCATGTCCTGTGGTCTGATGGGACCAAGATAAACTTATTTGGTTCAGATGGTGTCAAGCGTGTGTGGCAGCAACCAGGTGAGGAGTACAAAGACAAGTGTGTCTTGCCTACAGTCAAGCATGGTGGTGGGAGTGGTGCCGGCACTGGGGAACTACAGTTCATTGAGGGAACCATGAATGAGCAAAGCATGATCCCCTCCCTTCGGAGACTGGGCCGCAGGGCAGTATTCCAACATGATAACGATCTCAAACACACCTCCAAGACGACCACTGCCTTGCTAAAGAAGCTGAGGGTAAAGGTGATGGACTGGCCAAGCATGTCTCCAGACCTAAACACTATTGAGCATCTGTGGGGCATCCTCAAACGAAAGGAGGAGTGCAAGGTCTCTAACATCCACCAGCTCCGTGATGTCGTCATGGAGGAGTAGAAGAGGACTCCAGTGGCAACCTGTGAAGCTCTGGTGAACTCCATGCCCAAGAGGGTTAAGGCAGTGGTGGAAAATAATGGTGGCCACACAAAATATTGACACTTTGGACCCAATTTGGACATTTTCACTTAGGGGTGTACTCACTTTTGTGGCCAGCGGTTTAGACATTAATGGCTGTGTGTTGAGTTATTTTGAGGGTACAGAAAATTTACACTGTTATACAAGCTGCACACTCACTACTTTACATTGTAGCAAAGTGTCATTTCTTCAGTGTTGTCACATGAAAAGATATAATAAAATATTTACAAAAATGTGAGGGGTGTACTCACTTCTGTGAGATACTGTAAGTAACGCAAGTTACTTTTTCACATTTATTGACTGACCACTCTCCTGTCCCCATGGAGAAATTAAGTGCAGAGGTGTTGTGTTCAGTGTGTAAACATGGCGGTTATTGTAGTTCTAGACTAAATGTGAACATGCATTTACTCATCTCTCTTGCACGAAAACATTCAGTATTCCTCAAAATGAATAATAACAGTGAAATGCAATCTCAGAATTTTACGCAAACCTGTAATAACTATTTTAAATTACACAAATATACTTTATGTATTTATTCTCACTTTATTAACCATTGTCTTTGCTGCTGACCGTCAATGATCTAATTAAATAATACTAATAAGCAAAAATTACTTTATATTATATTTAGAAATAAGAGTGTTGAACATCCTTCTGCTGTATCCTATTCTTTAATTCAGAATGGCATCACAGTTGAAAGGTTTGTTTGAGCTGCGCCCTCTACTGTACAGGCGTAAATATGCATTTCCTTCAGACTGAGGCTTATTCAGTTCACTTTTGGTGTGAAATGACCTTTACATTTGCTAAAAATAGAACTTTTTTGTTGTTATTAAAAAATAAACAAGCAAGACCAGCCCAGGTGAGAAAAAGTAACGCAAAAGTAACCTAAAACATTACTTTCATAAAAAGTAACTAAGTAACACAATTGGTTAATTTTATGGGGAGTAACGCAATATTGTAATGCATTACTTTTAAAAGTAACTTTCCCCAACATTGATAATCACATCATCTCTATAGGGCAAAGCTGATTGGTTCCAGCTGTATCAGTAGCCAATGAGCTTGCTGCTCAACCTTCAAATACTGGTCAGCATTTTGTGTAGCAGTTGCAGCGTGTTTTCAAAAACCCTCCACCTTCCCCAGCTCCACCTGTATAGATCTGCTATGGGTGATTCATATATGCTATGTTATACAGCAGCAGCATGTTTTATTTGCTCACAGCAGCGTTTTTTTTTTCCTCTGCTGTCCACAAGCCTTTCAGAACAGACCTGCAACCCATTTTTGGTTGTAAACTGCAATAATCAAAATGCAGTTGTAGTTGAAGTACATGATGACTTGGTTTAGTGTATGGACAGACATTGGCTTTTGAAAATCTCTGCTGAAGAATCCCAGATATGCTAGGGAGCTGTAAAATGAAATAGGCTGTTCCAAATAACACACATCTACTCCGACCGAAATCTGGTTTGCGCCTCAGAACGAGAATAGAATACCCTGTTATTACAGCCATTATAATCTGCTGAATTACTATACCTCTCACTTTCACTACACAGCCTATTTCAGTTGCTGGTCTGAAAGTGCTCACTAAAACAGGTATAGACAGAAATAACTGCTGGGCTTTGTCTGGATTCATTCTTTAAACATAAAGAACAGTTTCTACGACACAGCCCTCATTTAATGTGCAAATAAAATGTTCTTTAGTGCTCTTGTCGTCATTGCTAATGATCAGATGTGATGTGCCACCAGGCTGTCATGTTATCCACACCTGGAGTCTGGAGATTGAATCTATTTGTTCTGCTGAAGTTTATGAATGATTCTTCAATAAATCCCTGTTGCTGAGGCTTATCACGCTCACTTCCCCTCACAGCTAATACCATAACCAAACATGGATTACAATTCCCAAGCTGAAAAGCCTTGGATGCATTTGGGGAAAGGCTGTCAAACAGCTGCTGCGCAATTAGTGGCAACACTTTCCTGAGCTTTCCTGTCTTTTGCCTTAAAAGGATATGCAACACTGCATCCCTATTTAGCTCTTTTACATTTTTCTTAAAAAATTCTGCCCCCCAAAAAATGGCTGTTTGCTTAAAATCTGTAGGGGTCACACATTCAAGAAGCAGTCAGGTAATAATAACCCCAGCTAATGGACTGCAGCTTTTAGATGGAAGAGTGAATGTTCTTCTCTCATGTAACTTTAAAACAGGGTCACAGAGATTGACAGCAGGTTCGTACTTTGCCCCCCTTGGTATTTAGGTGTGACGCATGGATTCTTGGGGAATTTTAGCAGAGGCGGCCCTGAGACCGACTCTCCATAGTCTCTTTTAAGCTGAGCTGGACCAGTGGGCTGAGCTCTCTCTGGATAATAGGGCTTTTCCACAGTCTACAAACAGCTCTGTAAAGATTCCCCATGAGCCTCTGAGCCCTGGGAGATTTACGGCTTTGTGCAACACCTTCATTACTGGAGTAGTATAAATTCTAACCATTATTACAAATTCATTTCAAGTTCAGAGGAAAAACCTAAAAAATAAGAGCAATAAAGGAGAATAACATAAGTTGTGGGATATTTGATTATACATCACGCTGATGGTGCGACAAACGAATAATGCATTGTATTGAACAGCGGATGATAAATACAACATACCCCTGAGGAAGACACCGTGAATTGCACTTTGGAACATTTTCCTTAATCACTCCTGTCATTTGTTTGAATGTTTGCGTGTGTGGCTTTGCCTATCCAAAGATCCCTACAAGGATAAAATAAAACCTGAAATTACCAACATTGTCTTAAACCTATAAAGCCAACTGTATAATATTTATGCAAAAATTCTAAGGCTTCTAAATTGTTAACGTGATCAAAGCTTTGCTGAAAAGCCACACAAGTAAAAGGGCTCTTAATATAATTCTAAAAACGTCCACCTTCAGGTTGCGGTACATGTCTTTTCACTGTAAAATCTTTACTGTTTTTTTTTTAATGTAAATGTAAGAATATATTTTATATTGTTAGTAATATTTCAAGATGAACACTTACTGGACTGAATCAACTTAGGTTTACTTGATTATTCAGCCATATTAAAAAAAAAAAAAAAAAAAATCATGTTAAAATATGAGTATAAAATACATAAAGCTTTTGAGGATCGTTTATCTCTCAATCATCACTGTATTGAATTACATTATGCTTTGCCCCCCGCAGTAAAAAGCTTTGATCAAAAACTAAGCATTTAAATATCTTATGAAGACATATTATTGGGTGAGAGAGTGTAAGTTGTCTGCTATAATGTTATGAAATCTGACTGATTTGCAGTACAAGCTCTCAGAATTTCATCTTATGTTTTTTGGCCATATAAATATCAACAACTGCAATATTTTTGCTCAGTTTGGGCCTCTGAATAAAATTTAGGTGTTTTTTTTCCCTCCTTGAGTATGATATATTTGTAATATATTATGTAATATACAGTATGTAGGATATTGTAATGCATTACTTTTAAAATGAACTTTCCCCGACACTGGTTATTTAATATGTCAGGTTTTAGGGTTAATGGAAATCTAAGAACGCAAAAGGTAGAAGTCAAAAACAGTCAATGACATAATGTCTGTGTGTGTGTATTAACCTTTGGTTTGTTTGCTATTTATAAGGTTTAATCCACATTTAAACCTCTTCTGAAACCCTCCACAGGTAGGAAACTTCGAGGGAGGGATTTTGCAGATGCGTTACCCTGTATGGCCCCGTTATGGCAGCTTTCTGGAGCCTGTGTCTGACAACCGCCACCTGACTGTGGCCACACTGGAGGAGAGGCCTTTTGTCATCGTGGAGAGTGTTGATCCTGCCACGGGCACCTGTGTTCGCAATACTGTGCCGTGCCGTCGGCAGTCCAACCGGACTGAAAGGTACACCTGTGAATGTGACTTCAAAAGGTCAACATCTGTGGCTGTCGTTTATGAAGATATTCATCAAATGGGTTTGTTTATGAGACCAATAACTAGAAAATTTCATAAAGAGCACAGTCTCCACATTACATTATCCTCTCTCTGCTGCACATGCAAACGTACTATTTGATTACATTGATCTTTAAAATGAATTGTCTCTTATTAAGGGGAGCAATAAAGAGTGTCCACTGGATGGATTGTACCTAGTACAGGGATAATAGGTACCCATTAATAATTATAAAATAAGCAGCAGCAACCTTTTCACTTTCTAGAATGAGTCACCATACAAACACAAACAAGAACATTTGAAACCGAGAAAGAGTTTTACTAAACTTTAGGTGGAGATGTTTAACATTTAATATTAAGACAATCTCCACCACATTCTGCCTACAGTATGTACCACTGTTTTCTATAATATTTGCCAGCTTTTTCTGATATTAGAATGCAAAGCTGAAAAAGAAAAGAAAAAAAAAACCAGATGGCTAATTAAAAAGGAAAGTCTAATAAACCCTACACAAAACTGGCAAACCTTCCCTTTTAGCAATATGCCATGAGAGTCACTTAGCATATGCAACTTGTTACAGTCCAGCAAGCCTATTACACACTTATTGGGATGTTGCATCTGTGAGCTTGTAGAGAGTTCAAAATGCAGCTAATTACAGTACCTTATTAGAGTACGCTATAATTTAAAGGGGTCATTCACCCTCATAAAAAAAGAAAAGAAAATAATGGTTATTTGTATGACTTCTGTGCAAGAATCTTCAAGCTAATCTCATCCATTCAACAACATTTCTTTGTGACCACAGCTATTACACTTCAAAAATGAAAACATGTTAAATTGAGAAATAATATGATTGGATCATTGAGTCAGTAAGTTCAGAGGAATGATTTACTGATCTGGATCTCGAGTGCAACTCTTTGACTTAATGAACTAGTCCCAGCAGTTAACAGCTCACTGGAGTTGAAGCTTATTAGAGAATACCAAAATAAATGTAGGTATGTTCCTTAGAAAGCTATCATATGAGATCTGAAGACTTGAACTGCACTGTAAAAAATAGTTTCATGATTTGTTATCATAACATTTTTTCTTTTGTTAAATCAACTTAGATAATTAATGTACTTCAGATAACATAATATTTTGAGTTTCTGTTGATTAAACCAATCGCCTTCGTTTCATTAACTCAAATTTTTAATTTCAATGAACTGAAATTCGAATGATTCGAAACAAATGATTCATAAAGCTTTGAAGCTTCATGAAGCAGTGTTTGAAATCGCCCATCACTAGATATTGTGGAATAAAGTCGCTATTTTGTTATTTTTGGCGCACAAAAAGTATTCTTGTCGCTTTATAATATTAAAGTTGAACCACTGTAGTCACATGAACTGTTTTAAATATGTTTTTAGTAGCTTTATGGGCATTGAAAAAGGGAGTGTTATTGCTGGCAATGCAGGCCTTACTGAGTCATCGGATTTTGTCAAAAATATCTTAATTTATGTTCCGAAGATGAACAAAGGTCTTACGGGTGTGGAACGATATGAGGATGAGTAATTAATGACACAATTTTCATTTTTGGGTGAACTAACCCTTTAAGGCAACCAGGTAACTTACTTTTTCAAGTTAAACCAACAATTCTTTTTTACAGTGTGGCTTCTTTAGTGTGTTTTTTTAATATTTTGTAGCAAGGTTAGAACCATCATTGTATGGAAAAAGTGTAATGGTTCTTCAAATGTTTTCCTTTTGCGTCAAAAAAAAAAAAAAATCCATATGGGTTTGGAAATGTTCCCAGATTTTTGAAGACCCTTGTACAAAGACTTGCCATATGAAAGAAAATGATTGAAATATGAAAGTACTAAAATTAAAAGGTAATTTGAGTGATTTGTCATAGACCCATGAATGCAAGAATATCACTGATATTGTTAAGGATTTTGTGTAGAAATAATCTAATCTAAATAATATATATATATATATATATATATTTATATGAGATCCAACATACATTTAGTAACAAGCTGAGACTGGCTTAGTTACATGTGTTGGCCATAAATAAAACTGATTGAGTCTTGTTTAGCAGCTATGTACTCTACCTCTTTTATGAAAACATCACCTTATAGCAAAAGACTGTTAAAAAGACTTACTTAATAGGATTTTTTTTGTCTTTCTAAAAATGAAAATGAGACACAATTTAAGCACCTTGGAGGCTCCCAAACTCGACTACTAAATTTTAGTGCTCCTGTTAAATGCCATCAAGTCTTCATTCACCAGAGGGCTTAATGATTTAAACAGAAGCTCATTGGAAGACCCCAAACCTATTATTAGGAATTGTTTTGCTCATTCCAGCAATTAATCCCTCAGCCCTCCTTTCCCTAGGCATAAACTTGCAATTTAAAATCTTTGACTCCTTGATCACAGTAATTTGCTTTCCTCTGTCGTTGGAATTCCTAGACGTGAACAATAAAATAGTGTAATTCCAAAAGTTTTGTCTTTGATTCCCCCAGGTAAATGAAAGCAGGTTCAGTGAATTGTGTAGCTCTGGAGGTAACGCATGCTGAGTGAGGAGTGTGTCATGCCCAAAGAGAGAGAGAGAGATGACAGGCTCATTATGGCTCCATGCTGAGGGGAGAGAGTGTAAATAAATCATAAAGCAGAGTAATCACCCCTTGGGGAGCGTGTGATGGCTGAAGGGGAAACAATGATCAATAACTGTAATGGTGACGTTCTGCTCTGGGCCCATCACACACCTTCATGCTAATTGGCACCCACTTTCAGAAAGTTCTGGAAAGTGTGACAACTGCTTTTAATTAGGCCTACGGGTAACAATGGGCATTTCATGTTTGAGTGAATTTATGGATTTATTATACGATTCCCAATTCTTGTCTACACATGTTTTACATATGCTAATTAGTCATTCATACAAATTTTGAAACCATTATTTTAATCATTAATTATGGTTGGGAAGACCGGGGTTTGTTGTCACAAACACTTTATGAGGATTTGAGTCAAAAATCCAATTACACAAACACATGTTTTCTCCAGCACTGGCTTTGTAAATTGGTTTCAAACAGTTAAATAATTTTTGAGAATTCTCTCTGTAAACTTCTTTAAACTCTCCTTAAAAAAATGTAGACATAATTTTGTCATAATATATCACTTCCATACATTAAGACAAGATTCAGCTATTTAATATTGTCCCAAATGTTTAATTGTTTTAGATTTAATTAATCTGGTGGCAAAATCAATAGTTTCATTTTTGTTATTTCATGAACTACATAATTGTTCTAATATTTAAAAAAAACTGTAAATATAATTTATTTATACATCTAAATATAGGATAATATACATATATACAGTATACTACTGTTAAAAAGTTTGAGGTCAGTAAGATTTTTTTAAAGAAATTAATACTTTTGTTCAAGGACACATTAAATTGATCAAAAGTAAAAACTTTTATATTGTGTCAAAAAAAAAAAAAAAAAAAACTTTATATTCATCAGAGAATTCAGAATTCATTTCCACAAAAATATTAAACAGCATCATAATAAGAATTGATAACACCAAATCAGCATATTGAATGATGATCATGTGACACTGAAGACTGAAGTAATGGCTGCTGAAAATTCAGCTTTGCCATCACAGGAATAAATTACATTTAAAAATATATTAAAATAGAAAACAATTATTTTAAATTGTAATACTATTTAATTTTTTTCTATATTTTTTTTGGGGAAAAAACAGCCTTGGTCAGCATAAGAGACTTATTTCAAAAACATTAAAAAATCTTACAGAAGCCAAACATGGTAGTGTGATCTAGGCGTCCCCTATATATGGTATACTCTTTCTAAAGGTCAGCAGCACCAAAGCATCCACTGCGGTCACTGGCATTTATGATGACATGCATATCAAGGTCAGCAGACTGTGGCACTAATGCGGCGCTGTATTTGGATATGAAATGCATTAGTCTACCACAACCAGATCGATGTGCTACACCCATTTCTGCTTTAGATAGGTCAAGCCACTGCACATCTCTCATTCAGCTGTTTCACAATAACTGACTGTACGCCAATGTTAACAAAGATCCATACGACTCAATGTACTGTAATTAACTTTGTTTAAAGGTGAAATAATTGATTGGCACTCCCTAGACAGCAAGTGTATCTCTGTCCATTTGTACCAGGAAACTGATGCACTTGTCCAGCTGTCCCTTGTGCTGTGTGTGTGTGTGACTGATTAAACATCTTATCCTCAATACACAACCCACTTAACCCAAACCGCCAGCACCGTTTGCAGGTGGTGAGACAGGCTAGAAAAGAGACAGACTTGTTTATGGTATGTCCAGATCGCTTGCAGAGGGAGACTCTCATCCTTCCAAACACTTCATTTGTCTTTCTTTGTTATGGTTGCTGCCAGTGCCGCACACCCTGCATTGCCAGCCCTCCGCCCCAAGTCCACTCCCCGTACAGCTCATTACACAGGAGGTCTGGGGGAGGTTAGAGGTGATGTATCATTATTGCTCTCAGAGTTTCTCTGCTCAGTGCCTCCAGCATCTAATGGTTAATGGAGGCCATCGCCTTTTTCCAAACATTTTATTGTGAATGCTCACAACCAAGCAGTGCGTGTCTGTAGATTCTGGGCTCTGGGTTTTTAAATTGCAGCAGTTTGCTGAAGAGAGCAGTGTTTATTTTGCTTTTTGAGTCTGTGTTTATCTACTTCTATGTGGTTATTGATATGAGTAAACATTATTATATAGACTATTTATTGTTCTTTTCAGGTTAATAAGAAAGAAAAGCCCTCAGACGTACTATACAGTAGTGACCAAAAGTGATGTTCAGCCTAGGAAAATTTGTATTCAGATATTATTAAAAATGTTAAAAGCAACACGTGCAAAAACAAGAGAGAACCAATGAAGTATTAATAACTGATTATGTTGTGGTAAATGTATGTTTTTTCCTGTGAGCTTTTAGTTTGTCTATGCATATTTTTTTTTTTTTGCATATAGAAAAATGAAACCCGTAGCTGTAGTTTACCTTTTTTCCAAATAATTTTGTCAGATTAATACCTTAACCAAGTGTAGTGTTTTGTTCCCATTCAGTCAGTCTTGTACCGATGATATCGATGTAACGTCTAGGGAACGGGGGGTTACAATAGTAACCTAGACATTCTTCCCTCATATTAAAAATAATTCCCTCTTATTTTGATGGTTTAATCAAACTTGTAGGTCATTAAAATCAAATATCCCCTCCGGACATTACTTTTAGCCACTAATGTAGATGCCATTTTACCTCTGCATATGAAGTCTTCTTCTTCATAATCATTTATGGCAACACAGATCATTTCTTTAAGTCTATATTATTCCAGTTATAATTAGTCTTTCTGTCAGTAATCTTTCTTTCTGATGTGTGTCACACCATATGTTTTGCCCTAGAACCATGTGTACTTTGATCCTTTTCACCAAATGTTCAATGGGAGCATGTAAATCTTAATCTTTTTAATCAATAAACAGACTGAAAGCATTCAAGCTTCAAATAGGACACAAAACCACCCTAGTTGTAATGTAAAAGTGGTCCATATGACATAGGATGATACATTTTTGACACAAATTCTCACATAAAGCTATCATTTGACTTCAGGATGCTTGAAATGTGGCATACAAGTTGCTTGGAACAATTTTTCATTTTGTGGTGAACTATTACTTGTTAAACTAAATGTTTCATATGTTTTTTTATGTGCAGTGTAACCGGTCACAATGAGCCTTACACCAAACTCTGCTGCAAAGGCTTCTGCATAGACATCCTAAAGAAGCTCTCACGCACCATCAAGTTTTCATATGACCTTTATCTGGTAACCAATGGGAAACATGGCAAGATGGTCCGTGGCGTCTGGAATGGGATGATTGGAGAGGTATGAAATGGCACATTTTCTGTCTCTCTCTCTCTTTCTCACATAAACGCACTCACACTTCAAACATGTCAACAGTTCAGAGCTCATGGGAAATGAGCTAAATTAACATCTGAGAATATAAAAATAAAACAGCTTACAGTGTGATACAAAAAATAAATCAGCTTCCTATGACAGTGTCAACGCTTTTTTTCCTAACATTACTCACACCCTGTTTTCTTTCTGTATTTAACATATCTCCATAAACCTCC
Source organism: Hypophthalmichthys nobilis (assembly GCA_037950665.1). Classification (NCBI taxonomy): domain Eukaryota; kingdom Metazoa; phylum Chordata; class Actinopteri; order Cypriniformes; family Xenocyprididae; genus Hypophthalmichthys; species Hypophthalmichthys nobilis. The sequence continues at coordinate 9,684,214 of CM075472.1, forward strand.
AAATATTGCAGCTAAAGTTGTTAAGAGCATTCATGGAGCATAACTGGCTTTAAAAGCGACACATTCCATCCTGTGACCTCCTGCTGCGTGTAGTGTCACTTAATCCGGTGGTTTAGTGTCTTCCACAGCTGCTGATCACTTCATCGGTTTTCATCACCTGCATCTGCTCACTCGCTGATGAGTTTAAAGATAGCAAACCCTCGCTCCACATACAAGGCTTAAATGCTTTTCTCACACTGTGAGAGAAATAGATCATTAAATGAGATAAATAATTATTATATAATAGCAAGACAGATATTCCGGGCTGACATGAGTGTGATATAAGGAATTTTCATTCGTAAGCCTGATTGCGGGTGACGGCAAAACAAATCTGTCAACAATGATTTGCGATGTTAACAATTTGCGAAGCTGTGTAATGACAGACCTAGTGGTTCATGTCCATTTCCGATCCTTGAAGAAATTGGAATCTGGAAACCAGAGGCTAATAATAGCCACAGTCTTAAAGGGTTAGTTCACCCAAAAATGAAAGTTCTGTTATTAATTACTCACCCTCATGTCGTTCCACACCCGTAAGACCTTTGTTCATCTTCGGAACACAATTAAGATATTTTTAATGAAATCCGAGAGCTTTCTGGCCTCCGATAGGACTGCAACGTTATTACCACTTTTAAGGCCCAGAAAGTAAATACATTGTTAAAATAGTCCATGTGACTACAGTGGTTCAAACTTAATGTTATGAAGCGACAAGAATACTTTTTGTGCGCAAAAAACAAACAAAAATAATGACTTTATTCAACAATTGCTTCTCTTCCATGTCGGTCTCCAGCACAGTGCAGCGCTTCCCTTTTCTACGTCAGAACGCTGGCTCATTATTGGCCGGCTCCTGCGTCAGCATCACACGCATGCGTCGTGCTGCTCATGTGTACAGCGTCGGCCAATAATGAGTCGGCGTACTGACGTAGAACCCGGAAGCGCCGCACTGTGTTTACTACATGAACAGCGTAGGAGACTGACATGGAAGAGAAGAAACTGTTGAATAAAGTCATTATTTTTGTTTGTTTTTTTGCACACGAAAAGTATTCTTGTCGCTTCATAACCATTAAGGTTGAACCACTGTAGTCACATGGACTATTTTAACAATGTCTTTACTACCTTTCTGGGCCTTGAAAATGGTGGTTTGCAGTCTATCGGAGGCCAGAAAGCTCATGGATTTCATCAACAATATCTTAATTTGTGTTCTGAAGATGAACGAAGGTCTTATGGCTTTGGAACGACATGAGGGTGAGTAATTACTGACAGAAATATGTCTACTTCTCTAGGATATAGTATGTGAAAAGCAGTACTGTATATCAAATGAGTGGTAAGTATGAATACGCAGTATGCAAAAAATACTCGTATGACCTACTCTTTCCACTGAGATTCTGAAGTGCATATCCATTGGAAAATTTACTATCCCACAAGGCCATGGTAGAGTGGTTATTATTGTAAATGGCGGGAAACAGCAAAGGTGTAGGTCACAAGACAGCATCAACATGGCGTACATTATGTCAGGATTGTATTCATGCTACACACATGCATACTTATAGAAATTACTTTCTTAATGGCATAGAAATAAGTTCTTCATTGAGTGTAAAACATAGTTTTGAATGTTCACCCTGAAATTGCATGACGACACCATTTGTGGGCAGGTCCCGTCTCATGGTTCACTGGGGCCTTCATTATTTTGCTATGCCTCTGATGACTGCTCTAAAGTTTTCACTCACTTTCTCCTTGTTCAAGGTCTTCTACAAGCGTGCAGATATGGCAATTGGCTCTCTTACCATTAATGAGGAGCGGTCAGAGATTGTTGACTTTTCAGTGCCATTTGTGGAGACTGGGATTAGTGTTATGGTGGCCAGAAGCAATGGAACAGTCTCACCTTCTGCCTTCCTGGGTGAGAAGTCATCATTATTCCTCCATTTCCAAGGACACCCTCACACAGTCTATGAGAGATGCGTGCAGGCGGTTTTGACTAGAATGTGATTAGATTCAAATTGTATGCCTTTGTTGGATTAAATTGAGAATAAATCCTAGACAGGACAAACATTTTCTACTAAATCACCAGCTCTGCACACAAACAAAGGCATTTTGACTCTGCTAAACATTCATTTGTTCATTATTTATGCTAATTGCACAGCACAAATAAAAACACTAAGTAGTTATGTTCAAGATCTTAATCAGATAATCAGCTGATTTTTGGTCTTACTCTCTTTCTTGCAGAGCCTTACAGTCCAGCCGTGTGGGTTATGATGTTCGTAATGTGCCTGACTGTCGTGGCAGTCACCGTGTTCGTCTTTGAGTACTTCAGCCCTGTTGGGTACAACCGGAGCCTTGTTAGTGCCAAAGGTCAGCCTTGGTTTTTTTTAACAGGTTTTTCTCTATCAGCCACAAAGCTAGGAGAGGAAGAATAGTTGTGGAAGCAGCCTAATCAATCCACATAAACCGAGCTGACAGGGTGTGTACTTGTCTCCTAGTGTAAAAGGTCATTTTTCTGAGGTTTAATTAACGTTTGTCGCTTTGCTAATTTGACTTTGATTGATTGCTTGGCTTTTCTGTGGCTGTGTGTGAGACACAAGAACCACATTAAGAACTGATGTCAAGGTGGAACTAGGAGAGAATTTCTTTGCCCATGTAGACTGATCTGTGACTAATTCAATCAAAGTGGCTAAAAGAACATCTGTTATATAGGATGTACATGTGTGTTTTATAGAAATAATTAACTAATTTAAATATATATACACACTAATGTTCAAACGTTTTTGCATGAAGTCTCTTACGCCACCCATGCTGCATAACTTGCTGTACAACACTAATATTTTGAAATATTTTTACAATTCAAATATTTAAAATGACTGTTTTCTATTTTAATTTCTTCTATTTTATTTATTTTGTACATACTATAAATGTATCTCGTTTATAGCCCCTGGGGGTCCAACCTTCACCATTGGGAAGTCTGTCTGGCTCCTGTGGGGAATCGTCTTCAACAACTCTGTTCCTATTGAAAACCCTAAAGGCACGACCAGCAAAATTATGGTCCTGGTTTGGGCTTTCTTTGCTGTCATCTTCCTCGCCAGCTACACAGCCAATTTAGCTGCCTTCATGATCCAAGAGCAGTACATTGACACAGTTTCTGGACTTAGTGACAAAAAGGTGAGTTGTATGTAATTGTAAATGAGCTGTATGACAGTGGTGCTGTATTTGGATACCTTCTGATGTGTTTTTCTTTGTGTAAGAGCAAATATTGCAGAAACAAAATGAGTTCTGGGAGAAAGCTGAAATGAAAGGACACACCTGATACGCATATTTCGTTAAATATTCAAGAAGATTTTAAAATTAAACCTGAAATATCATACCGTGAAGATCTGTCAACTTTTTTTTCAGGGGCTAGGCAATTTTTTACATTGAATGAAGAAAATTCAGCATCACGACAAAAGTTTAATTTAAATCTCAGTAAACTAGCACCTTTCAAAGATCACTGACACTCATGTCTCAAAGGCAATCTAATGATTACTAATGTTTTTGTTCATTAATTTTCATAAGAAAACACTATAAGTGACAGAAATCCATAACATTATGCAAATGAGAAATTAATTGGACCTTAGGAAAGAACAAAAACAAATTAATCTTTCATAGATAAAAAAAAATCACACACACAAGAGCTTGGAGCCATGCTAATATATGCTAGCAGCAACATAATATACACACTTCTGAGTCCCGCATTTATATGTAGATGTCACCTCCGAAATTTTGCAGTGTGTAATTGGCCATCGGTCCTCTTAGCAGCATGAAAAACAAAACTTTTATTCAATGGATTATATAGCCTCAAAAACATGCAAATAAGAGCGCTTTCTTTATAATCACTAAAAAGGTGTCACTCAGTTCATCACGATCTCACAAATTTCCGTTTTAATCAATGAAGCTGTCTGTACTGCAAAATGAATCGTGTCTACACTTTGTTAATGGGAGGATTCACAAGCATGCAGAACTAAGCACTAAACTCTGGTGTTTTAAGCGGTGAGTGGATAAAACACCTCTGATTGGCCATTGCATTCAAGAGATCAACAAGCATGTCTGTGACTGGCTACATTTCTCACCGCTGCAAAACACATTGTAAATAGAAACATTTGATGTTCTCCAGAGCGAAAACACAAATACACACTTGAGCATTTGCATATGCCAATATGTTATTATTACTTTATCCCTTGTGTGCATTGTGTAAAATGAGTCAACTCTTGTCCAAATGCAAGAATCAGTAAGGATAAAAAAAAAAGAAGCAGTACTTCGATTTCCTTTTCCAAGATCACTACTACCTGGGCTTTTCTATGTAAAGTCCATGTAATCTGTGTTGATCTACACTGTTAAGGTTAAGATGCAACCTGCCTCAGCTAAACAATTGAAATGTCAATTATTCATTTTTGTTTCAGTTTCAAAAACCCCAGGAACATTATCCTCCTTTTCGCTTCGGGACAGTCCCAAACGGCAGCACCGAGAGGAACATTCGAAGCAATTACCCCGACATGCACACCCACATGATAAAATACAACCAGAAGGGAGTGGAAGAAGCTCTCAACAGCCTTAAGACAGGGTGTGCTTTAGCAATAACATTTTATGTGTGTGGTTATGTGGAAGAGCTTTGAACGCTAACAAAAAGGTACTATGGTAGTACCATTTACATGGTATTTTCAAGAATTTCATGGAACTACCAAAGTACATGTCCAAAAACATGGTACTTTTCTGTTAGTGAGATGTTTGGTTAATAATCTGTAATGAGATTTACTCCACTGGTCATTATATGCATCATTTAGAAGCAATTTTGTTAGATTTAAGGGTCACTGAAACACTGGTGGGAAACAGTCAAGCATAAATAATGTATCGTCCACCATTTGTCAAGGAAAAAGGGAGTATAAATTAACAAGAGCTAATTATTTACTTGACATAATTACGTGTAATTACTAAGCCATTTGCCTTGGGCTCATTTCTGTCCTCTGTGTAGGAAGTTGGATGCCTTCATATATGATGCAGCAGTTCTTAATTATATGGCTGGCAAGGACGAGGGCTGCAAGCTTGTCACCATTGGTAGTGGGAAGGTGTTTGCTACCACAGGCTACGGCATTGCTCTGCAGAAGGACTCCCGCTGGAAGCGCCCCATAGACCTGGCTCTCCTCCAGTTCCTGGGAGATGGTAAATTGCACTTGGGGGACCGGAACTGGTCCACACTTAATATCCTCTACCCCAGCGTGGAAGCTATAACAATCCCCTCTTACTGTAAAAAAAAAAAGCTCAATGTGCTGAGAATTGAGAGGTTATGAAATGTCAGTGCAAACTACAGGCATAAGAAAACCTCCACTGAACAGTAGACACTGGCTCTGTTCTCAAACTAGTGAGCTACCTTGCTGCCTACATTTTATTTATTCATTTATTTTTTTCCCCACTGAATTTTTTTCATGCTCATCACAATGTATGCTTAACCCTGAAGGATACATGCAATATTGCCCAAACTAGGAAGCTACTTTTTCGGAACATCCTTCTTTATCACAAATAATACTTTAAAATGATGTCTAGGTTGGCAGCTTACTAGGTTTTGGAGAAGAGCACATGTGTGGTTCTTATAGTATCCACTTGTTTCTATCATAGTTGAGCAGTCTTTGACTGCCGCTGTTTCTGGCATTGTTCTTGACCCTGTTTCCTTTCATGCAGGGGACACACAGAGACTGGAAACAGTATGGCTGTCTGGAATATGTCAGAATGAGAAAAATGAGGTCATGAGCTCTAAACTAGACATAGACAATATGGCAGGTGTTTTCTACATGTTGCTCGTGGCCATGGGCCTCAGCCTGCTGGTCTTTGCTTGGGAACATCTACTTTACTGGAAACTGAGGCACTCTGTCCACAAGTCTGATCACTTAGACTTTCTACTGGCCATCAGCAGGGTAAGATTGCCTTTCTAATTTACATTTCAATATTTAGTCTTTTAGATTCAGATAATTAGGGCTAGGTATCATACCATTTTACACTGGTAAAATATTTTTACCCAGCCCAAATCATAATGCACGTCTGTTGTATTTAGGCTACTAAAAGGGATATTTTGGTAAATTAATATAAAATATGAACCTCTATAAGCACATTATTTGGTCAAATTAATCAAATTATTCACCATAAGGAGGCACATTAAACTTTGACATGAAACAATGAACTGATCTTTGTCTCTTACAAAAACATCATCTGGTACATTAATCATTATAATGGAGAAAAATACTGCCGTGACATGAATGAATCCAGTGAAACGTCCACATAATAACATTTCTCTGTAGAAATACATAGTCACTATTCACTTTACATTTCAGGGCATATACAGCTGCTTTAATGGTGTTGAAGACATTGGCAGATCTACCAGCATACAGAATCCAGATATCACCGCCAATTACGCCCAGGCCAACATGCTGAAAATGCTGCAGACAGCCAAGGACATTGTCTCCTCAGCCAAAGTGGAGAACTCATTGGATAACGCCACCAAGACCATTGAGAACTGGAGCAGACACAGCGGCAGCCTCCCAGCGCGAATCCCACTGGTGACCACAACTGAAAAAATCCCTGGTCACTTCTCATATTTTACTAACATCACGGAAAACCACATACCTCACATGCAGCGTTCCATAACTCCACCTTTCACGCAACACACCAAAACCATTAGCCCACCACCGATGGTAAACCACAGAGTCTTAACACGGCCCACTCCTCTTCGCTACACACTTCCCGCCAGGACCAGGGGTCTCTACGATGGTATGCTTCCTGTATCCAGTCTTAGTACACCTCATCTAGCCATGCATGATCCTCCACCCGACCTGGCCCATCCTGGTTCTTCCTTTGTTCCATATAGAGACATCTACACCGAACACCACAAGTCTTGTCACAATGATTTCTCAGATGCCGTCAGGAGGAAAAAGAGACCCCAAAATCTCTTGGTGGAGTCCATGGATCTCAGGGGGCTTCACGATTATAAAGACCAATCAACGTGTCATACCGAAGCAAACAGTTTTGCTGAAAACCATCTATCCTCGTCCTTTGGTGAAAATCCTTTCGTAGTGGCGGACACAGCTTGTAATTCCTGTGTCAAAACGCACTTTGACCCAGCATTTGATGACATACCGTTAATAGGGAAAAGGAAGCTTCATCGCAGACCGTCATTCCTGAAAGCCACTTGGGGCCCCGACAGAGTCCGGTTCCCGGGTGACAGACCCAGTGCCGCAGCCTCCTCACGAGTAGCTATACCTGACCTGTTCCCATGTGTGGACGTACATGGACGGGTGAGGAACACCATGTGTTACGCCCAACCGATGGATCACACCTACCTTCATGCCTTCCGGCGAAACACTAGGAAAAGTCAGAAGCTGAGACACAGCCAGTCCACCAGGCTTCCCACCTACAAGGAGGCGATTTTCCACAACGTGGCAGCTGTCAGGAGGGCGTCCAGCTTGGTGCATAGACCCTACTCCTACCCAGAGCTGCCAGTCTACCAGAGCCCGCTGTCATATGCACCAGCTGAATTATGCAACATCTTCCCCTGTATGGGACATCCCAGTGACAGTGTATATGGAGGGTATAGGGCACCCACACACCTACAGGATGACCATCTAGTGCCTGTTCCAGGCAGCAGGGTGATTCATAGCAGCCCTGTTGTGCCCATGACATGGGGCAGAATTTCCAGTTTGGAATCAGAGGTGTGAACTTGACTTCCATGTGCCAAATATGAACTTTTTGGCCCACAAGCTTCTACTGACCAATAAAATTACTTCGCCTTTAACACGAGCAGAAACACAAACCATGTTACTGGGTTTCATTTGTTTTGGTTCTGTTATATTTATTTAAAATTAATTTAATTTTTAATTTATTTTTTTAAAGTGCAATAATGTAATAATTGAGGGACGTATTTAAGGAAACCGTCAAATGCCATCCTAAATTTTGAATGAATGAATTAATGGACATGTAGAACTGTAAATGATTAGTCGTTCTTATCTCTTTAGTCCACAAAATGCAATATATTGCTATATGTATTGGACTGGACGAAGGATTATTTCTTCAAAGGTTGTAGTAGAGGAGTCAAACTGAGACACTAAACTATACGAAGTGTTCATTTTGAAGTACATTTGGTATTATACACTATGTAATTCTCTATGATACTGAATTTTGTAAACACTTAAGACATATTGTCCGATATTTTTTATTTTAAACAGCAGGGCTATATAAGTGGATTTTTCAGGCTCTAACATTCCCTTTCTGTTCAATGTTCAATCTCCTCTCGCTCTCGCTCTCTCACTCTGCTGTGAGCGGGCTTTTGAAGAAGAGCAAATTGAATGGTACTCTAATATTAGCATCATCAAGGATCTTCACACTTTAATAAATTACAAAGGACCATCAGTTAGTCCTTTGTAACTGCTGTCTTCTTTAGATGGTTGACGGATATAACTCTTTGAACACTGCCTTTTATATGCAGAGCCACAGCATATTTTAGACCGCTTTTAACAGGGATTGGATGTTTGCAGTTGCGACACGACGGAAAGAAGCATTACCTTAAAAACGTCCAAAAAAAAAAATGTCTGCTGACACCCATAAGATCAGGTTTAGGGTAGGGTTTTGCTGTTGCCATTGGATGACTGCTACCAAGTGTGTTTGACCTGCATACTGAACCTCACATACCCACGAGGAAATCTGTCTGTGCCTCAAAATAAACTTGTGATGCTCCAGAGTGTGAAAGAGCGAGAGAAGGATGGTGCAACGGATGGAAAAGAAGAGAAACTAGGAAATGAGAAACCACACTTCCTTCATTTGGGATTTAAGCTACAATATCTGAATGTTTATGAGCTCATGAGGCTCATTTGAGGTTGTCATGAGTGTCTCATTAAAGCAACTCTGTGGAGTGATTATACAGGAGGACGTGTTACCAAAAAGTGTCCTTTACTCTAGGATTTCATTATGTCGGCTGTCTCCACCGTACGACGTTCTCGCGACGCCCAAGGTGACCTAGGCTGGGGTAATTATGCTGTAAGGCTTTTGTTATCTCCCGATAAGGAGCCCTCTTTTCAAGCGCTGAGTGAGGAGCATTTCAGAATCTAAACATCGAGAACTTTAAATTTTTTCATCACGAGCCTTTCTTTGTTATTGCCATATTACAGTTCATAGCACGGCAGCAGTGATTTAATCTTCAATACTGCCAGCGTGCACAGATAGATTTATGTACCACAGGATAATTGTACTTTTTTCATAATGTTCCTCCCAGTTCTGTGACTGACATCAAAAAAGAGGCCTGCTGCAGAACGACACACATTTCATTTTCATAAAAAACCAAGCACGAGGAGAGGCAGACTAAAGCCATCATCATCATCATCATCATCATCCCAGCAAAGTCTTATTTCTTTGTGTTCCTGAAAAGCGTATTATTGAATGATCTTGCGAGTTGATAAATGATTCAATACATGCATATAAAAACATCAAGGGAGGCTGGGGATCGTCCTCTGGAAGAAATAAGCAGCAATATATCAACGCCACAGGTAGCTGTGGTGAAAAATGAAATGCATTTAAAAGTCAAGGGGGCCTAGTCTCATCCAGCTTTGAGAAAGATGCAATGGAATGACGAGGCAGTGTTTTCGAAACATTAATAATTCACGTGTTCATTTGAATATGTCTGATCATTTTAAAGATTTGCTTGCAATTCAGCCTCCTCGGAATCGCCCAGGGCATGTATTTCCACTCAAGTGGTAAAAAGAGTGGTGCTTTTACAATTTTATATTAGACTTAACACTGATAAGAAAAAAAATGGTGTAGAAACAACTTGCAGTAAATTTCACAAATAATTACAAAGAAACATTGAAATAAACATGAAATTTCGAAGGAGAAAGAATGAAATAGTATTTTCTTTACAGTGTATTGTCACAGTGCCATTATAGAAAGAAAGAGAAATGGAAAGGACTAGACAGAAAGAGGAAAGGAAATGCACACATTTACAGACATGCTCACAATAAAACAATTACTCACATCTTCACTGTCACGTCTTCATATCATTGCATTTCTCTGAAGCATCATTTCAGGGCTGCAAATTGTCCCAGATGCTGCTGGTCACCTTGAGCCAAGGGCTTCACAGCCTGGCGGGAGAGTGGAAAGGCGATGGAGAAAGACACCACAGAGAGGCTGGCAGTCTGAAATTCCATCAATTAACAACTGAACAAGCTAATACACGAGAATAACTCACTGCCCGCAAACAACAATGAACAACTGAAAATATATATACTTTTTATACTCTGTGTTCTGTTGCAAACCTATCGGTACAGTATTGAATGTGGTTACAACATGAATGATGTAAGTTAATGTAGGTTACCACACAATCACAAGTACATTGTCTGCACTGAGCTTATCCAAATCAAATGAGGTGATTTTTATCAAGTTGCTAGCACAATGTTAATTAACCTATATGAGTATTACGTGTACTATGCTGTTCTGTGTGTTTTATCTCATCGAAGAGTAGCAGTGATATCAGGAATCCAGGGTCTGTCCTAATCTATCAAATCTATAATTAAAGCTGTAACTAAGCGTTGCACATTAAAAAGAATTATTCAAAAAATACATTGTTATTAATTTTAATCACTACTTGGAAATGGGTTCCAATAGTATAATCAATAGGTTTTTTTTATTATTTTTTTTTTAACTGGTTGATGGTTATTTCGTTGTTTTGTAAAAGTTTACATCTGTCCATTGGGTCTAGCTCTACAAATGTTTTATTTTCTGACTGTCATATCATACTCATGGAGAGACCTAGTGCTCACTGTTTTAATTAAAGGAACCCTGTGCTGTGTGAATTAATAGTTCTCAACCTTTGTACTTTATCATCTGTTCTAGCTCTCGTCTCTGCTCAAAGGGATCTCATGATACGACAGTGGGTCATAAACGTTCATTTCAAACTGACCCAATTCGCTGCCTTTACCCCAATCCTGCCGAGCCTTCAGCCTGAGCTCACCGGAGAGGTTGTGGGGTTATTATCTTTGGTTAACCACCCCTTTTGAGACGGCTCTGTCGAATCAAAGGAACGTACCACTGTCTAATTATTTAAAAGCGTTCATGGTGCGGCGTTTCTCATGACAGCTCTGTTATAATAAAGGGATGTTCTTGTCATTGGAGGCTGGTTATCTTTGTCTCTCCGTAATTAGACAGGCTGTGGCTGATCTTAAAGGACAGACACTTTGAGATAATCTAACATCACAGTAAAATAGAAAAGTTTTAGATTTAACATACATTTAACTAAAGTATGCTATGGCCTGAAGAATATATGGATGGTTTAAAATGAGAATGTTGATAGTGGTGAAAACTGTAAAATGATATTTCAGTTCTGCTGTTTGCAACCATTCTGAAATTGCCAGAGGTTCTATCTTTAGATGGAGTTCAAAATGTGTTGGCAAAGACCAATTTCACCTTGTGTCAGGAACGGCTTGACTAGGGCCATATATAAGCAATAGATCATCGGTTGTATGGGCAGCAGAGAATGAAGCAATATAGGATGTAGAGAAATGGATATACTTCTGTCTTTGCCTCCGGACATGGAATTGAACATATGGATGAACAGCAAAGTCTGAAACTTTTTTCATTTTCCTTCTAAACTTTATAGATTTCACTGAGGATAGCAGCATTATACACTCAAAATTAATGTTTTTTTGCTGTTTGTTCATTTTTTTTTTTATTAAAATGAGCTAATGCAACAAATTATTTTTTGTTACAATGTTGTTTAGAAAACTACTGTTTAAAAATACTTTACATAATTAAATTATACATGTTTATGATTTAAATATGTATATTATAAAAAACAAAACAAATATTTGCCTCCGGACATGGAACTGAACATATGGATGAAGAGGCAAGTCTGAAACTTTTTTCATTTTTTCCCTTAAAACTTACTCATGATGACAAAGGGTTCATTTTACACTACAACGATGTACTAAAAACGGAAAAGTTTTTCTTTGTGTTTTTTGTGTAGATGTCAAAATAATCCCTGTCCAGACGGATCTGCGGAAATTACTAAAAATGCTGTATTATTCATGCCAAGCCAGTAGATGGCGGTCATTTTGTAAAGAAACACTACGTGCCTATAGGATAAACATGTAATGTGCATGACGTCACTGTTTTCACAAATTCGCGTTTTTTGTAGTTTACACGGAGACGATAACGGTATCATTTTCAAAAACTTGCACTTTGAAAGCCAAGTTTGCGTTTTCAGGCCCCGAAAATGCCGCTGGTGTGCAAATGAACAGCCAAAACGCATAAGAGGTTTTCAGTTTTTAGTTGAAAATGGTGTCTTGTAAACGGCCCCTAAATAACACAAATCAAACTAATCATCAAAATGAAAAACAGGTGTGCGTGATAATCAAAACAATGAGAAACCACAGAAACAATCTGAAACACAGGAAACTGAACTAAAACACGTGACAAACCCAACACAAACAGAAAAAAACACAGATAACACATTACAATATGTAAATATAATTTAAATATGTAAAAAATGTAGTAGTTTACTCAAGGGATTTGCATTGGGTCTACATAATTTGTTCCGAGTAAGAAATAAAGACATTTCACAAATAAAGACATATATTTCTGATGACTTAACATTCTACATTGTAAAAAAATATAAATATATTTTGTATTAAAATAGTAATTATTTCAGTATGAAGCAAAATGGGGAAAAAAGAACAGAAAAAACATTCTGTCTCAAATTATGACAGACAAATGTCAGTGTGTATTCCTGTCAAAAGGTTAAAGTAAACCCGGCCTGAATAAATCCTGCATTGTTTATCATTGTTCATTTTGTCCTTCCAAGGTGACAGTCCCAGCAGTTGGCCATGGCTCATAACATGGCAGCAAATTAACATCCCCTAGGTTGCCATGCCATAGGCCCACGGTATGAGTGAGACTACACTTTAGCAGCTTGCCAGTGAGCACTTGGATACATATTCATTTCTAATTAAGAAGGGCTTGAGTCTGAACCACCAACCGGGTTTACAATAAAAGCCTTTCTTTAAGCAGCAAACCCATTTACTCACCCTTGTGCCATTCCAAACCTCATGTGACTTTCTTTCCTCACTGAAACAAATGAGAAATATTGTAAAATATCCTGGCACCACCCCACCATTCCGGCAATCCATGTTTTCACTGTTATATAGTAGAGGGCGCTTTTGTATGGAAGCTTGTTTCCACCACTGAATAAAAAAAAAAAAAAAAATTATATATACAACTTTTTATCTCACAATTCTGACTTTCTCTCTTGCAATCGCGAGTTTACATCTTGCAATTCTGATTTATTTTTCCTCAGAATTGCATGATATAAAGTCGCAATTGCAATTTATAAAGTCAGAATTGTGAGATATAAAGTCACAATTGTGAGTTATAAAGTCAGAACTATGATATAAACTTGCAATTCTGAGAAGTCAGTCCTTTTTTTTTCAGAATTAGACTATAACTGCAGTTGCGAGTTTATCTCACAATTCTGAGAAAAGAAGACAGAATTGCAAGAAAAAAAGTCAGAATCGCGATATATAAACTCGCAACAGTGAGAAAAAAGTCAGAACGGCGAGTTTATATCTCACAATTCTGAGAAAAAAAGGTCATTATTGTGAGATGTAAACTCACAGTTGTGAGGAAAAAAGGCAGAATTGTGAGGTAAAAAGTCACAATTATCTTTTAAATTGTCTTATTCTATGGCTGAAAAAATTTAAAAAAGCATCATACTATTATGCAACTTCTGAAATAGTACAGAATCTCCAGATCCAAAAACAAGCAAACAATAAGTAGAAACAAGCAATAGAAGATTGATTACGCACATGTAAGTGAATGTAACAGAATATGGATCAAAACTGCCTAAAATACTCTACGTTTTGATCGTTCTGAATCTGATCCAGAAGAAGTCTTTGAAAAAAAAAAACCATGCTATTTTCTAAACTTTCTGTTTAAAATGTTGCTTTTAAATGAAACTGCTGGCAGGGAAAGAGTTAATATATTATTTCCCAAGACTTATGAAGCCATACAATATTGTATTATGATCCGACCTAAATTTCAATCATTATTCACTTGTAATCTTCCTCCTCCATTCATTGACAATACAAATGATGATGTCACTTTGACATCAATATCCCTTTAAAAAAAGAAAAAGAAACTGCAGACAGCCCTGTCTAATATGAGGATGCATTTCTTTCACACTTAATTTAAACCTTGTGGCTGGAAGAAGGAATGAGTGACTGAAATACTAAATAATATGTGAGACACTAGGAGTGGAAGAAGAAACCCACAGCACATCTATTGAGAGGGTCTTAATTTCTAGAGTCACAGAGTCGACTTGGCTGTCCTAAAGGAAATCAGTTTTAGAGGCTGGATCCATTATAGTGTCCAGCACCGCCTATTGTAGAAATTATCTATGAAATCAAGGCAGGTCATCCATGTCCTTGACAGAACAAAAGCAGTATAACCCTTGGTCCATACATATCCATCTCTCTGATAACAGAAGGCTGTAATGGATTTTGCCATATTTTTTAAATTAGGATCATATAATGTCCTGTTGTACCTGTATGTGGCCTGAAGGAGTCATATTAATATGTAGGGTAATTTCCTCACCATAGCATCTGCATTCAATCTTAACACTTATATTACACTCAGGACAAAAAATATAATGCTATTACAAAGTCCAAGCCATAAGCAGGGAATTGTTTTAATAACATATACAGTATGTGTGTATAGTAACTGTTTCTGTCTATAGATTTAGAGCAATTAAAGTCAAGTTTTCACACTGAAATGTGATGCTGAATGCAAGATATTACAAAGGATTTGTTTACATTTGTTTACACGAAAATACATGACATTCTAATGCTGTAATTTGTCAAGAATTATCATCTTGTAGTCTGATGAAAGAGTTAGTCAACCACTAAAAAACACATGCAGTTCCTGTAAAATAAACTCAATTTATTATTCAAAGCATAGAAATGGGTTTCTGCTGTCCCATCTTATCAGTTGGTCAGGATGATGTTTCTAATGAACTAAGTCTCGAATGAGCACTTAATCGAATCTATGGTGCATAAAATCGCCCAAAGATGTCCCGCTTCAGAGATATTTCATTCTGCTTAATAAATTAGTAGACCATGGGGACTGGATCCATATGACACCTGTTGGCCCCAGTAACTTATATTCATATTCTGTTGCATTGGATTAATGTTTGACATTGTGTGTAATCTGATCTGTTCTATTAGTAGAAGGAAGCATGCTGGGTAAATAGAGTGGTACAGGCATGATGTCAGATTCTGGAAGACTAATTCGCCACTTGTTCCTTCAAAATTTTCTTATGGGATTTTTCAATTTATGAGTAAAATAAAGACTATACGGTAAACATAATTTGATGATACTTTGACGTTTTAATCTACAACGTAAACTGCACACATTCACACCCCAAACGGTCTTATCTAGATACTTATTAGAAACATATGTTTTCAAAAATAAACATTACTGCTTCGAAATTCTAGTTTTTGGTATGGGTGTGTGTAATTTACATTGTAGAACAAAACGTCAAGTATCATCAAGTTATGTTTAACACAGTCCTCATTTTTCTCATAAATCAAAAACCACATTATTAAACCCCACAGGAAAATCTTGAGGGAACCAGTGGCGAATTAGTCTTCTGAGTTTTGATGTCATCCCTGCACCACTCTACAGAGCAGTGTTACACATTGCGCGGCTCGCCAAGCTTTAATTTGTGGCTCGCATGGCAAATAATACGGTGATATGACCTAACGTGAAAATGAGTGGGGCAGCCAGAAATCTGCCCCAATGGCTTTCTATGAGAGTGCGCTGCAGTTCCATTTCTCACCACAAATTTACACTGGAAATTTGTGGGGCGCTTTAGAGCTAGGGAGGGCTCCACACATCCTCCGAGAGACTGGCTGCCCACAAATACATGCGCTACATTTTAACATATCCTGGTCACTTTACGACTTAAAATTGTCTAGAAAATACGAAAAAATCTCAACCATGAACACTATAAAGTGGAAACAGAGAAAACAGGATTGCAAACATCAAGCTACAAATACAACATGAAGAAAGTCAAGGAAATGCATGTTTCCGCTCATCCCAGCATTAAGGTAATCCTGCTTTTTCGTCATTAAGGGAAATCATCTTGTCTCAATTACAAATTTGACTGGTAAACGATAAAGTAATTCTATAGTTTCTGTGGTAATATAACAACTATAGTAATATAAACAAATTACTTTACCCAATACTGTACTAAGTTTTCTACAACTATTGGGTATATTATACTACAATACACTACAGTTTACTGTAGTAAAAACTAAAGTATACTACAGTATTTATTACAGTTTATCAGTTCACAATAGTTAATACTACAGTATGCTCTAGCATTCATTAACAAAGTGTTGTAAATACAATAATATACAGTATACTACAATTTACTATAGTATGGTTCTTACTATTTAGTATAGTATGGTTATATAAATTACTATAGGCCTAGTATTTTTTCATGTGCTGGATGTAACTTTTGATACTTTGCGGTAAAAGTGGCTCTCCTATTGACTTTGTCCTATCAGTGTGGCTCTCATGAAAAAAATAGTGAAGACCACTGCTATAGAGTGAGGGTCTAAATTCTCAGACCACTACAGGAAAAATGCTTCTATATTGCATTTTTCTACTTTTAAAAAATGTTTCATTACAAATTATCAGCATAAAAACCGAGTGAAAAAAAGAAATAAAAAAGAAATGAACTGAATTGCATTATTTCTCACAGAATTTTTTTGTTAAATTTTTAAATTCTAAAGATTTTAATTTCTTTATTAAATTTTGAAATCCCAGATTTTCAATATGGTCTCAGACTTTGAATCCCAGTGTATGTTGTGGCACTAAGGATACGTTTACACTACAATTATGTACTAAAACCGGAAAAGTTTTTCCTTTGCGTTTTTCACGTACAGACAACAATGTTGTCAAAACGATCCCCGTTCACATGGATCCATGAAAACGATTAAAAACGCTGTGTTATGCATGCCAGGACAGTAGTTGGTGATGTCACTTTGTAAAGAAAAAGAAAAGAAAAACTACGTGCCTATAGACTGAACACGTAATGCGTATGTGCATGACGTCACCGTTTTCACAAATTTAATCAGAGAAAATAACGGTATCGTTTTCAAAAACTTGCACTTTGAAATCCGTTTTCAACAATTTGCGTTCAGTTAAAACAGCTCAAACATGTGGGACTAGCTTAAGCTATATCTGTGAAACCGAAAGCTCATGTAGACGGCCCCTCAGGTACTAAGAAACCCAATGTAAGTCAACTTATTTTGGATGGTGCAAATCGGGTTTCATCTTCACTCTGTAGTATATCAGGGTTAATATGGTATTTCTGTAAGGTTAATGAAAACATTTGTCCTGCAGCACCAGTCTGTGTGTTTCAAGTTGGCTTGATCTATGTTTCTGTTTTAATTATTACCCATTCACTTGCTCTTTGTGTTGTTGTGGACTACAGAGGCTTCCATTCATCTTGGCTGGCTATTGATAGACTTCCTTTGATTAGCGTTCAGCTGAGAGTTGGAAAGGCGAAGTGGAGGCGAACAGAAAATACACAGAGAGCAGCCGTTTTTCAGTCCCTAACTCCTTCTTTCTCACTCACCCAATTTCATTCACTATTTCACTTTGTTACTTTTTCATATCTGCTCAATTAATCACGTTCTCTCTCTTTTAATGTCCCATTTCTCTTCTTCAGTTTTATAAAATCAGTCTGTGAATGTAGTGAGTCATCTATTGGGTTTAAGAACTGTTACATTACTCTCGCCATTGTGCCATTGTTTGTGTTTCTGTATGAGTCAGTGTGCTCCAGTCTAAGACTTTTTACAATAGTTACATTAATTATGATGTTATCAATGAATTTGATTTATTTTGTGATTCCAAAACTGCTCTTCTCATTAAATTTTTAAAAAGAGCAATTATAGACATGAAATGAATTCTGTGTAATTCTTTCTAATTAAATCACTTTTTGCACTGCAACAGTACACCTCTGTCTGAAATGAAAAAGGCCATTTTAGGATGACACTTTATTTGCCAATAAAATATACACATTTTTAAGTCCAGGTGGACTAGCAAATGCACAGAAGTCTGGCCCTCTCAGTGCATTAATAACACATAAGTTCACTGTTTTCCTGAATGGACTGAATAATTAGGTATATGGCCACAGAGACAACCCAACCTGTACTGTTTGCCTGCAGCGTAGTCATAAATGATAATATAGAGTCCAGGAACAATTTTGATCCAGTCATGCTCCACAAATCTGACCCATTTTCTGGCGCTGTAAAACCCTGTGGAACTAAATGTAGATGAACAATCCCAGGTCATGAGAGAAAAAAAAATTCCACCTGATCACTGACAGAAATGCATGTAGGGATAGGTGGATTAAAGTAGGCTCACACAATACAAACTGTGATTGTTTGGAGTTGGTAAAGCAAAATTCGGGAAAAGTTATTAAACACCTGCACAGAGATTATGATATCGTATAGATTTTGCAGAAATTACCTAAAGTGTGACTAGCAAAATGTTACATCCTAATGTATATTTATGTATTTTATCTAAAGATAAAGAAACTTTATCTATACATTTTATCAGTTCATGCATTCCCTGAAAATCAAATCCATGACCGCAGCATTACTATCATACTTTGGTTGAGCTACATGAACACATGTATCATAGTAGTATAAAGAGCATAGAATTATAATATTCCCTTGCTCTGGATATTTTAATAAAATAACTTGTTTTATGTTTCATAATCATTAGAGCACTGTTTTCTACTGTATCTTAAATGCAAGAACAGCTTGACTCTGCAGCCCAGTCCTGAACATAAGTGTGTACACTGACAGCCTGAGGCAGGTCAATTTAATAATGTTTAAATTCATTTCAGCGCTCTTAAAAAGCACAAAGGGCTATTAACACTTTTCTCCCAAGTTTTTAAAAATATGCGCATTAATGGAATCTTTATTCTCCTGAAGCAAATACTTGCAAGTAGTTTGGAAGGAACATGAGCTGCAAAATCTCAGCAAGCTCAACAAGTGTTGGTATACTGACACAGATATTATCTCTGTTTTTGCAAAGAGAAATGGAGGCTTCAGTCAACAAATGCATTGTTTTACTTAAGACTAACTTTGATAAGGCATACTATAAAATATAAGACATTAGCAATCATATACTAATATTATTAACAACAACATCAAAATAATAATAATACTACTAATAATAAAAATACTATGTCTTGTGGTAACATTTTACACTAATGTTACATTTGCTAATATTAGTATCTATCAATGAAAAATACTTCTTAAGCATTTATTAACCTTAGATAATTCTCATGTCAACATTTACATTATTAAAATAAAAAGTTGTGTCTGTATTTAATGGATATATTATTTAATGAACTTGAGCTAACATGACCTTACAATGAACAGTCATATTTTTATTAACATTAACAAAGATTAATAAATACTGTAACAAATGTATTGCTCATTCAGTTCATGTTAGTTTATGCATTAACAAACAATAACTAATACAACTTTATTGTAAAGTGTTATTATTATAATCATCATCAACTTATTATTATTAATAATAAATTGATGTTGTTGTTAATATTAATATGAATAGAAAAGACTAGAATAAAATTTAACTGAAACAAAAACATCTGAAATGTGATTTCCAGGACATTTCTAATCAAGTTCAATGTTACAAATCAAAACCTAGTGATAACAGTCATAAAATACATAAAATGATTACTTTAAGATTGTTTTACAGCACATTCATGCACCTGGCTCTGCATGCAGGGAGTCCAGGATGGACCATGTGCTATCCCATTCTGGAAAATTCAGGAGATGTGCAAAAAGCAAGGTGCAGTCCAAAGCCTCTCAGCAGATTTTTCATTATCGTGATAAAGTGCACAAGGCTCTGATGGCCTGAGCTCTTGCCAGGCCTAATACACTATGTAATAGACTGTGCAGCTTAAGATCCATTCACTCCTGCCATACGGATATATATCCCAAGGAAAATTGCAGCACCCCCAACACAATATTAGATTGCATTTGTGGCAAGGAGGCATTCCCAAAGAGGACCTGGGTAATGTATATCTGGGCCCAATCAGAAATACTGTCCCCAAATAGAGAAAGGTGGTCAGGTGAGGCTGGACCAGAGTTACAAGAGTGAGAATGTTGAGGGAAATTACACCCACTGCTACTGTTGTTTATGTGCACACATTGTCTAAAGGAATTACACCCAATTCACTAAATGAATTATGCAAATCAGGAAACTGTGCAGACGTGCCCACTTAGTGAAAAATGTAAAGGTGCAGTAGGTGATCTGGGAAATGCTAACATTAGCCTGCTAGCATTGAAAGCATACGATCCCTCCCTGCAAATTGGCGTCCAAAGCCACGCCTCCTCCAAAACACTGAACGCACACACACAGAGCTGCTCTCGGCAAAGTTTCTGCATTAAACTACCTCATGTCTCAAAGCACATAACATTACAATAATAACGAACGTAAACAACTTAGAGAGCTTGTACTTGACTGCTGCAGATTCATTTCAGTGTTGATACTGAAACGCATAATGGAAACGCATAATTCCGAGTCTGAGAATGTGAACGGCCCCAGTTAGAACATCCTCACTTGTACGAATTCGTACGTTTTTTTGCTAAATCGTACGTATTTTACGAGTTGCCATAATTGACACAAAAACACGATATGCTCTCATTGTGTAGTGGCAACATCATGTGCCGTCAACATGTGAATGTGACGTCTGATTGCCTGGAACTCACTGAGGTCTAAAGTGGGACATTTAATTTGGGATATTCCTACATCCACCCTCGTCTGGAATGCAGCATAACCCCACTGTGGCAAACAGAGCGGGGCCGAGAGCCGTGAGAACTGAGCGAGGCCGATGGCGTGAGTGTTAATGAGCGTCACCTGCACACCTCACTGGTCTCGAGTCCCACGGATAAGCTCCGGAAGGTTAAAAGGATGAGTGACGACAGTGAAAGACGAGAAAGGACCAGGCCTGGGCTTTATGTTGTTGTTTTGTTTTAGTGTATGTGGCAGTAGTCCATGAGGGGCTGCCACTTTACTTTCGTTTTGTTGTTTGTCTATTGTGTCATTAAAAGTTAACTTTAACGTTCGCTTCTTCCCTGAGACTTTAACATTGTTACACCCGCTTTTAAATTACACGTAAATTTCTCTACCTGGGGTTAAAAGCAGGGTTTAGCCTACAACGACAATAACCCTTCTGCGTCTTAACTGTCTAATTGTGAAGATAACTTTAAATTGATGACAACTGCATGTAATCAGCTTTATGCACTTTGTAGACTAATACAGTGCAGCATGACTGATATAAGCAGTTTAGTAAATAGCCACTAGGAATTAACTAAGGAGAAGTCAATCTTCTTCTTATAAATGGATAGCGTATTATGCCTAATTGTGCTGGAGGACCAAGAGCGTCTTGCTTGATATTCATTTATTCAGTTACTTGCAAAAATAATGAGCCATTACATTATGAACAGAATAGATTTATTACTTAAACTTGTAGCTGAGAACGGAGGATTAGTGTGGGCTTTCAATTAATGCAATGTAATGCAAAGCATCAGTTTTTTTATGTGAAAACCTCTTACCCTGACAGACAAAAGATTAGACTGCGATAAATTAGTGTTTTACCCAAGCTACGGTGTGTGAAATGACACGTTCTAAGCCTTCAGCAACTAAAATAGTATTTTTTTTTTCCTTCAGTTTTGTTGAGCTTGTCAAAGGAAGGCTGGATTCTGACTGAGCTCATTTTGCATTTTTGGCTTTGCCCTCTGACATCTATCTTTTTACTCAGTGTCTTTGAACATCAAGACAAATCATACTGAGCCTTTTCCCAGCCGCCAAGGGAGATGGCCACATAGTGAGTGCTAATGGTGTAACAATAAATGTATTAGATCTGTTCTGTCAAAAGGGCAGGAATGCTGAGATTGAAACAGTGACCATTAAGAACAATAGCAGGGTGTTTCTTCAACCATGGGCTCTTTTGGCCTTGTGGACTCACTTAAACTCACTTAAAATACTATTTTCACACTCTCACTAGCTGGTTTAATTTGTCCAACTGTGCTTTACAAACATCACAGGAAATTTCAGTCATTCTTTTTTCTAAACCATTATATTACATTAAGTATTATTGTGTAGTTAAAATGACATTTTAACAAAATGTAACAATTTTGGAAATGTCTGGCACCTCTATCTTACTAACTTACTATTTCCTAACTAATTTCTTAGCTTTTGCACATTTTTTTTTTCAATCTTAACAAAATGACAGCTTCGTTGAAAATAACATAATAAAAAGTATTGATAAAAAACTGATATTCACCTTGATTTTTCTTTCTGTTTTCTTCACAATTAACGTCTTATGTTTCATCTCAAGCTCTTCACTGACATTGTTGTCTCCTTGATAACCATGTACACTAAAACATTAAAAAAAAACTTTATTATTGGCAAATTTGTAAACAAATAAGGGAGAAAGAATTTTTTTTAAAAAAGGTTAATTTTAGGTAAAAAGGTAAAAATCTGCAAAGGTTAATTTAGTCTTTGCCTAAATTAACAATGTTTAAAAATATACATTTTGGAATATATTTGCAATAATAAACAATGTAATATTTTTTAACATTCATAAATAATTAATATATTTGAATTTACATATTTTAAGACTGAAAGTCTGGGTCTGGGACAAGGGTAAAACATTAAAATCTATAAATAAAAGACATCTGAAAAGTAGCTAAAAATAAACGATGTAGGCATGAAAAATGTATAAAAGAATAAAACATTTCCAAGACAGTTTTAATGTGAAAACAACAACAACAAAAATGAACCCCGAGACATAAAACCTAGTTATTTTAATGAATCCAGCTCCACTGAGCCAAAATGAACTACAAAAACAAAATATTGGGATGTTGAGGTACACCACAAACATTCACCATTTCAGGATGAAAGGCAAAATTAGTTTTAGCACCTGAACACCCCTGTATAACCTAGTTACTCAGAGGGTGGAAATGAACTGTGGTGTTCATGCTGGACTTCTGAACTGCTATGCCAGTCACACACAGACTGTCTAAATAGGCTGAAATGACTGTGTCACCTGATAGACAGACAGCAGACTGTAGATGCAGCGGACTATTATAATATTTATGAAGAATTTGAGGTGCCCGTCCTGCGGCAGCTCTGCCTCTCTCCTTTGCCATCGTCGTGCGGAGGGCAATGTGTAGTGGACATGGTAGTGTCACACAGAAACTAATGAAATGTGAAAACATCAGACGGCAATCAATTTTCAAATTTGACATGAGAGGACAGAGAACAAGACGGTGGAAGCACTGTGAATGACAGAGACGGACAAGGACTAAGAGTCCACTAGACTGCTAACCTCTAGTCTAACCTGAAGGAGACTGCAGTGAAAGAGATTAAAGTAAATGATGCCACATCAGTGTAGATGTAACTCTGCTGTGAATGAATGCCCCTCTGAGGCGAATTGATCTTAAAGGAATGGTTCACTCACAAATGATATACTCAGCCATGTCCTTCAAATCCCATGACTTTCCATCCTCCATGGGACACAAAAGGGGTTATTACTTATTGTCCAAACTTCTCTTTTCCATTCAGTGAAAGTTCCCTCACACAATGCTTTCATATCACTTAAAATACAGTGTGCAAGTCATATACTGAAAAATATTTGGTGTAGGATTTACTTTGTAACAATTTTCACTCAGAAATTGCTAATAAATTTCACAAATAGCTACCAAGAAATTTGAAGTATAAAGACAGAAATAGTAAATGGTATTTTCTATTAAATAGATAAATATAAGCCGTTTAAATATTGATTGAGTAAAATCGATTTATATAAATCTTTCAAAAATATGACTGTCCCTCATTTTTTCCATCATTTCCACAATGACCAACAAACTTAGATGGACTACTTTTATTCAGCATTTGTGGTGTTTTTTAAAGCTTTATAGCACTTGGCCCCCTTTTATTTTCATTGCATAGTAGCTCAGACTAAACTTGTAAGACATTTGAAATGATATGTGGGTGAGTAAATGATGCAAGAAGTTTCTTTTTTTTTTTTTTTTTGGTGAACTATCGATTTAAAATAGAGTCTATTGTAAGGCAGATGCATAAGACTGCCCATCTCAGAAGGTTTTGTCCACTGAGCTGAGATCATCCAGGCGGTTTTGACATATGAAGTGCCAGCGTATGCAGACAGTATGAGTCCCTAAAGCACAGGCAAAAAATAGACCTGCTGTCTCTGTCAGTGATGTGATTGAGACTGCACAGATCAATGAGTGTGACATCAGCCAAGTGCCCAGTGTACCAATGAGAGAAAAGAAGGCCTGTCATATGTGGGACATGAGAAATCAATGAATCTCTGAACAGCCTTGTCATTCGGTGACAAGTTCAACTGCATCACGTGTCACAGTGGTTGATGTTCTGAGCAGCATATGCAACTGGATTGTGCTTTTATGTGAAGTGTACAAGAACATGGACATTAGAATATACCTAAGTAAGATATAAGTAAAAATTATATATATATATATATATATATATATATATTAAACTTTAAAAGTTTGGGATCGGTAAGATTTTTTCAAAGATTTGCAAGTCTCTTATGCTCTCATAAACTGCATTTATTTGATCAAAAATACAGTAAATATTGAAAAATATTATTACAATTTAAAATAACTATATTCATTTCATTATAAATTTTAATGTAATTTATTTCAGTGATGCAAAAGCTGAATTTTCAGCATTATTACTCCAGTCATTCTAATATGCTGATTTGCTGCTTAAGACACATTTATTATTATAAAAAATCACCACAATAATAATAATAATAATATTTTATTTTTTTGATAATTTAATACTTTTTGTCATTTATGAGGTTGCAGCATTTGTCCTTATTCACTCTTGTTGTATGGAACAACATGAGGGTGAGTAAATAATGTTCACATTTTTATTTTTGAATGAACTGTCCTTTTAATTGTCAACATAATGTGAAGCATATGAGCAGCCAGCTAACACAAATTATTTAAATAAGGAACTCAAATTCATCAACAACCCATAAAGCTTAATTTTCCCCAAGAAACCCATTCATACCCACTCATTGTATCTGTCTCCATCACTCACATGCCATCCCTGTCATTTAATATCATCATCAAGTCAAGTGGCACTCTGTATTCAGAACACGAGTGGCAAAAGCTCCACAGTGCCGTGAGCTGTCCGACCCCCCACGATTCCTCCTATCCATCTAAAGACTCTCAGTTAATTCTGCTCTACCACATTGAACAACTCACTCCGGAGATTCACCAGATGGGAGCCCAAGGGGGAGACAGTCCAAAAACACATCCCCTAATTCACACAACTTTGTTCTTTGGACATTTTATGATGTGTCATTAAAACAGATGAACAGTCCACAGGGAACCAGATAGCAAACTGAATTAAAGAGCTTATGAAGAAGTGTGCTGGTAAGGTACATCAAAACCCAAACTACATATCGTGTTTTTCATGTCTGATAGGGCCACTTACAGAACAGCCGCAGGTGCAAATTTAGCCATTTTTACAGATATGCATAAGACAGAGCTCATTTTGCCCACTGCATAAATGCAGAATATACAGAAGACAACAAATGTAACACAGCTTTCAAGGTCATGATATGCAATCTATGACAAAGCTCACGTCTGTGATATCAGGGACATTACTATCAATTTGGACTAGTGAGAGGGGATGTTATACAGAATAAAGTCTATCCTATATTTCTAATTTCATTTATTAGACAGGTTGATGTTTTGATTTAGTGGTTTTCATATGGTACCAGACATCCATATTTTATGAGTAGCTCAGGACTGTTTTGCCTAGAGTCCCTTCGGATCAGATCAGTGAACAGGGAACAGACTGTAATGGATGGGCAGGTGCAAATCTTCAGCAGGATGAAGGTTATTATAACTCATTTAAATTTGTGCACAGGGTCTCTTTAGTGCTTCGTGGTGCATTTTCTATATGTCAAATATTAATGCATGTATTAAATGACAGTGTTAGGATTGTACCCTTTGAATAGACAGACAGACAGACAGACAGACAGACAGATAGATAGATAGATAGATAGATAGATAGATACTGTGAAAGTGGTTCAGTGTACATCCAGAAATGAGAGCCAGGCACTGGTCTGGTGGCCCTCTCATCCACCATGATTGAGATTTTCAGTTTCTCCCTGTAAAGGGGTGTAAAAAAGAGGGATAGAGAGAGTGTTTGATTATAAAAAGGAAGAAAAGGCCAAAGAGAATGTCCTATTTAAAGGAAATGGAAATGAAGGAGGAGATGGGCAGAGAGTGAGAGAGAGAGAGAGAGAGAGAGAGAAAGCCCTGGAGAGTTTAAAGGAAGATATTAGGTAAAATCGCTGCATGCCTGGAAAAAAACTGTTTGAAATGGGTAGACATGTTTACTATTAAATAAGCAAATCAGGTTCAGGAAGTAATTGTTATCTGCTCGGAATCTGTAAAAGTATAAAGCATTTAAAACAGGGATCTTCAGAAGGAGGTATGCAGCAGAACTGCAGGTCCGCAAATTAATGTTATACCTAGAAGTAATTCCTAGGGAAAAATTAAAATATATATTAAACAAAAATAATATTATAAAGTTAACTTCAAATAAAGCTAAAGTCTATCCCGATTTCTTCCACATTAAAATGTATTAAAATATAATATACAGTGAAAGCATTATAACAATTATTATATTAATGTATTATTTTTATATTATGTATCTAATTGCATTATAATAATATAACACACGTTATTATAGAATAGGTGTAAAATACAACACTTAAAGGGTTAGTTCACCGAAAAATGAAATTTCTGTCATTAATTACTCACTGTCATGTCATTCCAAACCCGTAAGACCTTCGTTCATCTTCGGAACACAACTTAAGATATTTTGATGAAATCCGAGAGGTTTTTAATCCTTCATTGAAAGTTTCTGTGTTTACGTCTGAACGCCGGCACATTATTGGCTTGCTCCTGCGTCAGCATCACATGCATGCCTCGTGCTGCTCGTGCGAACAGGCGTCGGCCAATACTGAGCCGCCGTTCAAACACAGAACCTGGAAGCTGCAACAAAAATAGCGTAGCAGAATTTGTTGCATAAAGTTGTTACTTTTGTTTTGTTTTTGCGCACAAAAAGTATTCTCATTGCTTCATAACATTAAGGTTGAACCACTGTGGACATGTTGACTATTTTAACAATGTTTTTACTACTTTTCTGGACATTGAATGTGGTAATTTCGTTGCTTTCAATAGAGGATTTTAAAAAAAACTCTCGGATTTCATCAAAATATCTTAATTTGTGTTCCGAAGAACGAAGGTCTTACGGGTGTGAGTAATTAATGACAGAAATTTCATTTTTGGGTGAACTAACCCTTTAATTTTATACAATATGCATTAGGGTGTCCCTGCTTCTTCTCTCTATCTACCAAGGGACCTTAAGGCCACCTGTTTTAAAACAAAGAATATGGTATGAATGTGCACTTTGTTCTTATTATTTCCACACCTCCAAAATGTCGCTTTTTTGGGGTACTCTTGGGCATACATACCTAAAAGCTCAAGCTACCCATAGAAAAATGCCTGTCTGCCTCATCACATCACAAATGAGGTTGTTCAAAGGAAAGATGTGAAACGCAGCCTGAGGTGCAGACAGTTGAAAATAAACCTGCTCCAAGCAAAGAGGCCCACTGACTGCGGGTGAGTCAGGAAAGCTGTGGTTGGTAGGCAGGCCTCTCGCACCTCTAATAAGGACAGGTGACAACCTGATAATCACCCTCCAATTAGGACGTTTCCATCCACCAGCCTGCGGGGGCCCAGGCATGGCTGTGTTTAGCATTGTGACAGGCGAAAATGATAACTAATTGAGTCCCCTTCAGCCCTTGTGGTTAGATTAAACCTTGAAGTTTATTTTACAGAAGTCCTCTTGTCGCTTCGGGTTAATTTTGTGTTTGCTCTTTTCTTTTCTTCCCCAAATGAGAAGATAAATCTGAACCACTGAACTATACCATTTAAAACCACTCACACTGTTTAAAAAGTGTCCTTCTCGGGAAAGAAAAGCAAACCCTGGGAGTTCAGCGGAGCTGAAAATAGATAAAACCCAGAGGTTCATTCAGCCATGCAACAAGCACATGACCTCATATTTCCAAAGTCTCCCAAAAATGGGAAAATATAATCATTCCTCAAAGGAGGAAAAGGGGGGGGGGGGGGCTGCATCTCAGACAGGACTCTGCCAAATGCTGGTCCCGGCCTGGATGCCTGTCTGGCAGATGGGACACACTGTTTGGGTGTCATGTGAAAGATGGCTTGCCAAATGCCGCTCCTCTCTTTTGCGCTCTGCCCTGCTGCTGACAGATTGAAAGCAAATAGGTGGGCGCAATAAACACTGCCACCTGAGAAACTGTGAGAGGGCTGCACTGCCCCAAGCCAGCCACGTCTGCTGGCTATGCCTCAGAACCAAATTAAAGACCAATTAAAGTAACATTACAGCGTAATGAGGCAACTTCCACAGGTTGGGGATGCACACTAAATATATGGAGGAATGAGACAGCATAATAAAGTTTGGTTAGAGCTTTTTTCAGTGATGCAACATTATTCTTATGATATCTGATCAGTAGCCTACTGATAAGTATTATTAATATCTTATATTAAAGCTGTATTTCCATCCTGACAGTACTCTTGTGGTGGAGTGCTATTAAAGGGATAGTCCACCAAAAAATTGACATTTCTGTCATTATTTACTCACCCTCATGTCATTCAAAACCTGCATATATTTATTTATTTATTTTTGCTAAACACAAACAGATATTTTGAAGAATGTTGGTAACCAAACAGTTTTGATTCCCACTGACCTTCATTGTATTTTGTCCATACAATAGAGGTAAACGGGAACCAAAACCATTTAGGTACCAACATTCTTAAAAATACCTTCTTTTGTGTTCCGCAAAAGAAAGAAAGTCATACAGGTTTGGAGCACCATAAGGGTGAGTAAATTCTGACAGAATTTTAATTTTTGTGTGGACTATCCCTTTAAGTGGAGTGATTATACAGGTACTGTCCCAAACGGTGCGTTTGATGTCTGGACCTGCAGAATCGTGGCCTTTTTTTGCAGACATGCGTGAAGTCCACAAGGCTGTAAGGTGTCTCATTTATCATTTTAGGTTTCAGATGGGACCTTGAGAGCGCCCCCTTTCTAGCTTGCACTTGTGAGGAGCGCAATTACCCCAATAAGACAAAACTCAATTAAAATACTTAATATATATAAATTATTTATATATAAATTACCAAAACTATTTGAAATATATTATTATGATCAGGCTGTATAACAAACATGACTCCATAGCCTCAAGTAACAAATTATAGGCTTTCATAAACTGTATTTTTTACTAAAATATAAATGTACTTTTGTACACAAATTTGGTGAACGTTGGGTTGCAAATTCATATCCAGTATAAAATCTGGGTCTTGAAGCAAAACCAGTTGAGAATCACTATGTTAAGTGAAGGCCACAGAGTACATTTGAACTCAATGTATCAGACATTGTGTCGATTTCGTTAGTCGGAGGGCTGTAAAACAATCATTAACAGCCCGGATTTGCCCTGTGGGCCACTAGATGACAAGCCCTGCTAACACTGTATGTATATTCACAGGCAGGGTCACTTTCAGGACAGAGTGAAAACAAGGAATGTTATTCTGGGATCCATGGGTTTTAGCCGACCTCATTTTAAGGCCACCAAATGTCCAGTGCATTGCTCATTTTCACCAAAATGTTAAAAATGAAAAAGCTAGCTACAGAAAACCGATTGGGCAGAGGTCCAGACAGCCAAAAAATAGTGTATGTCTGGCATAAGAAACAACCAGACAGACAGAGTGTGCATGTCTAGAATGGGTTAGACCAAGAAGCCAGTTTTAACACCACAAAAGTGAAGTACTGCACTGAAGAACAGATACTTACTGATGATAGAGGGATAAAGAGCAGACTACTCCTCTCTCTGCGTCTCATCCTCTCCTCTCACACATAGGTGAGATTGAGCCTTCAGAAAAGCTCATCCAAAAAAAGCAGAGGAGATAAAAGTTTAAGCATCACATCAAAGTCACATTGTGCTGGTCGATATCACGCCGGCAGACCTAAGCCACCGGCTGACAATGGAGTGCATTTTATGCTGATAATCATAAGACCCTAGGATTTGAAATAAGCAGAGTCTGTCTTATTGCTCACATTCTCTCTATGGTCCCACATAGAGTTCCTAAGGTACATGGCATTGCTATACTGTCCTGGCTAGAGAAAATATATAGCCACACTGTCAGAGAAGGACACACGTTTGACCCATATCCATGTTACATCCTGTGTAGAACAGTGTTATTTTAGAATAAACTATTATAGTATTTATTATTATTTTTTATTTGCTTTCACTATTTTCCACTGTAGTGGTGGAGATTTATCAGTGATTCTAACCACAGGTTACATAAGCCTAGTTTAGACAGTCAGTCCAAATACGATTTTTGTGCATATTCGATTGGAATCCGATCATATTTAGCAAGTGTAGACGACAAAAAAATCACATAAAATGTGATTTGTACGAATCCGCCTTGAGCTAAAAGTCACTGCAGAAACAAGGTTGTGTTGTTGCAAAGTGCCCATCGAGCAGATTAGGTTAGTAGGTTGATGACAAGTGATAGCTTCATGACTGAGCCGTTCAAAACCACTGATTCATTCAGGAATTAAACAAGTGACTCATTGAATCATTCACTCAACCAATTCATTAAAAGATACTGATTCATTATTCATTAGTTATTCAATAGTAACATCTTGGCAGAAAATTACTAGGACATTATTCAGTAATTTTACGGACATTTCCGTTAACCCTAAAACACAATGGAAAGAAGTTTAAAATTCAAAATACAGGTAAAACACCTGTAAAAAATAAATACGGAGAATTCCGTCAAATTAATACAGTACATTCTGCCCTATTTTTATAAATTTTTTTAGAGTGTATGCTGGAGATGCATTATATAGATTTATCTCCAAAAAGAAAACAGCTTTGTTTTGAAGTTATAAATCTTTAAAAGTTTACCACCAGACAAAAAAGCACATCACTAGGGTTAGACAAGCTCAATCTTAAATCCGGGGAGAAAGTGAAGCATCCTCAGACATCAAGCTATTTGCTAAAAAAGAGAACAACCACAAAGGGACACTTAACCGCTATCTTCCAATTTCAGAAAGAGAACGAAAGACAAAACATCTCAGAATTCTGACCAAATATCTCTATTATTACAGAAGGATCCTTCTGTGCTTAAAACCCCTATGTGGGCTGATTGTCAAAACATAATTATCTATGCAGCTGTTTTGTCATTCCTGTTATTTTATTAAGGATTCTGATGAGGATATCTGCTCCTCTGGTCTTGGTCATTGAGTTAATTAAAGAGAGACCTCACTGGATGGTCCTTCATAAGCCAGAGGCTGCTCATCAACCATGACGGACACACCAAGGACTTAAATCACAGAGCTGTTGGATCAACTCATCCTTGGAAGAAAAGACTTTAAAACAGCAGACTGGAACTTCTCTGTGGACATTCACTATTGCCCACCAAAGCAAGATTAAGGAGCTTAAGGCTATAAACAACGAAACAACTTCTCCTGTTAATTGCCCAAGTGATTTTGAGGCCATAGCAGCTCCATAACATGCCTGTTTATTCCTCATTTTGATCTTCAAAAATATCCTTACAGACTTTTGAAAAGTAAGGCAAATTTCTTTAGCAAGAAAAGAAATCTGGCAGATATGTTTGCTTGCTATGTTCTCATTTGGTCAGCCCCTGACATGGATGAAGACAAATGTGACTGAAGCAAAGCACACCTCAGGAAACATGAGTTTGGCTTTCCAGCTAAGAATCAATATGCCAAAAGATAAGTGTAATACATTGCCTCTCAAATATTGGACACCTTTACTTTGATCCCAAAGGCCGACATGAAATGATTGATACTTTATATTGTATCAGACTGCTACATTTCACTCACACTCCCCAGTGTTTTGATGTGATTCTCGCACCCAAAGAAAACATACAGCTTATGTTCTGCTTTTGGACAACTGACAGACTTGTGAGTGAATGAAATGGCTTGCTTACTTCTCTACTAGACCAAAGCATACATGAGTTTATTTTCAAAAAGCTTAAAGTCTGTTTATTTCTTTTAGACTGTATTTCCTCATATTTGTGACTTTTTTTTTCACGTTTGCTCCTTTTAGATTTCACAATGTAACTGCATATTTATAACTGACACTTTTTTCTCATAATTGTGATTTTGCATCAAACAATTTGACTTTATATCTCACAATGCCCCCTTATTTCTTGCAATTGGAAATTTATGCTAAGTGCTTCAAAAGATTGGGGTCAGTAAGATTTTTTTTTTTTAATGAAATTAATACTTTTATTCAGAAAGGATGCAATAAATTGATCAAAAGTGACTGCAAATACTTTTACATTGTTTCAAAAGGAAAAAATGCAGTTTTTTTCTTCTATTCACCCAAGAATCCTAAAAATTGTAAAAGCTGCACAATTGTTATTTCACAACTACTTTTTTTGATGTATTTTTGATCAAATAAATGCCGCATTGGTGAATCTTACTGAATCGCAATCTTAGTCATGACCCCAAAGTTTTGAACAGTATATACAGTTATTAGTTATTTTTCACAGCCAGTCATGATTATTTTTTTATCCACAAGCAAAAGTATCTAATAACAGGGGCCCTACAAGACAAAATGAGCAATATTTTGCAGGTTATGTGATCTCATGTGAGTGCACGATTCTAATCCTTTTCAAAAGTACAAATTTAAAATGTTTTAAGTAAGAAAAATACCTTTTAAAGTAATGTTGCTCATGTTGTTTATGTAAAACAAACCTATCAATAACTTAAAAATAAGTGCAAATATGAAATACTTTAACTCAAAATTAAAAATTAAAAAGGTGATAAAACATTCCATGCAAATGTATCAGAATTTGCCTGTTACAGAAATAGAAAACAGAAATAATGTATTCCTTTCTACCCACAGTAAAACTCCAGAGCGCCTTAGTTTACCTTTGTTTAAATGTTCATGCCACTTGTGATGTAAAAAGGCCTGTCACTAGTTATACTATTCCACATGGTGACTCAAGTTGCCCTGTCATGTAGCAGACATTTATATATTACGATGTTGTGACAAGAGAAAGTTGACATCCTTGGCATGTCTCATGACTACAGGGTTCAAGTAAAGCGTTAACTTCATTTTCCAGCTCTGCCACAGGATCTAATTATCATCAGCATTGCTTTAGGCCAATGCTGCAGTTTCTGGGGGCTTTCATAAAACTCCATCTCATTTCAGTCGACCCTCAATAAGCTGGCGCGGTGGGTAGATTGCACCGAAGTAAGAGCTGTTGTCAATGAGTCTATAATTAACGTGGGCTGAGGCAATGCAGCTGAATTAGCAGAGCTTATGATAGCCCAGAGTGTGAAAGGAGCACAGCAGAGCACAAAAATCCATTTCACACATCGCTCATCCGCTCCTATAAGCAAAGGCATCACTTCTCCCCACAGCGGCCTTATGATTTCTCGTATGATGCTTTAGACCTCATGATTTGAAGACAAATAGCACTGAATTTTCATGGATTCTTAAACACATTAGTATTACAGGTTCATATGGAAGTTTCAATTGTTCAAAGATGGGTGATGATCTTGTCGAAAGTGCGTTTGGTTAACAAAGGTCATTACGGCTGGCGTACGTGACACCCCCGCAGCCCCCGACACTACTCTCCTTACAGCGTTATGAGCCATGCTGTATTATATTATGATTAAATTTGCATGTCTAGAGCAATTTTATTCTGCACAGAAGCCACGTTCGAATGTTTTCATTCTAGAAAAGGCCAAGAATTATTTTTCTGCATTGTTTTATTGTGATTTCAACATAGTAAAAGTGTTTTCTCATAATCTTGACTGTTCACACAAGTGGGTGTCTACGACAATAAAATTGTAGCCAGCTTCTCTAGTTTGGACATTTGGAAGTGGTTTGTCACTGACCATTTCAGCTTGAGTGAGTCCCTGATCAAAATAAAAACGAATTCGCTCATCCATGATGCAGCAGTACATGCATAGCTCTAAGAAATGGCTTTTGTTACCTCCAGACCAAGACAACAGAGTCACGATCACTAAAAAAAAAAAAAAAAAAAAAAAGGCAAAATACAAAAAAATAGTAATACTCTATAACAATCCTCTGAACTTGATTGGGGGACATTGCGTTTTTTTTTTTTTTAAAGAAATTAATTTTTTTATTCAGTAAGGATGTATTAAATTAATCAAACGTGACAGTAAAGACTTTTACACTGTTACAAAAAAATATATATTTCAAATAAATGCTGTTCTTTTCATCAAAGAATCCTGAAACTGTTTTCAACATTGATAATAATAACAAATGTTTTGATCACAAAATGATTTCTGAAGGATCATGTGACACTGAAGACTGGAGTGTCACGTGCTGGTGAAAATTAGAGGAATACACTACACTTTAAAATATATTAAAATAAAAAACCGTTATTTTAAATTGTAATAATATTTCACAATATTACTGTTTTACAGTTTTTTTTAAACAAATAAATGAAGCCTTCATGAGCATAAGCACATCTTTCAAAAACATTTAAAAAATCTTACCAACCCCAAACTTTTTAACAGTAGCATATACAGGGCCTAAAATTAAAACTCGCCAAGCGGCGTTGTAAAAATCGGCGTTGGCGTGTATATGAAACGGTATCAATCGCCAGCTGGCCGGTAACATTTCTATGAATTCTAACAATGCAATGTTGTGAGAACATGAACATGAGCAAACGTTACCGACGCAACGGACAGTCAACGGGCCAGTGCTGCATCGCCACAAAAGGTTAAGTCTTGCAAATTTAAATATTTAAGCGCAAGAAGACGCCAAAGAGAACTCATTTCATTACTCCCGTGCTGTGTGTGATCCAAAGCACGCGCCCAGAAAGCCTCATCTCAGATTTGCGCAAATACTAAATTGAGCTCTCTTTCAAGTTTTCTTGCACGTGAATGGATAAATTCACACAAACTGTCAACAAAAAAAAAATCTGTCTTGACGAGTATCCTACAGACATAGAGCATTAGGTCTTAAAGTCCCTGTAAAGTCAATTCTGAGAATTGTTTCTAAACACGTTATAAATGTTACAGATGTATTGCTGAAACACATTACAAAGACTGTGAATTGTGTAGTGCTGAATTATGAAGTTAGAGCGTTAAACAGTTTTTCACTAATTCTCTGTTCAGAATTTTTTAGGCGGAGCTAAAACGGGGGTTCGATGACGCACTGGAGCCCCCGAGCATGGCGCCGCCCCTAATGCTACAGCGGCTCACTCGCTCAATCTCGAGTGTCATTACCGTTAGTTATACAGCCCTTTGCATATTTAGCTAGTAATGCCTTTGTCACGCAAATGCATATAACATGATTGTTATAATATACAATACAGCTCGGTCTCCTTATTTAAATTACCTAAAATGATGATATGAAAAAGGGGTGGATTAATTTTGTCTCTAAAGTGATTGCTCTACACCGGATAGTTTTACAAACTTTCATCAGACAGCTGGGATTCACTGATAATCCGCTGTTTTTGGTGAATGGGGCTGAACAGACTATCTCCCGCCTCAGCCTTCATCTTCCTGTCCCACTGACAACCGATGATATGGGGCCGGACAGAGTCTCTCCCGTCCCAGCCTTCATCCTCCCATCTCGCGGTGCCGTCATTTGTCAACTCGACAACAGTCGGCAGTACGTGCCCACTAATGTGTGTAAGTTGCCATGTGTGCTTATGTTATAATTAGTAGGTAGTCCACAGTAACTCTACTAAAATTTGCAACCCTCTAATGTGATTCTTTTGTTTATATGCATCAGTATGTTTGACTCATTGATTAGACAAGTCAGTTGAGACGGCAGCTCTCGTGAGTGGGTGTGGTTTTCAGCGCCGACAGCGGACACGCCCCCAGCATTTGAGAGCAGAGAATACTGCTCATTTTTTCGAGATTTTGATAACTTATTTCATTTACTTGCCGATTTTTTTAATCATTCAAATTTGGCTGGGTGGTTAATAACACATTTTTCATTAACACATACTTTAAAATGACTTTACAGGGACTTTAAAGTGACTACATCCTAATACTACTAGTTAGACCTATCTGAAAAACCTACCTGAAACTGTTTTTTTTCATTTGTATCTTAGTTCTATTGTATTTATTTGTGCTATTGCTTGTAATTTGATTATTTGCTCTTTTATTACTGACTGTTTACTTGTCTTTAATAATATTTTACTTTTCTTATTAGTTAGGCTAGTAGATTTAGCTGTGGTATCAAAATTGGAATACAGAGTTTTTTTATTCAAATTACGGAACGAACGCGGCGCCAATTACGTTTTTTCCATAATTTGAATAGGGAAGGTGTAGGACATACAGCGTAAGCTTTTTGAAGAATACGGAAGGTGGTCTGGCGGAAGCACTTGCGAGGCGATCATTTGCGTTTATAAAGCATTTACATTTTTTTTTAGAAAATGACTGATCGTTTCGCTAGATAAGTCCGTTATTCCTCGTCTGGTATTGTTTAAAGCCCTTTGAAGCTGCACTGCACTGAAAATTATAAAACAGATAGTTCCGGCCCTTGATTCTGATTGGTTGAGTCACATTCGAAGCCGTTGTAATTTACTCTACAAACATACACCTGTGACCTCATTACATCAGTATTACTGTCCCAGTGTGTCTGTTTGTTGCTGTGGTTCCATGTGTATTTTTCGCGTAAAGTAGCTGTCGTTTATTATTTATAAAAAAAGTTACAACTCCACAAATACAACTCCACGTTGTGCCTAACAGTGCCCCTTAGTTGTTATAAATTCACTGTAAACTTCTTGGGGCTTATTGCTTTATTTTGACCTTCAACCGTTTGGGGTCTATTGAAGTCCACTATAAGGAGAATAATCCTGGAATGTTTTCATCAAAAACCTTTCTTTTCGACTGAAGAAAGAAGGACATGGACATCTTGGATGACATGGGAGTGAGTAAATTATCAGGAAATTTTCATTTGAAATTGAACTAATCCTTTAAGTCACCGGCCATTGGCAGGTGTAGCAAAAAGTTAGTTTTAGGCCCTGTATATATATATATATATATATATATATACACACACACATGCACACATACATATAAAGTATACCTGAGAACTAAATTACAAACACCTGATACAAATGCTTGTGTGTGATGACATTATTTGTGGGCCTCACCTCATGGTTCACAGGGAGCCCTGAAGATTTGCTATATGTCACTTGTCATTTCTCAACTTGTCTTTGCAACCTCCAGGCCATTTTATTTCACTGAAATCTTCCTGCAGGCTTCCTTTTGGTAGCTGTGAATTCACAGATTTCTAAATGAGACTTATTATCATTTTAAATTAATTCACAGATTCATTTTTAAATGAGTTCATGGACATACATCAGAAAAATATCCCTAAAGCATTGTAAGTGAAGTACTTTGTAAGCATCACTAATATGCTTTCATCCAGAGGGCAGTCTGCACGCAGTATTACCAACATCTACGTCAAACTCCTGAATGGAGGCTGCACTTCTGTTAGGGGAAAAGATGTGACAGGGCATATTTGTCAAAAGGAGTTTTCTCTTGTCCCTGATGATTAGGAGACACTAAGGATATACTTTTGTTTGAATCACACGCAGCTCAGGATGACAGGTTGGCATTCAGGTACCCATCACCTCCCATCACAGCAGCTCTTACTGTGTCACAGGTGGACATAGTGAACTCACAAATATAACAGAGCTACATAATGCAAATTCTGTGCTTTGACAAAACTGGCTCATTATTTATTTCAGTTGAAACAGATGTTATGCATGTCTATCAATATGTTGAACGTAAAAGTCATTGTACTACTATATACATGGTTCTTACCCTGTTAACTGTCAAGGGGGTCGCACACCGGACGCGAAGCTCAGCGCCGCGCCACGTCTTTAAAATTCGAACGTATTGTTTTCTATGAGTGTACGCACATCCGGCGGCGACATTCGGCGCCTGTCCGCGGTGCCCAGCTACGACTCAGGAAGTTGTTCAAAATCCTGCCGCACCACAGAGCGCCATGTACATTGTTTTACATTAAATTTATATTATATTTATCTCAAATCGTCGTTAATGTACATACTGACTTCACCCTGTGCTGCAAGATACATCAGTTTTACATTCTTAGTTTAACAGCTTGAATAAAGTCTAAAAATGTATAATAAACATAGTCTTTTCTTTTATTTTGCTCTGTTGTGTCATTTTTCCATGTACACTAACCTCAGTGCGAAATATTAAAGCATAGGCATATGTAACGTTTCCCCGTCGACTTAAAACTCACCCTTCGTGCAACTCTTCTATAAGGAGTCAATTCAAAATTGAGCTCGCGCGTATATAATGTGCGCGGCCGGTGTGCGATACCTGTGAGTTGTCCGAGACGCGACGCGGCACGGCGCTGAGCTTCGCGTCTGGTGTGCGACCCCCTTCAGTGTCCCGATAGTGGGACGCTTGGCATGCTTTTTTATTGCTTTCTCCCCCCCCCCCCATCACATATTTTAGTAATCATCATAAATTAGGCATCATTCAAAAGCTGAAACAAGTAAAATTCATCCTGTGACATTTTTGTGATATCAACTTCAAATTTGGAACACAAATTGGTTAGACATATGGCTTTGATTTATATATATATAGCAATTTTAGAGTCCAAATTATTTTGTAAAATAAATTTGTTTTGTATAAAATAGAAATGTTTAGTTCAGTACATTTGATTTACAGTAAACATTTCATGAGTCCTCATATTTAAAATAGCTTTAAAAACATACTAAACAATGTTTTATTAAAAATGTAAAAATGCAGACAGTTTTCTGTGATGGGTAGGTTTAGGGGTAGTGTAGGGCGATAGAATGTACAGTTTGTACAGTATAAAAACCATTACATCTATGGAATGTCCTCACAAAGATAGCAAAACAAACCAGTGTGTGTGTTTTGTGTGATATTGGCAAGATCTGACTCTGTTCTTCCACTGAAGCAAAAGTTACTCTTTGGATCATTCTCAAATCATATTGGATCACGATAATCAGGTTTTACACAAACAAGTGGAGTTCATACAGCTTGAGTACTACTGTCATTAAAGCAAAAGAGGGACAAACGAAATACTAAGACATTCTGAAATTCATTTCCATTATTTCAATTCAACTTTTCACCCAAATTGCAAATCTGATCATTTAATTTGTAATGAAATATGCTGTATTAAATTAGAAAAACAAAAATAGACATAATTTCACTAGCGGTCTCAGACATTTGGACCGCACTGTGTACAGCTATAGCTGCCATTTTTAAATGTGAGTAATGTGCTCTCAAAAATCTGTTCTGGAGGGTGCTGAAAGTAGCAGTGAGGGCTTCAGGCAGTGTTGCTATGGAGAAATATCATCCCAGCCCATCCTAGAAATCCACTGACCTGGCAAGCGACAGGTATCAGCTGGACCTGATGATTTAATCAGGGATTAATCCAGAGATAATCTGTCTTCACATTTGTACCAGGTCTGTGATCCTCACACATGTGAGGTTAAAGGTCACATCCTGCTTGTAAACCGATTTCTCAGGAGACCCAAACCCAAACATACAGACTGATACTGAATTATCACGCTTTTATGGAAAACATATGCATACGGCATCAGTCATACATCGATGTTTTTTTCACAGAGATGACATCATCTTTTATATAAGTGATGCACAAGGTCATGAATTAACTACTAAACCCAAACACAGTGTTCACACCGAGCTTGTCATTAGTTCTGCTGATATTCAGTCACTGTGCCACAGGTAGTACACCCGTTGAGGTCCTTTAATCCCCCCAGTTGCTGTGCTTAATTAGACTTTCTCTCATCATCTAGGGAATATCACAGTAAATCTCAACACTTTTTAGAGTCAACAGCAAAGCTCACAGTGGGATCATAATTACGGCTGTTGACTCACTACTGGGCCCCAGATGATATGCATCATTAACAATCTGTGTTATGACACTACTCTGGCCTGTTTCTGAAGCTGATTTGATAATTGATTTGCACTTTCTTCTTGCGATCAATTTCGTATCACTGGCTGAAATGGTCTGTTGGTCATTAACATCATAAGAACAACAAATGATTAAAAGCAAATGCAATTTAAATCCAATTTAAAATGCAACAGAGATGCACAGCAGATGCTAAAGGCTGAGAGACAGAAATGATAGCAGCATATGCCAGTTCAAAGGTCTCTTTGTAATAATACCGATCATTTAACCTTCACATTTTTTTACCTATTAATTAAAGCAGCCAAAATCCTTGTCACGCCATCAAACAAATACACAGAAAGAGTTTACTTTTCATTGCGCTACTCTCCAGCTAACAGCAGAGGCAGCAAGGTGACATCTGGTATCTTTGCATGCAGCCATGTTGACCGCGCTGGACGGCGACCAGTTTGGGGGGCTTTTGGCCACAACACTGAACAATTTTCTATTTTCAGCCCAGAATCACATTCATCGAAATCCCAAAAGCAGAACATCTAAGAGTTTCCAAACTTTTGATATCCAGGATACAAGGGTCTGCTTTCCAGGTTGAGGGTTATAAAACATTTTTAATATATTTTAATTTCCTAATTTCTTGGTGTTTATCATAATATTTGACATAAACTATACATAGTTAAAATTAAAAATGTATTAATAAATGTATATATAAATTCCATTATTTAATTTAATTTATATTGTATTATTAATTTATAATTAAAATCTAGTTAATTCATATATATATAGTTTATTATGATAATTGACACTTATGTACATTAAAAATTATAACATATTATAAATATATACTTTATATATATTATATACTGTATATATATATATTTATTTATATAATATTTCATTAAAATGATATATATATAATTTTAATGAAATATTATATACAAATGTTGAAATATAATAAATATAAAAATTTAATATTAATAAAAATATATACAATATAAAGTTTTAATTCAAATTCTTTTG
Organism: Hypophthalmichthys nobilis; assembly: GCA_037950665.1. Taxonomy (NCBI): domain Eukaryota; kingdom Metazoa; phylum Chordata; class Actinopteri; order Cypriniformes; family Xenocyprididae; genus Hypophthalmichthys; species Hypophthalmichthys nobilis. The sequence continues at coordinate 9,725,495 of CM075472.1, forward strand.
CTGATTCTTTTTGAAAACAAAAGAAAATTACTTTTTTAAATTTCAAATTTTAAAAAGTTTCAGCGCATCTGTTAAGTAAATATGTTTCATACTGAATAAATCACCACTCATTTGAAGGTTTAAGTGCACATAGTCTTCACCGGGACGGGGGAAGCAGTTGTGCGAGACTGTAAATCTTTCGTTTGATGTTGCTTTGACTTTTTGTTGCGGATGTGTGTCTCTCTGTCTGTCCAGCAGGTTTTGAAGGTGGAATGGGTGTCTTGATTTACGGATAGTGTGTCTGAGCCCTAGAGAGGGTGATGGTCTCCATTCGTCTGTTTCCTTTTGAGTGTCAGCCCAATCAAGAATGGGATTGGCTGTCATGGCTGTCAGGCTAAAGGATGAGGGGAGATTGGGATGGGAGATCAAGTCAGACATGTGACTGATGGACTGACTGACTAAATGAGTGAAAGCCAGGTTAGATATATGAAACACAAGCGTCTGTGTCTTGAGAGGTGCCTAACCTCCAATCTGCAAAAACACTCCTCTCTGGAGCCTTTGCAGACATCTATCGAAACACACACGGCGACAAGAGCTGTTTGTTTTATAGTGGAATTAAACCAGGTTCATTGTGCTTTCCAGAAGCATTTCATACATTTGGGTTTGAGCTTGACCTGAAGCAAATCCTCAGAAGAGAGCAGATGGCTCCTTTTCTGATGTGTGTGAGAGACTGCCCAGGGACCGCAGTCTGAGGTATCAACAACACACACACACACACACAGTACTCATCTCATCCATACCCACGCTCACAACACTCCGCTCGAGTGGCTGACTGATGGATGCGAGATTCAGAACGACAGAGAGTCTCCGTGGGTTTTTCTCTAGGCAAAACCAGTACAGGACAAGGAGAAAGAAAAATAAGGAGAGAAAGAGAGAGATAGAGACCGCACTACCAGTGTGAGCAGAATTAGGTTCGGTCTCAATAGTTGACAGATCCTGGGAGAGAAGCTAATCTAAGAAAACTGAGATGGTGTGGAAGCCCTGGAGATAACATGTCAGGTTTACGCAGAAAAACTCCTGCTAGACCTCACCTAAGGGTCGCATTCAACACTCTGCAGCCCAGTCTCAGGTAAACAGTGCTATAGAGCACTATAAAGATTGTTTCAATCACTTAAAGTAATTAAACACCCCTGTTTCTGACACAAAGTCAACGTAAAATGTATTTTATACTGTTAAATTTGAGACTTCGCTATGGATCACACAGATGCACATACTAGTTTGTTCTTAAACAACTTTCAGATGCAATGTAGAACCGTTAGCACACACCTGAAAGGAATAATTCATCCAAAGATGAATATTCTGTCATTACTTACTCACCCTCATGTCATTCCAAACCCGTATGCTGTTATATTTTCTGTGGTTGAATTTTGATGCAGTTGTTTTGCATTCGGTGACAGTTCATGGTGATCTGTCAAGCTCCTAAAGGGACAAAAACACCATAAAAACACCATAAAAGTGGACTCTTGAGCTATATTTCAAGTCTTCTGAAGCCATATGATAGCTTTGTGTGAGGAATAGCATGAAATGCAAATTTATTTACTGAAAATTGCAACATTGGCTCATTGTAAAAAACTTACATAAATTCTACATACATATTTGCAAAACTCCAAAAACACATCCACAATTCACTGCAGTTAGGTGAAATGAACACTAGTAGCTGTAAAACGCTAGCAGCTTGTATTCCTTTTTAAACAAATTATGATTACAGGCCCAGGGGTAGATTATAAAGACTTATTTTTGCATGGTTCCTTGCACTACACTTATGATTTTACAATAGTGCACGATTAGTTGACTAATTTTTGTCGTTCGCATTACCTACGTAACCAGCTACATATGGCTTTTCTGATATTGTAAACTTGCTCAGTAGCTCACCTGGTACAGTATTGCACTTGCAATTAAACAGCTGAAAGACTGTAGACCCAAAAGTGAACCATTCTGAGTGGGTCGCGGAGTGCCTGAGAAAAACGTAGTTCAGTATCTGTGGTCAGTTGAGATGTTGTCAGGATACATGTCAGTCTCATTATTCTAACGTTATTTTTGTAGCTTGTTACGAAATAAAAATTCTCTTACCTCAGAAAACCTAACTTTCCTGTCCTGTCAGCCGTTATACTGTGCTCATAGCGCGCTCTCTTCAGTTGCGCGCGCTGTATAACACTTCATATATAAAGCGCAAGAGAAACTATAAGCATGCAATGTCGTACGTTGTCAATTAGTAAGTCATGAAAAAGTAAAGTACTAATAAATCACAAAACTGGTTCGTCGTGTGTTAGCTGGGAAGGATTTGCATGGAGGTATGATGTTCATTCTATTCATCAGCAGCAAAAGTTTTTATGTTTCATTAACCGTTCATGTTGTTTATTTACCGTGGTAACTGTTGTATCCGGAACCCCAAAATGCCACTTTATTTTCACGTTGTGTTATTTTGTATATTTTTTAATTACTGTGGTGGCTCATGCCAACTTACCAACTTTATTTTATTAACAAAAACTAGTTTGGGCCTGCTATTTAATAGCCTTTTCTTTATATGCCTATTTATTCATCAATATTAGTTATATTCCTACAATTTATTTTATTAGCAGATTATTAGCAATGTTAAGTGGGATGGTACTTGTGTTTGTGTGTCAACAATTTTTATGAAATAAATTTGCTTGGTTTTTTAAAAACAAACTATATATATATTCCTAAAAAAGTGAATGTGGGTCCCTTGGTCAAACCAGTTGAGAACCACTGTTGTAGACCATTAACCTTTTAGTGCCACTCATCAGACATTTAGTTTCCAAACTGCCATGATACATACAACAACCAATGTAATAAATCATTGCCAGATTTATGTTCATCTGTTTGCCAAACACACTTTTAGGGCCAAGATTTTGAAGAAAAGATTTTATATTTTGGTCTTGAAATGGGCTATAGTGAATTAGTGATATATACTACTTTTATGGTATTTTTTGGGGGCCTGACAAATGTGGACACTATAAACTTGTTCTTTTATGGTAAAAGGCTACGTACAGTATAAATTAGTTAACATTTTTTTTCAGAGGGCATTTCTGAGTTTTTGCGCCTTGTAGGTTTGCCTCTTATGTTACTGATTTCTTGCCTGTTTGTACCCTTTTGCCAATCGATTTGAATTTGTTTGGATACTGACCTTTGCTCTTTTGGATTTTGACCAACACCTTTGCATATTTTCAATAATCTTCTGAAAATGTATTTTTTGCCCCCAAGTCCAAAAAATGAAGCTCCATTTCTACCAGAATCAGAAAAGATAATGTATCAACACTGAATTAAAATTCTCACTATCAGAATCCAACACTCTGACGTTTGAGAATAATGGCCACCTCTCGTCTTTTCGGCCCATTTTCATAAATGCACACAGCTCCAAGCCTCCTTTCCCCCAACGGCATGGCCATCAATCTTCACTGACATCCTATTAACTCACAACAGACACCAATGCCCACAGATAGGTTTCGTTGGCTACGTCTATCACATTTATTTATTTATTTTCCCATCGATCTGTCACAATATGTAGGATGAAACGTTTAAATGTTGCTCAAAAATAGCCACAGCTCTGGAGGAATTAATACGTCTTCTAACATGTTATTTATTTTTTCTCCCTCCTTCTGAAACCGAGTCCATATTTTCACTTACGATTAGCGTCTCTGCATGTGTCTGACACATGCTGTTGTTCGTGTCACTTACAATCTGAAACCAAACCATGGAGTTGACACTTAAAAATATGGACCGAACAGTTACCATTGATCTTAGATATTCTGATCGGACTTCGCAGTTTCCTCTGAGGAATTATTTACCCTGAGGAAACCTGCCAACATGTGTGAGAGGCACATAGTAAACCACACATCAACATGACAAACCATCTAAATAATAACAATGATCAAAGAGCTGTTCCATCGACATCAGCACTCAGATGAAAGACTCCTCCGATCCCTCCAGGGGAGCAGCAAAGCTGAAAAGCTCTGGATGTCAGTGTGCCCTGATGTCTGGTCGATGGGGAGCCAGGATGGCAGGAACAGGTATCAGACATGGATGTGGCGTTATCAGTTCAGCAGGCGCTGCTTCCTCAGATTGATCCATCTTAATGAGCTCATCACGCCCCTGCGGAGAGACGCCCTGATTACATCTGCACGCCACATGGAAGGAGGGAGCCTGCAGAGTTACACACTGCCCATCACGCATACATGCACATGATTCACATAACACAGTTTCTTAAACCACACTGTTGCAACACCGATATAAACTCATTTTTAGAGTAACAACGTGACGACATTAAAAACCAAAAAATAAAAAATCTGTCATTATTTATTTACCCTCCTGTCATTCCAAACACCCCCAGTACACATACAAAATAAATTTTCACATTGATTTTTTTTTTATAAAACGACAGTTCATATAGTGACCACAAACTCTTTCTCTTTCTGAGCAATGTTGCCAAGTGGTGTTGCTTGGGCACTTTCCCATTGAGAATGGGCAAAACAATTTTGATCTAAAGCATCCAGATAGAAATTTGTTGCCCATTCTCAATGGGGAAAGTGCCCAAGTAACATCGCTCTGCAACATTGCTCAAAAAGTTGCCCCGTGTATCATCACCTTTATAAACTAACATAAACATAGTCCATATGTCTTGTCCTCTATATTAAGTCTTCTGAAATCACACAATAGTTTTGTAAAAGGAACAAACTGAAGTTGACGTTGTTGCTCAATGAAAATATTCAGCTCCACTGTGGCTTTCCAATCAAATATGTCACCTGTGGTTCAGGTTAGACATCAATAACATCAAATATCACTGGTTCTCAAGTGTCTCGTAACCAAACATCATGATGTCAAAGACACAGGTGCCACATTTTATTTGAGAGTCACAAAGGTAAAAATGATTTGCAAATAAATGACACAAAGCTAGACTGTGTAACTTCAGAAGACTTGGAACATGGCCCAATATATATATATACACACAGTATGTGTGTGTATACTTACTGTATATATAAGTCATGAAGTACTTGCACTACCGTTCAAAAGTTTGGGGTCGGTAAGTTTTTTTTTTTTATGTTTTTGAAATAAGTCTCTTATGCTCACCAAGGCTACATTTACAGTAAAAATACAGTAAAAACATTCATATTGTTTTACAATTATAAATTACTGTTTTCTATTGCATAGAAAAAGTTATTTATTTTATTTATTTTAAACTTACTGAATATGATTTATGGTATTTCTTTGACCTTTTAGGAATGTGACTTCCTGGGGCTGTCATTGTATAGAAAAAAATCTATGTGAAAATTGTTTGTATACAGGTTTGGAACATGAAAGTATATTGCCACACAATTACATATTCCAACAGAATCTGCCTGTCTTTAGTTGCTGTCACTTGTAGTCAGTGGATTGAAGGGTGTTTGAAGAGCAAGTGTGACAGCACACAATAAAAAAAAAAAATATCGAAAAATGCAAAAAGAAAGTGGTGACGAGTCTCTTTCATCATGTTTGCTCTTTCATCCCATCTAGATTTAGCATATTTCTATAAACCGCCCAGAAAAACAAGCACCTTCAATTCAGCTTGTAGACACAATGACCATAAATAAATGTAGATTGAGATATTTTTTAATAACAAATTTCAAGGCTACTTAGGTTACTTTGATTTTTTTCCTACCGAGTTTCAAATTGACCGTGAACGCACATCACAAATAAAGACTCAGAGAGGATAACATTCACTGCTGGTGACTGAGCGGATCAAGTACATCATTATTAGTTAAACATATTTATAGTCTACATCCTGCTTTAATTAGGTTTCATTCAATCAATAAAGACTTGGCTAAAAGAAAGTTAAGTTGTACCCCATTTCTATCGTTCACAAAATAATAAATCATCATTAGTAAGTCCTAAAAATACTGTTTGTGCACCTAAGCCAAATCCATTAGGTCTCTTCCAAAAGCAATCTGACAGAAGAAGACTAGAGAGTTCGGTTTAGAGCTTGACAGGTGCACTAGAGCTTGGGTACACTGATAATTGCTCTCCAGATGAGAGTGAAACTTTCCTTTAGCATCATTAATCAACTGAATACATTACAATCAAACCAGCATAATTAAGAAGCTAAATTAATTAGAACAGAAATTGATGCACAAGTGCAAAATATTGCTTTTCCGCTTCCAGGGCCCCCCGTTTCAAAATCGTGCCACCATTAATGAAGAAATGAGAGTCGTTAAACTTCATGACTATATTTGCCTCTGACCTGATTTTAATGAACATGTTTATGAGGCCGTCATGGTGCTTGAACACTTGGCGGAGTGGCAGATATGGTTGACTCTTATCCAGTCAAGTAAGGATATACACAGCAGTATCTTCTAAATTATTAAATCATGAGACAGGTGAACCTTTTTACACTCTGAATCCTGAGTACTTCTCTTTTAGAGCAGACACAAAAAACTCTGTTCCAAAAGCTAGTGAGCTGCTTAAATAGGCAGCTGCCTTCTAAGACAACATCCTACAATGTAAAACCGAACAGTGAAATTAATTAAATGAAATGAGTTTGTTTCACTCAAATAATAATGAAAGTTCATTGTACTTAATATAAAAAAGTTGCGTGAACTCAAAATTTGATTGTAGTAAGCTGAACTTAGTATGATTGAGTTGAGTTGCAGCAGATTTCTAATTCCGTAAATGCTTTGCGTCAGACTGTATAAATAAATGCTGAAATTAAGTGTTATTTGTGTGTTTTTGCACAAGATTAACAGGGAGACATAAGTTAGTGTTTAATGTTGTGTTATGTTGGGATTTACAGGGGGTTCTGTTATGTTAGTTTTGTAAGGTTACCATTGAAATACACTCACACCTATATATACTGCATAAATAAATTATACAGTCAGTCCATCAAATGAGGAACAAAAGGGATTGGCATTGTCAAAGAGCATCAGCCTTACATCCTGTGACCGTAAATGACCTGCATGCACTGTCCTCATCTTCCTCTTTGATGTCCATCAGATGGCACTCATCAGGAGAAAAGGTTGCACCTCATATTCAGAAGCTGGTCCATGTCAGGTTGTAGGTAATTGTTGTCCAAGACATGGACTGTCAGTTCTGTCAGTACTGCTCAGCTTCCTGGCGGAAACAGGAAAAGGACTTACAGTAACTTTCTTTCATCTCACATGGAAAAATTGGTTTAATTAAGGGGATAGCTCACCAAAAATTAAAATTCTTTTACTTTCTCAACCACATGCAGTTTCAAACATATATAATTGTCTCTCTTCCATTGAATTGAAAAGGTTATCTCAAGATATAAGGAACCGGATCTGTTTCACGAACGGATCATTTGACCAGTTTATAAGAATTCCGATTCACTGGAAAGATCCGACTCAAAAGAAAAACTTGTTCACACTCAGTTAATTACAATGATCTGAATGATCCAGTTCACAAAAAAATGATTCATTCATGAAATGATGAAACTGATTTGGTTCTCAAGTTCAGTTTACTGGTTCTTAATCATAAACATATTTCTTTAAAAGAACAAGTCATTCACAAATGCCTTTTCAAAATATGTTTATATGGAATACCAATTACATGCATCCATGCATAATTTTAAATCTTTGCTGGGTTTCACTAGTTAATGAGGACGATGTCTAAGGTGATTATATACAGCTTTATGACATTATTCTTTCCTATTTTCAAGCCTTTAAAAGTATATGCGTTGACACCTGTCAGCCTTGCATCATGAACGATTGAACTCCTTCCCCTGACAATAAACTTGATTTAGCCAGACTCTGGACACTGAAAGGGACATTAAGGGGTAAGGAGACCTGTGCAAAATACTAAAATCCAGTTTTGCTTTTATCAGAATCGGATACATCTGATATGAATTTTAATTGTCTGCATGCAAAAAAACACTGTGCACATTCTCTGAAACTAAAAAAGAAAAAGAAAAAAGAAACAAAAAAAATTCTAAGGTAATTTGTATATAAGTTTGTTTGGATAGGCATTTCATTATTTTATTGCGTTCTTAAGTTATATATATAAAGTATTTGCCTATGACCCACTGAGCATAATTGTTCATGTTTATGCTTTCAAGTCTTTTATTTTGTAATTTCTCACAGTCATGCTTCCTGTTTGTCATGTGCTTGCCTTGCTCCTCATGTTATCCTGCCATATGCTCCTCTTGTCCATAGGCTTGTCCGACTTCATGCGGCGCTGCAAAGATCAGCTGTCGCCTGACAAAAGCAATGCATTCTGGTTAGAAACTTTGTCTGACTTTGAACAGTGCTACAGCCGTCTTACGATCACATGTGCCATCAAAGTACCGCAAGGGCAAAACGAGGCCAGCCGCCTAGGTAAGGCGCTGCAATTGCTCAAAATCGGCTGCGAAAGCTTTGATGATGACACACTTCATTCTCATTGGTCAGATTCTGTGATTTGTGTGTTTTTTCTTAGACAAGTTCCTGTATTTAACCAATCTTGATATTGAATGTCTGATATTCAAACAAAACATTAACAAAAATTAAAGATTACGATATCTAGTATTCTTATTTCAATCGCATCCACTTCAGCTACAATTACCACAAAAATCACGTAGTCTGCCATGAATGATGTTGGTCCAGCACACTACGGAAAGCACAAAGTGTCCGACCTGACGGCCGTCTCTACACCTCCCCCACCTGCAACCGGCAGATCTCGCCAGCTGCTGGAAGGCTAGTGTAGTTCATCTCGAACAAGCCTGTTCTCATTGGTTGGTCTAGTTATGTGTCCTGTTCTCATTGGCTGGTCTAGTCATGTGTCCTATGTTCTTATTAGGCTTGCTCGAGATGCATCGGTGCTGCGCAGACCGATCAGCATAGGACATCAAAGTACTGCAAGAGCGATTCAAAAGCATGTCTTATGCTCTCCAAACACTCTCGCGGTACTTTGATATCATATGCCAATTGTTCTGCGCAGCGCCGATCCATCTCGAACAAGCCTAATGGTTCATTGTTTGATTGTGCACAGGTCTTTCTTGTTAGTCATTAGTCTCTGTATATCTAACCCTCATGTATCCATTGCCTGCATCTCAATGTGCATACTATCCATCCTAAATAGTATGTGACATTAGTAATATCCAATACTATTTAGGACAGATAGGGTGGATAGTATGCACATTGGGATGCAGGGATTGTCACTGCTCTAGTTTTGATTGTGGTTAGTTTCTGTAATGGAATCCACTGGAGGTAAGCTTGACAACCTTAAGTGCAGTTTTATTAAGATAAACACGAACAAAAAAAAAAAAGAAGACTTGACCAAACAGCAGATTACCCAAACAAAGCTAGACCAGAGACAACGGATACATGAGGGCTAGATATACACAGAGATTAATGACTAACAAGAAACACCTGTGCACAATCAAACAATGAACTAATGAGGGGACACATGACTAGACCAACCAATGAGAACATGAAACATGGACAAGGGGAACACATCGCAAGATAACGTGAGGAGCAAAGGGCCCTGTCCCAAATGGCACACTTCATAGCACTTTTGGTCTTGTGGACTTATAATGGCTGCTGCATGCACGTGTCCATTAAGTCCACGAGACCGTAGGGTGTCCCAATTGTCAATTTTAGGTTTCAGAAGCATGCTCGTGAGTGCCCCCTTTGCGATCGATTTTGCTGAGCCTGCACTGAAGCGAGCTCTGCAGCAGACATCTTCCCTACAGTCAAAGCGGCATTACGTCACGAAAGTGCAGACTCGTAGGAAGACCGTGAGTGTTTAGGGTGCTATTTGGGACAGGGCCAGGGAAGCACATGACAAACAGGAAACCAAAACCCAAAACAGACATGACAATAATTGTACATAAATAATTCAACAGCATTAACTGTGACAAAAACTGAACTTTGGGGAGTTTAATCCCTGAAAAATGCAGAGTCACTTTTCTGTAACCACCCATCTAATAAGCTTTTCTCCTCATTGGTCTTTTGTTGTCTAGCCTCTGGGCTACAATGTCTCCTCCTGCAATTTTATCTTCAATTATGCAGAGAATTCTACATCTCGGGGTCATAATCATAATTATCTTTTACATATCTCATTAAATGGACCTCATTTCCCTACAACTAAGCCTCAGTTAGAGATTAGTCCTCTATTGACAATCCCTTATGATGAACCATGCATGAATAATTCACAATTTTATTCGGTTCACAAAAAGTTTTTTCTTTAGTGTCAATATTGTATGCTTTTGGCTTTGCGTGTGAAATGGCATATCCTAACAAGAAAGAAACCTAAAAACTCAACAGTGTAAAAAAATGCTTTTATCATTATCATATTTCTATCCATTTAACCAGTCACAAAAATTTCTACTTGAGTTTTCTGAGTAGAACTTTCAATTCAGTTTTCTTCATAATTAACAAAATTGAAAATGGTTACAAGTGTTTACTTTGATTTTACAAAAGCATGTTGAAGTTAAGTTGAAGTTAAAAACAAAGTAAAAACAAAGAAGTATTTTCACTGCACAGGTATGGTGTATAATTAACTGGAATGCTTTAAGGGTGTAGGTGGAATATAACTCATTTCAGCTGGTACGTGGCTCTAAACTACAGCTACAGCAAGAATATATGAATGAACAGGTTGTGGTCAGATTGTCCGCTTCACCTGCCCTTGTGTGACAGAGACAGCTTTTTCACATGCACTGCAATATTGTACCCAGCGTGAGGCCATTTTCACAAGTGTGTTTTTCTCCCTGATGTGTGAGTCTTTATTACCTCTAATTAGCTGTGTTTGTGGAGTGTGTCCTCCAAAAGAAACGTCAGACAACCCAAAGACAAACTACGCATGCCATATCATCCTGAAAAAGGCTATGGCCCACCATTGATATGGTGATCCTGGGCGAACAGTGTGATCACTAAGACCCCTCTCCCTCACCACCATCTGTCCTTTCTCTCAGAGGTCACCCAATCACAGTCACTGTAAGTGGTTGGCATTGGAGACCAGTGTATAACGCAATCAGTGGCTAATCCTTATGGCTATAGACTTAAAGCTGAAGTGTCTAATTTCTGTGCCAATAGTGCAAGTAAAGAAACTGGAAAAATAATAATTCAAACAGGTTTTCTTTACCATTTACTTTGTCTGCCATTGGGTGAACAAACAAATAGTCCCGTCCCAAATTCACGCCACTGGTTAAAGGTGCAGTAGGTGATCTGGGAAATGCTAACATTAGCCTGCTAGCACTGAAAGCATAAGATCCCACCCTCCCTGCAAATCGCTGTCCAAAGCCACACCTCCTCCAAAACACATGAACGCACACACACACAGCTGCTCTCGGCAAAGCATCACGAGAAACGGCGTTAAACTACCTCATGTCTCAAAGCACATAACATTACAATAATAATGAACCTAAACAGAGCTTGTACCTGACTGCTGCAGATTAATTTCAGTGTTGATACTGACATTGATACGCATAATTCTGAGTCTGAGGATGTGAACAGCTCGGACGTCACGGGTTGCCATCTCTTAAGGCCTGTTCACACCAAGAGCGATAACTAAAGGTAACGATAAAGATATAGTTCTAAAAATCTTTCTAAATATAAAAGAATTTCACTGGCCACACCACAGCTATAACGATAACGATATAGAGAAACGATATCGTTGGGATCACTTTCAGAACGATTTTTTCCAGCTGTTGAACGATAAAACACTGACAGCCAATCAGAATCCGTTCTAATTTAAGGGCTCGCGCATTTAAAATGGCAGACGGCATTGCAGAGAAGTTAATCGCCAAGGTCCAAAAAAAAGCCACCGCTGTTTAACAAGTCCCCCATTTTCAAGGATACTTGGATACTGGATAAATGGAACACAATCGGTCATTCCCTCAGAATAAATGGTGAGAAGTAGTATGATCATGCCAGGCTAGCAAACAATCCTACAATAAAATTACCTCAGGTATCCAGCGCTAGTTTCGACAACATTGTCTTTGCTTCCTTTGAAGTTGCAGAAAAAAAGACTAGGCATTGTTTTTATTCAACTATATTGACTCCGTCAGCTAAATTCACTGTTAGATTAGATCGATTATTTTAGCTAGATTCTCTCGAAACATAGCATGCTGAAGACATCTGCTGGTTAAAGCCGTTTAAATGCAACAAGAACAGCAAAACGTTGTACACACTTTGAAACCGCAGCGCGTGAGCTTAGAATAAACAGACCGTTATCGTTCGTTGGTGTGGACGCAAATATAGTTATCGGTGTAGTTATCTTTATAGTTATCGTTCTTGGTGTGAACGGGCCTTTAATTACGGTAGTTATGGCGTGAACGTAGCATAATCTCATTGTTTTGATTAGGTAGGAACTGTAAAAAGTGGCTGCTGTTTGTTTGCGGTGCTCTGTGACTGAGGTCTGTCTGTATAAACTCTGCATAGCATGAAAAGCGCTGATAACATCTGATGACTGCGTGAACAGGGTGCGCGAGGGTATGTAAAAACACGTTGACGGGCAGATAGGACATAGTATTATTTCATTTGGACCGAATATAAAGATTGGATGAACTTTTTATGGTCCTACGCCTTCCACAGATGATATTTATAAAAATACATTTAGACCGTTTAACATAGTGATTGCTATCAGGATATGAGAAGATTTTCAACCAGTATAACAAAAAATGCTTCTGTAGATAATCAAACTGGCTTAAAACCAACAAGCCACAATGTTTACACTTTTCAGAGGAATCAACCTACAAACTGTTTAATTATATTTACACTAGCCTACCATTTAAAAGTTTGGGTCAGTAAGACCCAAACTTTTAAATGGTATTCAGCAAATATGCATTAAATTGATCTAAAGTGACATTTACAACGTTAAAAAAAAAAATTCTATCTGAGATAAATGCTGTTCTTTTGAACGTTCAAAATGTATCACTATATCCAAAAAAATATTAAGCAGTAAAACTGTTTTCAACATTGATGATTATAAGAAATGTTTCTTGAGCAGCAAATCAGCATATTAGAATGATTTCTGAAGGGTCATGTGACACCGAAGACTAGAGTAATGATGCTGAAAATTCAGCTTTGCCATCACAGAAAAAAATTACATTTTACAATACATTCAATATAAAGTTATTGTAAATTGTAATAATATTTCACAATATTACTGTTTTACTGCATTTTTGATCAAATAAATGCAGCCTTGTAAGCATACAAGACTTCTTTAAAACATTAAAAAATCTTCCTGACCCCAAACTGTTGAACGCTGAACATCAGAAATGTTCCATAACTTTTCGTGAATGGACAGTGGTTATCATGTTTGGGCGTGATGAATATGTATCCAGCATATGTGGTCATTGAGATCACTGTGTGATTTGGAAACGCTCTATGGGATCAGTGAGTGGCCAAGTTGTGTCCACGATGTGTGTGTGTGCGCGTGTGTGTCTTGCAACAGGCTGTGAGTGTGTCACTGTCCCCTCAGTAATTCAGGCCTTCCAGCTGAGATCAGCTCTAATAAACCATCTGCCACGTCATCCTGCTGCATTCCCACTACGCCATCACAATGCCTCAATACCTCAAAAAAGTCTCCTAAATGCAGGATACTCAGCCATGCCAAAACAGGCATCTCATTAGAGATAACATAAATGACAATATGAAAAATATCAGAGCATAAAATAGTGGAGGTGGATGACATACTCCTGAAAGTTGCAGTAGTAAAACTGACACAGAGATTCTTCAATTAAAGTGACTATGCAATCAAACGTCATGTTCAGTAATTAATATTTAAACAAGTACCTTCATATCTCAAGGACAAGTGCAGAGAAAAAGCGAATACTGTCTGTATAAATTAACAACCTAAGCCCCATGTCTTCTATTTTAACAGTTTGAACTGAATTATAAACAGATTTAATTCAATTCATCATACTCTGCTGCTGATATTCGGGGTCATAGGTAGGTTCAAAGCCATGTGACTGCATTCCAAGGCTCAAACCTTTTTGTACTGTACTTCTTAAAGTTTATTAAATAAAATAAAAAAAAGTCTTCTAAACCTGAACCACTCTGCCACCTGATGTTAGCTGTAACAGCAGGTTCAGTAGACATGTTTAATATATTAAGATTGTTAGAATATATTGTAAAGTGTTCTTAATTCATCTCCAAATGTATTATCTATTTCCGATTAACTCTCCCCAAGTTCATAATAGCATGCTGTATATTAAGAGCCTAAAATGGGAAAGAAGTTTAAGACCTAATGGCTTTGTTAATTACACCCAAAAAACATAAAACCTTGATGTTCTGAAATGATTGCACATTTTGTTTGTTATTTTAATTATGATGCCAAACAGTTGAATGTGGAACATATTTAAATAAATGCAAATATATTTTGTGGAACATTCAAAGCCTAGAAAAGTTATTACACGTATGACAAATTTTGTACTCTAATGCGTTGCGCTTAATTTTATGTACGGAAAAAACCAAACTCATGCCATCGGAGTTATGGAAATTATTGCGACAAACATCAGATATGCAGTAATAAAACACAAGAGTAATTATGTTCAGTTGTTCTCTGAGAAGGTTCGCAATAGTTTTAGGCTATTAAACTTTAATGGATTCATTTGCATTTGTATCAACAGTGGGAAAAAAATAATTAAATATTTCACAAAGTTTCATTTGGCTTTTAAATGAATGTTGTGGTAAAACATAAATTTTCCAGCTTAAATTAAACATAATAAGGGAACATATCAGGAGAGAAATCAATTAATAGTAGAAGCATTATATTTCACTTGAAAATCATGCCTGATTTCCTGCTGTAATTTTGCTATAGAGCATGAAGCTCACAGTTGTGGATTGTGACTGTCATGCAGTATTTCCCACATAGAATGGAGCGGGCTGCTTTTGTATAAGTGATAGATGTCACAAAAGCACTGAGGTGTTTCTAGTCCTTGCAATGGTTTTGCTTCCACCTTTAGATTTAGACATACAAAGTTCAAAGCAGCCAGTGAAACAGTGGTGCACGTCTGAAAATCAACCATGCTGTAGCAGGATGTGTTGAATTTATGCATCAGAATTGCAGGAAAAAATCCTGAAATTACAACAGCAGCTTTTCATAAACATAATAACTTCCAAACATTAGTGGACCACATTTCACGCCAATTTACCTTACGCTTATTCCTTTAATGGTTTCAGGGCACAGAATGAGTGGTGCATTTTTTTGCATGATGCAAAATAGGAACAACAAGAAATGAGAAAATTACAATTCACATCAGAGTCTGAGTATGTTAACATTTGCATTCATCTCCTGATGGAATAAACTGAGGGGATATTTCAAGACAAGATTTTGCATATGACAGCATCCCAGCAACGATGCTTATGAAGGATAGATGCGTTAAATTGTAATTATTGTATTATTCAGAGTAGTTCTTATTTTCTTATATGGGTAAGAAAAGTGTCTTAAAGTTCTCCGAGGCTAGTTGTCAGACTTTTTCATTCATATTTCTCAGGGTAGGTTTATTTCTGAAATTCAATTTCTGGACAGGGATGTACCTTAAAGGGTTAGTTCACCCAAAAATGAAAATTCTTTCATTAATTACTCACCCTCATGTCGTTCCACACCCGTAAGACCTTCGTTCATCTTCGGAACACAAATTAAGATATTTTTAATGAAATCCGAGTGCTCTCTGACTCATCCATAGACAGCAATTTAATTACCACTGTCAAGACCCAGAAAGGTACTAAAAACACTGTTAAAATAGTCAGCGTGACTACAGCGATTCAACCTTAATGCTATTTAGCGACGAGAATACTTTGCGTGCAAAAACATAAAAATAACGACTAATGTTTTGTTTTTGCATACAAAAAGTATTCTCATCGTTTAACAACAAGGTTGAATCGCTGTAGTCACGCTGACTATTTTAATGATGTTTTTACTACTTTTCTGGACCTTGAATGACGGTAATTACATTGCTTTCTATGGCAGATAAAAAACCTCTCGGATTTCATTAAAAATATCTTAATTTGTGTTCCGAAGATGAACAAAGGTCTTACGGGTGTAGAACGACATGAGGGTGAGTAATTAATGACAGAAATATCATTTTTGGGTAAACTAACCCTTTAAATATATAGTCAACTCCTGTCTGAATGTATGCGATTGTGTTCATTATAGCATAAATATAATATTGCAATTTTAATAGTCCCTAATTTAAGAGGGGTTTGAATGAGGTGTTTGAAACCAATATATAATAACGTTGCTAGAAAACAGACTTTTACTAAGATATGGCCCTTTCATGTGTGACAATAGGCAAATACCGGTTTCTATGTGACAATAATACAATAAAACCCCTGTATGCATGTTTCACCCAATTTTTAGATGACGTGACACCCTACTTAGCAGGTAATGATAGAGTCTGTGGGAAAACTGACATGTTTAAATTGAATAAAATAAACTTTTTCCTTCTGTTATACACAAGATTGCCTATATCACAGATGCCCCATGTATTATTGCTTATAAAGTCGTCACAATAAATGACACACCATCAGCAGATTTCTGAAATTACAAAAGAGGACAGTCATCAATCATGACTCTCCATTCAAATATTCTGTTGATTTCTCCTGTGTATTTCCTGCAGCATAACAGGGCACATTTGTAAGGATCATTAAGTCAGGAAATATTAATTACAAAAACAATCTCCTCATGCTATTTTTTGAGGGAAAAAGTGTGTCAATAAAATAAATTTTTCCTTTAGCTCCCCCTACTAAACCCGACTGTCTACCTGTCAACTTGCTCTGTGTTTATTTGTATCTACAGGCACATCAACAGGATGGAGAGCGATGAGAGAGAGACGTGGATCGTCTTGTCCGCTTGAGCGTCTATCTCACAGGCGGCTCCCGCAGGACCCCACATACTTATGGCCTCTTCACTGTCACTTAATTCATTACCGCAGAGGAAGGCAGACTGAGGGGACTCTATTAGACTAATTTTAGAGAAGAGGAAAGATAGACGCTTTTCTAGTGAGTGAGCTGTATGAATCCCTTTCATTAGCACTGAGTGATGGCTCGTCACCGTCACGCCATGGATGACTGGCATGAGGGCGATGACAGAAACAAGGTGGCGAACGAGCCATTTGTCCATAAAGACGTGTCACTTCAGACAGGGGTGAAGGGAAATACATATGATGAGCTGGTCACTTTAAGAACAGACCTGCCCTGCTCACTCAGAAACAAGACAAACTGCCCTTTTCAAAATGAAGTTAGCCTCCAACACTGCTCGCCTGGGTGGTTTATTTGAATAGCCTACCATAAAAAGATCCCAACGGAAAAATGATAAATAAGCAAGAATGAATAATTCTGTGAACAAGGACGAAAATGGGTAAATATGTCAATTCTGATTACCTGTAATCTGAACACCTACTACTAGTCCACCACAATTAATTTTTTTTTTTTTTTTTTTGAGCTGCCATAAAGTACAGCACACAATGCATTATATTCCTCTAAAGCCAGCTTTGTACATTAAAATCTGCTGCTCATATGAACATCCCTGTTCATAATATGGCAAAAACTTCTTCAGGTTACATTAATCAGAAGTGCTGTTTGCACCACACCAAAGAAGAAGAAATTGTGCAGAACTTAATTGGTTCTCATCTGTTACATGAACAATGATTGAATATGCGCGATCTGAAAACAACCATATAACTTCAGAGAATGTGGAAAATAGCACACTTTTTAAATCATTTTTTTCCCCTCATTCAGTTCTCATGGGAAAATGGCAGCAAAATAATTAGGCCTACTCATGTGTTTCATAGAAGAACAAAAAGCATGAGAGAAACATCAGGCAGAGAAAATGATGACAGAACTTTCATTTTTGTGTAGAGCTACACAGTTTGGTCAAAAACGTAACTGTCCAGAGAGCATGTATGATAAGCTGAAAGTGTAGGACAAAATTCGTCACCAAAAAAGTCATTCGGTTTAACCAAAATTTCAGTTTTACTGAATGACACTTTTGGTTATACCAAATGACGATTTTTTCAAACAATGCTAACGGGCTGATATCTAGCTATCTAGCAAAAGGACAATCAAACATTTTACATTTAGTACAAGTTTTTAAAATATTACAACATTTTCCATGTTTTATAGCAGTTGTACCGAATGACCTGATGTTTCAGGACTTGCATATGAGCAAGTGAAAATGTTAATTTTTCAAATAGTTAAGAGAGAGTTAGTTACTTTGCTTCATGACCATGTGGTCCTTTGCAGGCGTCTGAATGATGTCACATCCTGTCACATGATATTGACCACATGACTTGATCAAAAATGGTCCCTTTATATTGGTTACTCCGAATGACATCAATGAAATTAATTTTTCTGGACATTTTTTCTCATAACAAAGCAATGACTTCTACACATAATTTTAATACCATTTTGCACTATGTTGATATATGGTGTTATAAAATCATACCAGAATAAAACATATTAATATTTTATATGTTATGATATTTTAATCACAAATGAAATGGCTGTATTGGCCTTTGGATGGTTAAACCGAATGACCTTTTGACACATCAAAATCTTTAAAATACATTTATATGTAGCAAAATATAATTAAAACCTTTTGGATTCAATAAAAGAGATCTAGTTGTACTACCTTACATACTTTGGATGTCATATCTTTTTAAATTATTATTAAGGACAAAAAGATGACCCGTCACGTCATTGACCCATTCATTTGCCATGTTTGTTGATAGGGAGATATGTCTTCATCAATCTTTTAAAATTCTGATATATCCTATTTCTGTGATTTTCTCAGGATGAGATGTTGTAAAGTAAGACAAACCAACAAAACAGCACAAAATGCATTAAATACATTTACAATACTTTCCGGTGCTACCGTTTCCCCTCCAAAATGATGTCACTTCCTTGATAATGATGTCATTAGGAATTGCATTTTCATAATTAATGGGATATTCACAAAGACGAAAAAGTGATATTGAGGACACAGAAAACAAAACGTTTAAATCATTACCATTTCTAAGAGAATGTGCACATGAAGAACATGTCCATTGACTTTTATTTATAGCCTACTTTTTGAAGAACACTATGTGGTTACATGATTGCATTACTGATATTCCAAAAATTATTTTGAGACTAAAAATTAATTATGAAATATATTTATTTAATTACACATTGAAAATCTGAATGGAGTAGCATGTAGACTAACTCAAGCAAAAAGCTGTCATCTTGCGCCCTCTCGTGTTTCAGAATAAAACAGCGCAACCGTTTCTACGCATGCTGATGACGTAGGTCATATGCGCCGCTGTTTATGTGAGTTGAATTCATTGGAACTCGTAATATTGTGATACGATCTTTTTAGTGTATTATGGCTCGTTGAATATGTACGCAATTTAAACAAATGGACATTATTTGAGCGACCATTCTGTATTCAAGTTTGAATCTGAGGTATGACGATGACAAAAATGCTAAACTGCTATATAGAATACTATGTGCCTTAAAACACTTTATGTTACAGGCTGCTTATAATGAGGATAAATGAAGATACATTATTGGAGGGGGAGAAGGTTGTATTGGTACCTTACAATGCAGATCATGTTCCCAGGTATTACTTAGTGGATTCAGTATGTTATCTCGTGTCAGGTGGTTGTAGTCTCGGTTCATTCTAACATAATCTTACCCCTATTTTCAGGTATCATCAATGGATGTGCTCTCCTGAACTGCAGAAACTGACTGCATCAGAGCCTCTGACACTGGAGCAGGAATATGACATGCAAAGAAGCTGGAGAGAAGATGATGACAGTGAGCTTCCACCTTACACATGCACATTTTTCCTGTTAGTGTCCTGTTGACATTCAAGCAAATGGTCAGTATTACCCCTGATCTGCTTCTGTTTTCATTCAAATGCGATTTTTCTCTTACAGAGTGCACCTTCATCATCTTGGATAAGCAGAAATGGGCAGATCCGAGTATACCAGAGCAAGAGTGCATGGTGGGAGATGTCAACATTTTCCTCACTGACCCCAGCGATCCTTCCCTGGCTGAACTGGAGATTATGATTGCAGGTTATAGAGATTGCAGTGCTTTTAATACATTCAGATTGACTGTGATCTGTCAGTAACATTAAGTCATTTTTAGTGCCCTGCTACAGAGGAAAGGGACTTGGCAAAGAAGTAACACGCATGATGATGTGCTATGGTAGGATGAAGCTGATGAAAATCTATTACTATTATTATTAGTAGTAACTACTCTATATATGTACAGTGTTTTTGGTGATTTACCTCAACAGGTATCCATAAACTTGGCATTCGAAAGTTTGAAGTCAAGATTGGTTTGGATAACAAAATCAGCATTGCCATGTTCAAGAAATTCTACTTCAGAGAGGTGAGAATAAATGGACTTTATTTAGGAATTGTTTTAACTCTCAACACACACACACATATATTATATATATATACACACGTATACTACCATTCAAAAGTTTTAGATTTGTAAGATTTTTTAATGTTTTTAAAAGAAGTCTCTTCTGCTCACCAAGGCTGCATTTAATTGATCCGAAATACATCAAAAATAGTAATATTGTGAAATATTACTGAAACATTTATCATTATTATCAATGTTGAAAACAGTAGTATACAGTTTTTTAAAGAATTATTTGATGAATAGAAAGTTCAAAAGAGCAGTATTTATCTGAAATAGAAAGCTTTTGTAACATTATACACTACCGTTCAAAAGTAAAGTTTGGGGTCAGTAAGACTTTGGGACAGAAATGAAAGAAATTAATACTTTTATTCAGCAAGGATGCATTAAATTGATTAAAGTGACCACAGACAATGTTACAAAAGCTTTCTATTTCAGACAAATGGTGTTCATTTGAACTTTCTATACATCAAAGAATCCTGAAAAAAAAAAAAAAAAAAAAAGTTTTCAACATTGATGATAATAATAATAATAATAAATGTTTCTTGAGCTCCAAATCAGCCTATTAGAATGATTTCTGAAGGATCATGTGACACTGAAGACTGGAGTAATGATGCTGAAAATTCAGCTTTGATCACAGGAATAAATTACTTTATAAAATATATTCAAACAGAAAACAGTAATTTTAAATTGTAATAATATTTCACAATATTACTGTTTTTACTGTATTTTTAATTAAATAAATACAGCCTTGGTGAGCAGACAAAACTTCTTTTAAAAACATTAAAAATCTTACCAGTAGTGTATATATAATTTTTTTATTTGTCTCTACAGCTCTCCATCAGTGAAGTCTTTCAGGAGGTCACTCTTGGGGTCACTGTGAACGAGGCTTTACAGAAGCATGTGTTTGGAAACATGGACTTCATGCTGCAGAGGGAGTATGGGAAGGCCCGCGACAGTAGACAGGCAACATTCACACCATTATCTCTGTGAATAAATAGCCTTGAAAATAGAAATAAGGTTAATGATTTGTAGAAGGCTCTACATGAAGGAAAAAGCCCTATGGCGCATCTCAATATGAAATATTAATCGCTTATTGTCTCAAAGAAAGCTGAAGTACCTCTAGTAGGTGACATCTTTTAATCTTTATCGCATTCTTATATTGTATGTGACAAATTATTTCTGAATTTTTACAATTCAGAATTAAATGTGACAACACAACCAGACATTCAATACTACATCATTGTAATTGTTATTATTGTATTGTGATTTTAACCTCTTAAGGCATGGAAATCAAAAAACCATACTGTAAACAAACTCAAATCTAAACCTTTTAATCTGCATATTATTTGCATATCGCATGTTGTTTTAAAAATAATTGTTGTAGAAAAAACAGATATAAATTATATTTGTTATATTTTTGTTGCTTATAATATTATTGTAGTTCTTTGTGAGTATATACAGGATACTTATGAAACAGTTTGTCTTATGTCAGTTATTTGTGTTGTAGTAAATTTATGGCATTTATTATACTTGCAAAAAAAAAAAAAAAAAAAAAAAAATAGTCTTGAAAACAAGTTTGTGGTCCATTAATGCTTACAATAAATAATGATACTGGTTCCATGACCTCACTGATGTGTTTCTTTAAAAAGCTGATTCCAAAATTATTCTATTGTCCTGCCAAGCTAGCACAATTTGTTCATGTTTTAAATAAAATCCTGAATAAAGAGAGCAGGGTTCGATTTTGCTTTTACTACATGTAGCACAGGGACAACAAATGTGTGAGCTAATCAAAATCAATCAAATCCTTTATTATAAGATGTTGTGAAACAGTATTACATAAGACTCCAAAGGTCTCACGTTATTATTCATTGACTGTTTCTTGAAGTCCTTAGCTCCATTCTCCTTTCCATTTTGGCAGTTTAAAGACATACAAGCAGGATTTCCATTCACAGACTGGTCCATAGTTATCATATGGATTATTATAGTTTTTAAAAAGATGCAGCAATGGAAAAAAAAAAAAACAATTCCATAGGAATTTCTGCATACAGGTCTGTGACTTGGTCCCAGTGCGTTGCCTGAAAGGTTCAGATCCGCAGCAAGATGGATCATTATCAGAGACAGTCTTATGTTCTGAGATCAGACATTTTCTGAATGACCTGCTGCACGACCTCCAGACTCTGTGCCCACCTTACGGTCTCCTCAAATTGGATGTTGAGTGGAACACAGAATGCCTCCTTCCTCAGCTCAGTCAACTGACAAACTGCTAATATGCTTGATGCTCCCACAATTAGCAGGAGAAGGAGTTTTAGGAGCAGAGAGAAAAACAGGGAGCAGATGGAGCGCTTGGCTTTGGGCACAGACTCTGACACTGTCTTTTTACCTGTAGTGAAAGAAAGTAGAGCTAGCAATTAAATCATCAAATGCACATTATATTAACATTACTGTAATTACACTACCCTTCAAATGTTTGGGGTTTGTATGATTTTATTTTTTAAAGAAATTTGTATTTTTGTTTAGAAAGGATGCATTAAATTGATCAAAAGTGACAGTAAAAACATTGTTACAAAAAATCTATTTAAAATAAATGTATCATGATTTCCACAAAAATATTAAGCAGCAACTGTTTTCAACATTAATAATAATAAACAATGTTTCTTGAGCACCAAATCATCATATTAGAATGATTTCTGAAGGATCATGTGACACTAAAGACTGAAGTAATGATGCTGAAAATTCAGCTTTGCCATCACAGGAATACATTACATTTTTACTTATATTAATTGAATTTTAAATTGTAATATTTCACAAAAATTACTGTTTTACTGTATATTTTAGCGATCCTAAACTTATGAATGGTAGTGTAGATTAAAATACTTAAGCATTTTAACATGAAGTAGTGAGTTTATGGTAATGGAGTCATGTAAGATAAATTGTACCTTGATTTTGAGCAGCTTTCTTTTTCTTTTCTTCTTTCTTCTTTTTCTGTTGTTCTTGTGCAGCAAGAGCAGCCATCTGAGCTTGATACTCCTTTCTCTTCTTCTCTTTCTCTTCTGCTTTTTTCTTTTTCTGTGCTTCTCTTTCCCTGGCCTCCTTTTCCCTCTGCTTAGCTTCTTTTTTCTTTTCTAGTTCTGTAAGGGAATAAAACTAATTATGAACGTAATACCTAATTCATTAATAAATAAAATGTATACAAATAAAATGTTTGAATTAAAAACAATGAACAGTTATGATGTAAAATGTGGAATAAATATTTTACTATTCTATGTCTAGGCAAAGCAAAAAGGAAGCTAAACCTCTAAATTCTAAACTAAATTTGCCATGTAACCAAAGTTGAGAGTGGGACATATATCCAAGTTAAACGGCTTCTTGAACAAGAAAAAAGACTTGATTTTGTCCATTGGGATTTGATTGGATCATTGTGGTTTGCTATTGCTGTGATCTCATGTGACTGACAGGTTGTCCCGCCCTCACGCCAGTGAACGCATCATAAGAGAAGAGATGTCACGGCTTGCAAGATGGAGAAGTTATTTTGATTAAAGATTATGAATCTTATATAGATAAATAATGATGTGAACTGATAAATCATTTATAATAAATAATATTAACATTAAATATTTTGTAACATTCCATTACAAAAAAAAAAAAAAAAAAAAAGAAGAAGAAAGAATGGTCCATTTTGGTTGATTTGATGATTACAATGTTTGTGCTCAAATTAGAATGCTAATATAATGGGGGAAAATATGAAAAATGAGAGAAAAAAAAAAAAGTATCCAAAAATGTACAAAATGTATTTAAAGCTGTAGATGTATTGGACTCCCTACCTCTCTCTTTTAACAATCGACGTTCTCGTTCTTTTTCTGCTTCTTCCTGCAGTACCTTCATGTGCTGGAGAACCTGGACACAGACAAAAACACATCATTTGTGAATATAGTTGTAATAAGTAATAATGTGATTTTTTTTTTTTTTTTTTTTTGGAATTGTTGTAAAACTTTTACTATGTGGTAAAAAAAGCATATTTTATACTGTAAAATACATTTTTGCATCTGAGCACTTTACTCACCCTGGATGCGCACTGTTTGCATTGCTTCTCATCCAAGCAATCGCCTGCAGCCTTGGCCAGTGTTGACTCCAAGGGGTTATCCTTCAGATCCAGCCATTTCAGACTCTACAACAAACAAATTCCCCCCCATTACCAAATAATATTACATATTAAGTATAACATAAGTGAAGTGACGTAAAGGCCAAGTAAGGTAACCTATACTCGGAATTTGTCCTCTGCATTTAACCCATCCAAGTTGGTGCACACACATTAGGAGCAGTAAGAAGTGAACACACACACCCGGAGCAGTGGGCAGCCATTTGCCGCGGGGAGCGATTGGGGGTTAGGTGATACCTTTATCAGGGGGTATTGAGGGTGGAACACATTTTCAACATTTTCCTGCTAGTATTGAGAATCGAACCAGACACCTTTGGGTTATAAGTCCAACTAATGGGTTACAAGTCTAACCATTAGGCCACGACTGCCCAGCAAATGGTATGATCTAATATTACAGAGGGTGTTTGCAGCCATGACATCCCAAACCCACCTTGAGTTGTGAGAAGCCGACGGGAAGCTGTTTCAGTTTATTGTTGTATAAATCCAGGTGCTGAAGATTAATGAGTTGTCCGATTTCTTCTGGTAAGCAGACGAGCTGGTTCTTGCTCAGGTCGATTTTGATAAGGTGAGTCAAGCTACAGAATTCAGGCTGGTGAAGTAACAAAAACAGCACAAATCATTAAAAAAAAAAAACTTACAGATAATCCAGTTGTTGTTGTTTTTTTATTATTATTTACAGTTGTTACTTACAGTCAGGGTTGTTAGATTATTACAGGACAGATCCAGAAACGTTGCCTTCGGTAAGGCAGCCTGCACAGAAACCAATGCTTTCAGTTTTCAATTTTTTCACACACTTTGCCCACAAATAGGCTGAATGAATACAATGAAGCTAAAGAGTATTAAATCTTTCTAAAACAATGTAAACAAAAACAAGGTACACTCAATATAAGGGAAAAGTTAAACTACTTACCAGCTCCTTGACTGGCACTTCTGTCAGGTTACTGAGACTCAAATCAAGCTCATTGCCATCAATTTTGTCTTTAATGTTTTCAACTTTGCCTTTAATCATGTTGATGTGCTGCTCCTCACTGGACAATGAATAAAAATACGTATGATCAGCAATCAATGATACTAACGCATTCCAAATGAAAGCAAGTTTTGACAGCTAGATAGTAAGGGCAAAATAGAGTTTCCATTGCTAAAGTTAACGTAAAACAGCAGCGTTCTGATATGTCTAACTTATGAATTAAAGTTATTACCTTGTCACAGATGGTAAGAAACAGTCCAGATCCACTGCAGTGGTGTAACTGAATGCAGTGAGTTCACAAAGATTTCGCACTGCAATGGATGAAAATCCACGTCATTACTCGCGCGTGCCAGGAGCCGCAGATGACAGCGTGTCTCGTCTCTGGATATACGCCAGCTGTGAGCGCCATCTAGCGTCTGGAGGTCATTGCCACTCGCGTTTGTCAATATTCTTCTTTTCCGAAATGAATCGTATTTTTGAGGGCCTGAACATGCTCGAAAACTCATGAAACTTTGCACACGTGTCAGAAGTGGTGAAAATTTATGTCTGATATGGGTTTCAGAATTAGGTGTGGCAAAATGGCTCGGTAGCGCCACCTACAAAATTTCAATTAAGCACCCTTCGGTTTTACATACAAGTATGAAATTTGGTAGACACATGTAACAGCCCAATACCTACAAAAAAGTCCCTGGGTGCAAATTCTGAAAACCCAGCAGGAAGTGAGATATTTTGAATTTTCTCTGCAAAATTTTTGCAGTTTTTTTACATTTCCAGACGTTGTACTTTAACAAACTCCTCCTAGAGCTTTAATCAGATCAACATCATGTTTGGTCAGTCCAGGGGTGTAGCCATCATTTCAGAAGTGAGGGGGACAGAAATGTTGGGTGTAATACCAGTTTTTATCTGACCTTTGTCTAATTGATAGATTTTTTTTTTATCTCATCTTTTAATTTGAAATCAATTTGCTTTTAATAAGAAATCAAATACACTGCTGAACAATAACTAATATCTAATACAAACACTTGTGCATTAAGTCCTCATGGATTTTATACAAAAAAAAAAAAAAAAAAGATCACAGAATAAAGCAGAAAATATCAAAAGTTTGGAAACATTGTACAATTGAAATAGGTCTCTTCTGCTGGATTTATTTAATAAAAAAAAAAATAAAAAAATCAGTAAAAACAGTAATATTGTGAAATAGTATTACAATTTAAAATAGTTGTTTTCTATGTGAATATATTGTAAAATGTATAATGTGGTCAAAGCTGAATTTTCAGCATCATTCAGAAATCATTCTAATATGCTTATTTGCCGCTCAAGAAACATTTATGATTATTATCAATGTTGAAAACAGTTGCTTAAAATTGTTGTGGAAACCATGATACATTTCATGTTTCTGGATTCTTTGATGAATAGAAAGTTCAATTAACAGCATTTATTTGCACTGTCATTTTTGATAAATTTCACAAGTTCGCCTGCCCATTCAGTCTGAAAGGTTAATGGTAAAACAAACTTGGCTTGCTGTCCTCGAAGGAGGCTCGAACCCGAGGCTATATTCATCAGTATTAGTCATAGTCATCTAATTTATGTGTATGTTAAGTATTTGTGTGTGTGTCAACAGTTTTTCTGAATAAATGTACTTGTTTTTTTTGTTTTTGTTTTTAAAAATATAAACCAGTTTAAAAATATTGGTAACCAGACAGCATTGACTATTGACTTCCATAGTATTTATTTTTCCTACTATGGAAGTCAATGGGTGCCGTCTTTAAAATATCTTTTTCTGTGTTTGTGTGTTCAAAGAAGAAAAACTCAAACAGGTTTGAAACAACTTGACGGTAAGTAGGCCTAATGACAAAATTTTCATTTTTGGGTGATTTATCCCTTTACTTTATTCTAATGTTGCGTCTGATACACGTGTGTCAACTAGCCAATGGCGAGAGTGAACGTCACGGGCGGGTGACGTCACGACCAGGAAAAGATAAAAGTGCCTTTTGTGCCTCAGCAAAGCGTTTTGTGTGAAAACTGTTTCTGTCTATTTATTGTTGTTTGTCCTCAAGCATTTTATATTCTAGACAGGAGTTTATTTTCGAGCAAATAGCAACATGAGTGTGTGTGCCTCCCTGCCCTCGCTACTATTATGAGTGGGGATACACGCGATTCATGTGTTGTTTGTTTGAGAGCAGAGCATGAACGTCAGCTCTTGTATTGGGATCTGATAGTGTTCATTCATAAATTTCCTGATGTGATGCACTATCGTGACTTTTAGCTCTGCTCCTCTTGGCTTTTTCTCGAGGGAATAAAGTCTTAAGCAATAAAGAATCTATGGCTTAGATCTCGCGTTTGCCGAGTGTGGTTCTCTCTCACGCATCCAACTCCTCTTGGACTGGATGCTAGGGTACAGACGTGGCAGAAGCTACATGTGTACGCTTTTCCCCCAATTGTTCTGCTCCCAGGAGTTCTGGAGAAAATTCGCCGGAAAGGGATAAGTCTACTGCTAGTAGCACCTTACTGGCTGAGTCGGATATGGTTCTCAGACCTTGTGTCTCTCCTCAACGGCTCTCCCTCGGAGATTCCGATCAGGAGGGACCTTCTATCTCAGGCGGAGGACATGATATTTCACCCCCGCCCAGAAGTTTGGAACTTGTGGGTTTGGCCTGTGAGGGGGTCTAACTCTTAGAATCTGGTCTCTCAGCTGAGGTTGTGGAGACCATTCTTCACTCCAGAGCTCCTTCCACAAGGAAACTATATGCCCTGAAGTGGAAACTTTTCACTTGTTGGTGTGATGTGTGACAGCTAGATCCAGTTAACTGTCCAATTGGTACAGTACTAGAGTTCTTGCAAGATCGCTTTTCATCAGGGCTATCCTCGTCCACCCTACAGGTCTACGTATCAGCTTTTTCTGTATACCATGTCCCTGTGGATGGTACAACTGTGGGGAAGAACCCTTTGATGTATTGTTTCCTTCGTGGCACCTTGAGGCTGAGGCCTGCAACACGCACTAGAGTTCCTGCTTGGGATTTGGCCATTGTGTTGGAAGGCTTTTCTGGAGCTACATTTGAGCCGCTTGATTCTGTCTCAGAAAAATTTCTGATGTTGAAGACTGTTTTCCTCCTTGCCATTTCTTCCCTGAAAAAACAAAAACAAATCATCTCTGCATTGTAACTGTGCATAGTATATACATTTAAAGTTAGATTTGAGGTGTGGTATTATCCAACTGTTTTGGAAGCATAAGAAGTATTTTATTCTACAATATGATATGCAAAACAGTTATTTCATTATAATAAAAATGATTTATTGTCAGTTAGAGTAAAACTTTCCTATAATAAGAGAGCATATCCTGAGTTCCTGAAAGGCTAATTTAGTCTTTTTTCCTCAGAGGCTGAAAAAACTGAGATTCCTGCCCCCGATGGAGCATAGGTTCACCTGAAATATATATAAACAAGATGACAGTTATCTACCATAAAACCATACGAACTTATGTAAACTTGCATTGTAACAATACTACATTTCAAAATTATGATGCAATAGCTGAGTGAGCATTTTATTGTAAATAAATATTGACAGCTTATGTATAAATAAATTGCTATATTTATTACCATCTTTGTCCTTTTTACTTTAGTGTCTAACGTTCTGTCAAACTGTTTTAATTGTTCTACTGTTTGACATGGCCCATTTTCTAAAATTTCTTCATCCATCTCTACCCCTGTTACAGCGGCCAGTATTCTTCTCTGATTCTCAAGAATTTCTTTCTGGTTGTCGCAGAGCTCTTGAAGCTTTAAGACTTTTTTTGCGGTAGTCTGAGGAGAAATTAATCATTATGGAATCAGTTCCTTAAATATGTAAATGTTTGTGATAAAGCTAAAGTTTGTAGCTTACTATTTGTTGCTTCATCAGATGAGGCATGGGGCTCTGCTGAGAGAAGATCTGACACTTCTGTGGCATAAAAATAAATACCAATGTTTCAAAATATACATAATGTTACATATTATGAATGTATCACAATGACATTTTTTTACACACCTTGAAGGGGTAGTGAGGACCCTGGAAATGATGCCTCTGCTGTAAATATATTTATTAATTTTTAATAGAGCTGCAGGTAAATAGACATTAAAAATATTTATTAACATTAAAAACCTCCTACAGAAATCAGGAGATGTTGGCTTTTCTTGATTGCCTGTGGAAGAGAGAGAGAGAAATAAATTGCTTTAAGTCCATTGTGGATTATATTATAAACACTTTTTATATTTATATATAAAATATGTAGATTTATATACTAATCCTTGTCTTGAGGATAAGTTTTGGGCTGTGGCTGATCTGAAAATACAACAGAAATATGAAAAGACATATTAGGTTGTTTTGCACTTTAGCCTTTATGATTATGCATAATAAAGAAAACAAAGTTTGCAAATAAAGTGCATTATGTAACAACTTAGACATAGGTGGAACAGGTTTTGACAGCTTTTTTTTTCTTTATAACTCTGCCATCGTCTGAAATTAAAACATTTTTGCATGTTTAAATGAAATGCAAAGTTCACAAATGTTTTTAATACCATAGTTCATAGAATTGCGGAAGGTAAGTTGTTTACAAAAGTCAAAGAAAAAAAACTGCAATGGAAGGTAAAAAAAATGGGGTTTTTGAGTTCCCTCAATAAATTCCTTAATAATTGTCTCAAGCAATATTATTTTGTATAGCTAATCTGAAATCTCAAGTTCAGCCAATATATTCTTATCAGGGCAACTAAAAATTTATTGTTCAACAAGCTATTAATTAGAAAGACCAAAAAAAAAAAAAAAAACTTAATATAGAAAGTGTGAAGTCTTGAGAAGAACAGCATGCAGACCAAAGATCTTGCACATAGACCTCAACACTCAGGCCAAACATTGATAATACTAACAATCAACAAATATCTAGTGAGAATATCATGTTACAGCGGTTAACGTCCGTATTCCACTTGTTATCTATTAGCAAATGCATAACAGTCCTATCCACCTAAGAAAACACTAAACAGTGAGCTTTTTATAATTTTATTACAATCACAATCCAATAAACAGGCAATAGTTGGGGCAGGTATCAGAGAATCAAACAACAGGAAACAGTCCAGGATCAAAAACAAAATAACCAGCCACCATAGAAACACTCAGAAACGACCAACATAGCAAATCAAGACTTCACAAGGATGGTGTGTGTGTGGCGTGCTTAAATAGTGTGTGAGTGATGATCTGCAGGTGTGTGTGCAATCAGCCCCAGGTATGAGGGCCTATGGGAAATGGAGTCCGAAATAGCAACAGTCAATATTCTGGTGAGAGCTCCCTCTGATGATCCGGAGGAAGCGGAGAGGGAGCCTCACCTGTAACACCTATATTGTAGTTATATAAAGTGTTTACAGGCAGATTTGCTTTATGTATTTCCCCGGCGTCTAAATTAGGCACATATAAATGTCAGGAAACACGATTCCTGGCTGCATGTCAATGTCCATGGATTAGGTTTCTCTGACACTTTCGAGCCCAACCTTTAGTGTAATTGTTTGTTTTACTCGCATTTTCGCAGTTTCCCCTTTTAAATCCAGTCATGCAGCAGGTTCTTTTACCACTCAGTCCAGCTGAGGGAGTGTGTTCCGGCGGGAAAGTGACGTTAATGCATACCCTCTATAGGCTACGCAGCTACTCATTAAGCAATTCCAATTCAGCTTGGCTATCTATCACTGTTACCGGAAAAAACTTTACCTGGTGTGGGTCATTCCAGATGCTAAAAACCCGGAAGTGTGAAAAAGGCTAGTTAAGAGTGCCTTATGCATCATACGTTTAATCAAGACGTCTGAGGCTGAGACTAGGGTGTAGCTGGATATTCTAGCTCCACCCATTTGGCCCAAATTACATTCGCTCCACCTTGCTGTACGTCTAACGAGGAGGAGCTAGACTTAAGCTCCACCCATTTGCTATGTAGTAAGCAGCCTCGACTCATCCATCTCTTCTCTCTCTTCGATGGTCACACAACATTTCCCCTCTCTGAGAATGAAGGCATTGTTTGGTCTTGTTCCTTTGAACTTTGTGGTCACCACAAATTGTGTCTGTGGAAAATCTCCGTCAACCATTTCACCACTTGAACAAGCGGGTGCTTTACTGACCTCACTTAAGCTTAAGCTTTCCCAGAATATTACATTTTTTTCCCAACCAAGGGTTATTTTAGAAAAGTATTGTCAATAAACACCAATGTGAATATTGTCTTAATATATTATTTTAATTGTTCATGGATGAAAGGATTAAACTAAGGGATTATGTCATTTGGATTGGCCAAATAAATTATCCTTATTGGCCAGTTTGACGCATTTGTTTCAAACAGATGCTTTTGGTTTGTCAATATGAAATTGACAAAAATTTCAGATTTGGAGGTAGCTTTATTGGCATGTGATAAAGCTTTGCCTAAGCATTTATACATACTTATACATTTATACATTTTTACACGTATAAAGTAAATAAATGGATTAAAATATATACAATAGTAATAAAATAGTAGTGAGAAAATATTGTTTATATTTTGCTATATGGGTCATTTTCACGAAACCATTAAAACACCACGGCACTAATGAATTTAAATATGAAACATGCATTTTAGTAATATATAAAAACACCATAATAAAGACAATATTGTTCTCTACGCTGAACAAAGAGTATTTTCAACATAGGAATGAAGTATTTTTGTATTTTACTGCATTTTCTTAACGTTCCCTTAACGTTATTTTAACATTATTGTAATGTTATTCTAATATTCCCCAACGTTATTTTAATGTTATTCTAACATTATTCTAACGTTATTGTAATGTTATTCTAACGTTCCCCTAACATTATTTTAACCTTTTTCAAATGTTATTGTAACGTTCCCCTAATGTTATTTTAATGAAATTCTAACATTATTCTAACGTTATTGTAATGTTATTCTTACATTCCCCTAACATTATTTTAACCTTATTCAAATGTTATTCTAACGTTCCCCTAACGTTATTTTAACCTTTTTCAAACGTTACTGTAACGTTCCCCTAATGGTATTTTAATGTTATTCTAATGTTCCCTTAACGTTATTTTAACGTTATTGTAATGTTATTCTAACATTCCCCTAATGTTATTTTAACCTTATTCAAACGTTATTGTAACATTCCCCTAACGATTATTTAATGTTATTCTAACAAAAGGGGTCCAAATTAATGGGCAGCGCATCCTGTGTGACCTAATTTGTCGCTCAGAATGAGCTACCACCTGCATTGAAGTACTGTATAGTCACACTATAGCAAACCTCTCCCACATATTCTGCCATTGAAACTGCCTGATTTCTGCCATTGGTGTAAGCAGCAGTGCGTGCTAATAGACAAGAAATGTACGCTTTTACACCATCTTACTGATAACATTTCTTTAGTCATTTGGCAATCCTACAGCTACTGTAGTGAATAAACCCTTATCAAAATGTGCTACCACCAATTTATGAGCTCAAATTAATAATTAAATTGGCAATTAATGACCACAGCAAGGTAGGACCTCGGTTTAAAGGATGGGTCTCCTGCTTGTATTGCTGCACTCTGATTTTAGGAGCCATACAAGCCTGGGAGTGAGCACCCCCTGCTGGCCTCACTGAAGCATTTTCCAATTACAATCAAGTTTGTTTCAAAAAGGTCTCTCATCCATGTCACAGCCTGGCTTCAGAAGTGAGCTAGGCTTTAACCATGGAAGGCTACGGCCACACTGCCCTGATAGCAACATTGTGTCGGCCCAGATACCTTATCTGAGCCACAAAATCTGTGTATATTAAATATAGAGGCATCTCAGCCTTAATAAGCCTGTTTAAAAGCAGAATCACTGAAGGAAAGGAGAGAACAGAAAAAGAGACAAGCAGAAACACAAGAACTACAACTGACTTCAGCCACAGCCTTAGATGAAATCAACTGAAGATGAAAGACATTAAATCTCTCAAGATCTCAACACAGGATGATTAAACAACTCCACAAACAGCATTACCAGCTTCATTTATTATTAACCAGGTTGACTTTATTTATGTTAGACATCTACAAAAGCTGTTATTGAGAATTAACAGGGGTTTAACTCTAATGTTTCATTTGAAGTCACCATAATGGTGAATAGTGATTCCATTAGTTGGGCTCTTAACTCTTGTTGTACATTTGTCTTTTCTGGCTGCTGTGACAGTATGTTTGTTAAAGACATTTGCAGTAGCAAAAGAAGCTAAAACAAAATGAGATAAGGTGATGATGGTTGTCATGAAATGGCCTGATGTCATTTGAATCTAACAACTGTGTTGTGCCATTGACGTGTTTACACTACAAACCCTGCATTACTACAGCATGAGTTCCTGTGGAAATCAGTTAGAAGATTTTAACAGACAAGAATTAGCATATGAATCTCAACAATGGTGATAATCAAAAGTGCCATGCTGCAATGCTTGCTGGGTACCAGCATAGTACAAAACACCCAGCATGCATTGCAGCATAAGAAGAGTTAATAGCCCAACTAATGGAACCACTATTCACCATTATGGTGACTTCAACTGGAAAAACATTAGGGTTAAACCCCTGTTAATTCTCAATAACAACTTTTGTAGATGTCTAACATAAATAAAGTCAATCTGGTTAGTAGTAAGTGAAGCTGGTAATGCTGTTTGTGGAGTTGTTTAATCATCCACTGTTGAGATCTTGAGAGATTTAATGTCTTTCTTTTTCAGTTGAAATAAGGTCTCCCATCCATTTCACGGCCTGGCTCGAGCCCGCTTAGCTTTGGAGGTATGCCAGGATTTGGCCATGGAAGGCTACGGCCACACATCTTTCTGAAGTTGCATTAAAAAGGGTCCAAATTGAGGGGCAGCTCATCCTGAGTGGCTGAATTTGTCCATCAGAATGACCTGCACTGAAGTACTGTATAGTCACACTATAGCAAACCTCTCCCACATATTCTGCTATTCTAACTGCCTGATTTCCGCCATTGGTGTAAGCAGCAGTGCATGCTAATAGACAAGAAATGTACGCTTTTATATCATCTTGCTGATAACATTTCTTTAGTCATTTGGCTATCCTACAGCTACTGTAGTGAATAAAAGTTTTGGGCACTCGTGCAATGCAAGCAATGACGTACATCCGAGTCAACGAGACTGAGGGAAGTTAGCGAAGGAAGGGCATAAAAAAAAACAACTGGATTGCAGCGTAGGCTTGTTCGAGATGCATCGGCGCTGCGCAGAGTGATTCAAAAGCATAAGGAGTTGTATGCTCTCCAAAACGCTCTCGCGGTACTTTGATGCTATACGCCGATCGGTCTGCACAGCGCCAATGCATCTCGAACAAGCCTTCTGTATTGGCCAGCTCCTGTCAACATCAGACGGATGCGTTGTGGTGCTCACGTGATTAGTGTCGGCCAATACTGAGCTGGCGTTTGGACGTAAACACGGAAGCTTTGCACTGCTTTCATTGCGTCAACTGTTGACAGGGAAGAGGAAAAATTGTTGAATAAAGTCGTTATTTTTGTTTTGTTTTTGCGCACAAATAGTATTCTCGTTGCTTCATAACATTAAGGTTGAACCACTAGTCACGTTGACTATTTTAATGATGTCTTTACTACTTCTCTGAACAGTGAATGTGGTAATTTCATTGCTTTCTATGGGAGATAAAAAAAATCTCTTGGATTTCATCAAAAATATCTTAATTTGTGTTCCGAAGATGAACGAAGGTCTTGCGGGTTTGGGACGACATAAGGGTGAGTAATTAATGACAGAAATTACATTTTTGGTTAAACTAACCCTTTAACAATGCTGTGTACACTGAAAATGATTGAAAACTGAAATAATTTTCACTCAGTAATTTCTGGTAAATTGTGGGGGGAAAAAACCCTGCAAATAACCAATTGAATGAAACGTGAAATTTTGACTGAAATACACAACATACATTTTGTGCACCACAACTCTTTGAAGTAATTGATGCCTAATGTATCCATGTTTTTTTAGGTTAAATTTTAGGTTAAAATCTATGGCCCGGTTTCACAGACAGGGCTTAGGCTAAGCCAGGATTAGGCCTTAGTTAAATTAGGATATTTAAGTAGCTTTTATAAACGTACACTAAAAAACATTACTGGTGTGCATCTTAAGGCAAAACAATGGCAATGACAAATTTTAAGATATGTCAGTACAAGTTTCTTTCAGTTAAAACAGCCCAAACATGCATTTTAGTCTAGGACTAGCTTAAGCCTTTTTTGTGAAACCGGGGGTATATGAATTTAAATAGTACACAAGAGTGGTGTGGTGTAAATTACTTTCTCAAATGTAAACTTAAATAATATGAGATCATAAACCTCATGCTTTATAATATAATACTAAATAAATGCTAAAAATAGTTGTAGATGAAGTACAGCATGTCACACTGTGTGTATTTATATGCATCTAATGTGAAAAACAACACTAAAATCTTTCACAGATTGTGATGTATATTATTATGATTAAATTAGCTTCAGTCATCTCCGAAGTTGTTGTAACAGAGAGACATCAGAAGAAAGCTGGGGGCAGAATGAGGCAGATGGGAAGGGGTCGATTTAGGGCTTGGGGGGGCAGATGGGGTCCTTGGAAGGATGGCTGCCCACTTCCACATGGTGATTATAACAACATCTGAGCTTTTCCAAGAACTATTTCAAACTTTATGCCTTTACTAAATATGCCCCATCCCATCAATCCAATGCTAAAAGCTTTTACCACTCATCGTGAATGGAGTTTTCTAAAATAGCACCCTGTATTACTCCTTCATATTTTTGTGGTCAAAGAAATAATCACTTTGGTGATTGGTTTGTTTCTTTTTATTAAGTCAACAGGAATTCACAAGATAATGAGATTTCAATCAATTGTCTTCCTGGAAGATGGGCTGACATTTTTCATCTTCATGGTAGAAAGGCCAACCAACTGTGGATTGTATGTGTAATGATTCTGTAGTGGAAAAGGTTGACTGACAATCACTGTGTTTACAGAAATTCTTGCACTCAGCTCACTCGTGGCTCCAATATGGCTTCTGCTCAATCAATGTCATTTGGATTTGTAAAGGTTACATTAGACTTTTGCAATACCAGGTGTTTGCATTAATGTACATTTGTTTTGTTTTATTTATTTATTTAACAATAGAAAATCTTTAAAACTAGCAGACCACTTGTCACATATATGCCTCCACACACATACACACACAAAAACCCCAAGAAAAAGGTGAGAACATGAAAGAAAATAAGTGAGTACTAAATCACTCAGGGTCAATTCCAGACATCACACTAATCCATTAACCAGAGGGTCACGGTAATGCCACGATTTAAAAGCGCAGGTATCAATTAGGCTGTGCTTATATGACAGACAGCCTGTCATCTACAGCGCTGAGCCAGAATACTGATAAGAGGGTCTAAGGTAAATGAGAATGTTTAACTGCTCAGCAGGACTAGGGTCATTTTTAATGCCACTGCTACTAAGCATATGAAAGAGTCTGCAGCTGTGAAAAAAATCAAATGGCTTTCTTGACGTGTCCCATTATGTTGAAAGGTAGCTGTATGACTCAATTGGACACGTCACTAGACGACTAGGGACAAACTGAAATTAGTACCACTGGAAATCAAAAAAGTCGATGACTGTGGCACACATAGACAGACAGACACACACACACACACACACATAATCTATCCTCAAAGAGAAGGATCCATCCTCAAAGCTTCCTTGCACTACTTAGATGGACCCTACTCAAATTAATTACATTTGCTCAGGATCAATTGACCCTTCTTTACAGTAGAATAGCAATTTGTATAAACATTTGAACACCTTCATGTTCCATCATGCCTGTGGTTCTGTGAAATTTTAATAAAATTTTGCATGCTATAGTTGATCGATCCTCATAGGATGCATAAATTGCTTACAAATGCAAGGGTGGTGTGTGGTAAATGTCTGAAGGAAAGACAGTAAGAAATGTTACAGACAATACACTTGTGTATTGGATATTATCTCAGTTTCTTTGCATTTTCCTACTTTGCTTAATTATTTCTCCCTGGAAAAGCTGCACAGACAATCATGCAGTTTAATCTTGTAGCGGATGAATCACTCCTGGTATTTCTCCTCTCGTCAGTTTGAGGCAGAAGACATTTCAGACATTATCTATGGAAGAAGATCATCAAATAATCTTTCATGTCAAAATATTTTGCAGATCAAAATTATGCTGTGAATTTTTTTTTTTGCATTAAAAATAATCATCAGTGCTTAATTTTGATGCATGCAATGCCCTCATGACCTCATCTGTTTAGTTTAATTATGCACTTTTTCCCATTTATATTTAGCTGGCTTTTACAGTTTTTTTTTCCAACTGCTTACACACAAAATCCTTACTTTTCACACGATTTCTGAAACCTGACACTCAAACACCAGAACCACACACCAAATCTGCAAAACCTTACACTAATTCTCGCCCTTCGACTCAGTTTTCAATTTCATAAAACACTTTTTGCAAAACACACATTTTTACACTAAAATTTTAAAAATCTGACAGGAAGTATCTTGATTTCCTTTTTCAAATACAGTCATTGTTTCTGTCCAGCTACACATGGTTGATGTATTTATTTTCTTTCGTACTGTGTAAGACTGTATTCACAACCACAAATGCTTACAGTAAAAAAAATTCAATCTTTCAATCTTGCTTTTTGTGTTTACCGTGAATTTTTCACCAATTATTTTTAATCTTGTACAGAAATGTACATAGGAGCTCATGAAAGAAGAGCTTTAGGTTTGAATAACTGTGTGTATATGATATATCCAAAAATAGAACATTATGGCAAAGGTGTTTGCAATGTAAGACAAATGTTTGCTTTTGAGATGGGTTTGTGATATTTTGAATGCAGTGCTTCATTTTGCAACAGATGTGAGGCATTTTGCATTTTGTGAGTGCAATTCTTGGATTTGTGTTTAAAGTTTTTTTTTAAAAAAAAAAGAGGCAAAGTTTTGAAAATGTGTGTAAGCAGTTGAAAAAACTGTATTAGTTCCCAAAGTGCCACCTGTTTTGTGAACAGAGCAGGAGATTCCCATCAGACATATTGATTTTGACTTGGACGTATGAAGTGCATATCGTACATAGGCTACCCCATTTTTGCACCTTTGTTAGTAATGAGATAGCTGGTCATGTGATATCACTATGGCGGTGCTCATGACGGGGGAACCCGCTCCATGTAGAATATAATAGCCTTTTCTTCTAGCTGTTTAGCTTTTCTAAAAGACTGGAGACCTCATTTCATGTGAATGTACATCATTTTAATGATAGTTTACTGTATGAGGAAAACTTTTTTTAATGGGGGAAAAAACCCGATTGGTGCACCTTTAAGAGAGTAAAGCGCGTGACGCCCCTCTGAAACGTCTCGGTAAACTTGGAAAAGGGCTTTTCTCATTACCTCGAGGGATTGAGATGGCCATGCCAACGGACTGTATATATAAAGGAGAACAGCATGAACATGCTTATGCTCAGCCGTGGACGGAAAGCGAGCGGACCTGTTACGTTTCAGTGCAACCTTTACGCAAAGGCGCTCTTCTTTTTAAGGACTCCTGTCTCCTCAAGTGGATTGCTGTATTAGAAAATATTGTTTCATTTTCGAAATTAAAATAATTAAGAAAACGTATACCATACACATCCATTTTGCAATTATATGTGTTTGTTTCTGAATTGACATTGTTAGAGTGCGCAAATTCTGTCGTTTAGTATATAAAACACCTGTCTTGGACTTTAAAGAAGCTCCCTAGTGATGATTTTATGAACTTTTCCGGAACGTTTTGTTTCCTCAATGTCAGCCCTAAACGCTGTCATGGAATCGTTTGTGTCTTCAGTCACCGAGTCCACCGAGATCACCACACCGGACGATCCGTTCTCGGGTCCCATCAAGTCTGTTGCGCCCTGGAATTACACTTTCCTCGCCTGTCTGATGTTCATAGTGACTTCACTATCTTTAACAGAGAACTTCACCGTAATGCTCGTGACGTTTAAATACAAACAGTTAAGGAAACCGTTGAATTACATAATTGTTAATTTATCTGTTGCCGATTTTCTAGTTTCACTGACAGGAGGCGTTATAAGTTTTTTAACTAATGCACGAGGCTACTTCTTCCTGGGTGTCTGGGCGTGTGTGCTGGAGGGATTCGCCGTCACTTTTTTCGGTGAGTTATTACATAACTATACCAAGACGTGTAACATTTATTCCTTTAAACTAAATAGTGCCTATTTTATGTTACTAATACAATTTATTGTATTTTTTCATTTAAATCGGTTTACTTAGCCTGCTTATAGCCTTGTTACTTGCTAGTAGCCACTCATAGTGAAAAGAAGCTATTCCATAGTTATTAGTAACAAATTGCATATTTTGCATTTGAATTCTATGTATTCCACTTGTTGCTGGTGCCTATTCGAGTTTTATTAATTAAATAGGCTAACGTTGCTAGTGAGTCATTCCACGAAACCGGTACGATTTGAGTTCCACTGACCTTTTTCAGTGTATTTTATCTATTGGGTCACCAAAATATATTTTTAAAAGCTTTTTGTATTTTATTGAAATGTCTCCTTTAATAATGTTTAAAAACATGACATACATTTTATCTTTATATTAGAAATTATTACTATTTTGTCATGTCCCTCAAGGCCTTCTATGAAAGTGTACTGGGGATATGAATAATAAAATGAGAAAAAAAGTCCATACATTTTGCCATTCCCATAAATATCAAATTGTGCTTTTTTGCTGGTAATGTAAATTCATAATTATTCATTAAAATCACATTATTTAGTTCTATACCTCAGTAACGCCCCGACCCTTACACAAACCATTCTCCCCTTATAAAAATAATGAACCGGTACTTATGTGACATCATTAATAGGAAGTGACATCATAGAAGTCTTCTGAACAACATTGTGAGCAGACACAGGCAAGTTACCACCTTCTTTAATAATTATAACTAAATTATGTTGTGAAATTGTGTTTGTCAAGCTTAACGACTCAACCCCGTTACATCCATTAAAGATAGAAAACTATCACTTGTGAAAATTATCTTTGTTATTTCAACATTATTCATGATTTCTTAATATCATGCATGCCATGCGCTCTCCATTTATTCACTAGATTTAGAGCAGTGGCCAAATTGGGCAAAAAATCACAACCCCGTCACACCTACATTTTTATTTATTTATTTATTTTTTAAGTTTATGAAAAAGTCATTTAAAGTTTGTTGAACTGTCTGAAATGTTCACAGCAATCATAAGAATACTGATTTTAGTTCAAATTCTGAAGTTAAGCCTTTGATCAAAAATGTTGCTGTCACAAAAAGTGCCTATTTCAGGCTTTAGTATAGCAAAAGTGTGAGATTTTATGTAACTTTTATATTTGCAATTCCTGAATTAGTGTGAGGGTCATCTGATTAATAGGGAAATGTTGATTTTATCACAAATACATTTTATAATAATATTCAGAGAGCTCCCATAGTGTCCATAACTTAAAATAATGACCAATAATAATAGGAATTTGATGCCTGAGATGGGAAAATATGTTTTTCTGGAAGTTAAATATGTCATTAATGTTGTGGGGTATTCAGAAAAGTAATACATTTTGGTAAAAAATCTAAAAATGTGTAAGTCCAAATCGTACTGGTTTCATGGAATGACTCCATGAAATTATTTTTTATTCACTACTTACCAGAAACTATCCCAATAGTTTTGATAGTAACGTGTTATCAGTGCTTGTCACTGTTAGGCAAAGGAAAAATTAGTATTAAGGGAAAATTAAAATTTTAGGTAAAATATGGACAAACCCAACATTTAATTTAAAAATGTAAACCAATGGTTGGGTTTGTCCATATTTGACCCAAACATTGGTTGAAATAACACAGCATTTTATAAGTGTAAGCATGATTTTTTTTATCTCATAATTCAGACTAATGTAATTATTACTTTTTATCTCATAATTTCAACTTTTTGTTATAATTTCGACTTTTAATGTCATAATTGTGATTTTCCCTTTTGTGATGGAAGTGGGCTTCCCTAGTTACCTGCAATCAGGCAATCTGGTCTCATTTGAGATTTAAGGGTTGCCCCCTTCCTGCAGTAAACTTCCATCAAGTTGTTCTTGTCTCCCATGATACTCATTTTTTGTTTGTGTGAAATAATTGCTTTTCTGAAGAGTAGACAGGAATATTATGATTTCATTTTAACAGTTAAAGTTATTCAGAATTTCTGTTTTTATCTCTTGTTAAATGTCAACGCAGATACATATGATAGTACTAACACAGCACAGTAAAAATGGGTGTACCTTCTTGCTTTCTAGGGATTGTGGCTTTGTGGTCTTTAGCAATCTTGGCATTCGAGCGTTTTTTTGTGATCTGTCGTCCTCTGAAAAATGTCCGGCTCGGAGGCAAGCATGCAGCTATGGGTCTTGTTTTTGTTTGGACATTCTCTTTCATCTGGACAATCCCACCAGTTCTGGGTTGGAGCAGTTATACAGTCAGCAAAATTGGCACTACCTGTGAACCCAACTGGTGAGTTCAAAATACTATTTCACTGAATGTCCCATCCTTGATTCACTCTGTTTATCCAGTATTTGTTCTTCTAAGACTCTCCCTCACACTTACAGTCTTTCAATCTCTGTCTATGTTTCTCTGTCATGGACATGTATAAACAGAACAATATCCACAGTAATACAAAATAATTGATGAAAACCGTGCCTTGCACCTGGCACAAGTGACATCATTTGGAATCAGACAAGGAGCTTGAGTCAAGGACTCTTCCTGTGTGTTATATTATGACAGAAAAAAAAGAAACCACTTATAACCCCAAGGCTCATGCCATGCAGCCATCAGTTGAAAAATTGCTTTTAAGAAACTGGTACAAAACATTTGTGGCTATGGCTTGGCCTTGGCCTTGGAACACAAACAGTGCAAAACAACTGAATAGGGAATGCACACTGACATGAAGAAGATTAAGGATGGGGAATATTTTTACCATTGTCGGGCATAGTTGCATCCATGTTGGTGTTCAACATTAGAGTAATGTAGTTTCTGCAGTTGAGATCTCTGACAGCAAAGCAGTAAATGTAACCTTTTAAATTCTGGTTTCCATTTATTCTTAGTGATCCAAATTTTTGGCACTGCCTTGAGCTTGCAGTTGGTGCTTAGTACTCAATTGTTCTGTTGCAATGTTTTTTTGGACCAAACAAAGCACAAAGCACCTGCTCTATTGTTAAAGATTTGTGCACAACTGATTACCTAAGCATTCTTGTCCACACTCATTTTTGTGCTCAAAGTACTTGCTAGATCTCATTAAGGTAAGATTGAGGAGGTCTAAAGTCTCTGTTTTCCTCCTTCAAGGTACTCAACTGATTACTATGACCACACCTACATCATCACCTTTTTCACTACATGTTTTATCCTTCCTCTTGGTGTGATCATTATCTCCTATGGCAAACTTATGCAGAAGCTCAGAAAGGTTGGTCATATACTTTTATCTTGATTTTCATTACTTGCTTCATAGCAAATCTTGAGATATAAATGAATAAAGAGCAAAATAAACTAGCAAAAAAACAAAACAAAAACAAAACGAAGAACCTTTGAGATTCTGTTTGGTTGTGTATTGTAATTAACATTTGATTTTAACTTACTCTTGGACTGTAATTAACCTTAGAACTTTATTATGTCTAATAGGTATCGAACACTCATGGAAGGCTGGGTAATGCGCGTAAGCCTGACCGAGAGGTGGCGAGGATGGTCATTGTAATGATAGTTGCGTTCATGGTTGGATGGACACCTTATGCCGCATTTTCAATTATTGTCACAGCGTGTCCCACAATTCATATTGATCCTCGCCTGGGCTCAATACCAGCCTTCTTCTCAAAGACTGCAGCTGTATACAATCCCATCATCTATGTCTTCATGAATAAGCAGGTACATCTTTGCCATTTGTCTTCCTTATCTGGCATTTTCAGATCACCTACACATCTTATAAAAAATAATACTTATGTGTTTGGGGTGCTGTGCTGAGAAAAAAAAATGATAAGAGGATTTTATATTTTATATATTAAGAATTGATTTCTGGTGTTTTACGCCATCAATCAATGAAAGACAGAAAAGCAAGGGAGAGCAAAGACAATGAATCTTATAATAATCCAATAATTCTTGCACTATGGGAATGTTTTGGTTTATGGTTATTATAGCTATTCTGTTAGAATTCAGTATTCTTTACAATAAAAGTCATAGAATGAGCATGAGGTCTGAACTGCTAAACTTTTTCCCCTCCATTATATGTCAGGGAGAAATGACAGATATCTGATGCTCTTTACTCTTGACAGTTTTGGTTGAGGAGATTCATTTTTTTCTTTCTTCAAAAATATATTAAATATTTAATGTTCAAATTCACAGAGGTAGAGTCTATGAATACCCAATGAAAAGATGTATCATATCTCTAAAGTTATATTTTCACCAAAGGAAATGTTTGGGTGCCTTTAGCTTTCCTAAGGGGAAGTCTTAGGTCTTACACTGCGAGAAGCTTCAATTGCTTTGTCGTCCTGGACAAACAATGGTTCAAACCTCTGAATATTTCCAATTTAATGATATTCTGCATTCTCAGAGGAGTCATGCGTAATAAGCGATACAGTCTGCACTGTTTGATCCATGATATCGCATTCTTTTTTTGAACATGCTCCACATACATTAAGCTTGTAGAGGGAAATTTCTCTGTAGTGTGTCATTTGATGTAAAGGGTGAGGCAATGATCTTTTGCAGTCATGTGACTCTGATGACCACCCCTAGGATGTGGGTCCCAGGTGGTTTGGAGCGGAGGCTGCTGGACCCCTTAAGCTGTGCACATCTTCCAGAACTAACCAAGTTCCTTCCCAGCTGTTCCCAGAATAAATTCAGGGG
Source organism: Hypophthalmichthys nobilis (assembly GCA_037950665.1). Classification (NCBI taxonomy): domain Eukaryota; kingdom Metazoa; phylum Chordata; class Actinopteri; order Cypriniformes; family Xenocyprididae; genus Hypophthalmichthys; species Hypophthalmichthys nobilis. The sequence goes on from CM075472.1 coordinate 9,769,933, forward strand.
AAGGGTCACAGCCAGGGTCAGAAATTTCTCTGATGTGAGAGAGATAGACAGACTACATTATAGAGAGGCGAGAACAAACACTTGAGAGTGAGAATAGGAACAGTTTCTTTTACCATATAGCATTGGTAATCCTGCATTGTATTTGGATATCACAAGAGCCCTTGAGTATATGGAGAATCCAACAAAAATGAACATGTGATCTATGGACTATGTATATGGGCTGTGTTTTAGTGAAGTTTGCTGTTATTTTGCATATTCAATGAGAATACAAAGTTTACTGTCAGTATGTCTTTTCTGAAATGGATCATATATTGATTTGACAGATCTGAAATAGAACATATACTGCTAAATTTAATTGTCTGTTTTCAATTGTTCTGGTAACTGTATACAGCTACATTTTTTGTTTATGCTAGTTAATGCATTAGGTACCTTAAACTAACAATGGACATTTATTTCAGCATTTATTAATCTTTAAATGTTAATTTATGAATATACTGCTGTTTTTTATTTGTTCATAACACAATGTTCATTTATGTAAAATAAGAATTGATGTTAAATCAGCTATATGTAGAATTCAGAAGCCAATTTTATTAGCGACACCACTGGCTGTTAAGTGAACTGCAGCCAGCAACTTCTTTCTCATGCTCGCACTCGTGCAAGAGACTGGATGCGATTCAATGCCAGATATACTTGCGTCACAGTGAAGATCTTTTTGGTTCTTCACTTAGAAGTAAACAGAAGTTGGAAATACCTTTTCAGCGATATACTGTTAGCGAACATACCAACGCCATCCACGCTGCTGAGAGTGACGTTTAGATGAATATGTAAATATGTGCTGCGCGCTTTCCTTTCAATAACAAAATAAATACACAACAAAAATGACAGCGGTGAAAAAATAGCAGTTAAGAAAGCATCTGATCATAGCGCTATGGATATATTTGCACCAGGTCTGCAATTCACTAGCATCATGTCGACAGATGAGGTGATTAAAATAACATTGTTATGCTAGTTTGATTATAAAGTATATTTGAGACTATAGACTATATAGATCTGGCTATGGGAGACTATAGTTTGAATTAATCCCTTTTTTTTGCATGGCTCTTTTGGCATTATCCGAACATTGTATAAGCGTTCGTTTAATATGTGATAGAATGGAAGAGAGGCTCTCGGGATTGCGCGTGAACGTCATTCCATTTAATTTTCCTGGCAAAAACATCCCGAGTCCTTCACATAAAAATCAGTCTACAGGCTTTCATAGACAACCTAAATTGGAGAAGGTATCAATACAAGCTGTTCACACATCAGCAATAAAAAAAGCGTTTTTTACATTCGTACATAGGTTATAGTAACATATAAATTAAATGTTAAACTATATTAGTTATAAATAAACTATTTTTTATTTTAATAAATGCTGTTGAAGTATTGCTCTTTTTAATGTCTAATTAATTAATTTTAACAAAATGAACCTTATTGTAAAGTGTTATCATTTGCTTAATCTAACATTTTAACAGCTTATGTTGTTGTATGATCAGTTAACGTTTTCTATGACTTTCCATTTCAGATCAGTGCAGTTTGTCTTAGTATGTTCTGTCTGTATTATTCTGTAAATGTATCCTCACTATAGTGTCTCTCTGCATTACAAATTTGGTATAGAGAGAGTAGCTGGTATTATAATTACCCAGGATACCTCATTTTCATCCAGTCCAACCAAAACCTTGAGGAAATGAATATATTTGCTTCTCATGACCTTATCTGCTTTAATTAAGGCCAAAATGTCCTTGTTTTTACATAGAATACATCTTGCTTAATGACCTTTTCCTAGTTTCAATGCAGAGGTTGTGCAAAGGCCTGATTTTATATGTGTGTATGTGTGGGAGGGTCACTTCCCTTGATAGTGCTTTAGGAATCTCAGTGGAACTACCATGATCCTAATGTTCAATCTAATGCTTTTTCTCTCAGTTCAGGAAGTGTCTGATCCAAATGTTTGGAGGAAATGTCACCAGTCTGGATTCCACCCATGTGAACCAGACATCAGACAAAGGGGCCATCACTGCCACAGCAGATAGTCAACTTGGAGAGATGTCCACCATTGCTGCTCGTGTGCCCATGTCCATGTCCATGTCCAACATTGAGAAGAGTGAGGATGAAGAGGAGAGCCGGAGCAGAGTGGGAATGGAGGTCCAAAGCAGCTCCCTTTATCAGATAGTCGACTATGTCCTTTGTAGAGAAGGATTAGTCTGATTGAATAAATGTACACCTTTATAGTTTCCATCCAGTAGTCTAACTTGTTGTCTAACTAAAGCATAAATCCTGCAGTCATTACTTCTATTGGAATGCATATGTTAGAATGTGTGGTTTGTGTTTTCATATGTTCTTTGTTGTTGTTCGTATTTCTTTGTTGTGGCAATTTGCAGTCTTGGCATATCTGTTCTTGACAGTATCACATTATTACCGAACATGAAGAAGGCAAGCAATACATTTCTGTACAGTCCTCTGAGCAAAAGAGGAAAAGAGATCTGTGCATACTCTCCTCTCACTATATTGCTGATTGCACATTAGTATCAGTGCAGATGTAGTGTTTTTTTTTTTTGTTTTTTTTTTTTTAATGGCAATTGTAACGAAAGGCCATAATATTGCAATAACTTTCCAGTTTCAGAGTTGCTAAAGTAGATTTTATATTAAAATTAAGACTATATTGACTCATTTAATAATCATTAATAGTTGACTTAAAGATTTTAGTTCAAAAATCAGAAGATAATGTGATAGGTTGAACAATACAATCATGCTGCAGATGCTTCAATGTTGCAATAAAAAGTGGAGCATGGAGCGCTGGAGCATTGAAAAAAAAAACGCAGCACAAAACGCAGGTGTCTCAGCACTTTTATGAGACAAGCTCCAGCAAAAAACTGGAATTAACATAAATAGCCGAAAAGGAGAATTAAAATCTGCTGTTTTTGAAAATCTATTCTGCCGATAGAACTGTTGCTGCTCTCCCCGGTACTGGGGTGTCCAGTCCTGCTCCTGGAGGGCCACTATCCTGCAAAGTTTAGCTCCAACCCCAATTAAACACATTTGGACCAACTAATCAAGGTCTCACTAGACATACTAGAAACTTCCAGGCAGGTGTGTAGAGGAAACTGCAGGAATGTGGCCCTCCAGGAGCAGGCTTGGACACCCCTGGTCTAGTGCATGTTTACATAAAAACCCAATTAAAAATGAGTGTATACACCTCAGCATCTAATATACTGCTGTAATTGATATCATAATTAATTTAGTGAACTAACAAGTTAGACATGACTGGTTTGGCAGCGTATCTGTGGTAATAGACCATGCAATTAATGTCCCTCATCTCAAGGAAATGAGATCCTTGTCTGTTGTTGCATTTTGCGAGCTTGTTTTGAGAGGTTTAATGAAGAAAGAATGTTTATTATAAATTGTATTTATTTAGAAGCCTATACTGTATACTATACATATGATATATGACTGCTTGTGAGTTTGAGTGAACAGTCTGAATGTCTTATTAGTCCATAATGTTTGGTGTTTCCTCAGTTTCTGTCCAAAATGAACATTGATATTGATGTTTGTCTGTGGCATGCCAATTAATGTTTTACTTATGTATTTATCAGTCATATATTATAAAAATCATGTTTCTTATTTTTAAAACATGTCAGCATTGTAGAGCCTATACACATTGTAGCATATAATAAAACAACCTGCAATAACTTTCCAGAATGGTCTGATGATAGTTCAACGTGGAGGCACATTGTGAATCCTGATATCAAAATAGTACATTGCAAATCCAGTGTTTATTACATCACACAGAAACCTGAAATAACACAGAATCTGAACTGAGATATGAGGTTCCCTTAAGCTCAGAAGCACTCTTTCAACATTGCCCTGGCAAATGAAAACATCTGAATTCAATTTCTCCTGGCTATGGTTTGTTACACCTTAGTGAGAGGCTTTTTGCATCTTGAATATTTTGCAAGTAGAAGAACTAGTTTTGGTTCACCATAGAACCATTCAGTAAACAGTTCTTAAAATACCTTTTTTTTTCTTAGTGTGAAGAACTTTAAAAAAAATCTAAAGAAACATTTTCCACATTAAAGAACTGGAAAGGTTCGTGGAACCATCAATGCCAATAAAGAACCTTTTTTTTTTTTTTTAAGAGTGTATGTTAACTATATCGGCAACAAAGACTTTTCAGAGCTTATATGGTAAGGGAGGTGTTTTAAAAGAGTTGATTTAAACTAAATTGAATAAATGTATAACAGCCTCAATGCTTTCAAATTCAGTTTAATGGTGGATACTGCATCATATAGCAGATGAAAGTGGCACTTTAGCAAAGATCAACAAATGTGTGTTACCTTCTCCTGAAACATTTGCAGTCATTCCAAGGCATTCAATTGGACTTATGAATTCCACATATTATACCTACAATTCTGTGCGATCAATGACAATTACAAAAGCATCAAGAATAAAGTAGATGGGTTTAAAGGATGACTTTTTTTAGTGCTTTTGAGTCTCAATGTGTAACAGTAATACAGTCATTAAAAAAAGCTCACGCTGTGTGAATAAATCATGCCCCATAGCAAATATATTTTATACATGACATATACATTCTGGACATGCATGTCAGTATCCTCAGGGGACCTAACAAGTCGTGTGTGTTTGTTTTTGTGTGTGTGTGTGTGTGTGTGTGTGTGTGTGCGTGTTAAACTTTAATTCAAACAGACAGAATATGTACAATGATATCCACTTTTTTTTTTTATGCAATAACGAGCACTGCATTTTTTTTTCATTGTTACTGCAGATTCTCATTACAGCTTTACAAGCATGAAATTATTCTTTAATTGCTTTCATTTTTTGCAATGAAGTCTTTGCTTGGTCACAGTTGATTGATGACCCAGTGATGCTCTTCTCTTTGCCACAATACCATGAAAATCACATAAATGTGAATGTTGGAAACTGCATATATGATTTGTTATGCATCCCTCTTGAAAAAAAAAATATCTTTGTTTACCTTTTTGTCTCGGTTTTGGTTTTACATTATTTCTTGCTTGGAATTTAATTTTTGTCCGTATTTTATCTGTTAATTTTCAGAGCCTGTATTTTTCTGTGAAGGCCTCAGATTGGTATGAATTTCAGGATTGCTTGCTATAGAAACATGCGCTGCCTGAGGTATTCTGCAATTAGAATTTATCAGACATGCTGAACTTTTTGGCGGGGCACTACTAATAGGAAATCTCCAAAGCAATGTGATAAGAACAGGCTTAGCATGGTCATGAGGCTACAAACACAAACAGCAATGAGGTGACTGGAGGGCTTACTTGAAGTGAATTAGCCTAATTTCTGCAGTTTTCTCTTTCATTAGATGCTAGTGGGATGTCATGTATGTGTATTTTTCCATGCCATGTTTCTTTTTGCTCCATTTACGCATAGAATGCATATTGGTTAATTGGTAAATTCTCAGTAAAAGCATAATAGCATTTTCATTCTGGAATTGATTTTGAGACTTGCAAATATTATAAATGTTTGTTTACAGTATCTCTTAGAAGAAAATGTTCTATATAGAACCTTAAAAAGTTCTTTCAGGTGCTTCATATATATAGAACCTTTTGGGGGCTGCCAATATGGGATCATTTTATGGATTTAGATGCAATTTTGTTTTGTTTCATTTTTTATTTTGATAAAATTGTATGAATTAAACAGCTCATAAACATATTTTATCACTAGAAAAAAATGAAATAACCCATTAAACATGAAAGTATTATGTAATCATTTCTCCTTTTATAAAACCTTTTTGGCATAAAGTGTTCTTTAAAATTGAGCCAAGAACCCTAGGGTTCTATATAGTAACCTTTTTTTCAAAGAGTGTGACAGCATTTAACTTGAGACTTTAATCTATGCTTAACTGTTTTGCCCAATAAGTAATTTTATGGCAATTCAGCTCTTAATGCAGAACAAACTGATATTTAAAACTAAACCTTGGATTATTTTTCTCTTTATAGTAGTCCAAGAACATCGTGTATGCACAGAAACAGCCCTTGGGGTCCCCATCCAAGGAAAAGCACATCTGTCTTATATAAACACACTTTTAAATCTGTGCAGGAATGTAAGATATGAGGTAAAATCAAACTTCAAATGTTCATGGCCATATTCATGGCAATTCCAATCCACAAAAAAAGAAAGAAAAAACCCAGCAGCAATATAAGCCAAACTTAATTTTCCCAAAATATTTGGCTGCATGTGCAATTAAAGTTTACAATTAAAAGTGATTTATAAACAAAATGGGATCAGTGATGCAGATGAGTGGACTGATGTACAGCATTGCCAGATTGACCAATCAGAGCATCTAGGTTGCCTATGTAACCCCAGTTCCTTGAGAAGGGAAAATGAGACGCTGCGTCGTCAGTCGAAGCTATGGGAATGTTTGTGTGAACCGGTGTCTGAAGCATGTGTGAATACACGCCAATCTTTATTGGCTATTGCAGTTATTGCCCACTGTGCCATACTGAACAAATGCCTGCCCACTGTGCTTTGAATTCTCTACAGTGAACTAAGCCGTAGCCAGAACATTGCCATACAATGCACCTAGTGACCAAAAGCTTTAGTGCCCATGGTCCGAGGTCCACAGCTCAATACCCTTAATACTTACCTGAATAACTGTCCCGGGGCAGAGCAAGTTAGGGAAGCTGCAGTTCCTGCGCTGCTGTCCCGACAATCTGAATCCTTGGCCTTGCTCTAAGGGGGAACCTCACCAAAGGGAGTTTAAAAATGTTAGCATCCCATCTAAATGACTGGAGAGAGGCTTCAGGAGGGAGCTATGCTCCCTCAACTGCCGCTCTGTCTAAGGAAAACATCCGCAAAGTGTTTTTGGGAAGTCTGGTCAGAGAGTACTGAGAATGGAGTGCCTAAAGCAGCTTCCACATCCTTCTGCTCTCTATCACCGACCATCAGCAAATGGGGTGTTGACCCTACTGACAGCCAACCTCCACCATTCAGCAGGAGCTATGAGTCATGATCAACTGCGAACCCCATGAACTTGGCAGCAGCGGGAACTGAGCAGTGGGATGTAGATACCCGGCTCCCATCCCCCATAAAGAGAGCCAGGTGGGAGCGAAGCTTCCTCACTGTGAAGTGATCACAGGGCTGACCCTTGAGGGCTGACTGAGCGTGCTCCACTCCTAAACAAATGACACACAAATCATGTGTCATTTGGTGTGATAAATCTCACACAAGGCACAACACATCTCCAAAATCTGCAGTCATAGTTGAATTATTTTCTAATTGCTTCCTGAAGATAAAGAAACTGTTGATGTCTTCTCTAGGTGCCCTTTTATAGTCAGCCGGCGTGCCTGTGATGTCACCTGACTGCAGTTTCCAAACAAGACTGGCATGTATTCACATGCTTCAGACACCGGTTCACGCTGAGTGTTCCCATAGCGTCGACTGACAATGCAGAGTAGTTTGCTATTGCTGTGATGTCATGTGAGTGACAGGTTGTCCCGCCCTCACGCCAGTAAACACAGAAGGGATGTCACTGCAGGAGGGAGGGTAAGTTATTTTGATTAAAGATTATGAGGGCACATGAATTTTAAAAAAAATAATTATGTGCACGGATAAATCATTTATAACAAATACTGCAATATCCCATAAAATATAAGAACTGTCAATTTTGATTTTGTGGTGACTTTAATAGAAACCTCTATTAAACGTTAATCCATTATTAATTGCTAATATTACAATTGTTTGACATTGTTTCAGACCATTCCATGTTAATGACAGGTTTCATTGGAACTTTAGATGTGAAAGAGAGGATAGATGGGTTGGATTATGGTTTTTGCTTGAAGTGGAAAGCTTCCACATAGCCTAATGAACATATACACACTCTCTCGGATAAGGATTCAAAGTCCACCAGAGAACAATGACTAGTGTTGGGGATAACACATAACAAGAGTTATGTAATGATTATGTGTAATCAGATTATGTGTTACTAGTAAAGTAACGCATTACTTTTAAATTTACTACAAAATATCTGAGTTACGTTTTCAAATAAGTTACTTTGTTTACCCATGTATTGTCTGACAGCTCTCATGACCCCACTGTCCACATGTTGAGAGAAATCACCGTGATTTTGCCAAGTAAGACATGTTCCTGGATCAACATCTTTGATGATCCTGGAACAACATTCCAATCAACCAATCAGATTTGAGGGACAAGTTTACTGTTTATGTCAAGTTTAGGGTTAGGTGCTCCTACATCAATGTTATTCACCTATCTTTCCCCTCTGATTTTAGGGGTAAGTTATGGGTAGGATTAGGTTTAGGGGTAGGAATAGGGTTAAGACTAAATTTTCAGACTGGAATGTTGTTCCAGGATCAACAAAATATGTTGATCCAGGAACATGTCTTACTTGGCAAAATCATGGTGACTGAGGTGCAGAGGTGTTGTCTGCACTGTGTAAACATGATGGGTATTATACTCTACTCTACAGGCGTGAATTTGCAGAATTTGCATTTCCTTCAGCCTGAGGCTTATTCATTCCACTTATGGTGTAAAAAGTAGAGATGCACCGATACTAAATTTCTCCACTGATACCGATTATTCAGAGTGATATCTGCCGATAACGATACAGATAGTTTGGGGGTTCTGCCTTTTATACCTTCTTTTAAATTAATGATAATTTCATTATAATTAATAATTAATTATTATATTTTTAATTATTATATTTTGAAAGAAATGCAAATAAAAACTTTATTCTCTCCATTTCATCAACTTGTTTCAGAGTAACTGGTATCAGTTATAAATAAACACATTACTCAAATTAATATTAACACACATTAACTAAATTCTAAAGATTAAATTAATATTTCTTAACTTTCTCAATGTTATTAATTCATATAATTACTATTAATATTGAACATCAAACTGGTTTCTTAGCATTTTCTTTACACAAAGTACAAATTCAGTGGATTTTCCCATCCTCTTTTGATTGACAGGATGTATCAGCCCTGACTATCGGCTGTTTTTAAACTATCGTCTGATAGCTGATAGGGTGAAAATTTGCTTTTATCTGCCGATTTCGACTATTGGCCGATATATTGGTGCATCTTTTGTAAAAAGGCCTTTACATTTGCCAAAAAGTAGATCTAGCAAGCCCAGTCCATGTGAGGAAAAGTAATGCAAAAAAAAAAACGTAATGCATTACTTTCCATAAAAAGTAACTAAGTAACGCAATATTGTAATGCTTTACTTTTAAAAGTAACTTTCCCCAACACTGACAGGCACCAGCTAATCTTCATCTCACACCTGATCTTGATTTGTCTAACAGCTGAAACTCAGACTAACTTGATAACACTCAAAACAATCAGTGAAATTAAGGGGACGTTTACACGACAGCATTTTCAACTAAAAAAAAAGAGAAATCTTTGAATGTGTTTTGCCCATTTATTTACACTACAACAGCATTTTGGGGGCCTGAAAATGCAAACTGTTGAAAATGGGTTTCAAAGTTCAAGTTTTTGAAATGATACCGTTATTGTCTCCATGTAAACTACAAAAACACAAATTTGTGAAGACGGTGACTTCATGCACATGTGTTATTACGTGTCCAGTCTATAAGCGCCTAATTTTTCTTTACCTCGCCAATTACTGGCCTCACATGCATAATACAGCATTTTTAATCATTTTTGCGAATCTGTGTGAATGGGGATCGTTTTGACAATAGTTGTCATGTAAACGTACCCTGAGAACCAGATAAAAATGATTCTGATAGGCAGATAAATGACTGTATATTTCCTTTTTTAACTTCTCATTGAACTGTGCTGAGGAAGTCACAGAGGACATTGTTAGTGCCGTCAATTCAATTACCCCTCATCACAATTATTATACATAAATATATATATATATATATATATATATATATATATGAAAGACACATGGTGAGAATAGGCTAATTAATCCAATAATGACAGTACGTGTTGAAATGTGACCTGAATGGATGATGATGTGATAAGAAATTAATGCATCTTGACACCAGCATTGTTTTTTTTTTTTTTTTTTTTTACATGATTTACTTGTTAATGAATCTATTCTCTGCTTCAAAAGGAATATCATTTACATAGCTGGTGTTTTTATCTTCTTTATGCAATCCTCTGTTGGCTTTTCCTACACGGGACTTAAAAATCTTCTCCTCCTACTCACAATCTGGCCATTCCACTGTGGGATAATTAGCTCCAAATTGTGGACTTTAAAAATGTAGAAATAAATGGGATGAGAATCCTGTGGAGAAACAAGCAGGCATTGTAATGAGGTTAGCTGGGACGTGAATCAGCATTGGCATGCAGAGATCTGTGAATGAATGTCGACGAGAGCCTGTGGTGGTGATGGTGCATATATCAACACCATCATCATTGAAGAGGTCAAAAGATTGTCTTGGCTTCAAAACCAGCTCATAAATAAATAAGCATTTAAAAATACACTTAAGGCGTGTACATCTAAAGGCAAGGTTGACATTTCGGTATGTCTCCTGACCTGGCATCGCTGATCTGGCAACTTGTTTGTAGTATCTGAAAGTCAGTACAAATGGCAGACCAAAGGGTGAGAGAACAACAAACACCAGTGGGATCAAAGCTAATCCATCAAAGTGTGCTGCCCAAGAAAATTAGTCTGGGACGGAAAGATAACTTCATATTAAGTCTGTTCATTACTCTCTGCCTGCTCAATCCTTACATAATTGCAAATTCTACCTCTCAGTTTTGATTTAAAATGATTCATGTCTCTTCTAATATAGATGTTGTTGTGGTTCATTTAGAATATCTGTGTTTTAATTGATTTATTACACGTTTTTGCAGCAATTCTGGTTGAGATCTGATTGGATTTCCTGAGGCCAAAAAGGTTATGATTTTTTTCATTACTATTATGAGTATGAACAACACTCCCTCAAATTTTTGTATTCACTATTACAGTAAGTTTGATTATTATTATTTTAAAATAATATTTTTAATATTCACGTTGTCATATGAATGTTAATAATGGCTAGGTGTCAGATTAATTTAATTTAAGGTTGTGTGAATGCATCCTCTTTATTTTTTGTTTCATGATTCCTTTTCAGTCCACTAGAGTGCACTGTTACATCACACACACTGCATATCAACTTCATTCTGCAGCACGTCCTAGTTGTTCTCTGTTCTCACGAAACTTAATAAAATTTACAGATGCCAGACATTTATTATGCTACAATAAGCCATTACATGTTTGCACACAAAGCATAACATTTTCAATTTCAGTAACCACACACTGACTCCTGCTGTATAATGAATGCATCATGAGTCACTGAATCATGAAATCAAAGCATTTCACTGCCTGCAGAGGAAAGGCTTGCTCAATACCTCACCATGCCCACAGTGTATAGATTCAGTTGCAGTTACCAATTTTATTCCTTTATTTATTTATTTTTGGCTGAAAAGGCAGTCCTCGAGTGTATATTCGGCACATAATGAAAAAGAGAGAAAATCCAACAGCATTTTACATCTAACAATCTAACAGTACTGTGATAAATAATTTACTGATTAGCATCAAAGACAGTGAGAAACTTAGATGCCCTAAATGAACATAAACAGATTTCGACATGTAGGGCATATATAATAGGGGGGAAGAGAAGTTTTGCTCAGTGGGTTAGTGTGTCTGTTTTAGCTGTATTTAAAATCTGGCCTACCTGCTCAAGATACCAGTAGGCTAGTTAACATCGGCATGAAACTGAAGTTGTGAGTCTTCTTGTCCCTATTGTGAAGTATATCCAAGTGAAACGGCTTTTAGAACAAGAAAAATATAGGGCGTGAGTAGTTTCAGCGTCAGACATCACGTTGGCTGAACGTCTGATGCATATGGCACACTTAACTGGAAACACTTCAGGATTTTTGAAGTCTTCATCTGGTTGGTTGAATTCTACAGGATGTCCGGGAGACGTGTGTGTTGCGTTCTTTAACTGGCCGCCTGGAAACAAATGCCGTGACGCCAAACCACCTCGTGGAAAAGGAAAGCAGCCGTGTTTACAACTGTGGCAATGAGTGCTTACCAGGATCAACTAAACGCTGGATTTTCAAACATATGTGAAGTTCGCGGCTCCATTGTTGCAGTAAACTTGCAAAACGTTCTTGAACGAATAATGTATTAGATGCATGCCGGTCTGTTATTGTAGGGACATCAACTTTACATTTTCACACCCCTAAACATGACGCGGAACAAAACGAACTGTGATTGGTTGCATTACATGTCAGTCAAACGCCCTCTTGGGCGGTCTTTGGCCAATGAAAGCTGCGATAGAGTCCAGACCTTCTGCCGTCAGTCTGAAGGTTTGGCTACGCGAGACTAGTTTCGTTGGATTGTTGTGGTGTGCTATTGCTGCAATCTCATGTGAGTGACAGCTAGGCACTGTCACAAAAAAACTAGGGTCCTAGAACTGTAGTCCTGAAACTGCAGCATTCCAGTATTTCAAGATACTTCGGTGCTTCTCAAACGGAAGGCTGCATCCGAGTCCTCCTCAGCATTAAATGCTAGAATGAGACGGTCTAGTACAGGGGTGTCCTAACTCGGTCCTGGAAGGCCACTGTCCTGCAGAGTTTAGCTCCAACTTGCCTCAACACACCTGCTTGGAGGTTACTAGTATGTGTAGTAAGACATTCCAGTGTGTTTAATTGGGGTTGGAGCTGAACTCTGCAGGACAGTGGGCCTCCAGGAGCAGGATTGGACAGTGCGCATATACGTCATAAATGTTCCCGCCCACGGTCAGGCACAAAAATACTATAAAAATATAAATTTTTATATAAATATTAATTTTGAAAAAAATAAAAAAATTCTTTGTATCAAAAATCTTTATATTAGCTGGCTTTCTATTAATACAATACAGTGAATGACATCTATTTGTTGTCTCCCAGTGGCTTACATTATTGGCAGTTTAGTGTTTAATTTACACCAAAACAAAAGATAACACAAATGCCTTCATCTCCGAAAACATTATTTTTGTGTTACATTTCGTAATGAACTTTCCATCAGTTCTTTTGTGTAAATTGGAATGTGTGCAAAAGGATTGTGAGTGATTTAAGGACATGAAGGATACATTTGATGCATTCTTCAAAATGAGCTGAATGAAGGAATGAAACGAAGACAGCCTTTAGGGTGCTGGATGACGTGGCAGCCGAGGTATACAGTCTCAAGCTCAAAGTATAGTTCACTTTTTACGCGTACGAGTGCGCGTGACGTGAATTTTGTCATCAGAAGAGTGTTTTTGTAACCATGCGTACGCGCAGGCCGCACATGCGCATTTTATTTATTTATTTATTTATTTATATTTTATTTTTTTTTTGCAGTAATTAGTTTATCCACAAGGTGGCAACCGTGCCCTGGCGGCGTCGATTCACAAGGTAGTCAAAGAAAAACTGCATAAACAGAACAGACCGGAATGCATGCAAGCTACAGCGACAGTGGATTGTGCGAAGAGGTTAGAAAGTACCCTCATTTGTACAACTCTAGCATAAAAGAATACAAAGATGTTTACATGGGTTGTAACTCATGGCGAGAGATTGCTCAAAACTGCGCATGCGTCGAACGCCTATGTGTGCATACAAGTCAAATGAAGTATACTTTCCAAGGCTGTGCATTCGATTGTACGTGTAAAAAAACTTAGTATACCCAGGGCTTTAGGATGCAGCATTCTGTTTGAGAAGCACCCATAGTATTGAACAGACAGGTTGTTCCGCCCTTGCGCCAGTGAACACGTCATCAGAGAAGAAAAGAAAAGTTGCTACAGATAGGAGGGGAAGTTATTTTTTGATTAAAGATTACAATGACACATCTTGCATCTTGTCTTGTGGGAAATACACATCAAGATGTGCTTACCCAAACTGTATAAATTAGCCTATATAGTGTGGATACACTCAGATTTTCAGTACGCCCTGTCTGTGTATTTTCTGTGTTTGTGTAAAAGTGAAAATGCAGAACAGGAGTGGGAGGCGGAGGCGACAGAGAGCGATTCATGGCTCCGAGTCAAAACGCTGAGCCCTCAGGGATGGAATGGCCTCTCACGCCTCTCTGGTGCTGCTTTATCTGCACTCAGCTCGTTCATTAGCCAACGTGCTGCAGGGTCACATGGTGCAAATGACGAAACCTGTCTCACATGGTTCACATTAACTTCAGAACTAATATAAGCGGTTGCTGTCGTTTTTGATAATGTGATTGAGTGTTTTAATGTGTAACATACAGCTGTCCCACTGCTGCAGTCAGATTTGTTACTACACTAATTCATGCAGGTTAAAACACATTGTCATGTCATTTTTAAAGCTTTCGGCAAAATTACAATACAGATTCAATTTACATTATGTCAACACAAAATATAGTTGTTCAGCCCACAGACTTGTCTTGAGGCATTATAATGTTTTTTCCTACCTGCAAAATACGTAGCCTAATTTAGTATGAAACTATGGGATTTTTTATAATACCATAATACCATGATATTGCTGACAAATGATTCAAACACACACTCATTAAGTGGCTGACAGGAAGAATTCTAACCTGGTTGGTTTTATATTTAAAGTGATTTGTAAGTGCTGCAAGTTGTTCATGTTCATTAGGAACAACAAGACAAGAGTCACATAACCTGTCATTTAAGGACAATTACATGCTCACTTGTGCAGAATGATCACAAATTGCACTCAAATTGCGTGCTTTATTCCATTGTGTCCCATCGCTTTTATAAAGTGAGTTTATAAATGGTTTAAGAAAATAATATTGTACAACAAAAACAATTTAATCAATATTTGTCTTGTTTTCCAGAAGAAAAAAAAATCTAAGCATCCTTAAAACACAAATTATAGTGCTTTCCTGCTCTCTTCTTCTTTTTATAGCGAAAAAGTGATCTCTAAATCCACTTCAACCCAGATAGGTGTGATGTGACTGGTAGATAGCACTCCTGGCTTCTTGAATGGATCATAATCTTGTTTCCTGAACTGTCACTTAGACAGACCCAGTCACATGTGGATTATCTAAACTCATGAGACATCCTCTTCACTGTAATGTGGCCCATGGTTTGAGATAAAAACCCTTGATGGTAGGAACAGACAGCATGAGGAATCAGTTTATGAGATGGGAGCAGAAGCCTATACATCGACCTTGTCTAAACCCATTAGCCTTATCAGGAGAAAAGGTCTTAAGTTCTCCTCTGAGATTGTAAGAAAAAATTGCCTGAGGATTTAATGAAAATGATGAGAACTAACAGAAAATGTTATACAGTAAGCAAACTACAGGATGCATATACAAATAACGCATAATTGGTTGAGATTATTAAGCCAGTCATTACTCCAAATCTCAATAGTACAGTGATTATGACCTCTGGTGTTGAGACAGTAACATTACATCTATGACATTTCACTAATGCTTAGATCTGTACATTAAAAAATCTAGTTAACAGTAGTGTTAGTTTTACCAGAGATGTGTCCGAGGGAAACATAGTTTAAGGTCTGGAATAAGAATAAAGTGGAGCTCTATTAAACATTATACTGGTGAGTCTTCTGCATTTCCACAGACAATCTTGAACACTGAAACTGTGCAAGCATTAAAGCATACATTTAATTGTGTGCATGTGAGTCATAAATCCAGAACAAACCTCCTGCTCATTCATTACATTATGTGTCCATAAAAATGGTATTCATCTATTAAAGCTAAACTGACTCTACAAACAATTCAGTGTCTCTTTTGCTAAACGATTACCAACTAATCCAATTACACTAATTCACTCATATAAATACTGCTAAAAGCATTAGTTTATGCTTTACGATTTGCTAAGCTGATATAACAGAGATGTTCTACCAGTTCAGTGAGACTCCCTCCCTATAAAAAAAATTATGTGCAGATGCATAAATCTGTTTGAAATTAAATCAAGAGGCTTTGGATGTATGCCAGTGCATGCTATTGCACTGATGGTCTTATTAGACATGTAATTGTTGAGAAGACTTCTCTTTAAGGCTGGTTCACAATGCCCTGACAAACACCTATTGTGATGTATATCCTAGTGAAACGGCGTCATCAGAGAAGAGATGTTGCTATGTGTATGTATATATACTGTATGTATATAATATATATGGAATTTGTACAAAAGCATTAATTATTTAAAAATTAATTAAAAATGACATGACAAAATGTCATTTAGAATAATCCAATAATCCTTCGTCATTTAGAATAATCCAGATTCATTAACGTTAAAACAAAGGTAAGAACAAATTTCTGTAAGAACAGAAATTTTGCGTTAAACCATTTTCTGCACACATAAATACGCAAATTTTACAAAGTAAATGTCTGTTTCAAACAGGTTTCCCAAAGACTCCCCCTCGTCTGCCATCGTTCGGAGAACAGGATAGTCCATTGGTTACACTTATGTTGCTAGGCTAGGTTGGGTGGGTAGGGATGCTTCACAAACAGTTGTGATGTTGTGATAAAGCCACAGAGACACAGTGTTTACACAGACTTTTTGGAGAAAGCAACCTACAAATGGCTTACTTATAGCTGTCTCTGCCTATTAAGCTGAGATAGTAGAAAATATTTTCACATTGAAAAAATTACACACTTCAGCTCTTACAAACCTCTGCTCTTGGGGCCATCGGGCAGCAATAAGAGGTGTGAAAAGTGATGATACAGTAGATGTGAGACTGGATAAATCTCACCCTGTGGCTGATGCAAACTTCATGTCTCTCAGAAGAAAATGCACTGTGCTGTGAAATCATCATCAAGAAATGCACCACTACACCATAATAGGTTTTGAAAGCAATCATTGCCCTTTAGCATTAAACTCAGGTTATCACAGAGGAAGCATAAGGGAGAGAATGCTGACTCGACAGCTTAGAATGAATTAGGGCCCTTTAACTCTGTGGAAACCACTGAACTGAATGTGATAACTTTTCTTTTGCTAATTTAAAGGCTGGGAACAGGCTAAACTCAACCCAGGAATTAAAATGTTAATGGGCCAAGCTAAAGGTAAATCTGCCAATAGGAAATCTGGACTGAAAGTGTTCATTCTCTTAAGGTATAATTCCATAGACACATCAGCAAGCCCTTTACTCTTGCTGATATAATTTTTTTTTTTTTTTTTTTTTACAGTAAATTCATAGAAGGACCATTTTTAGTTCCCCAAAGAACCTTTCAGTGATCAGTTCTTAAAGGGCTAGTTCACCCAAAAATTAAAATTCTGTCATTAATTACTCATCCTCATGTCTTTCCAAACCCATAAGACTTTCGTTCATCTTTGAAACACAAATGAAGATTATTTTGATGAAATCTGAGAGCTTTCTGTTCCTCCATAGACAGCTACGCAACTGACAAAAAGTTCATAAAGAGATTGTCAAACTAATCTATATGAAATGAGTGGTTTAGTCCAAATTTTCTGAAGAGACACAGTCTCTTTGTATGATGAACAAATTGAATTTAGGCTTATATAAACATTCATTAACTCACACATCAGTTGTGGTAAATGGAAGCTCAAGCATGTTTGCTTGACGTGTGTGAGAACCAATGAGGTTCATTCTTGTGTGTTACGCAGCACGTTTGAGCTTCTGCAATAGGTTTGTTCTCACACATCAAGCAGGTTCGGATGAGCTTCTGTTTATGTTCGCTGATTTATTTGGGAATAAAATCTTAAATTAAATCTGTTCATCATACAGTATAAAGCGATCAAGTCTCTTCAGAAAATTTGGACTAAACCACTCAATTCATGTTGATTAGTTTTATGATCCCTTTATGAACTTTTTAAAGAGTCAAAGTGTCAGTTGCATAGTCTATGGAGGACAGAAAGCTCTCGGATTTCATCAAAAAGATCTTCATTTGTGTTGAAGATGAACAAAAGTCTTACAGGTTTGGAATGACATAAGAGTAATTAATGACAGAATTTTCATTTACCAATTTTTCTTAGTGTGAAGAACATTTTAACAATCTAATGAACCTTTTCCCACTATAAAGAACCTTAAGTGGTTCCATGGATGTTACAGGTTCTTCATGGAACCATCAATGCCAATAAAGAACCTTTAATTTTAAGAGTAAAATGGGTCAAGTTTTGGCTGGTTAATATGGGCCAGTTAGCCCCTGCATGCTGGTAGATGCTTTAATTACAATTTTCTCTATTGACAGTTATTCAAAAGCCATGCTTTCTATTGAAAAACATTTCAATCAAAATATGACACACATTTTATATTAAATTATGTTTTTTCCCTGTATTCTGCATTTGACATCACAGCTCAAGAAATTTCTTAAACCCCATCAAAAAGCTTGACAGACAGGGAGTGTTAACTTCACTAAAAAAGTGAAGACAAATCCCCTGATTTTGTGTTTGCTCTTTACAGAGCCTAGGGCCAGTGACTTTGGGCTTTTTTGTTTTTAATATTATCAGCCTATTATGGGTAGTTGTGGTGTGCAATTACTTCAGAATATTCTAGCATATTTGGGCTTTCTATTGCTTAGCCCCCATGGCACAATGAATGGTTTGCTTCGATGTAGTGTGAAATAACTCCAGATTATGTTTCTCAGTCTCTGTCATGACCTCTGGCAAGCTCTGCTCTGTTTGAATGAATGGGGCATCTTAGGCGAGCACTATCTGTGTTTCTTTCAGCATTTCTGCTTGTGGTCAGATAGGCAGGGTAAAACGTTCCTATCCCACACAACTGATTGATGCACAGTTGGAATGATCCACCCATCCCAAGAGAGAGAGATAAATATTCAGTGACTTAGGCTAGATGTCACGTGTATGTTCTCCTGTGTTTGTCTTGTGGATTATAATAAAGATTTGTTTTTGTTTACAATTCCGCTCATCATGCCCTTTGTACAACCACAGCGTGACACTAGATGGTTTTAGTTTTATTTGAAACATTGCTATTACTTTTGTATTGATCAGATCAATGAAATCAAGCCGCAACTCTGGATATTTACACTATATTGTTCAAAAATTTTGGGTCAGTAAGTTTTTTTAAAGAATTAATACATTTATTCAGCAAGGATGCATTAGGACAATTAATCAAAAGTGACAGTAAATGCATTTATAATGTTACAAAAGATTTGTATTTAAAATAAATGCTGTACTTTTTTCCCAAATAAACATTCTATTCATCGAAAACATTCTGAAAAAAATAGGTTTCCACAAACATTTCTTAAACAGAACATTTTTTTTTCAACATTGTTATTTTTTTAACATTGATAATAATAAGAAATGTTTCTTAAAAACCAAATCAGCATATTAGCCATATCAGCCTATTCAGCTTTGCCATCACAGGAATGAATTACATTTTTAAATATATTAAACAGAAAACAGTTTTAAATTGTAATAATATTTTACAATATTACTGTTTTACTATATTTTTTATAAATAAATGCAGCCTTGGTGAGCAAAGACTTCTTTTCAAAAGTGTTTATAATTTAGCTAAAACCATAAGCAGGTGTGTGTCTTTTTCTGATTGACAACACATATCTTGATCAATACATGTATTGTGGTGTATATTAGTCCATAAAAGATCATCTGTTAAACATTGAGGAAAAGGAAATGGTAGAGAAAATGCTTGATTTTTATTGAAGTTACTTGATCATTCTAAAACCATTTTGCTGTAAGCGATAGTAAGGGCATCCCCGTTCTGTGGTTTTTAGTTAGTAATTGCTGTCACCTAACATTGAGCTTTCCTGTCTTTTACTGTGGGTTGCTTTTATGCTGAGCTATACACATCCCCACCACCCCCTGCTTTTTGAGACACTGATCCTCCCTGTTTAATGACAGAATGAGGAGAAACATTTCCAAGCATCGATCCTGACAACATATCACATCAATTTCCCTTTTGCAGTGAGTTTGTTGTTGTGAAGTGTTTGTGGAACCAGTGTAGCATTGTATATAAATCGCTTCATAAGCTCATCCCCCCTGGGAACTAGCTAGAGAATAAGGCAGGGCTTGTGCATGCTGTCATCGGGCGCTGTGGCGGCAGTGGGCAGCACACAGGGCATTGCTGCCAGTTGACAGCAATGCTGGCACCAGACTCTCCTGAAACCTCCTGCCCTCACTCTGTCACATCCTTATGTAAGTCCAGAGTGTTTTTTCCCTATACAGGGAAGAATTGGGCTTGAGGCTTTACCATATGGTGCACTCGCTCTCCGCAGTCTATCCGCTCAGCCACAGGCTTCAGGCTCAAAACTTGAAACTCCTGTCCCCCACAATGAAGGGAACTGCCCTGTGTGGTACGAGCAGACAGACAGCAACAGGGATGTCGCTGATATTTTGTCAAGAGAATGGCACAGCATTGAGTGCATGGCATGGACTCCAGGCTTTCCAAGTAGCTTCCAGGACAAGAGTGGGCGGCACTGGATTGGCTGAAGGATTACTTTCAAGCTTCCTGTGAGCTTGAATAAGACAGTGTTATAGGTGTTGACTGAGCAATGTTAGCTGAGTTTTAAACATCATTTCTCTCCCTCCTCTCTTTTACTCTTTTCTTGACAGGTTTCAACCAGTGACAGTAAATAATTCATTCAGTTGTTGCCTCAGTTTCTTTTTGCTATTACAGTAATCCTGTTTCCCCCCCACTTCTTTTACTATGGCTCATTGTTTTTCAGTTAGTATCCCATGTGTCTTCACAGGAAATGACATCAGCTCTTGCACAAGCCAAACAATCTGTATATTTTAAGCAATTTAAAATCTGTACTTTTTGCCCTTTAACTTTTTATTCAGCTAAATTATTTAAAAATATGTGTGCAATTCAAGTGCAATCACTGAAACAACAGTAAAACAGTAATTACATGTTTTATATCATTGTATAAAATGTTAAATCAATTATTCATGCTTACTATAATTAGTTATAATTAGGCCCAGGTTCAACTTAACAGAAGGCATGGCTTCCTACAATTAAAGATTTATCAAACAAAATGAGGAAATGTCTCAGTGGACTACTTGCAGCCAATTTAAACTAAAAAAAGCAGTGTGTAGCCTGACATCGGGCAGCAATGCAAGAGGCATTTGAATAAAACATTCATTGTACATGTCTTTTTAGTTACATTTATAAGTTTGAAGTTGACAGTAGCATCCACTTGACAGCTTGTCTCTCCCTGGAAAGTGCTGCATGAGAGATCTTTTTATTTTGCTTGATTTATCCATGTATATTTTAGCACTTTTCCATTGTTTTCATTAAGTTAAATAAAAATATGCTTCCTTGTATTTGCTGTCCGGTCATTGCTTAAATCAACAGCTTAAACAGCATATCAAGTGATAAGATGCATTTTTTAATCAATGGCAACCAAGAAAAAATATATGGTAATGTTGTAATAATTATTTATGATGGACATAATTTCAAAACAGTGGCAGATTATTATAAGTTTTGATTTGTTGAAGGTTATTTCAAGAAAAGAAAAGTTAATGCAAAATTACTGTAGATTTCTCTCTCTCTCTCTCTCTTTATATGTGTGTGCACGCGCATTTTTGTGATTTATGAGGACAAAAAATTGTATAATGACATGGGTATTACACTGGTATTATGACGTAAACATGAAATGAATCCTGTTCCGCCAGACCGTCTTCCATATTCAGCTTAGGAAGAAAGCATTAACTGACGTTGTGTTAACTGACGTAGGATGTAGCGTAACCAATACAGAAGGTGGTCTGGTGGAAGCTAGATATTTTACTTTATAACTTGTTAAATATGGATATATTTCTTACACAAACGCATTGCTTCGCTTCAGAAGGCCTGTATTAACCCCCCGGCGCCATGTAGAGTACGTTTTGCTGTATACTTGTTGGTCCCGTTCACTGCCATTATAAAGCTTAGATGCGTCAGGATATTTATTAATATAACTCCGTGTTCATCAGAAAGAAGAAAGTCACATACACCTAGGATAGCTTGAGGTTTGAAAGTGAACTATCCCTTTAATTTAAACAATACCGGACCACGAAACAAAGAAAACTCAAGGGAGAGTAATCAGCTGAAAAGAAACAGGTGCGTAGAACTATTTAACAACCAAAGAGACTATAGGGAACATAGGAAAACCAGAACAGGGAAAACAGAACCAAAACACAATGAAACTAACATTTTGTTTAGTGTACAAAAACAAAGACAAGCATATGTAATCCATGCCACTGTGGTTTAGTAAAACACTGACGATTTATGTGATCTTGCATATTCAAAATACTATGTCCAGATTTTAATTCTTTTTTATAGATAAGATTGATAAATTTCTTTTGTATGACTGTCACAGTTTTAGTCAGCATGCCATCAGCACCAGGTCCTTCAGTTCCACTGACTCATTTTAACCTGCTACACCTGTCACATCCTCATCAGGAACCCTTTATAAGCACACCGCCCACACTCACCTGTTGTCTAGTTTTGTCAGTCTCTGCAAGAGAGTGCACCTTCCCAACCTGTGACTACTGACCTCCACCGTCTTCATCTAACCATTGATCCTTTCATCTGCTTATCTTCAGTATGTTCCACCATCTATCCTGCAGTAAAAGACTCGATAGTTAAGTGCGACTGCCAATCGAACTGCTTATGCCATTTACTTACCTGCTTGATGATCTGAAAGATCTTAACCATTTTGTGAATAAAAATCCTGTTCAGTTGATCTACATGTCTCATGTCTCAAATTAGCTTTGTTTATTTTTCCGCCCAGTAAATTTACACGATTGATGTCTTGTCTATTTTAATGTAGGCTACTTTTTGTCTCAAGTCACTCTTTATATTGAATAATGGATTAAATCCCTCGTAGGTTCACAATTCTCTGCTCTGTTCTCATGGGGTGATACACTAAAGGACATATTTAAATGTCTTGAGTGGGAGTGCTGCAGTAAGCCTTCAATGCTTGTATTTGCATGAGCGAGCAGAGAACTTTTTGGACAGGAACAGCATAGCGTTTGCCATGCAATCCTGAAACAGTTTTTATTCTGCAGCAATGTGGGAGGATCCTATTTGAATGCATCTTGTGTAATGTTTGATCTGACAGCAACATGCTGATGTGCATATATGCAGTCAATTAGCTTTGGCACCAATGGACATGCAGGTGCTTGATGAAGATAGATCAGAGTCAACACTGCTTTCAACAAATAAGTTCTGGGATTTTATTTTTAGCTAGTTAACTTACCCTCTCAAAACTTCAATAGCTTACAGCCAAAAGTACAATGATCTGCACGTATTTTCAGCTCTGAAATATGCCGTGAAGACATCCATCAGTTTCAAAGGGAAATCTCTTACAATCAGATCTGTGCCTGTTGGCAGTTATATGTTGGAGAGCAGCAGTAAGCGGGTTTATTATGAAACCCTGCCAGTTCCGTGGGTGCTGGAACTGGAGCTTACCCCGAAATTTTAGAATCTAGCCTCTAACAACCCGCTAGAAGAAGCGAAGGCATTTCTGCACTTGATACCGCATTATTCCTGAGTACTACGGCATAATCTCTGTATGATGCAATGTCAAACATTTCTTACTTCCCAGAAGTGGGCGACCATGTGAAAATAGAATTTCACGCCTGGAAGGAAATAACCCCATGGTCAAAGTGACATGACATATAAAGAAAGCGTTGACAGACAGGGTTTGCTTGCATGTGGAATAAATAGCCTATAGAAAATTAGTATGTGAGTATGTGTGCCTATGTGATAATTACATGCCACTGTGATTCAATGTATATTTTCCAAACGTGAGATGTCACTTTTCAAGCCTGTTCCCTCCAATCACCACTGAATCGTCAGTCTATCACTGATAGGTTCTCCTATGAGCACAGCGCATAATATGCCTAGGATGCAACCAGTAGTTTAGACTGACTGCTGTGAAGTAGTTGCGCATCACTGACGGATTCCAGCGCACTGGAAACCGCTCAAAGTCACGTCTTGCTTTTCACAGAACTAAATGGCTCGGACTTACAACCGATACAACATATGTAGATGAGTGATTCGATATTATTTAAGCGTTTGGGAAATGCAAAGGATTGACCGGCTTTAAATGTAAGTACGCAGTGAGTCATATGTGATATGATGTAGGCTACGTTTATGCGTTTGAATGAAATATTTTGATGTTTGATAACATACAAAGTCGGGACTGTACGATGGATTTATTATTAGCTATAGTTTACTCTTTGTTTGTTGTTTAAATCACTTGCTTGTTGATCGATTAATAGTGTGAAATTAGTTTTAAACCCGCTTTTTATATTATAGAGGGCAGTTTGTGTTACTGTAAAATATAAAATGCGTTTTATAATTAATGTGAATAGTTCCACATGTCGAATGTGTATATTGTGTTTGTATTTATAACGTTGTCCCACTGTGACAGATCGTCAAATTTAACCCTTTCAGTCTTGAACTAAGTTTTAGGGACACAAAAATATAACTAGGATTTATTTCTACAATAAATTCAGGCATAAATGATAATCAATAAAAATTAGTTTATGATAATGTTTTATGATAAAGCTGATTCTAATTAACATCTGATACAGGCACGTTTTAAATAGGCCTATAGGCTACGTTTTAGAAAATAGTAAAAATACCCTGTAGATGCTACTATATCTAGTCTTTCTATTTTAAAATTTCATATTTATTTCAATGTGTTACTTGCCATTTCTTTGTAATTGTGAAATTTACTAGCATTTTCTGAGTGAACAAATAAAGTGTAAGAACATTACAACTTGCTGGTAAAAAAAAAAAAAAAAAAACAAAAACAAAAAACAAGTTCAATGTCAGTGCTTGAAAACAGTTTTGAATACAAAATAACTTTTGACAGGCATGGTCTGAAGATGATCAAACTCAGATTTGGCGAAGATAGCCTTAAATGTGTCAGAGCATTATAAGTAAAATCAGATCTGTTTCTTGTCTTTTTTCTTACATTTAGACCTACAGTACTGTTCAACACAATGAATATTAAAGTAAAAGATAATCTTGATTCATGATTAATGAAATATGTCATATTTTTCTGCCCTGTGTCACAGACCACCATTCTTCATTTCATTAGTTTATTGTATTTTAGTAAAAAAAAATATGTGATATGGCACTCATAGATTGACTTAGCATCCAAAAGTGATGTACATTGGGACAGATATTGTGTCTGAGCGGGTTAAAGATGGCATAGATTTAAAGGGTTAGTTCACCCAAAAATGCTTCATAAAATTAAGGTTAAACCACTTGGGTCACATGGATTACTTTTATGATGTCTTTAATACCTTTCTGGGGCTTGAAAGTGGTAGATGCTGTCAATAGAGGGACAGAAAGCTCTCAAATTTCATTAAAAAGATCTTCATTTGTGTTTCTTAGAGGAACGAATGACTTATGGGTTTGGAACGACATGAGGGTAAGCAATTATTGACATAATTTTCATTTTTGGGTGAACTATCCTTATAAGTTAAGGCCCTTGAATTGAGATTATTTTGACATCCTCAAGTAACATGATGGCTTATTGGTGTTTGTTCTGTTGCTATACATTACTGTAGACTGTGGCCTAAAAAACTATGAGAAACTGCAGATTTCTATCTTGTGATTAGCTGATGGCTTAAAGATAAGCTCACCACTGGTTTTCAAATCAGCATTTCTCATGTGCCCTGTTAGCTGGTAAATCATCAGTTGTTTTGAAAGCGGTTTATCTTGGGTGCCATGAGATGCCCAGATAATCTCTATCAAAGGCAGGATGATCATTTACCCTGTACATAAACTCTCTCTCTCTTCCACATCCATATTTTATTATTTACAATATTCTAAGAGGAAAGATGAGATGTTTTCCCTGCTACATCATACACACAAATAAACAGCAAAAAAATAAATAGGGATTTTTAGTAAATTACAAGGCTAAGAAAGCCTTTAAAAATAAAATGCTTCACATTATGCTTCTGTTTTGCTTTCATGATTAATTCAGAAGGTTCTCATGGAGATATTTTTCACTTTGTCAAAGAACAGTAATTGGACCCTGCCATTGTGAGATACAGAACTCAGTCATTCACTGACCTAGATTCTCACTGAGATATCTGCCGTTTGAAGCCAATATAGCAAGAAGGTGTGCCAATAAAGAAAAATAGCTGAGGCTCTTTGGTTTTTAGATGAATGTAGCTTAGCAATGTCAGACAAGCTGTCGAGTCTTCTAATTATACCAGCATATAAAAGTTTGGGGTTAGTATGAGTTTTTAAAAAATAAATTGATGCTTTTATTCAGCAAGGAATTTGTTTTACTGTGTTTTTGATCAAATAAAAGCAGCCTTGGTGAGCATAAGAGACTTTTTAAAATTTTAAACCCAAATGTTATATTAAATGAGAGACTCAAGAGGGCAGAGCAGTTAGCTGTAGCACTGGAGATCCAATAGCCATAACCACCAAACCATTCCCAGCTTCAGGCATTTTGGGTTTCCTGGTAAGGTTGTTAAACAAGTCCAGTGTACCCTTTCCCTAGGGTCTTTCCTATCAAGGTCCAGACCTCATTAAAGATGTCATCTGTCACTCTAAATGAGTGACATCTCAGTCTTAAGACCAGGATCCTTCAAGCAGCCACTGAGTCACAAACCACGTGGGTAGGAATGCTTTCGCACTGAGGAAATTCTGAGTGTGGGATATATATGTGTGGGAAGACTGCGTGTTTCATGTATGCAGGTACAAGCCTGGAGATGTCAAGATTTTCTCCTAGTGAGGATGTGTCAACTTCTGATGACTTGTGCTTACAAAAATTAAAGAGCTATAGTTCACATAAAAATAATTCTGTCATCATTTATTCACCCTCATGATGTTCCAAACCTGTATGACTTTCTTTCTTTCTTCTGAGGAACATAAAAGAAGATATTTTAAGTGAGTTTCAATTTTGCGGACCCCAGTTTA
Source organism: Hypophthalmichthys nobilis (assembly GCA_037950665.1). Classification (NCBI taxonomy): domain Eukaryota; kingdom Metazoa; phylum Chordata; class Actinopteri; order Cypriniformes; family Xenocyprididae; genus Hypophthalmichthys; species Hypophthalmichthys nobilis. Next base: position 9,796,767 of record CM075472.1, read on the forward strand.
AAAGAAAACCTATTTTGTACTTCTGTACAGCGGTACTTATTCTGCTACCCACCTCCATCACAAACTACAATGAAGAGCTGATGAGTATAAAAGAGACAGGAGTGTTAAAATAATAAATAATGAAATTAAAATGTTCTGATCTTAGAGACGGGTTGCTCTATGTGGCGCAATCTGGATTTATTAGCACTGACAGGCAGAATGGAACAGTATTAAATCTCAGTGTTTGTGTTTTTTTGTTTGCGTTGGTCTGTGTGGAAAAAAACATATTAATCTGGGTCAAGAACAGATTTTTCTTTTTCATGTTAACAATATGACAGTTTTGTGTTTGTTTGGCCATGTCTACATGACAACCACGTCAACATGACAAGCTGCCCGCTTTAAATACTTTGTAGCACTATCCTTGCAATCCAAATTTATGCATTTTTCTGCACATTGTGTGTATATGAACACATGCTGCAGGGCAGACGTCTGTTGTCTCAAACTCATCGTCACAGCTGCACACAGATTGCAATGGTGCTGGAAGACTGAGCAAAGAATCACAGACTATTTTTTTGCCATCAAAGCTCAAAATAGACATTGAGAAGATAAAAGTATCTGTGAAACATTGGGCCACATAAAATCTATTTTATTTACAAGGCTGAAAGGCTCAGAGCCAACTGGAAAGTATTCAAGAATTATGGGATTATAATAATTTTAAATACTACTTATACTGTTGTATCTTGTCATCTTTGCGTAGTTGGTGGTCACATAGCTAAAGTGGTTTTACATAATTTCCCAGAAATATGCACAGTATCTATCGAGTTTTATGTCACCATCAGTAAATCTGTTCTCAGAGTGGATTCCAACGTTAAAACATTTTTGAGGGATTATTTCATGTGTTCTGGGATTATATATATCAGAGTGCTTCTTTTCTATGCTTAAATTTACACATACAGGTCTAAAGTTAATGATTACAAATGACAACCTGTATGAAAGGTTTCACTTTCACATTTTTTCAACCTTTTTCCATATATATATCTCAATTGGTTAGATGGTCAAAATTTTTCTCATAGTATACTGATGATAAACTGTTGATAGCAACTTATTTTTTTAAGGGTACCACCTTATAGCTTCAGTCAAAACTTGAGTAAAGATATTTTCTCTCTAAACAGTCTATACACTTAAGGAGGATTGAGAAATCCTGTCCTAATTTTGCCTGGCTCATCAAGCTAAAATGTTGAGCGCTTGTGCTAACTGCGAAATTTGTCAGTAATGCTTAATCTCTATGTACAAATCTGTTGAGTCTCTACATAATCTCTTCATTCTTTGTCTCTCATTTCTCAGTCAGACCCATAACGCTCAAGCAGCCATGCATTTGTGTAGCTTTGTGGGCTCTTTGCTCCTCCTCCTTTTCATCAGCAGGTAAGAAACTCCTGGTGGCTTATTACAAACTCACTTTTGCTTCCCTTATTGTGATATGGCTAGCTGAATATGACTGCAACATACACTGATTATTGCTTTCATGTTGTTCCCTCTTAATTTATTTAATACTAGAGTGTATAGGATGTGTATTTACTTCAGTAGTAACTTTGTAAAGTCGATAAACACAGCATTTCTTGACCCTCACAGGAAAGATGAGGCGGGAAACCCATTTTTGTCAACAAGTTCTCCCGGCTGATAAGCTTTAGTGACGTCTTTTCCGAAAAGACAAGCCAGTATAATTTAGGTTTTACTCTTTTGGCAGCAAATAAAAGACTATATGTCTTAAGTATTCATTCACACTGGATTATGTGGGCTTGGTGAAAGGTGTAGCTAAAGGAAGGATGGAATTACAGCTAATCCATGTAGACTTTTGGGTAAGCCTGAATGAGACCGTCGGAGTCAATGTACGGGTTATAGATGGAAATACCAGCCCTCATATCATGTCTTCTCTCTGTTTTCCCTGTTTGAGCTTATCTTTCCATGCAGCAGTACAGTAGCTGCAATGCTAACGCGATTACTGGTTACAGTGTAGAAACAAGACATTGATTTTACTGGAACTGCCGTCGCTCAGCCATGTTCAATGAAAGTTCAGGTTGATTCCATTTGATGAGATATGCATCTCATCATCGATGCTGGTATTCTGGCGTGACCTTTGAAATTTGATAGGGAAGATGTATAGGACCTGGTCAGGACGATTCTGCAAAAGATCAAAGGGGGATGTTGAAGAAGTGTGCCAACATCAATTCACCTCACCATCTGCTTTTACCCACCCCCTTCCTGTCCTCATTCCTGTCCCCTCCAATCTCCAGTCTCTCTTCCTGGCAAGATGGGAGACTTTAGTGGGTGTACATATAGCTTGGCCTGGAATTCAGCTTCCATCACATAACAGACTAAACCACAACAACAAGAGCAATACCTCCTTTTTGGGTTCTTAGTTCTTAGCACATGAAGATAGGGATGCACTATTGAAGGCTTAGTCTCGCAAAGGGCCTTGAAATGTTTTGTTTGTTGAAATCTAATACTACTGAGGTCTGTACAGAACCAATAGTCTTTAAAGGGGTCACGTCATAAAAAATGTTCCTTGATCTTTTGAGATAAAAGAGCTTGAGGTACTATGAAATCATACTGTAACTTTCAGAACTCAAAAAGCATTTATTGAAACCTAGCTACAAAAGCAACTTGTTCTGTACTTCTGCAACTTGGAAGGAATGCATTAACACACTGACGTTTATTGTTACATGTCGATAAAACATATACTGGGTGATTATATTGGGTGAATGCTGATATCATGCAAATAGCTAGTTAGCTTTCTAACAACCTAACTAAAATCAAAAAGAAAGAGAGATTTGATAGACGTTTTATAATTGAAAAGACATTATGAATTATTTTGGATCAAGTAGAATTGTGTGTTTTTAATCTGATTTTTTGTAGCATAAAGTGAATAAAACATAAATTAATTCTAAATTGCATTTTCTATTACAAAAAATTAAATGTTTCATATACTGCATACATATAGTCAACCAAATTCAATCAATATGTCTCTCTCTTTCTCTCTTGAACTATGCGTATTTTTGAAATAAACCCATAAAAAATGCAATCTTTCATTGCGCAAATTTGTAAGTGACTATGAAAAACATTGGAATAAGCATGAAAAACTAAAATAAGATTTTTGTCTGAAAAAAATACTAACACTATAAGGGGACCTCAAAGAAAAATATTTATAATGTGACCCTTTTAATAAGTCTTTTTAACGAAAACTCCTCATGATTAAAGTTTTATTTTATAGGTCAGTTGTCAGCGATCTGTATATAAATATACTGTAGGACTGTTTTGTAGATGAGAGACACAGCTGAATGCTCTATTTTAAAAGCCATATTTAATGCATGAACTCCTCAGTACAGTAAGCAATTTCTTTGACACATACTTCTGGATAAACCAGACTAGATCCAAACCACAGGAGGGGATCACACTGGTGGTATCAAAAGCGCGTACAGATTTATGAAAATAATTAGGTCATCATCACTCCGAACTCACTATAAATAAACAAATTGCCTGGCGCATTGCTGGCTTGCCATTTATTTATTTGTTGGTTGGTTTAGTGCTGATCTCTATCGGTTTTCTATTAGTTTGAAAAAAATACAAACTTAAATTATTTTCTCCTCAAACTTTCTGAGGTTGTTTAGTATTTCAGTGCTGGACATGGTCTCACAGAGAAAGAGTTGTGATGTTGGGGCTCATGTATCTATGGCCACTGATGTGTGTAGACGGGGAGATGGAGTTGATACAAGCTTGAGAAACTGTCTCTGTGGACCAAAGCAGAAACAGTTGGGGAGACAGTCCTGCTAGGAGCACTCTTCCTCCATACACAACACGTCAGTCAGCCTAAACACCAGAGACATGGGATGGATTTAGTCTCAAGGTTGGTTGACATGGGAAAACTAAATAATCCTTAGTCTGTTAAAATTCACGTCTGCTTTTGTCTTTGGGAATGGGGACATTTAGAAGAAAAGTCATGTGTGGTTTTATTATTATTATAAAATGTAATTTGAACATTTAGTTCTAAAGAACCGGATCAAAACAGTTATTTTACGTAATGATTCTGTATCATCTCGAGGTTCCTTAATATCCCAAGATTACATGCCAATTATCATGTTTTTTTTTATGTATTGTGTTTATAATACTTACTATTCACCCTATGAGTCAAATTCAAATGCTCTCACTCATCGGTATGTTGTAGATAAACCCTATCATTATGAGTCTGACGTGTTCAAAAGTAATGTCCAAACAATCCATTCCAACTGACTCAAGTTAACTTGAGAACACATTCAGTCAGATTCATGAACAAATCAACCAGTCCAATTTGTTAAAGAGATAGTTCACCCCAAAATGAAAATTCTACCATTAATTACTCACCTTCATGTCATTCCAAACCCATAAGACTTACGTTCATCTTCGGAACACAAATTAAGATCTTTTTGATGAAATCTGAGAGCTTTCTGTCTCTCCATAGACAGCTATGCAACTGAATAGGGCTGCACGCGATTTGGCAAAGACTGCGATTATTTTATGCGCAGCTTGTCAGAGCTGTACGGCTCAGTGATCAGTAATAAATGCCTCTCCATCTGAAAGCCAAAGTCAAAGTCAAGTCAAGTCACCTTTATTTATATAGCGCTTTTTACAATGCAGATTGTGTCAAAGCAGCTTTACATTGATAACTGGTATATAATTTTGGCTGCAGAGCAGCTCTAACAGGTGACATCAGATGGCAAACAGGTGGCAAATAGATTTCTGTGTTAAAATGGAGAAAAAAACCTTGGGAGAAACCAGGCTTAGTCGGGGGGCCAGTTCTCCTCTGGCGAACAGTGCTTTGTTACGATTCAGGTTGCTATCATATGTCCGATAGGATCGCAACATTCAAAGTATTTATTCCAGTTCAGTCCAGTTGAGGATCGTATTCATCACACCGGTATGGACGGTTTGTTGAGGAGCTGTGCCACTGGCTGTCGTGTCGATGAGGCCTTCACAATGGATGATCTAGTTGGCTCAATCTCTGCTGATACTTCAGGGCTGTGTTGTGGTCGTGTCAAGGCGCCGGTCCTCGGTCTCACCTGGATACGGCCCGGATCTGGTTGACTACCGTAAACCTCGGGATAAACAGAAAGACTAATATTAGCGTAGATGCCATTCTTCTTCTGATGTAACGAGTACATCTGGTGTTATAGGAAGTGTTCCCGGTTCCGGCTGACCTAATTTATGCAGCCTAATAATCCTTTAACGGATTTGAAAATATAAATTGATAATGTGCCAGGTTAAAGATATGCGTTTTTAGTCTAGATTTAAACTGACAGAGTGTGTCTGCTTCCCGAACAATGCTAGGAAGATTGTTCCAGAGTTTAGGTGCCAAATAGGAGAAGGATCTACCGCCTGCGGTTGATTTTGATATTCTAGGTATTATCAGCTGGCCTGAATTCTGAGATCGCAATAGACGTGAAGGACTATAAGAGGGCACTCTTGCACAGAAACTCCAAATATGCCCTGCCGCAGAAGTAGATGTGTCATTCCAGGAAATCCCTATCCCTATCATACTATCGCTGTAGCTGAATAAACAGAAGATTGAAACGCTTTGATTGATTAAACATGACTAATAAACACATGACTGCCTTATTCTGGGTAAGAAGCCACATCATCTCACAAAAGGATGTTCAACTGTCGTGAAGTGAGTTTAGAGTAAAAACATGTTATTAAATGTTGTCTTTTGTTGGACAAGATGTTAATAAATGCTTCTCATATCTGGAAAGATATTTGGCGTGTGTTGCTTTTTCAAATGTACAGTATAAGCGACACAAACTCGCAGACTCTTCTTTCAGATGGATTAGCATTTGGAGCCATAGTTCATTGACAAGCTGCGCATAAAAAAAATCGCAGCCTTTGCGATTTCATAGTCGCACTAAGAATCGTGTTTAAGCGATAATCGCGTTTAAGTTCAATGTTATTTTTCGTATCGTGCGATAAATCGTGCAGCCTGACGCTTTAAAAACTTAATAGAGATTGTGAAAGTAATCTATATGAATTGAGTGGTTTAGTCCAAATTTTATGAAGAGACTCGATTGCTTTATATGATGAAAAGATGTAATTTAGGCTTTTATTCAAATATAAACATTGATCAGTGAACATAAACAAAAGCACAACCGAACCTGCTTCACTTGCGAGAACAAACCCGTCAAGCAAACATGCATGAGCTTCCGTTTACCACAACTGATGTGTGCGTTGATGAATGTTTATATGTGAATAAAAGCCTAAATTCAAACTGTTCATCAAATAAAGTGACTGTGTCTCTTCTGAAAATTTGGACTAAACCACTCAATTTATGTGGATTAGTTGGACAATCTCTTTATTAACTTTTTGAAGCGTCAAAGTGGTAGTTTGGTAGTTGGTAGGGACAGAAAGCTCTCAGATTTCATCAAAAAGATCTTCATTTGTGTTCCTAAGATCAACGAAAGTCTTACAGGTTTGGAAAGACATGAGGGTGAGTAATTAATGACAGATTTTTCATTTTTGGGTGAACTAACCCCTTAACAAATCGCTCAGACCGATTTCATGAACTGGTTAAACCTGTTCATTAAAAAGATTAAATTCAAAAGAACAGTTTGGTTGCTGTTAATTATCTTTTCTCACTGAAATTTGTAGCATTATGGAAGTAAAATCTTTTGCAAATGCTGTTTCATAATCATATCTCATTTCTTATTTGCCCTTCATAACATTTCATATCTCAAATTAGTCACTTTGGATAAAAGCATCTGCTAAATGAAAAAATGTCATTTTGATGAAGTGATGTTGGCTTTATTTTTATAATGATACATTTGAGAAAAGTGCAGATATAAATGACTGTCATTTTCCCTAATGCACAGTTTTATCTATTAGCACTGACAGCAGCATGACATAAAGAGTCAAAGCATGTAATAAAAGAATGTGTCAATATGGTGTTAGATGCCTGTAAGGGTATGATGGATGCATATCAACTGCCACAATTAGCAGAGAAAAGTCTACCCAGCATTCACAGACCAATAACCCAGCATCCCTTCACACATGACTGGACTTCAGCCTGAAGGGGGCAGCAACCAGAGAGTTGTCATTTAACACAAAAAAATGTCTAATCATAAATAAAGTTTGGCATATGTTCACGCTTTTTAGTTTAATTAAATTCCACTTAGAAAAAGTTTGTTTCATTTGAAATACACACAGTTTTTGTATGTGTGATAAGATAAAAACAACACAAATGGCATTGCTTTGATGATATGGCTGTTTTTTATTTTACCTGCATTACTTGTTTTCCGTAGAGACACCATCCTGATTTTCTGACTAGGATGGTTGATTAAAGCTGAAGTGTGTCATTTCTGTGTCACTGGTGTCACCAAATAATGACCGTTTGCCATTGGTCAGACTGTCTGATATCCCCGCCCCTAAAGTCACGTCATTGGTTGAGCCGAAAAAAAATTGTACGTTTGTAACATCAAAATAGTGCAGACTTCAGCTTTATGGGAGGCATGTGGAGACAGACTTCATCTTCTGGAGCATACTTAAAAACAAGTGTTCTGAAACACTAGTTGTACTTACCAGTAAAAATAGCTATACATCATGTAGAAAGCAAGAGCCTTTTTTCTGCCAAGTGTGCAGTGATGCAGAATGTGATCGAATGTGTCTGAGAGGTGAGGAATGTTTTGAACAGTCTTCCATGTGTTTATAGGGGCTAATATAAAGGAACTGACCTGCATGGTTAACTTCATTTTTTTTTTTTTTTAGATTTTAGTAACAGTTTAATGAGAGTAATAATAGAGACATCATGTCAGTGACCTGAAGCTCTCCGTCTGTCTTCCAAACTCTCTCTGTGTCTCTCTCACTCTCTCTCTCACCATCTGTCTCACTTCCTCTCTTTTGATCTTTTCCAGTCGTTCTCTGTCTTTCTCCTTTATAAGTGTTTGCACTTTAGCATGCATAGTTCTGTACATCATGTGGCTGACAAAAACTGGACAAAATGCCTCATATGAAAGTTTTGGATGAGTGTTGCTACAGTATTTGATTTTTTTTTTTTTTTTTAAATAGTCAAAATTTGTGGTCCAAAAGTCTGATTTTTTATTTTTTTTAACAAATTATATTACAAATTATATTTCAAAAGTTTGGGTTCAGTCAGATAATTTAATGTTTTTGAACGAAGACTCTTATGCTTACCAAGCCTGCATATATTTGGTCAAAAATACAGTAAAAACAGTGAAATTGTGAAATATCATTACAATACAATAAAAAAAACTTTTCCATTTTAATATACTTTAAAATGTAATTTTCAGCAGTCATTACTCCAGTCTTCAGTGTGACATAATCCTGCAGAAATAATTTTTATATCATGATTTGGTGCTCAAGAAACTTTTCTTATTATTATCAATGTTGAAAACAGTTGTGCTGCTTTATATTTTTGTGGAACCCGTGATACATGTTTTTCTGGATTCTTTGATGAATGGAAAGTTCACCAGAACAGCATTTATTTGAAATAGAAATCTTTTGTAACATTATAAATATATTTACTGTCACTTTTGATCAACTTTATCCATTGTTGCTGAATAGAAAAAAACACACTGACCCCAAACTTTTAAAGGGGTGGTATAATGCCATTTTTACAAGATTTAAAATAAGTCTCTGATGTCCCCAGAGTGTGTATGTAAAGTTTTAGCTCAAAATACCCCACAAATATTTTTTTTACAGCATGTTAAATTTGTCACTTTTTGAGGGTGAGCAAAAATGCTCAGTTTTTGTGTGTGTCCCTTTAAATGCAAATGAGCTGCTGCTCCTATGAAGAGGGCAGAGTTTCAAGAGCTCCTGTTAGCACATAGTGTTAGCAGTGCCGATTACCTCACGAAGACTCACTGAAAATGTCAGAAACTGTTCAGTCTTTTATGTTCAAACCGAAGTAGGACAATGATGGAGAGACTCAAGAAGAAGTGACAACATGTAGAATGCAACAGGACGTTTCTGAATGGTTAGTTGCTTAATTTATGTAGCTGATGTGGGATATCTTAAAGTCATTGATTAGCATATTCTGTCATGATAGTCTATAAATCGCTCATGTGGAAAACTTTGGTGGCATCTTGCTTTTATGACATGCTATTGCATTTGTGTTACATACTGTATTGCAATAACATGGCCTCACCCCTTTGATGCGTGTTCTCGGGGCAGGGTTTATGTAAATTTTAGGGTTATTGATGTCACCAACCCCGGAAGAAGCTCGTTGTAGTCCCTACCAGCCGTTTGTTGTAGTCCTTAAACAGAGAATTCTTTAAAAGAAAATATCTCCCTTTGCAATGAACTTTGAGCGATGTAACTTTGCAGATGTTGTTTGTGCTCAAACAGCAACATTACACACTAACTAAAGTTAAAAAAGTGAAATCATAATGAACCACCACTTTAAACGGTAATGTATATTGTGTGCAAAATTAACAAACATTTCAGAATGTCTTAGTATTTGATTTGTCCATCTTTTGCTTTAATGACAGCTGCACTCGACTGATGTGATCCAGTATGTTGAAAATGATCCAAAGAGCACCTTGAGCTTCAGTGAAAGCAAAAACATCTGAATAGTCTATCAGTATAAAGGAGTCACATGATCAATATCACAAATTTGCTTTGATTAGTGACCAAAGATCAGAATCTTTCCTATTCATTTTAAATCAGAATGTTTCATTGTTCTAATTGTTTGTAATCCCTAAACCTTCTGTTTATATCCAGGTTTCAACTAGATTTTGAATCCCAGATTTTCAATGTGGTCTCAGACTTTTGTATCTCACTGTATGTATTTATAGCAGAAGAAGAAGAAGAATATTGGATAGGGCGATGTCTGAGAGCAGAAGGGACGGAAGAGATTTGCCGCATTGAAAAGCAGTAAAAATCCATGTATACCTCTGTACCCCTGCTGTGTTTGGCCCACAGTACTTGTTTCTCTCCATTCTAGAATATTTATGAGTATATTGTGTAGTGTCAACCATGCAGGTTTTTTTCTTCAGACATCTCTTGAAGTATTTTCTACATGTGCTGCTGTGCTCTGTGGGGTTGTTACCCTGAATCTGAAAAATATCTGAAGCTCACGGGTCCTTTACACTTAGAAACAGAGACTTTGCTCTGCGGGAAAGAACACAGTCGCTTCTACCATCACTAAGGACGTTTAAATCGCACGTGCCACAGTCGGCAGCAGTGCTTTAATGAGAGAAAAGATGAAACCTAAAAATACACAGTATTTTCAAATCTAGGTCATATGTTATTGGCAATAACGTCCACATGATCAAAACATGCCTTGACTCGTTGGAAGTAACATTGCTTTTCTGTTTTTCTGCATTGACTTGTGGGGTAACGCAGTGCTTAATGTGTGTGTTTTGTGTTCTGCTGCTTTTATAGGATCATGGATGGCTCCGTCGCCAGCACGGAGGAGATTTTGCCTCCCACCATTCAGAAACTGATGAAGGGATACAACAAATACCTTAGGCCATTCTTTGGCAGTACGATGAACAAAGCTTTTACATTTACACAAACTATTATCTTGCATAAGTGGATTTTTATCTTCTCTTAAAGTCCTATCATCATCAACAACTGCAATTAAAACAAATTTAAATTCAGTGGAAACGCTCCAGGCTTGAGTTGATGCAGTCCACTCTTGTAACGCATGTAAATTAAGAACCCTTTTCTACTGTCTTTCTCTGTTAGCAGTGTCGTCACTCTGTAGTTAATGCAGTACGTGTTGTTGTTTTTTTCTTCAGATGGCCCTGTTACTGTAGGCATGAGTTTGGATATCGCCAGCATAGACACCATATCAGAAATCAACATGGTATGATACACTTACAAACCACAAGCATCCAAATATTATTTCTAAATTACTAAGATAAATACAAAGTTCTGTCATGAAACTCTAGATGGCACAGGCTGATAGGTCTTTAAAAGGTTAGTTCACGCAAAAATGAAAATTCTGTCATTAATTACTCACCCTCATATCGTTCCACACCTGTAAGACCTTTGTTCATCTTCGGAACACAAATTAAGATATTTTTGAAAAAATCTGATGGCTCAATGAGGCCTCCATTGCCAGCAAGACAATTAACACTTTCAATGCCCAGAAAGCTACTAAAGACATATTTAAAACAGTTCATGTGACTACAGTGGTTCATCCTTAATGTTATGAAGTGACGAGAATACTTTTTGTGTGCCAAAAAAACAAAATAACAACTTTATTCAACAATATCTAGTGATGGGCGATTTCAAAACACTGCTTCATGAAGCTTTGAAGCTTTATGAATCTTTTGTTTCGAATCAGTGGTTTGGAGCACGTGTCAAACTGCCAAAGTCACGTGATTTCAGTAAACAAGGCTTTGTTACATTATAAGTGTTTTGAAATTTCAATGGTTCACCACTGGGGGGCGTGACTTTGGCAATTTGATACGTGCTCTGAACCACTGAATCGAAACAAAAGATTTGTAAAGCTTCAAAGCTTCATGAAACAGTGTTTTGAAAACAACAACAAAACAAAACTATTGTTGAATAAAGTCGTTATTTAGTTTTTTTGGCGCACAAAAAGTATTCTCATAGCTTCGTAACATTAAGGTTGAACCACTGTAGTCACATGAACTGTTTTAAATATGTCTTTAGTAGCTTTCTGGGCATTGAAAGTGTTAATTGTCTTGCTGGCAATGCAGGGCTCACTCAGCCATCGGATTTTATGAAAAATATCTTAATTTGTGTTCCAAAGATGAATGAAGGTCTTACGGGTTTGGAACAACATGAGGGTGAGTAATTAATGACAGAATTTTAATTTTTGGGTGAACTAACCCTTTAACTCATGTTGCTTGCATTCATATTGTTCTCTTTAGGGGACAGCTGATTGATTCCTGCTGTATCACTAACCAGTAAGCCTACTGCTCAACTTTCAAATGCTTGGTTAGCATTTGCTGTAGCAGTTTGCAGCGTGCTTTCAAAAACCCTCCACCTTTCCCAGCTCCACCTGTATAGATCTGCTATGCTAATTCATGTATGCTACTGTACAGCAGCAGCATATCTTGCTCACAGCAGCATGTTGTGTATGTATTAACAGTAACAAGTCCTGTACTTGCTCTGCAAGCAGCAGCAGCAATAACCAACACCAGCAGCAGCAGCGTAGCAGATCTATTCCGCCAAGACAAACAAATCGACAATGTCTTATCCATTACAATGTCAAACACTCTGAGAGTTGTCATGACAGAACTCAAATTATATTATATTGTAAAGTAATATTATAAACATTTGTCTGTAAATGTTTTCTTCAAAGAATATGTAACTAATACAAAAGCATATGGGATCAATAACAAATAAACAAATAAATAAATAAATAAATAATTTTAGGTGATGAAATGAAGAGAAACTTCATAATGCAAGTACAAGTTCATATATTTTAAAATGCATATAACATTTTAGAGGAAAAACAACATAATAAAAGTCAGCATGAAATGAGAATATCTTTTCTCATCCATTATATCAATATCATATATATTTTCTGAATACATATCTTATTACGTATCTTATTTTGAATGATTCATTCATGCAAATTAACACTAATTTTAAATAAAATATCAAAACTTGACTTCTGGTAAAACAAGTAAAAAATAATAAAATATTTTCTTTATGCTTTAAATACACTTGAGAGAATGCATCCTTATAATAGTTGTATTAAGGGTTTTCAAAGTCGGTTTTCTTTGCGCTATTCTATTTTGCCTGAACTAACTTTACCTTTTCATCAAAAGCTCATAATATAATATAATATAAAAAACTGCTAATTGAATTTTGAATTATAGAAGAGATGTGTTTAAGTCATTCTCTGTATGAGCTGCATTTTAATGTAGTTTTTATATATATATATATATATATATATATCAATAGATCTAGACAAAAAAAAAAAAAAAATCCATCATCCATCAAACAGTCCATCATTGGCCCATATTTCAAAGAGCCTCTTTGATCTTTGGACAGAGTTGTATAAGAGCTGAGTGTATGATGTAAATCTAAGCTTGTGGTGCACATAGCTGAATTAAGAATCTCTGTTCATCCTCTCCAGGATTACACCGCCACCATCTTTCTTCGTCAGCGCTGGACAGATGAACGCTTGTGTTTTGATGGCAATAAGAGCTTGAGTCTGGATGGGAGACTGGTAGAACTCCTTTGGGTCCCTGATACGTTCATTGTGGATTCCAAGAAGTCCTTCCTGCACGACATCACTGTCGAAAACAGACTGATCCGGATATTCCCCAACGGAACTGTGCTGTATGCCCTGAGGTAGTGAGGTGTCATTCACAGGATCTGTTCTTAAGTCAGATGCTACTGGGGTCTTATGATTGTTGAGGAACAGGTTTACTGTTGAAGGACTGACTGGAGGGTTGATAGAGGGATGGGGCATGAGAGGACAACTAGAAAGAGGTGGGGATAAATATGGGTCAGTGGAATAGTTCACAATAGTGGAAAATAGGGTAAGAATAGAGGCGGTGGCAGGGGACGCAGAGCCTGTGTACAGATGGGCAGCTGGCATCAAAAATTAAGCTTGAAAGTAGCATCTACAGACAGTGAGCTGATTTACAGTGTTATATAAGCAACAACATTCTCTCATGTGTGTCACTCTCTTTTTTTACCTCTCTGTTTCTCTAGAATTACCACCACAGTGGCCTGCAGTATGGATCTAACCAAATATCCCATGGACAGGCAGACGTGCATGCTTCAACTTGAAAGCTGTAGGCCTCAAATAATGTCTATTTCTCTTGAAACCGTAGCCAGATTTGAGATAATTTACAACTCACTGGGTTTTGTTCACTAGTAATTGTGTACGTGTTCACAATATACAACGCTTATACATGCCTACTTCACATGACTGCATTTTTATGCAGAACCATGCCAGATGAATGCACCATATTTTAATGCATCATTTTTGTTATTCTGAAATAAGAAACACTCATTGCAGGGTTGGGTATATATTACATTTATATTTTTACAGTAATAAATATTTAGAATTTATACACATTTTATATGTAAATAATGATTATTATGTATCAGCAGCCATTATGAATGGTCACTTATGCTCACCATGACTGCATTTATTTAATCAAAAAATAAATGTACAATTATTATTACATTTTTAATTACATTTTTGATATTTTAATATATTTTAAATTGTAAATTATTCCTGTGATGGCAAAGCTGAATTTTCAGCATCATGACTGCATCAGTCTTCAGCTTCACATGATCTTTCAGAAATCATTCTAATATATGGTTTTGGTGCTCAAGAAACCTTTTACTGCTTAATATTTTTGTGGAAACTGCGATACATTTTTTTAAGACTCTTTAATGAATATAAAGTTCAAAAGAACAGTACTTATTTGAAATAGAAATCATACAGTCATAACATATGTAACATATAGACCCCCCCCACACACACATGTTGGGTTTCCATGTTTTATGAGGACTTTTCATAGACATAATGATTTTTATAATGTACAAACTGTATATTCTTTCACATAACACTAACCCTATACCCCTAAACCCACCCGTCACAGAAAACTTTCTGCATTTTCAAAAAACATCATTCTGCATGATTTATAAGCTCTTTCCTCATGGGGACCAAACAAATGTCTCCATATGGTCAAAAATGACCGGTATTACTATCCTTGTGGAAAAATTTGGTCCCCATAATGTAGGGTTTACTAGGACAAACACACACACACACACACACACACACACGTATGCAGTTAGTGAATGAGACCCAATTAGTGAATTTTCAGTGTTCTGTCACTGTTGAAAAAAAACCAGCATATTCTGGTTAGGTATGTTTAGAAGCATGGCAGCTAGTTTGAGCTGGTTTATGCTGGTCCTTAGTTGGTCATGAGCTGGTCAAGTGTTGGTCCTAAGCTGGTCACTAGCAGTAACTAGCTCCAGCTCAGGACCAGCTTATAACCAGTTCAGGACCAGCTTAAACCAGCTCATGACCAACTAAGGACCAGCTCAAACCAGCTGCCATGCTTCAAAACATACCTAACCAGCATATGCTGTTTTTTTCAACAGGGGTGTTATGTGCTGACCTTACAGTGCTTCTAGTCTACACTGCTGTGAGGCAGGCATAAGAGTGTCTAACTCTTTAAGATACATGCATGTTTCAAGCCTTTTTAAATTTGTGAAACTCTTGTGAAATATTCATTTCATAATGATAAATGCTCCAGGTGTACACACCATAAATGTCCCTTAAGTTGTAAAAAATTAATCTGCATAGAGGATATTCCATATGCTCACTCACCCAAGACTGCTGTGTGAGGGATTGGCATTTATATATTTTCGAGAGGTTTACTTTATGTTCCATATGAGACACATCAGCAGTTTTTAATAATATGTTTGCTGCATTGATTTAATCAAACATTTATGTAACCAAAGATCCAGGGTTACTCAAACAATATGCGACAGGAGATAAATGAGCCAGACCATCACCAAACCAAAAGCATAAACCAGCCTGGACAGGCATGTAAATTCATGGTTGTTCTCACTAATAATTTCATCAGGACATATAAACAAAGTTAAAATCTAAAGTTTCGTTAGACTTTTCTTCCCTATTGTGACGTGTATCAGAGTAAAACGGCTTCTTGAACAAGAAAAAATGTAGGGCGTTGCTTGATTTTGTCCATCTGGAAATGATTGAATTATTAAATCGTTGTGGTTTGCTATTGCTGATGTGAGTTATTTTGATTAAAGTTTACGAGGGCACATGAATTTTTTAAGTAAAGATGTGCACAGATTAATAATTCATAATAAATACTGCAATATTCCATAAAAAATAAGAACTGTCAATTTAGATTTCATGGTGACTTTAAATTAGCAACTCAAGCCAGGCTTATAAAAACCGTGTGACAGCTATAGAGTTTATTTACTCTTCACAGATATGCTTTTTTTTAATGAAATAACTAAGTACTGGGTGGAATCAGGGCAACATACTTCACAATGTTTTATGCTCTAGATGAAGGAAAAATATTGAATATCTGCAAAAAAGGGTTTTTTTAATGAGAACACTCTTTTGCACACTAAACTTTGCATGACACAGTGCCATCTTGAGGTGTAGATTATGTATTACAACAGAATACACAGTGATGCATGAACGGAATACACTGTATATAGTAATTACAATTTGTTTAAAACTTTTAATATATTTTTATATTTAGTTTGTGCTTTTGGATATGGATATTTACTATCCCTAATTAGGCTTATTATTTAGCATTTTAGGTTTGGAAATTCCTTAGGGAACCCATGGTAAATTAGCATTTCAGGTTGGCCTACAAATGACTGAACAGCTCTGTTGAAAATTATTGAATTTATGGTAATGCCTGTATTATAGCATAGTGCTCTAGCAGCACTGCATATAAAATCAGGGGTAATCGAATGCTTACTTACTGCTCTGTAAATGTAATTTGGTGGAAATATAGTAGCTCTCAGCATTGGAATTACTTATTGTGTAGTGATAACTGGCTCTTCGATTTATTTTATGTTCTCCTCAGGGGGATATAATGTGAAAGATGTTGTTTTCTATTGGACACGGGGAAACCAATCAGTTAGCGGCCTTGATCATTTACAGCTGGCTCAGTACACCCTTGAGGATCACTACACCTCTGAATCTGAAGCTGTTTACGAGACTGGTATGTACACACACACACACAGATATTTTTAAGACTTTACATGCTGTATTGATGTTTTTACTTTCTCTTTTATTTAATAATAACGTAACAGGTAACTACCCAAAGTTGATCTTCCACTTCAAACTCAAGCGGAGCATCTTATATTTCATTTTGGAGACATATGTTCCTTCCAGTGCTCTGGTGGTCCTGTCCTGGGTCTCATTTTGGATCAGTCAGTCTTCAGTTCCTGCTCGCATCTGCATAGGTAGGAACGTAAAGCAGTCATTACCAAATTAACAAATGATCCTCAAACATCAACACTTCTTAGTATTCAGCAACTTATATGATTGACACAAAATGAATGAATGACACCTAATGAGTGACACAAATGTCAACAGAGGTCCTTTACCATCTTAACCATCACAGGAATAAATTACATTTTAAAATGTATTCATATAGAAAACAGTTATTTTAAATTGTGATAATATTTCACAATATTACTGTTTTTACTGAATATTTGATGGAATAAATGCAGCCTTGGTGAACATAAGAAACTTCTTTCAAAAACATTTAAAAACCTTACTGACCTCAAACTTTTGAATGGAAATGTATATAAGTCCTCAAAGTACAGACTGAAAGAGTGGAAGCTATATTATCTAAATTTGAACACATTCTGACTGGGACTGACAGGAACATGTATAGTTGTAATTAAGAATCAAAGGTGGTAAAGTATTATCTTTAGTTAGTGTTGTTGATATTGTTTTGCTGTACTTGCTTCATTTGTTGTGTTCTCACTGGTGGACACCTTGCTCATTTCAAATAAGTTTTCTCTTTGCTGATGTGACTGCTTAATAAAAGAACAGATTTTGTTCTTATATTAATAGTTTCAGATCACATAATCCATTACTCTAACGACATAGCTAATGCAGTGGAACTACATTTGCTTTTTCACCGAAACAACTTATGCAACACTCTCGTCTAATAATAGCTTGTTTTTTAACCTAACAACAGACTCTCTTCATCACCACAATAACCACCTTCTGAATCTCCATTATTCAGTAACATTAAGCGCTAACAGGTCTGTGTTTCTTCCCCAAAAACCCATAAAATAACAGTAACTTTCCAATATAAACCAAACATAAACATCCATGCACGCCATGGCGTTTGTAGCATTTAGCCAAATTAAATTAAAAATGTTTAGTGAAAATAACAGTATTTGAATGGTACGTTACTATGGCAACACTATCAATACCTAAATTAATCTGCAGCGATTGGGTGGTACAGCGTTCACGTGGTACAAGTGTGAGCTCTCAGATAATTCGGGAAGTGTGCAGCCATCCAGACAGGACCTTAGTTCCTCCAGGATGGCTTAGAAAAAGTCCTGACTGTCGTGGGCCCTGGCCCCCAAGGGCGACAACATTGTGTGCCCGACCTTCCTCTGAGCCCTCGGCAGGCATCTCTACTTACCCTGCCACTAACAGTGTTTGGGGGTGGAGGCGCCCAACGGGCCATTCACTCATCTTCACTCACGTGTAATCTTTCCATTCAGCCTGCTCGGTTGGTCCCTGCCAGTTCTCTGATTCAAGTCAGGCCAGTTCCATCGAAAAAATTATCCCTCTGGCAGCTTGGCAGCTACTGCTGTCAAGTGGGTACTGAATACTGTAAGAAAAGGTTAAATTTTTACAGGTTACAGTTCAATGGCATGTTAGCAACAGTGGTATGTTTAAGAATGAGAAAAAGTCTTTTTCAATCAGGAACTACAGTCTCTCCTGGCAAAAGGGGCCATAGAGACCCCTCCCAGAGAGAGATTCAGGGTTCTACAGCTGGGACTTTATTGTGCCCAAAAAGGATGGGGGTTGTGTCCAGTTTTAGATCTAAGGGGTCTGAACTGTACTTTTGGACATAACGGTTCAAGATGCTAACCCTCGAAATAATCATGTCACAAATTCAATCCGCAGATTGGTTTGTTACGATGGATCTAAAAGACGTCTATTTTCACATCAAGATCAGCAGCCAAAATCATTCTGTTAGGCCTTCTCCACAGAAGACTGTTCCAGTTCTGGCTCAAAAGCAGAGGATTTAATCCTCTGAACCATCTCTCCAGGGTCGTAAAGGTCACGCGCCGTGGGCTACATGCTCTACGGCTTTAGGAGCTATGGTTCCTGAACAACGACCAGGCTCTCGGGGCGTGTTGCCGCAAGACTTTAACAACAGACACTTTCCTCATGGGATGGGGTGCGTTCTCGATGGCCGCCCAGCCAGTGGTTGTTGGGGGGACTTTCATCATGTTTAGCAAATAAATTGTCTAGAAATGAGGGCAGTGTTTCTAGCTATGAAACACTTCCTCCCACACCTGAGGGGCTATCATGTGTTGGTCTGTACTGACAACACATCAGTAGTTTCTTATATAAATCACCAGGGCGGACTGCATTTGCGCCCCCTTTCCAGGCAGGCGCAGCAGATCCTGCTCTGGGCAGAAGAGAAATTCAAGTCGCTAAAAGCAATGTACATTCCAGGGCGTGCAAACTTGGGGGCAGACATCCTGTCGAGTAAGGGGCTGAGGCCTGGGGAATGGTGACTGGAGTGGAGTCCATATGGCGGAGGTATGGCAAAGCAAAAGTGGACTTGTTTCGACCTGCGAGGAGACGACCTAGTGTCCTCTGTGATTCGCCCTCACACCTCCAGCTCCTCTGGGGCTGGATGCCATAGTACAGACGTGGCCGAGGCTGCATCTCTACACTTTTCCTCCAATCGCTCTGCTCCCGTGGGTTCTAGCAAGGGTTTGCCAAGACAGAGTCCACATTCTTCTAGTGGTGTCTGGTGTCTCAGTTCTTGCATGGTGCCAGATGGCTGAGGCCTATCTGCTGGTCGTGAGTTCCTTCATGGGACCTAGCATTGGTCCTGGGAGCATTAACAGAAGCACCATTTGAGCCATTGGAGTCAGTTTCTGAAAAAATGTTGAATCTTCTAAGGTGGCTCTCTTACTAGCACTGACTTCGCTTAAGAGAGTAGGAGATTTGCAAGTCCTGTTAGTTGCCTCTTCCTGCTTAGACTTTGCTCCAGGTGATGTCAGAGCTGTTATGCACCCCAGACCGGACTATATTCCAAATTATTTCTCTTTCTTCTCTCCATCTCACATAAAGAAAGAGCAAGAAAATCTGTATTTTCTTTGTCCGGTCCATGCTTTGAGGATCTATGTCCACTGCTCAGGCCAGTGGTGTAAGTTCTCTGAGCTTCTGGTTTGCTTTGGTGGCTGCAATAGAAGGAATGTGTTCACCAAGCAGCGCATCACACACTGGATCACTGCTGTTATCACCCTCTCCTATAAAGCGTGTGGAGTGGCTTCACCTCTATGAGTTAGGGCCCACTCCACTAGGAGTGTTGTGTCCTCTAAGGCTTTTGCTAGGGGTGCACCCTTACAAGATGTTTGTGCTGCAGCAGGATGGTCCTTTAGACAGACATTCATCAGGTTTTATAGTGGATCTGTTTGATCCTGTCTCAGCTTGCGCTCGACAATTGTCTGTGTAGATACACAGCCTTGTGGGGCAGGCGTTGTCCTGTGGCATGGCGACATTGGTAATAAAGTTCATATAGCACCAAGCCATGATGTGGCGTTGAGTTCCACTCAAAAGGGAATGTTTTATGTTATGTATATGTAACCTGGTTCCTTGAAAGGGAAACGAGAAGCAGCGTCAGGTTGCCACGCCCCCAGCCACACCATGTAAACATGTTTCAGACACCAGCTCACACGAAATTATTAATTTCATTATACACTGTAAAAAAGTTGTCCAAACTTAATAAAATAAGGCAGCCTATTACAATCGATTTAAGTAAACTCAACTAGCAACTGAAAACTTATTATTTAAATTTTTTAATTCATTTAATGAGTAACAGGAAGTCTGTTGAATTTAAACGTTCTTGTCAAGGCAACTAAAGATTTAGCAATGCAAGGAGCTACAAACTTTGTTCTTTCACCTTTTACATGTGATTTTCAAAACCCACTATATGATATAATCATTATTTGCCTTTAAAACTAGACACAAACATATTATCTTGGTAGGCAAATATTTTAAATCCAGCATGAGATGCATATACCAACACACAAATCTCAAACAGCAGCATAAATTAAGACAGTAAAATGAAAAGAAATTATCATTTACCAGTTTTTTGTTTCAAGCTGCAATACAAAGTTGTGAAACTGGCTGCTCCTATTAAAAAAAGCTTTGTTAAAGCTACTTTTTACATTTTTGAAAGTTGGATTTTTTACAGTAAGGAATCATATTGCCGAATTACTTTGACAGTGTACAGGATTCCCTAATGTTTTATTACTTTTTGGTGTTAACTCATAGGAGTGACCACAGTCTTGACTATGACCACCTTGATGATGGGAGCCCGCACCTCTCTACCCAATGCCAACTGCTTCATTAAAGCCATCGACGTGTATCTGGGCATCTGTTTCAGCTTCATATTTGGCGCACTGATTGAATATGCAGTTGCCCATTTCTGCACGTTACACCAGCCGAATGCTGCCAATGCATATATGGTGAGAACCTTTACCTAAATAAACGAGCCAAGTAACGATACCATAATGGCCATGAATAAGATCATCTTCACCTTGCCATAGTCATGACAGTAAATCAAACACATTTATGTCTCACTGTTTCATCAGTATGGCCAGGAAATGCAGGAGCGTGAGGACGAGATGAACGGTATTGTGACTTCCATTGGCAGCCACGCTTTGCGGGCCCGTAAACGGGAGGAGATGCTGTCCCGGATGGGCAGCGCCAGCAACCCTACCCCCAGTGAAAGTAAGGAGGAGATCAACTCCTCTCAGCCACAGAGCCGCTGCACCAAGTGTATGTCAACGACACGTCGTATCGTGCGCTGTCTGAACTGTTGCAAAGTGGAGAACCCGCACTACATTGACAACTACTCACGGCTGACCTTCCCTCTCTCCTTCATCTTCATCAACCTCCTCTACTGGACCTACTACTTGTACTTCTAAAGCTCCTGCTTTTGATGTGTGTGTTTGTTGAAGGGTTTATAGTGATTTAAACACGTGTCCCTTTTTGTGTCACAGTTTACCTAAGGGTTTATACTCTTACAGTTCAGCATGCATTTCAGTTCAACTCATGTCACCCGAGAATGACTGACTGTGTTCATGTCACCCAAGTATGCGTCATTCCTTGTGGTATGCGGGATCTGAGTGAGTTTGGACTGCACAGATATATGCAGATTTACACTATGTCACCTTGATGATGCATCTACATCTCTGTGTCAGGAATATGTGGCCTTCATTTTCCGAGGAGCTTTAGATTCACTCAAATCCATAACAAAAATCGGCCTAGCTGTAAATTGCAGTATGATTTTATGATGTCCGTACAACAAATTAAAATTGACTTGAATGTAAGTATGATTACATTGTCGTTTAACAGAAAAAGCATGATTTATAAATTACTGTTGACACAAATAACAAACCATAAGAAATTCATGAAACTGAAAAGTTGGAAAAAAATGTTTAATTTATGAAATGAACATCAGAATCGTATCAGCATGTTTGACAGCTACAGTAATAATAAGTAACTGGACCAAAGATTTAATGTGTATCTAATGTTCATAATCACAACCTGAATTCAAATGAGCACAAGTTATACATTGTTTTTGGGGCATATACTGTATGTTTTTGCAAATTCAGCAGTCATATGTCTTGTTATTAGCTGCCAAACAGGAATCAAGTCAGTTTTACTCATTTTCTCCTGGTGATTTATCTGTGTGAGTCATAACAGAATATTCTCTTAGAGACAGAAGCTCTGATTATGAATGATTCTGTGTTATTTGCATGCTCATTTATTTATTCTGCGTATATTGTTGTATTTAATTATTTATTTCTTTTTTGTTAATGAAATGCTTTTATCCAATCTAAGGCTCTTTGACCTAGTTAAAGTCTGGCCATTAAGAACTGCACTACAGTATTTTTGATAGCAGACTCTTTTGGGCAAATGCCAAAACTAAAACATTGATGCATATTTGCTAATGGCATATTCATTACTGATTTCTTGGCAGATTTTTATGCATTGTTGATGTCTGAATTGCTATTATTTGCATATAGTTTGCAATATACATTTCTTTCCACTGTAAACACGTTTTTGTTATCGATACGTCATAGAGAACCTGCTGGTTTCTATGATCTTTTTCAAGAACATGTTATTCACCTGACCTTTGTGGGGTTTTTTTTTCTTTTACTGTGAATGTCATACTTCTTACAAGTGAATATATTTTGTGCTCAAATTAAGCTGTACAAATATTTTTATGTTATCCTTTTGCACTGAGATTTTGAATTACAAAGGCAATATTATTTTGCCAAGAAGCATTTTGTTTTTGTATATACTGGCTAAATATTGCAAATGATGTTCACCAAATAATATTTATTATTAATACTGTTATTTTAATAATGCATGAAAGTTGCATACAATTGTTAAAGAGGCAGCAGGCCATGTTGCTATGTTTTCCATGCATGGAGAGTTCTGCATCTGTTTTCAGAGATTTGGACAAAATAAAGTGTTAAGACTGGCTTAAAATAATATATTTCGAGACAGAACATAATATTTGTTTAAAAAATACATTTTAGTTGTCAGGTCAGTCAGCTGCCAGATTTCTCTGTACTGAACAAAAACAAATAATGGTAGTGAAATTTAGCAAACTCTTGTAATGCCCTGCCTCAAAATCATTTAATGGCGAGTCCAGTTCTTGGAACGATTTCTACGTTTATTTTTATCCTCATCTAAATCCAGAAACAACTTGATATAGAAAGACGCACTTGGCAATACATCTGTCACTGCAGCATATTACTGCCTTTAGGTTAGTATGTTGTCAGTGCTGATCCTGATGCCAAAGAGCTAGTGTTTTAACATCCAGTCTTTCCTTATAAATGAAAATAGCAAACCGTTTGTTTACTCAATTTATGCACATTCCTTTGCAGTATTTATAGTAGCCTATAATATATTATTAAATGCTGTTTTCACTGGACAAATTTGATTTCAGCATGTAAATTAAATTAACACTGTTAATGTGTAAAATGATGTTGCGTTTAAAAACTGAGCCTTAAATGGCATAAAATTAATGTTTCAATATTTTTTTGTAGATTTTTTTTTTATTTTGTTTATTTATTTTATTATGTAGTATGATACTCATATCTTAGTGAGTCTCACTATGCATGTAAAGTTAATGTTTAGGGTAATAAAATATTTTTACTAAAATCTGAATATTTGTACCTTTATTGTTTTATTTGTTTTTCACCTTCCAAAAAATGTGACCTCTTACCTTCCTTTACCAGCATTTCATTCATTATTTATATCCTGATGAAACCAAACCACATGGTGGCGCTGTGATGTCAACTTCACAATGAAAGGCTCAGATCAAAATAGACATCACAGCAATTCTCACTGATTTTCTCAATTAAGAAGAATCTCAGTCTAAATCATTTTCTTCTTGAATACGACCCAATACCTATTACCTTGGTCCTAAACCTGTATAATCAGCTGTCTCTTAATGCAGAAGATAGCATGTCAGAGATGGTTAAATAGATGAAGAGATGGGAATATAGGCCATGGTGTTGTTAACTTCTCAGTGAGATGTCCAGTCAGGCATGCTCAGGCTCTTTCTCCAGCTCCAGCTCCATCAGGGATCACACAAAAGGGGAATGGATATCAAAAGCAGGGGCTGCCATTCCATGCCATGCCCTGTATATATATATATATACAGGGCAGTGGTGTGCGGTGGTGTTTTAAAATTAGGAGGCAACGTCCTCATTTATGTCCCTGTTACACAATTTTTCTGGTTTAAGTTAACATTACATAAAACCAAATACAATTCTATTTTGTATTTTTACACTATGTAGTGTTCCATTTATTAAAACCAATTATAAATTTCATTAAGTTACTGTTTTTACACATTTTTACATTTATTCCAAAATAACAACTAAAGGCAGAAACAATTTAAACAATATATATTATTTATAAAATAATATTCAGCTTTTCTTTTTAATAGTCAATTTATTTTCAGCAGTCATCAAGCTTGTACACACTGGTCACTCACTCACAGACACAAAGATGTACCTTTAATTTCACCACGCTGATTGCTCACTAAAAACCCCCGCAGTCATCATGTTTTCAGGCCATTTCGAGTTTGATTTTGACATGAAATAAAGCAGTGATATCTAAGTGACAGTTGTTTACTTAATTTTTAATTAGTCTTCACATTAACGCCATCACTTCATTCAGGCAGATTCGACAAAAACGCGCACAAAAAAAAGAGGCGGGATTTATCACACAAACCAATCATGTCCAATCGTAACCTATCGTATCCAATCATAACGCAATGGAAGCACTGCCTCCTCAGAAGTGACTTTCCCCTATTCATTCTCAATTACCCTCCACTAAACCCACCGCAAGCTTTGGGGGCTCTGCTATGTTTTAATGAGCTAAAGGGAGGCACAAGGGACGTGGACTCCCTCTGTAACTTCACCTGCGGGTATCGCTGTTTGACAGTGTTTCTTTAGAAAAAAGAGTGACTTGTACACTTTTTAATGTCAAATTTTGTAACATTTGCGTTGTTTTATTTTTGTAATATCGATTATTTTCTCATCCAGGTTTTTTGAGGAGGCACTGCCTCCTTTGCCTCATTGGAGGAAACGCCCCTGATACAGGGCCAAAATTAACCCTTGCCAAGCGCCAAATGCGAGCAAAATTCAGCGTTGCGAGTGAATGAAATGGTGGCAGTCACCAGTTGGCCAGTAACAATTTTTTGAAGAAAAAAAAAAATTGATTTTGGTTCAGTGCTTCATCATCACGAAAGTTTCAGCCTTTCCAATGTAAATATTCAAGCGCTGGAACATGCGAAAGGGAATTTGTTACTGACGTGCTGTGTGGGAAGTTTAACATCAGAAAGCCACGTCTCTCTAACAGCGCGCGAAGTTGAGCTTTCTTTCCTGCGCTTCAGTGGACAATTTCTCTCAAAATTATATATATATAAAAAAAACACCTGTCTCGGCGAATATCCATAGTAGTGGACTAGTAAAACATAGTCGGTTATGTCAAGCGAACGCAAACACAAAACGCATGATCCGTGTGTGCATTCGGTCTTAAAGTGACAGCATCCTAATAATGCTACCCTCTGCGTTTAATGTTAACCAAACAACAACACACACACACACACACACACACACACATATATATATATATATATATACACAGTATATAATGTGTGTGTATGTGTGTGTATGTATGTGTATAGGCCTAATTGATTTCATTTGATGTAACACAAACTGGTTTCATACAAATCATCCAGAGGGAATCTGTGAAGCACGTATAATGTTTGAGCTTTAGCCTTTATTTATTTAGCTCGGCGGAACACTGAGAGGTGCAGCCACGGTGCATTATGTCACTGAGTCACACCACTTTCTGCACAGATGAACTGCTCTCTACTCCCCTACCACACTCTCCAAACTCTCTCAGTCAACAAGCACATTTGGCGAATAAAGAAAAAGAGCCAGTGCATTCTGTCTGCACCAGGAGCAATGAGGGCCAGGTGGTATGCATGTGGCTCAGAGATGCACGTGGAAGGTCAAAAGCTGTACAACATGGATCATTTTCCACTTTTGCCCCTTTTTTCCTCTCTCGTTAAGGGTAAAAGCCCTGCCCCTTCCGCTCTATTTCCAGATTTCAGGTCACATGTGAAGCACCAGTCATTTTATATTCTGTCTACATGATGCAAAGGAATGTGCAAGTTAAGCAGAATGTCCAGCATTTGTATTCAAGAGTGCAGCAACTCAAGATTTGTGTGTGTTTGTGTATCTGTAGGGCGTGAGCTATCTGAAGAATACAGTAGAGAACTGAATTATGGATGAGGTCATCTTCCAGCAATGTTTGTATATATATATACAATTTATTATTGATTTTGTCGGCAAGACCATATTCCCGTATGGTTTATTTGTAAAAGTGGATGGCTTGTCTGTCTTCAGGAGATAAAGTTGTTCAATCACTCCTTGAAAGTTATAGAACACTCTTGCACTCTTAAAATGAGCTTTCTCAACTCTGGGCACACTTTTGATAGACAGATTCAAACTAATGCACAGTGGAGCTGAATTGCCTCAGTCAGGGTTTTCATATTGTTGGGGAGACCGGGCCTAGTTGTCACATGAGTAATATTGTCAAAAGTGTATTGTATTTTGGCAGCTACAAGGTTTTGAGTCACAGTTATAATTACACAAAAGTATAGTAGTGGTTTTTTTGTTTGTTGGTTTCAACCAAACCTAGTTCGAAACACTCTTAAACAAACATCATAAGTTAATAACAGTCAGAAAACAAGTGAAAAAATTCCAAGGATAAGATTTTTCATACATTTAATTTATGAAAAATACATTTATTAATTACAATATTGTATCATCATTAATCATTAAGTTAACACAATTTTGTACATCACTTATTCGGCTTTTTAATGGCAGGTTCCACTGACAACATTATATGTCCCACTATTGGTCAGGCTACAAAAGCTTTTTGCCGGCAACAAGGGGGGAATTGTTAAATATTATTATTTGATTCTGATAGCTCAATAGTGACATATTCGGATCCAATATTTAATCGTGGTCTCGCGCTGTCCTCATTCAAACTTCTTTGATACAAGCGCAAGTTAGTGCTATCTTGCGTACCAATGTCTTTTACCAACTGTGCTAAAGATGGCCTGGGACTCGGGAGGGCTTTTCAGCACAGCTGTCGTGGTGAACTTAAATCCACAGAGGCTTGAAAACGAAACAAAAACATCAATCGGAAACACAAGGAACCGGTAAGAGACACAATGAGCTGGATCAGAGAGTACATAAAATAGAAGATGACAAGTAGCTTGGGTTGCAGATTAGCTAGGCTATATAGCTTTTGTGTAAACAGGTAAAACTCATATCAAACACACTAGCATCCTTCCATGGTCACTATATACTGTATAATGAAGGTATATCAGGGCAGGTTGTCGCATTCTTATAGGTGTCATGTAGGCCTACTTCATAAATGGAAGGAAATTCCATTTGTTAGTGAAAACAATTCATATTTGATGTTACCTTTTACATTTTACATGAATTGTTTTGTGTTTTATAATCTTTTATTTTTACATTTTGCTTAAAAGCCTATAGGCTGATCAGGTTCCCAACAAGTGTTGGGTGAATCACATCTTTTCCAGAGCTACTGTTTTTCATGTAAGCTATATTGTACAGCAGCAGCATGTCTTACTTGCTTACAGCAGCGTGTCGTGTATGTATTGGCAGTAGCAAATCCCGTACTTGCTCTGCAGCAGCAGCAGCAATAAAAAGCAGCATCAGTGTAGCAGATGTATTCCGCCAAGGCCAAAAATATCAACATTGTTATACCCATTACCATGCCAAACACTCAGAGAGTTGTCATGACAGAACTTTTATTCAGCAAACTTGAAATCAATAATACAAATGTTAAAAACAAAAATGCACCTATTCTGATTGAGAACAAAGATCAATGGCTGTCTGGCCCTTCTGGCGTCCCATACCCCCATATCTGTCGGGAGCTGATCGGAGATAGCTGTTTATGTATTTGATGATGTCAGCCTCAGACGATTCTGGATTTGACTGCTGTACAGCACCTGTATGAAGATGGAACAACTTGTATCACTCATTTTAAGACATTATAAACTACAGGATTAATTACAAGATTTTCAGCCACCATCACTCATACTAACATACTGTAGCAATCCACAAAATAATTAAAGCTCTCTAAACAAGCATGGATAACCACCTAGATCAGTAATCCTCACTACTTCTTCCAAGTAAGCCACACCAGCAGGATAAAGTCAACAAGCAAGTCGCCACAATAAAAAACACGCACGGAAATACTCATCTGCCTAGTACAATATGCAATGCAATGCAATCCAGTCACTCGTCACTCCTATGTGTTTTACCGAGTTGATATGTTAGGCAGATACGAAAACCCCAAACTAAGATGTAAGGTGAAGGTGTAGCCATAGAGGCAGATTTTTGGCTAAACACAGCCCCAGAATATTTTTCCTCAAGATAATTTCCTCTGCCAGTAGATCCTAACTGGTACATATCATCTGATGAAGCTGTTTGGATTCTGAGGTGTAGATATGGAGGAGTGTATAATATGAATTGTTCATTCAAACACTGCCATAGCATGCAGGGTTCACATAAGGTTTAGGACTCGATCCCAGCACATTTGTATCTTTTTTCATTTTATTTTTAGTTTTCAGACACACAGCAATCTATCCCTAAGGGTCTTCATGAATATTCATCTCCCTGTTTTTATGAGAAGAGATTCACAAATGCAAAAATAACTATTATACATGTACATTCTCAGAAGCTTTTAGCACATAACTGCAGTGCACCATAAATGTCTGTTTTACACTTGGCATACAGAGACTGTAAATGCATACAGCTCATGTTTGTAATGGCATGCAGATAAATCTTAGGTTAGAGCTGTAAGCATTATATAGTCTTGCATCACTATCTGGTACTATTAACACATTGACCTATTTCCAATTGATCACGTGTTCATAAATGCAAAACAAGGTACTTAAGAGAAAGAACATGAAGGAAAAAAGGAAGAGGAACAGCAAGGGATAGAGAGGAATGTGTGAATGATGAAAAGCATGGTGCGGTTCTCAGGGTGCGTACGCTTCAGAGCACACTGCTCCCACACAGGGGGTGGTGTTCTTTGGCACGCTGTAAATCTAGGCCATTGGCTGTCCGGCAAAGGCACACATACATGCGCTAACACATTTAAACGCACTCAGCAAGTCCATGGGCAACACAGCAAGTGCATATATAAAGAGCCAGAGGGCCCAAACATGGAGGGTCCTGTTTCCATGGATATATCTCGACATTCTAGCTTGTGCAGTATGATGCAAACATTTTGTGGACGGGGGAGGGGGCGAGCACTGTTGAGCAGGACAGTACTAATTAGAAGGAAGTCAGTGTGGTTCACCACTGCAAATGGTGATTCATATGAGGAAGTATATCTGCCTGGGTGGTAAAAAATGTATCTTAGGGTATCAGAGTATATTGGCTATTTATACTAATTAAATTGAGCATAGGTGACTGTTGGCTAATGATATTGATTTCTGTTTTAATGAAAAGAAAAACTGAGCTATGTAACATTGAGGGCACTGTATTAATTGCCTCACTGGAAATGCAAGCATTTTTCCTAGGCTGTGAAACGTTGATTTCATGGATGTTTTCAGATCAGATCATCATGTGTCAGGGGTCCACACATTTTGATTTTCTTTTTTAAATGCGTTTTAAAAGGTCTTGTTATATACATGGAAACCATTATTGCAGTATAACAGAGTGCTGAATCAAAATTGAACCTATTTACTGTCTTAGTGCATGCTCTTGGTCTTATTGTGAACGATTAATTGGGTTATACTGCTTAGTCTAAAGAAAAAAAATCTTCATAAGCTTTAATCAAAATATAATATAATAATCCTTCCTCTGAAATTATTTTAATTTTTATCTGACGTCCTTTAGGCCATACAAGCTATTGAAAAATGTTAACAGGAAAATCTCAGTACAAATTAAGCTCAATTAACAGCATTTGTGGTAATATGTCGATTATCACAAACATAATTTTAACTTGTCCCTTGTTTTCTTTAAAAAAAAAAAAAAAAAAAAAAAGAGTCAAAAATTAATGTTATAGCAAGGCACTTATAATGGAAATGAATGGGGCAGGTTTTGGAGGATTTAAAAAGAGAAATGGGAAGCATATAATAATACAAAAACATTAATTCTTCTGTTAAAACGTGTATTATTTGAGCTGTAGTTTTTGCAGTAATTTTTTGGTTTACCCTTTACAGCATTTTATTGCTAGTGCTAGTGCTTTATTAGCTAGTGTTTTAGGGTCCATTCTGGTACATAACCCCTATTTTTCACCAGCCAAAGTAAAATGGGAAAAATTAATTCATGATTTATGTTTTCTCTTTTAATATGCTAGTTCACTTGGTAATACATTATATTACATAAATAAAATGGATTGCAAATGGCATTTTATGTTGATTTTTAGACCTTTATTTTTTAGAGCAGCACCAAATGAAGAGATTAACCTCTGTAAGGAGAAAGGCGAAGAGACATGGGCTGCTCCCATTACCATTGTAGGAGCGAGTCCAAAGAGAGAGAAAGAGTTTATTGTTATTTCATGCATAATATTAAATAGATGCTCATTGCCCACACACACACTTAAGCTCACACATTCTGTCAGGGTGGCTGTGTTGTTATTTTTGGAACGACCAGATTTTGATCATGCTAATGTCTGAACACTTGCCCTCATGCTGACTCTTTGTACTGACCCAGAAATGTGTTTATATTTGCAAACAGCATATATAAATGCAGACAGGAGCAAGAGAATGCAGATAGGGAGCGATGGAGAGATTTATATGACTGATCGTGTACGACATGTCTAATGATAGACGATGACAGCAGATCCCCTTAAACTATGTGCTGGACTTGCAAAGGTAACTAGCTGAGACATGTTTCTTGCATTGGATGAATTGAACAGAAGTGATGGGAACATGCAGAACACTGTGGGTACCACCGGAGTGTAGGAAGTAATGCACTTACACTTACTGTAAACCCATCTGAGGACTCACCTCACATTTTCACAATTACTACACTCAGCGTATAGGCTCAGGTAGCCAGAATTTTAACTACGGATAAAGTCCATTCCTCATTGTAACTTATTCTATCCAAGGGCCGCCCAATTTGACAGAAATAGACCGTCTGAAAGAATGACGGCGACCAACTACAGTTTGTTTTGTTTTAATATCAGTGCTGGGATTGGCATGGGAAAAATTACATTTAGATGATATTTACATTTTCAATTTTGAGTGTCTTATGCTTTCTAAAGCTGCAGAATTTAAATATTATTAACATTTAAAATAACTTGTGTATTTTTTTAATTATTTTATTTATTCTTGTATATATGTTCTGCATGTGGATATTATCCAATCAGGTTAAAACTGGCAGTTTCAGCCAGCACTTTCTATAGTGTAATATGCATCAGATGGTAGATTTATTGTAATTAATGAAATCATTTCGTTTTGCAATGAATTTCTTGGTTGATCTAATGATTGACCATCCTGGTCAATGACTCATTGCATCTAGGGCTGAAAAAAAAAAAAAAAAGGCCAGCTGATGAGATCATTTTAAATGTCAGATGACCATCCTGTAGAATCTGCCAGATACAGTGTTAAAAACAACAGTTTTGTTCACTCTCTCCATCCTCCAATTAATACACCAGGGTGTCACACTGGGTTGCAGGAAGGCAGACACAGACAAAGAGAATAACCCCAAAATACTAGTTTAATAAACAATCCAACAGGCAGGCAGTCAGGTACAACACAACATATACAGACAGTGATCGGACAAAGACTGAGTGAACAGGAGGAACATAAGTAGCAAACAGAACCAGGGTAATTAATGGGACACAGCTGACATAAATTATCTAATGATGACGGTAACCAAGGATACAGATGAGTGGCGGGAAACTGAACAAAGGAACGTGACAAATAGAAAACAAACTGAAAGTCCATGAAAGCTGAAACTAACAGGCTGACACAGGGAGAGACAGAGGGGAGAGGCATCAAGATAAAATAACTAATGTTCCCTCATTGCCTCTCTGCACGCTTCGAGGTTGAGACTAATTTAATTAGCAAAGCTGAGCCGAAGGCTTTTGTCACAGCCCTTGAACTAAGGGCATTAGAGTTTGTGTTGGAATGACTGTGATGACCCTGATCATGACAAAGTCGGGAAATCTATCCAATGCTTGTGTAATATTATACATCTATGCCAAGTGCTGTAGTTATTGCGAATCTATAAAAAATTCTAATATCAGATGTTTCTGAAAATGACCTGTTCTTTGAAAATTAAAGAGTTAGTTCACCCAAAAATTAAATTTCTATCATTAAGTACTCACCCTCATGTCGTTCCAAACCCGCAAGTCCTTCTTTCATCTTCGTAACACAAATTAAGATATTTTTGATGAAATCCGAGAGGTTTTTTCACCTCCCATAGAAAGCAAAGAAATTAATACTGAGCCGGCATTCGAACGCAAACACGGAAGCTCTGCATTGCTTTCAACTGTGTAGCAGACTGACAGGGAAGAAAAATTGTTGAATAAAGTCATTTTTGTTTTGTTTTTGTGCACCAAAAGTATTCTCGTCGCTTCATAATAGTAAGGTTGAACCACTAGTCACATTGACTATTTTAACGATGTCTTTACTACTTCTTTGGACCTTGAATGTGGTAATTTCATTGCTTTCTATTGGAGATAAAAAACCTCTCAGGTTTCATCAAAAATATCTTAATTTGTGTTCTGAAGATGAACAAAGGTCTAGCAGGTTTGGAATGACATGAGGGTGAGTACTTGACAGAAATTTTATTTTTGGGTGAAATAACCCTTTAACTGGTCTTGAAGACCTCATCGACTTGACAGCCATCGGCAGAGCACCTCAGCAAAGACCACGAGAAATCTCAGTAAAACTACCAAAAGTGGAAGGGGTAACTCGATTTACTTACCTAAAGCTAAAAGAAGTTTTGTGCTTCTAACAATTACTTTCAACCTTCTTTTTGATCTGAATGGTATGCGGAAAACACTTGAGGTTCGCCACAGACCTGTCCCACCACCTAGAACGCTACAAAATGCTTCTTCAAGCACCTCCATACTTAAAAAAAACGAAAATGACAGAATATTTACATACATATTTACAGCTGGTCTATTCGCACAGTATTAGCATTATCTGAGGTAATTTTTCTGGACCTTTTTACAGAAGGTAAAAGTCGCTTTAATCTTTACACTCTAAAAAATACTTGGTTGTTTCAACCCAAATTTGGGTCAAATATGGACAAACCCAGCCGTTTTAATTTTTAACCCAACTTTTGGTTTTGAGTGTAAAGATTCACATTCGGAATAAAATCACTGCGAAGCTCTGGTAATAATTATACTGAACAAAATTATAAACGCGACACTTTTGTTTTTGCCCCCATTTTTCATGAGCTGAACTCAAAGATCTAAGTCTTTTTTTATGTACACAAAAGGCCTATTTCTCTCAAATGTTTTTCACTAATCTGTCTAAACCTGTGTTAGTGAGCACTTCTCCTTTGCTGAGATAATCCATCCACCTCACAGGTGTGGTATATCAAGATGCTGATTAGACAGCATGATTATTGCACAGGTGTGCCTTAGGCTGGCCACAATAAAATGTGCAGTTTTATCACAGAGCACAATGCCACAGATGTTGCAAGTTTTGAGGGAGCGTGCAATTGGCATGCTGACTGCAGGAATGTCAACCAGAGCTGTTGCCCGTGAATTGAATGTTCATTTCTCTACCATAAGCCGTCTCCAAAGGCATTTCAGAGAATTTGGCAATACAGCCAACCGGCCTCACAACCGCAGACCATGTGTAACCACACCAGCCCAGGACCTCCACATCCAGCATTCCCTGTTCTTGCATGGCCAGCATACTCACCGGACATGTCATCCATTGTTCATGTTTGGGATGCTCTGGATCGGTGTATACGACAGCGTGTTCCAGTTCCTGCCAATATCCAGCAACTTCGCACAGTGGACCAACATTCCACAGGCCACAATCAACCACCTGATCAGCTCTATGCGAAGGAGATGTGTTGCACTGCGTGAGGCAAATGGTGGTCACACCAGATACTGACTGGTTTTCGGACCCCCCGGACCCCCCCAATACAGTAAAATTGCACATTTTAGAGTGGCCTTTTATTGTGGCCAGCCTAAGGCACACCTGTGCACTAATCATGTTGTCTAATCAGCATCTTGATACGCCACACCTGTGAGGTGGATGGATTATCTCAGCAAAGGAGAAGTGCTCACTAACACAGATTTAGACAGATTTGTGAACAATATTTGAGAGAAATAGGCTTTTTGTGTACATAGAAAAAGTCAGAGTTCATAAATTCAGCTCATGAAAAACGTTTATAATTTTGTTCAGTGTACTTTACCCCGCCTCTCCATGTAAAACTAATCCTGTCTGAATAGGGCTTATGTTCATTCATTTGGACAGAGGAGAACTGACCCCCTGCCCTCCCCCGGACTGAGCCTAGTTTCTCACAAGGTTTTTGGTCACTAATGGAGTTTGGGTTCCTGTCACCTTTTGGCTTGCTTAGTTGGGGACAGTTAATATTCTGCAATATTATTGACCTTAATGCACTGACACTATTGGATGAGAACTGAACTAAGCTGGAGATGACATCACTGTTTTCTCCAGAGCTGCTTTAGATGAACTCATTCCATAATTGATGAACTTGACACAGTTATTGAACCAAACTGAATCAACACTAAACTGATTTCAACTGGATAATGACCGTTTACTATTGTATTTTTAGAGCTGCAGAATTTTGTTTGCATCATTATTTTCCTGTTTATCACTGTAAAAATGCTTTGAAACATCTGTATTGTATAACATGCTATATATAAAGGTGACTTGACTTTTTCCTGTTGCATTTTACCAGTCTAATGTTTTTATTTTGCTTTGCATCAAAGGCATCTGTCATCCAAATAATTTAACTAAAGTGTCCTGATGATGTCATTTGAATATTTGAACATCAATTTTAAAAATGCACTGTAATATTCACCACTACTCTCTCATTCTGCAACCAACTGATGTTTTTAAGACAAAACCTGACCCTCTGGTTATGTCACAGCCTTTTAGCACCTCTGTGCTCTTTTGAGGTTTAACTAATGCCACAGACTGTAAAGGATGTTGACCTCCTAACAACAGGAACAGATGCTGTTCCTTAATTACCAAGTTTCTGCCAACTGCTTTTCTGAAAGAAAACAAGTACCATCTCTTGATAGTTTAATGAATTGAGTGCTGTGAATGCCATAGGACACTGATAATCCTTTCCCACATTATCTAATGCAAATATCTAATCTATAACGCTTCTCCAGCACCTATGAGAGAAATCCCACAGAAGCCCCATCTGTGGTCCATAATGTGGTTTAACAACAGTAGTTAACAAGCTCATCGCAAATCAATAAATTAACATATTATCAGCTGTTCACTAATGCAGTGCATAGCAAGTGTTTTAGAGATGCTAACAACTCATAAGAAACATTGGGCAGTTCACTAAGCTTTAGGCTGTAATTTTAATGCAACATATTATGAGTAAATTAAAAGATATTATTACATTTCTCACCAAAATACTTGATTCTGATTGGTCAGTTGTCGCATTCTGAGGTCAAATACTTTTTAATAATGTCCGCTAAACTGTATGATTAACTCTCAGGCAGTCGGTTTCCAATATAGCTGTATTAAAAATGAAACATTTGTCATCATCATGAGGGATTTTACTTCTGTGAAATTCAAAAGTCCAATGTTGTTTTGGACCCCACTGACTTTCATTACACAAAAATATAATTGAAACATTCTTCAAAATAGCTTTTCTAAATAAGTCATTAAAGGGATAGTTCACCCAAAAATGAAAATTTTGTCATCATTTTGTCAGGGAGTCTACACAGTGACCACCGTCTCCACCCACCACCGTCATCAGATCCCAATCACCCGATTACTGATCACACACACCTCTCAGCAATCTCCAGCCAGCACTATAATACAGCACTCCTCCCGATCACTCACTGTCTGGTCTCAACCTTACCAGGTTGTGTAACCTGACTCACTTACCTGCTTGCTTGCTACTTACCTGTTCCCTGGATTCCTCTCTGCACCCGACCACGATCACCTCCTTGTTCCTCAGTTCCGTTCGGATCACTGGAAAACAGAAAGACTTCATTACTCACAGATAAGACTCTAACAAAGACTTTACTTCATCAAGTTTGCGTACCTGGATTTCCCACTCATCTGTGTTGTTTCTCCTCACCTGTCAATAAACCTGCCATATTATTAACTCTTAACTCTGTGTTCCGGGTATATCTGCTGACACATTTACTCACCCTCAAGTTGTTCCAAACCTGTATGAGTTTCTTCTGTTGAACACAAAAGACGATATTTTGAAGAATGTTGGTAACCGAACAGTTGACGTAGCCATTGACTTCCATAGTAGGAAAAAAAAAAATACTATGGAAGTCAATGCCATCAACTGTCTGCTTACCAACATTCTTCAACATATCATCTTTTGTGTTCAACTGAAAAAAGAAACTCATACAGGTACTTGAGGGTGAGTAAGTGATGACTCAATTTTAATTTTTGGGTGAACTATCCCTTTAAAGGGTTAGTTCACCCAAAAATAAAAATTCTGTCATTAAGTAATCACCCTCATGTTGTTCTACACCCCTAAGACCTAAAATTAAATTTTTTTTGACAAAATCCGATGGCTCAGTGAGGCCTCCACTGACAGCAAGATAATTAACACTTTCAAATGCCCAGAAAGGTACTAAAGACGTATTTAAAACAGTTTATGTGACTACAGTGGTTCAACCTTAAAGTAATGAATACTTTTTGTGCGCCAAAAAACAAAAACAAAATAACAAATTTATTCAACAATATCTAGTGATGGGCGATTTCATGAAGCTTCGAAACTTTACGAAATCTTTTGTTTCGAATCAGTGGTTCGGAGTGTGTTTCAAACTGCCAAAGTCACGTGAACCGTTGAAATTTTCAAAACGTTTCGAAACACTTATGACATAACAAAGCCTCTTTACTGAAATCACGTGACTTTGGCAGTTTGACACACGCTCCGAATCACTGATTCGAAACAAAAGATTCGTAAAGCTTCAAAGCTTCATGAAGAAGTGTTTTAAAATCGCCCAACACTAGATATTGTTGAATAAAGTCGTTATTTTGTGTTTTTGGTGCACAAAAAGTATTCTCGTTGCTTCATAACATTAAGGTTGAACGACTGTAGTCACATGAACTGTTTTAAATATGTCTTTAGTAGCTTTCTGGGCATTTGAAAGTGTTAATTAAGTGTCAATGGAGGCCTCATTGA
The DNA here is from genome assembly GCA_037950665.1 of Hypophthalmichthys nobilis. Classification (NCBI taxonomy): domain Eukaryota; kingdom Metazoa; phylum Chordata; class Actinopteri; order Cypriniformes; family Xenocyprididae; genus Hypophthalmichthys; species Hypophthalmichthys nobilis. The sequence continues at coordinate 9,834,426 of CM075472.1, forward strand.
GCCATCGGATTTTCTCAAAAATATCTTAATTTGTCTTCCGATGATGAACGAAGGTCTTACAGGTGTGGAACGACATGAGGGTGAGTAATTAATGACAGAATTTTCATTTTTGGGTGAAGTAACCTTTTAAGGTTTGGAACGAAATGAGGGTGAGAAATTGGATTTTCATTTTTAGGTTAACTATCCCTTCAACATTTCTCTGTGTTAAAAACATTTACCAAATAAGACATTGTTACTGTTTAATTTTGATTTGACTATACAATTTCCTTGAATAGATTTTGCCTTCCTGTAAGAAACCTGAAAGTAGTGACCACTGAAGATACAACACTTTTTAAAGAACCTCTTATTATAATTTTATTGGTGGGGACATGTCAGTGGCTATATTTTGCTGCATGCTGAAAAAGCTCTTCATTCGTGTTAATTTCTTGCTGCAGCTGCTCTCAGGATTTGCCCCCTTTCACCATTCTCATTACATGATTAAGTAAAACTGTGCATAGCTATCAGTGCACTTAGCTGCCATCATCACTGACACTTGCATGGTGATGTACATTCTGCTCTCCAGCACTCTTTCACTCTCTCTCTTTGAAGAATAAGAGTACTTTCTTGTTTCCGTGCCAAAATGCAGGGTATCTGCATTATAATGTAGGACATCAGTCCTCTTGACCAAATTATGAAAAAGGGAGAATTGTACAAGTATTAATGTTAGCAGTACTCTGCTATTATGCACTAGGTAGCCAACATTTGAATGATGTTTAGTAGTGATTCATCACTCTTTAATTACATTATAAAAGAGCCTAAATTCTGATTAGCCTTAGATGAGCCACACTCAAAACCATTGTTTTATTATATTTTTTTAAAAGTTCACATAATTCAGCCACAAAGAGCTTTCTAAATTGATGTGCTGGGGGAATAATACCACAGAAATCATTACACATATGTTTAGAGAGCCCTCTGCACTCTTCATTGTAATCGGCATGAATCATTGTGAAATCTGATAACAAATACCATGTAGAAAGTGGGTTAACTCTGTTTACAAAGAAAATTGCCTATTGCACTGAGCAGATTTTCCTGTCCCCAATGTTGCGTTTTTAGAAGCCCTACTGAGTTGGTTTGAGTTTAATTTTATATTTTGAGTTCCTTATTTTTATCGGAGGTATGTGATTTAGCCTTCTGAAATCTTTAGATGCATCTCACCTGAGATTTTAAAACCCTGTCAAGCTATCTCTTTGACTCATCTTACTACTGACAGTGCAGCGGCGATGCTCATTCAAGCTTTATACGTGTCTTAAAACGTTAGAGTAACGTCCATTTTCAGGGGTTTGTTTGCTTATGTGTCAGTGTATGTGTTAGAATGTACTGTGTCATTGCATCTTTCAACATATTCTCATACAATATTAATGACTTTTTAAATCACTGAGATGGACTGCTGTACAGTAATAACCCTTCATCACATGATGTCTCCTAAGTGCTCTTTGACTGTTTGGGAAGTATTGTCATGGCACTTGTTTTCACCATCTGATCTGACAAGGAACCTTAATGTATCACTCTCGAACTTTGACCCTGACCTCATTTGACCTTGTTTCCATAGTAACAAAGATGTGTGTGGATCCATGTAGAAAATGAACTGTGATTCACTGTCCCAGGTGAAATTGCCTGTCGCTTAACCATATCATCACCTCTCAGTCATGCTGTTGCCTTGCTGTTTTACTGTGACAGCACATGCTTTGCTTTGTTGAAAGTAATTTGAATCATTTATAAGGGATTCTTTTATTCTTGACATTTATGAAACTCTTTGTGCGCAATCAGTTAGTTCAGAATGCTCTCATATTTAGCCACCAAGGACCCAAAAACCATTTAGTCTTCCTTAACGAATTTGGCTGCTCATAAGTATTAAGGTTATGTATATCAAAATCAAACTGAGACAGAATGCCATTTAAAAGTGCAGTTCAAATGCTAAATATAATATGAAATGAAATTCATTTAACTGCTTTAGTCATAATCCATTTCAATTTACTGAATGAATTACCCATAAAGTTAGTCATACACATAACATATTATTTTAGAAATTTTAGATGATTGTTACGGTTATGGACTTATTTTGATGTTCTGTTTTGTTTCCCTTAGTTCCTGTTTCCCTGCTCGAGTGTACAGCCAATCTACACTAAACGGCTGTTAGAGTTCACTCACTTGTTTCATTCACTCCTTCAAGTGAACTGTATTAGTGGACTATAAGGGTGTAACGATACCCTCGTCATGATTCTATACATATCACGATACTGAACTCACAATACGATATTTTTGCGGTACTTCAGGACATATGTTAAAGGGTTAACAAAAAATTTACTGTTGATTAAAATGCTAAATTTGGTAGTACATTGGGGGTGGAAAAGAATAGGCTTGGACTGGTAACCCAATGCACAGGACAATGGTGACAACAAAATAAAAATATTCATGATTCTAAAGCTAAAAATACAGAATTATTTTAGACGAGTATGCTTGCACTCTGTCACTGAGATATATTTAAAATAATGTAGGCCACATTTTACTGGTAACATAAGACATTTGGCATTATCAGGACCCTCAAATATTCCTGTTGCATTATTATACATTATAAATAGTAGTTTAAAGTAGCACTCACATTAAAACTCTGTAAATTTTTCTCACACAGTAGTTTTTAGTTTAGGTGAACTATATACAATACATATTGTCACTATCCACGATACCTATTGTTGCATTTTTGTATTGCGATATATTGTGACACGATATATTGTTACACCCCCTATTGGACTATATAGGGAATACTGATTGAGGGTTTAGGGGGCGATTTTGGATTCAGCCTGATTATGTCCCTCTTTTCTTTGCTATGGTTACTTATAATTATAAGATGTCTTATTTAGTTAATTGTTATCTCCTTAGTATTTATGTCCTGAGTTTAGTTCTGTTCCTTGTCTGGTTTTGTCTTGTGTATATTTATACAAGCTGTTATGATTTCTGGACAATTTTGTTTCATTTGATTAAAGGACTATAGAGAATCCCTTCTTCTGCTCATCCTTGCCGAGTATGTTACAATGATATTAACATTCAGTGTTTGAAATGGCACCTATTGAAGTTTAAAAAAACATAAATTATACACACTACCTAACAAAAGTTTTTTTTTTTTTTGAAGGCAAACAGTAATACTGTGAAATATTACTACAATTTAATTTATAACTGTTAACTGTTGTCTATTTTAATACATTTTACACATGTAATTTAGTCCTGATGGCAAAGCTGAATTTTCAGCAGTCTTCAGTGTCAAATGACCTTTCAGATATCATTCTAATATGCAGATTTTATGCTCAAGAACACATTATATTGTATTATATTATATTATATGAATGTTGAAAACAGTTGGGCTGCTCTCATGCTTAACATATAATGGCATTTTGATTGTTAGCAGGCGAGTCAGTTTGCATTTGGGTTTTGTTAGTGCATTTACACTAACTTTCAAATTGCACCCCTCTCTGTTGAAGCATGCACAGTGATCCGTATCCACAGAATGATTTCATTCTGGGATGTGACACTCACAGAGCTGTGCTGAGAGGTTGATGCCCCATCCAGCCTGTCATCACAGCAGTCAGCAGCCTATTGTATTTTAACAGTAGCACAATGCATGTTTCTAGAGAATAGGCAGCCTCTCCAAAATATTTAACCTGCCTGTAAATCACATGTGACAGTTGACAGGCAATTCCTGTCCAAGACAATGCTGTCACTGAGTCGCAGCCTCATGTGGAGGAGCCGTGCCACAGAGTATCAAATTGATATAGGCTAATAGATATTTTACCAGCTTACTGTTTTTGTTTGTTTGTTTGTTGCAAGGCGAAAGCGAAGGTGAAGGAAAGGGAAGGGAAATGAAATTAAATTAAATGAAAGGAAAGGGAAGGGAAAGGGAAGAGAAAGGGTCATCATTTTGGTCCAGTTTCCTAGAAAACAATGACTGTAAGGCTTACACTAGCATATATACAGTAGATGACTCACAGCTAACAGACATGAATTATAAGCCACAAAATTCCAATTTTGGAATGTCAGTCAGTCTCCCATTTTGATGATCTAGCAATATAGTAAGAATTTTGTGAGCCATTATTCTAAAAGAAATATACATTTTTTTTTTTCTGGCAGATGTTGCACAGCTTGAATAGTAAACAGTTTGGATTTAATCATGTAATAATTTCACAGTTCATTCTGTCATGCGCACGGACTCTTTTCTGCATTTCCTAATGTCAAGACCATCAGTATGAGCCAAGTTAAGCCAAGACAATTAGTTCTTAAAACATTCATCAACAAAGTCAACAAATGATTTATAAAATGTGCTTGGTTTGCATCAATGGCTAAATTTACATGCAACCAAATAATCCATTAGCATTGATGGCTTGATAATACTGAAAAGCCTTCATGTAAATGTCTAAATCGATCTGGGCTGTGTTTCTCAAAAGCACTGTAAGCTTAAGTAGATTGTAGAACCATTGGCACCAATGGTCTCTATGATCAACTTAGCTCACGATTCTTTTGAGAAACATATCCCTGATTGACCGGATTGGCAGGCATGGTGTAGACCTAAAATAATCTGCTCAACAGGAAAAATTTCTTTTCCTTTTTTTTTAGATGTCCTCAAGGCAAAAATGACAATTATACTCAATGTAGCTCCAGTGACATTATTGCATTTTAAGGTGTCTGGCAAAAACTTTTATTTAATATCTATTCGCACAATCTAATACATCGGAATAGCCAAGAATTTTCCTAGAAGCAATTATTTCATCTTGTCTTAAATTGAAAACAGTCAAGGGGGATATTGTTGGCATAGAAACCAAGTTACAGGGTTTAATTACACTTGGCTAGTTATGCTTTTAACGCAACAACGACTGGATCAGGGACCTTTCAGCATTCTCTAAGGCAATTGCTTTATAAATTTCAATTAGCATGCTAATATAACCATATTGAATGCCATTGTAGTGTAACTGCATATAATGAGTCTTAGAGAAAACAATAACAACAACAACAAAATACTAGGAACACTTGTGAAAAAATGACGAAGGCATTGCATGAAAGCAAGCAGCTGTTCCACTGCTGATAAAACAGGTAAGTGTTTAGTTGGGGACTGTTTTCATTTAGCGACGTGGGTGACAGGGTAGAAGTGTGCCCCACGGCATTGCAATACTGAGACCTAACATGGTACAGAACAAGTGGGTGGTCATAGTTTAAGAGGAATTTAAAAAAGGTGACAGACTTACCGCCTCAGGCAAAAACAACAACACATCTGTGGTTTATATATAGATGTCTTTGTAGTAGTCCTATCTATATTTTGCTTCTAGCCTTAAACCAGATATAAAAGTTTACTATGGAATGACAGATATCTTCTGGCATATGTTCAGCTTTATCTCATTTTTTGAGCAACCGAGAAGCTTATAGATAATTGGAAGATGCTTTTACTCACATGAGTTTAACCCCGATATTTAATATTTTTAATATTGTGTTTTTGCATGTTATTGGTGGCATGGTGACATGGGAACTGTGGGTTGTCATGGGAAATTGGATATTATTACTACTATTAAAGTCTTTTCTTCCCTATTGTGATGTATATCCGAGTGAAACGCCTTCTCAAACAACAAAAAATGTAGGGCAGGACTTGATTTTGTCCACTGGGAATTGATTGAATTGTTGGATTTTTGCCATTTGCTGTACGGTGCAACAGTGCCTGCCCATTATTTCAGCGGTGTTGGTTCCGGAAGTATTTTTTCCATGCATTTCTCCCATAGGGATTAAAAAAAAAAAGATAACTGTTGGCTTGTAATGCTTCGTAAAGTTTTATAAGCCATGAACCAAGCCAACCATCTACGAGGTGAATCATAACATTACGAACTTTGATTTGAAGCAAAAAAGTATTTGAAAATTAGACAAAGGTACAAGACTATCTACAGCTTAACGGCTTTAGTGAGGAAAAAAACTACAATCCCATGAAACAATTGCGAACAACATAATCAAATTAAAAACGATGTAGAAATATGAAACTACTCATTTAAAAATGTTGATTATATCTATAGAAACAACATATTTTAAGTTCAATGCAAAATTAAGCATATACATAAAAATATTTCAGTATTTTGAGAGTGTAGGGAGACCGACTCACTTACGTCATTCGCAGTGTTTCATAGGAGTAGGCGGAGCTCAAGAGCTCTGTTGGCAAGGTTTGCTTGTTTCAACTCTCTGATTGGTGGAATTTTCTGTACAGCATCATGGGTAATGTAGTTTTTCACCACAAACTCCACTGTTAAACATGGTCATTTTAAAAATAAGTTGAAATAATGCAGGCTTACAGCTTCAACAGAAGCACATACCATTGATTAACCTCGTAGCTCACAGTCTAAAAAGGTTTCTAAGTTATCATTAAAAATCAATTTTACTATGGAGAAAATGAATGGAGTTTACTTCCGGAATCTGAATGTTTAACTCTATTGCTGCTATCTCATGTGAGTGACAGGTTGTCCCGCCCACTAGCCAAAAAACATGTCATCAGAAGAGATGACGTGGGAAGTTATTTTGATTAAAGATTATGAGGGCACACGATTTAAAAAAAAAAAAAAAAAAAAATCATGCGCACGGATAAATAAGTTACAATAAATACTGCAATACTCCATAAAAAGTCAATTTTGATTTTTGATTCTGATTTCATGGTGACATTAAAGGTGCACTATGTAGTTTTTCCATCCGCTAGGGGGCGCCTATACAAAACAAAGGCGTAGCTTGATGACGCCAATTTTGAGCGCGGAATCTTGGAACATGTGGTCTTCACATCACAGCCGGTGGAAATAAATAGGGATAGGACTCGGGCAGAAATCATGTTCATGGATGCGATTGTTAACGTTACTGTAGTATGAAGCAGAGCAGGACCGAGTGTTGTGAGAGTTGAACGAGGCCGCTGGAGCGATTGTTGATGAGAGACGAACACAACACACACCTCGCGAGCAGCGGAACTTTTATTATGCCACAGTCGCCGGCGCTGCTTCCGCTTTTCTGGTCATGAGTATGAGGTAACGCAGCTCTGTTTATTATATTAGACACATTTGAGTGTGTTGAAAATGATGTTATAACGTTACTCCGTGCGTTCGCTTAGTGGCTGTTATGAGACACTTGTTGCACACTGCAGTAAGATAGATCGATTTTAGAATATCATATTAAATGTTGGATGGCTTGTGTTGATAAATGGCATGCAATTAATTTTAAAACGTATTGTATAATGGAGAAAATTCTGTATTACTGTTACTAAAAATAAAGCTGCATCTGATTATGCTATGTTAGCTACTTCACAAAATAGTGTTTTTCTCTGAGGCATGGTAAAGCATGGTACTCACAAAAAATCAAGAAAATTAGATTTAAACAAGACTAAACGTGTTGAGCTATATAACAATAGTTTTGTCTATAAATGTAACTAAACAGTTGCTCCCTTGTCTATTAAAACATGTTATATATTAAAGCGTCTTTGTTGTTTCCATGGTTTCTAGGAAATAAAACGGAAACCGAGGGTAACGTGAATATGACGCAATTGACAGGCGACTCCTCACATGTCCCAGAGCCTTGGTTAAAATAGCAATTTTCTTACGATTTACAAATGGTTGGAAACATTTGGTATATTGTAAGTACTCAACTGAACAAAATGTATAACACTGGCCTAGTGGTTTTTGGATATTTTACTGCAAAAATGTTACATATTGCAGCTTTAAGTCATGGTGTGATTTGCATGGCACGGCTGGTGCCAAAAATTACTATGTACATCTTTAACGCAAACTTTTACGAAAAAACCCTCTCTTCACTTTTACACTCACACACGCATAGGCTGTATGTCTACTACATATATAGGCTAAGCAGGCAAACACAAATAGAAATCTTAAGGATGATTAAGAAACACACACTATTTTCAGTGTGGCTTTTAAGCAATAACAGTGTGGGGTGAAACCTCCTGATGCGATTCTACAAAACGCGCTGCTTGCGAAGGGTAAAACCTGGTAGGTTGTCTCTTAAAATCAGCGCTGATGTGCCCGCGAGCTCAGATGGTTAACCATTTCCACCTCTGCAGTGGGTAACTTTAATCGCGCGCCTCTCACGCGACCGATGACATTCAGTTTCTACTCACATTCTCTCTTCTACAGATTGGTAGATTCCACGCTAAAGTGAAAACTTATCAGAATACATTTACCAAGAATTCAGCCCACGATATTTCTGGAGAAACTGTTTTACTTTTCTCCCCTACATATATTATTGCTTTAATAGCAGCTGTTTCCATTTCAAATTCATGGCCATCGGCAGCCTGTTGCTAATGATGGGATCTTTTCAGATTTCAGAAACAGATAGACACATCAGAATTAATTCAAATAAGGTCTGTTTACGAATAGGCCTACTTCAAAATTACTTTTTTAACAGGTTCTTAGAGGTGACAAATGAATACAAAACATGTGGTAACACTGTCATGTATTTATTTACGTAAAATATTATTGATTACAATCAAACGCATCATGTGAACAAGTCACCACTGGTTTGAGTCTCACGAGCCTTAGGTAGCCTATTACAGTTCTTGGTTCATTTCTAGTCGGACATAAGGAAAGTATTACCTTGGGGTTCAGCAAGTGAGTCACAATTTCAGTAACAGCTCCCAATGATCAAAAGTGTTTTGATTCAGTATAAAGAACCGGCTCATAAGAGTCATTTGTTCGAGAATCGTACTAGCTTCTTGTGGTATATGTTTTTGAATCACTAAAAGAACCGGCTCTTTCGTTAAACATTGGTCGCGCTGTAGCATGTCTCCTGCTGATTCAGTGGCGGTGTTGCTGTGCATGGTAATACGGGAAACCCTGTCAGAGTATTTTACCACGGTGTTCCTTCTGCACTGGCGGAACAATGCAGATTATAGAACCGTTAACGGAAATGAAAATCATTTGGTTCTGCTGTTTTGTTTGAAAAATGGAACCGGTTCTTCGGTTCTCGGTTCACAACCCAAGACCTGATTTTTGTCTTCCTTAGAGATGGAGTATATTACATGGGCTCACGCTCGTCAAGCCTTTCAGATAACGGGACGTAAAGATGGGGTACGACACCAGTTGCTCTCTTTAAAATAGGTAAGGATGCAGTAAACGCTACGTTTTAGATAGTAGCCTATATTGGTAGGCTATACTCGTTCTGATACTGTAAGTGATATTCACAAAATAGGGTAGCTCACGAATTCACGCACCTACGTTCATTTAAAAACATTTTCCGATAAAAGTCTTGAGTGTGCCATTTTGGTATAAGGTAAGGGGTGTTGGCTTTGTTTGCTCGTCATAGGATTACGATTTTGGAGACACGAGAGTGTCAAACCATTCTTAGGGCTCTCAAATAGCAGCAAGACTATTTTTAAAACCTGTATTGCACTGCCTACGTTGTGAAGAGGTCGTCTTGCTCTTTTTCTCGGATGGTTGTGCTTTAACATTTGCACGAGTGATATTTACAAAGACTTACGTCACGGCGAATGCGCACGTGCCTAACGTAAATCGCCGCAAATGACTTAAGTTCAGTAATTCTGAGCCTACTTTTAACGAGGACTGGTTCGTGTTGATGTTCGCTTTCTTTTTTGCTTTTTCTCGGATATTCTGCAGCCTCTCCTGTTGGAGAATGACCCCCCCTCAGCTCCTGTCGGAATGCCGTTTCTCTCCGGCACAAGGGCCACGCGCCAGATGGCCACATCTTAACCGACTGTGATACTTGATACTATTGCACTAAAGCTGGACCTTAACTTTGCGGATCTGATGGTGAGTGATTCCAAGCACCTCATTTATATTTTTAGTTACAGTTTAGGGCTGTTCATGTTACGAGGTAAAACTTTGGTGTCTCTTAATATGTTATCCACACACAAAAAACTTTCGGTGATATGACCAACTGTTTCTCTTTTTAGTAATAGCAGTGAATTGAGAGGTTTTTTCACAGAACAAACGGGCGTTTGCGATGGGCAGTAGCATTGATCTTCGATGTGATATACGAAATTAAAGCGATGCCTCACAATGGCATCGCATCATAGATTAACGTTGCATTTTCTCAGGGGCAGAGAAAGAGGATCCATTTGTTGTAGTGCCAGACGCTTACTCAATATCGCTGCACTGTTAAATTAACTTTATTCAATTACGTATAGTCGATGCACTGTCTTTGAATCTCTGAAAATGGTAGAGATTGTGTAGAAGGGATTTAGTCAGAGGGTAACCGCACTGGTGGCTCTGGAAGCTGGAGAGCGCGTGCGATGAATATCAATTGTCATTGTCAGCTAATCATCACAAGGGGCTGTGGCGTGTCCGTGGCCTTGGTTATCCCTGAGGCAAAGGCGATTTTACTTTGTTTTTCGATTACACTGTTTCTATCTGTGTCAGCACCAAAGTATAGCCTACTCGCGGTTGTATGACGTGGATAGAGGTTTTAATTGTGTGCGTTATGACGTCTACATTGGCTGTATGACGTCGGCTGTCGCCGCTTCCTCTTTTCAGATATCCAGCCAATCAGCTCACTGGTATCAACCAACCAGGCAAACGTTGTTTTTTTTCACCGTATGAAAAGCACACAAGATCACAGCAGCACCATGGAGAGTGCCTTTAGCGCTTTATCTGTTTTAAGCACCAAGGACAGAGACCCGAACCAACTAGGCCAACAGTCAATGACAAGTGTTATAAATTGCCTTGATCTAATAATTTTTTAACTACGTAGATCTCAGCAAGGGGCGTAGGTTTGCTTTGAAAATAGGGACATATTGCAAGGAGGCAGGCGAAAAGATTAATATGAGATTATATTCTTTTTAAACAAACCACCATTTAAAACAGTGAATCACAGGAACCTGATCAGAGTGTTGATGCTGATGCGTGGGTGTACTTCATGGTAAAAAAATATTTATTCTCTCATATCACAAGGCTCATTTGTATACTTTTCTCAAGCCCCACAATTTTATATATTACAGCTGACCTATTCTGTAAATGCATTCTGAGTTGTTTTTTTTTTGTTTGTTTGTTTAATATGATAAAATGGTGCTGCTTTACCCCACATATGCTTTGTTTGTTTTTTTTGAACCGTCCCCTTCTTTGTCGTTAAAACTTTAAGGTTCATTAAGCATTATCCTTCTGTCTGGTCAGTGAAACTGATCATAGGCAATACAGGGTGCATGTTTATTTATTTATTGAATTAATTAATTATTTAATTAAATAAATGTTGAAACAAAGTAGTTTTATTCTAATTAATATGCCAGCTTCTACTTCTACTTTCTAGAAATTAGGTGGCCACCCTGAAGATATTTAAATATTAATAGACATAAATAAATGAACATTAAATATTGATTATGTCATTAGCGTTCTTGTAGGGACTGTGGAGAGACAGAACACAAGTTAAATAGGAAACCGATATTCTGGATGAGCGGTCAGTTATACAGCATTGTCCGTATATAAAAATATCTGACTGCTGAATATTGCGGTGACCAATCAGAATTGAGTTTTCCAGAGAGCTGTGTAAAAATACAAAGTATGTTCTCCCGAGCACCACATTATCCATTAGACCTTGCAGAAGACCTTTTTCAGATTACAGAGGACATGAAAGTGCAAGGGATGTGCAGAGCAGCTTTTTTAAACAGCACACAAGTGCATACTTTCCATAAGGATTACAGTGAAGATCATAGTTCCCTAACACCAACATTGCAGATGAAAATTGAATTGCATACTAAAGTTAGTTTAATTATAGATCATATGGTAATTTATTTTAGTTGTTTATACGGGAGGGAAATCTTGAATATTAAACAGTATTTGTAGAAAGAATACAAAGGTTGTTATATAATGGGTGTTTTACTGCTTTTTGTTTTGTGCCAAGTGTAAGAGAGAAAAGAAAGAGAGAATATGTGTGTATGAGTGCATGAAAGCCTATGGGCCTTCTGGATGCATCTGCATGTGAATTTTATATATTAAGCCATGTATGTTTGCAGCATGTGTGTAAATGTGTGTGTGCACAGTTAGTATATGTTTATGAATACATCTGTAAATGCCTGCAACAAACCCAAACCGTCATATTCTGTTGGAAAGATGAGTCTGTGCACTGGAGCAGACTGATTGACCAAGTTTTGTCTCTAAGATAAGCCTGCTCACTGAGGCACACAGAAGGAGAAGCCAAGAACACTCTTAATGCTCAAGATGCATCAAAGACCTAAATATGGAGGAGTCACAGCAATATTTATAACATCATATTACTATGAACAGTTTTTATGAGATTGAACAGTTTCAGCTTTGTAGCATGCTGTAAAGGCGCTGTATTGATCAATCAATTTCAGTGCCTCATTAAATATCACTTTCCTCATACGTTTGTGAGAAAAGTGTCAATCACTTTGGCCCCTGAATGTACTATGTACCCTAATCAATTTAAGAGCCATAGGCTGAAGCTATTTCGCTAATCATATTGAATCCAAGCACAGCCTGAGTGAGAAAGCATGGTGTCTTAGTGACAGCAGCCGGTCCTTTCCCATTGTTTCACTGCCTCCATTTGCCTTAGAATTGGATCTGTCAGTTTTCATATGCTCACCCTCTCAAAACTCCCAACAATTCGTCTCTCAGTGGCACACATTTTAAAACTGATTTTAGATGTCATGTTTTATCAGTTGTAGCATCCACATAGTATATTTACTTTTCTTTTTGCAAGGCTGTGATATTGTGATTGCATTTACACTTCTGCCACCAAAATGTGCTCTCGACTGGTCTGGAATGAAAATTACCCCATGATGTGGTGTGTATGACTATCTTCTTTCAGACAAACACAATCGGAGATATATTTAAAAATATCCTTTCTCCTTCAAGCTCCTTCAAACGGGTGGGGGGGTCCATATTTAAAACTTTAACAACTATAATAACTAGCTTCCGGCAGAAGGCCATACGCTTTGATTTGCAGCAGAAGAGTAACCCGTGATCCGACGCGATGACGGGAGCTCAGAGAATGGAGCAAAACAAAACCTCGGTCACGAATTAGAAGTCTAAAACGATAATTTTTAAAGAGAAATTCTGGAGGATTTCGATATAAGAAAAGAGGAGCTTGAGTTTGTTGCCCAGCCCTATTTGTTTGAACTGCGAGAGGCATGCTACTCCTACATCCTGCGTCATACATCGCATCAGGGGGTTACTAATTTGGTGCAAGTCGACTTGCGCAGTATGCGTTTGGTCGTCCGCCGGAAGCTAGTTATTTGAATGTATAGTTTTAAACATACCTTTAAAAAGCCTTTATTAAAGGCGGGCGTACACGGTGCGAATTCTGATGGTCTGAAGACCGTATGTCCACGCACACGTCACGAGTGAGTTTATCTGAAAATCGTATGGACGCAGTGATATACGACACAATTTTACGACCTGCCGATTTCCGAAGCAATCGCACGAAGTTCCGTGTGTGTGTGTGTGTGTGTGTGAGAGACAGAGAGAGAGAGAATTAAAAAGTTATACACTATAACTAGCAATAGCTGTAGCTATAGGTAACATCTCATCTGATAACTAGCTCTTGGGCGATCCGCTGTAAAATCTCGGACAACCCTATCATAGCTGTTCCTGCTAGAGCTCAGTGAGTTTATCCTCCTTTTCAATGGTCCAAATTCACTGTGGCGCTGTCGTCTTTCTTCTTCTGTTGTTTTCCTTAGCTCCTGATTGGTCAACTTCAGATAGATAGACAAATCGGCTTGTTCAACCCCACACGTCACAAATTCAAACCAATAGCTCCCAAACTTTTTCGACATGTTTAAAAATGATCAGGAGGTTGGGAAGTGCTTGTAAGGTACTCTGCTCGGCTCGTAATTCATCGCACACAAAACGACCATACGAGCATCAGCATCAGATTATCCTTCTCTCTGGTCAGTGGTGAACCAGATGCACGAGCCAGACTCATGTACAGTTTTCTAATGATTCTCTTCCTCTCTGCATGCTCGTTGGCTGAGACCTGAAGTGACATCTCACTCACTCTTTATACACTGACCTTTTTTCTACTTGCTTGCTGATTGGAGTAGACCAGTGGCCAGTTGCATAAACTGCTTAGAGTAGTCTTACAAGTTAGTCATCTATTTTTTTCTTCAAGAATGGTCATAACTTTTTTTTTTTAAGTCAGTCACATTAAAAGGATAGATTGGTCTAATTTGAATTTGAAAAGTAATACGGATTTGCCCTAATTAACTGCTTGTTGGTCAGACTAGTTCTTAAGACACAGTCTTAAGTTAGCGGCTATGTTTATGCAACTGGCCTCAGATTGAGAAGTGAATTTAGCAGGTTCAGTCACATGGTTCAATACATATATATATATATATATATATATATATATATATATATATATACATTTTTGATATTTTTGATATTTTTGATATATTTTTACTAGTGGGTGCAGGACACTATAGTTCATTTATGTAAGTGAGGATAGCAAAATAAACTGTGATATATTATACCCAAAAATTCTTCATACAGTGGACTACCAGTAAAATTGATAAAAATTTGGAACCAAAAATTATTCAGACACTTTGACCTGACCATGTTTTGCTTAAGTGTTATCTGAGATAATTAAGATTATTTTTTTCTGACACAGTTTAACTCTGAGATCTTGTCATATTTTATTACCATTTTTTTAAACTATAGTGAATAAACTGTATTAATGAATGAAATGTTCAAGGTGTCTGAATAAATTTTGGTTTGACTGTATATATTTATTTATATTTGAGATGCACTGATCTGATGTAAAAGCTATTATTTTCACCATTGGTCATTTGCTTAAAAACAGCCGGTAATCAGGGCCGATTATATCCTGTCAATCAAATGAGTGCAGAAATATGTGTCAGATTCGTACTGTGTGTGAAGAAAATCTCTCGTGCTGAATCGTGCTGAATGACAAAAACCCATTAACAGTTATTAAATAGCAGGTATCAGCATCGGCAGTTAGCATTCTGAATAATTGGCTATTGGTATCGGTGGAGAAATTTAGTATCGAGAAAGAGAGCGTGAGAGAAAGCGAGAGAAATAGATCTACACTACCATTAAAATATGCTTTTATAATTTAATAAATTTATTCAATTAGGATGCATTAAAGGCTCAATATGTACATTTTTGCCACTAGAGGTCACTTATTCAAAAAAAGGCGTAGCTTGATGACGCTTTGATTTCGCGGAATCATGGGAGGTGTTGACATTTAGGACTTTTCATAGATGATTAATGTTTATTAATGTTACTTTAGTATGAATCAGAGCAGGGCCGAGTGTTGTGTGAGCAGAGAGCAGCGGAACTTTTATTACGCCACAGTCGCCGCTTCCGCTTCTTCCGGTCAAGCATATGTGGGGTAAAGCAGCACCGTTTTATCATATTAGATACATTTGTGTGTTGGAAGTTGTTATAGTGCTACTCTGCGTTTGCTCAGCGGCTACTGTGAAACACTTGTTGCACACTGCAGTAAGCTAGATCGATATTAGGCATGGTAAAACATGGTACTCGCTGTAAATCAAGAAAATGAGATCTAAACAATAAGACTTGCTGTGTTGAGCTATGTAACATTATTAATTTTCTGTCGATGAATATATCCATCCAAAAAGTTGCTCACCTGTCTAATAAAACATAATATCTAAAAAGCACCTTTGGTATAACTGGAAACCGATGGTAACGTGTCATTGATAGGCGACGCACAGACAGTGGCCAGAAAAATAGCTTATTTCTCTGGATTTAACCATTCTTGGAAACATTTGGGATAATGTAAGTACATAAGTCAACAAAATATATAACATTGTTGTAATGGTTTTTGGATATTTTAATCTAAAAATCTTGTAATTTGTAATTTTACAAATTATTTTTATTTCAAATAATTCAGAAAAAAGTTATTTTAAAATGTGCTAATATTTCACAATATTACTGTTTGTTTTTTACTGTATTTTTGATCAAATAAATGCAGTCTTCTAAAAGAGAGTTTCCACAGCAATACAATATAAGAACCTTTCAGTGAACAGTTCTTAAAAGAACAATTTTATTTTCAGTGTTAAGAACATTCATTTTTTAATCAGAAGAACCTTTTTCCAGTATAAAGAACCTTTTGTGGAATGGAAAGGTTCTTTATGAAACCATAAATGCCAATAAAGAACCTTTATTTTTAAAGAGTGTAATAGACTTCTTTAACTTTTGAACGGTAATGTGTATAGTTTGAAAGCAAGTTTTGCCTGGAAAACTTACTAAAACACAGTTTATTGACAGTGAAAGGGGTGGATGGTCACAGAACTTCTCATCAAGCTGCAGTGGATGGGTGGATGAGCAATGGAGTGTGTGTCTATGCAGGGCGGCTGCAGTGTCGCCTATGCTATGTCTAATCACCAGTGACATCAGCTGGAGTTTATTTTTACCCAATCCTAATGGCAGATTGTAATTTGACTTGATATTTTGAGAATTCTTTAAAGCAAATCTTTGGTGTACCAGCAAGAACTTTGGCTGGCTCTACTGATATCAAATATCCTAAAAGGGTGACAAAGACTGCTTTTACTAATAGGCCTATATTATACAGGCATTCAGTGAAATTCCTAGATTTTCCTGTAGTGAGTTGACACTGATTAAATCTTTATTTAGAGAAAATTCTGACTATAGCATACCCCAAAGCCTTGATAAACGTTTTGCGGGCACACTGTTTGAAATGACTTTCTCTCAAATGCTTTGAGGCACTAAAGGACTTGATACTAATCAGCAGTAACTTTCAGTACAACAGTGGTTTGATGTCTTAGGGCATTAAAGGTATGGTATCTTTGCTGAAGAACTAAGGTCAAAGGATCAATAATGTGACGCTGAGTGATGCTTTATGGGAAACTGATTAATGGGCAGCAATTGTGCTGATCTCACATTGGATTGAAGCAGACATGCACTCTGGGAGACAGGGCATAATGGGTCCAGGTGCAAAAAATACTGTGAAGCAAAATCATATACTATGCAGGACATATAAAATTTTAGTGTTACATTGTCTTTTCATTGTATGATAATTTCAATATGCACATTGCTTTTTTTCATAGATAATACCTTCGTGGGTCAAATTTATATGTCCTACTGTAGTTAAAGGCTGTCTTTTATTTTTGAAATGGGCAATCTTGTGGATAATAACATTCTGATGATTTCTTTTGACCTAAATATAAATGGCTGTACTCCCAGAGATGGAAGGAAGTGTTGAATGAGGACTGCATATTATTCACACATTTAAAGACAGAGACTAAGGGAAAGTGGCTGTTTTAATGTTGAGCGTAGAGTGTATTCAGTCTGTTGGAGTGTAAAGACATGCATGGAAAGGAGCCCTTCAGGCACACAACAAAGGAGATCTTCGGGCTGGGTGATAAAATAGACATGCTGAAAGAGATTGATGTGTATGGGGGCGTAGTCTTTGACTCACAGGGACAACGCTCTCCTCTTCTATTGTTTTTCTTTCTTCCTGTCTCCCCCTCCCACTCACCCCCGTTTTCTTCCTCTTATTTCACATTTAAATAGATATAACTTTTTTACTGGTCAGTTTCTTAAATCCAGCAACTTTATTCATTCATGTTTATTCATGCATCTGTACCATCACACACTTTATCATCAAGAGACTAACTTTTTCAAGCACTACATGAACAAAATGGTATGAAGAGTCAGATAAAAGTCTGCAACCAAAGATGAACACTAACAATATTCATTCATTAATATATAGAAACAAATTAGCAGGCTGCCGCCATTAGGGAGATTCACATATACAATATAAAGACTATTGCATTTTTATCATGTGACATGTTCTTTTTAAAAAAGTAATCCCTTATTCTGATTTTATTGATAGGATTTAAAGAGGGTGCTGTCCTTTCCTCCATATCCAGGGGATTATCTGCATCCAGTGGTGTACGCCTGCACTGCAGTGATGTTGCTCTGCCTGCTGATTTCTATCATGACATACATTGTACACCACAGGTATGTACTTAATTAAGCTGCACCATAAATTATAATATACAGCATAGATCTGAGAAAAAAAAAAGATTAGTTCATTAGAGTTGAGCATGCACTGATAGTGAAATTCTTGCTGATATTATATCATGTACACTACAGTTCAAAACAGTTACAGTTTGGGGTCAGTAAGATTTTTTTGAAAGAAGTCTCTTATGCTCACCAAATCTGAATTTGATCAAAATAACAGTAAAAACTGTAGGTTACCTTCACCATATACACTGAAATACTGTAAATTGTTTAACATCGCATTATATGTAATTTTGCTGTAAAAAAACTGTCAAATTTGTTATTTGCAAGTAAAAACTATGAATTACCATATAATTTATGGTAAAAAAAAAAAAACAGCAAAAGGACATTCCCAGAAGTCCCTGCATTACACATCACACATGATTACATTTTTTATAAATAATTTCAATTCTTCTCATTTTTGTTATCAGTAATATTAGTGTGATTTCTGTTGCATTTTGTTATTTAGTTCATGTTTTTGCATTATTTTAGTGTGATGTGTGTTACTCTGATGGTGTTTTGTCTTTGTATGTATGACCCTGTGCACCATCTATATACAAAAATTAGGTATTGAGCATGTTTTATAAACAGGCTTACAATTAACTGAACTTTGATTCATCATGTGGCTTTCTATTGTCCCACCTGTATTATTGTGGTGGTTATTAGTACATTTTAATGTAAAAAGGGCAGATTTTGGTAGTTAAGTAGGTATATTAACATTATATCATTTAACGAAATATACGATTATAAGTTGTAAAATATACAGGCATCCTGTAAAACTGGAAACATTGCCACAGTATTTTTACAGTGAATTTCTGGAAACCACAGTTGCTAGGTTTTTACCATAAATTTAACAGGGAATTTTTTTACAGAGTGTAGAATGACAGATGGATAAATTACTTTTGAAATCTTCTATAGAAAAAAATTTTTCTATAGAATGAGAAAAATTTTCTATTTGAATGAGGAAAAACAAGATTTATAATAGAGGTAGGATTTTTGAGATGCTTGCTTGACTGTGTTGTTATATAATAGTGTTTGTGTGTGGAATGTGTGTATAAACTCGGAGGCTTGATGCAGAACACAGTATGAATAATTACACTTATAAATGGATAAATAAACAAGGATAATTTGGAGCTGAGATGAGTTTGAAATGAATCCACAGTTAAATAAACGTTGGCCAATATCTATAGGCCTTCTGGTACTGATAAATAAAAATGACTAATATCAGCCAAAATCCAACACAGTCATAATATATTTGTGTATTTCTGCAGCCAAATTTCAGAAATGTTACGTTTCACATGGTGCCTCTTTGTATTGTTGAACCATATGCTTCAGTCAAAAATAGTCTAAAGCTTTCCTCCACTGAAAACATACAGTAGTCATTTGTAGCACCAGTACTAACACTGGAAGGTCACAGTAGGGATTGTTTTTGGGACAGACTGCAACGTGGGTGCTGTGATCCTGAGTCAGACCGCCAATATTTATAGTATCATCACCCCTGACTGTCACAGTTATTTTCAGTGAGTAATGCTTGCTCTGTGGAGAGGGGGCCACTTCTAACCTTAGAGGGTTGGTGCCAAATTTAGTAAGCCACTCTACTTTAAGACAATTTGCAGACGGGGTCAAAAAGATTCTTTAGTCATAGCATTGTGCTTCAAAGGCAGTTACTTGTTCCCTTCAGTAGTTAGCCGTTGATGCATTACTCATGGCGCAACTGTCTCTTCATCTGATATGAGTGTGTGTCTCTGCAGCATAATCCGAATCAGCAGGAAAGGATGGCACATGCTCCTCAACTTCCTCTTCCACACTGCCATGACGTTTGGGGTGTTTGCAGGAGGCATCAACCAGATCAAGTACCCTGTGATCTGTCAAGTGGTAAGTCTCCCAGTTCTCTACCCTGTTTCTTTGGCCTGAGTGAACCACATTATTCATGCCCTGTGTCTGTGGCTCTCAGCTCAGAGTCACTAGCATATGGCCTCTTTGACTCCTGAATTAGCATGGTCGCCATTTACGAAGGCACAGAGGGCTTTGTCTGGCAGGGCTGCTTAGTGTTGAGAGGCTAATGCACCGGGGCTCTAGGATTGCCATAGCCTTTCAAAGTGTAGCACTTATTCCTTCATCACAGACCATTTCCAGCCTGGATCAGTGAGTTAGATTAATTTGATTATGTTTACTGCGTGCTTATTAAACATATTTTACTTAATGACAGCAGTTGATTCACTGTCAGTAAAGCTCTAGGTTTAAAAGCATCAGGTTTATGACTGGACGCATAATAAATATGCATTTGAAATGTGGCCTGTTCACAGTATATATACACCAGGGCAGTGATGACTGTCAAATTCCTCCTCTTTCACATTAAAAATGTGAAAAATGTAATTTGTAAAATGTATCAAATAAAAACATGAAAATATCAGGGTTGTGAGTTGAATTTGAATGGGAATGACAGGAAGAGGAATTTATTGGATTGCAATTCACAGAATTTCAACACAGATGATGCATTCTGGGTAATAAAGTGTTCATCAGTACATTTATCAAATCTGATTAAATATATAAACTAAATCCATCCATCCATCCATCTCTAATCCAAACCAATCCAAAATTACATTTATACATTTTTCTACATGAATTTTTGAGGTAATCAGTTCTGCATCCTGTTTGCTACCTCAATTCAAATTCAGGGATTTTCAATTAAAGGGTTAGTTCACCCAAAAATGAAAATTCTGTCATTAATTACTCACCCTCATTAAAGAATTAGTTCACTTTCAAATGAAAATTAGCCCAAGCTTTACTCACCCTCAAGCCATCCTAGCTGTATATGACTTTCTTCTTTCTGATAAACATAATCGGAGGAATATTAATAAATATCCTGACACATCTGAGCTTTATAATGTCAGTGAACAGGACCAATGAGTATAAGCTGAAGAAAATGCTTCCGTCCACATCCATACATCATAAACGTGTACTCCACACGGCTCCGGGGGGTTAATAAAGGCCTTCTGAAGGGAAGCGTATACTGCCTTCCGTATTCAAGGTACGAAGAAAGTGTAAAACTCTTGCAGTTCAAAAAGCTTGCACTACTTCTTACACCTTCCCTATTCAACTTGCGGAAAAAAATTAACTGACATGACGCCAGTTTACAATTTCTTCGTAAATTTAATACCGAAGGCGGTCTGACGGAAGCTAGATATTTTACTTCATAACTTGTTTAAATATGGATATTTTTTTACACAAACGCATCGCTTCGCTTCAGAAGGCCTTCATTAACCCCCCGGAGCCGTGTGGAGTACACATTTATGATGTATGGATGTGGATGGAAGCATTTTCTTCAGCTTATACTCACTGGTCCCGTTCACTGCCATTATAAAGCTTGGATGCGTCAGGATCTTTTTGTGTGCAAAAACAAATTAATGACTTTATTCAACAATATCTTCTCTTCTTTGTCATTCACCTACATTGCTTACGTTCAGCACTTCCAGGTTCTACTCATTATTGGCCGGCTCCTGCGTCAGCATCACACGCATGCGTCGTTTTGCTCACTTGAACACCGTCGGCCAATGCTGAGCCAGTGTTTTAACGATGTCTTTAGTACCTTTCTGGACCTTGAAAGTGGTGGTTAAATTGCTGTCTATAGGGGATAAATAAAACTCAAGGATTTCATCAAAAATTACTTAATTTGTGCTCCGAAGATGAACCAAAGGTCTTACGGGTGTGGAACAACATGAGGGTGAGTAATTAATGAAAGAATTTTCACTTTTGGGTGAACTAACCCTTTAAATTCTAAATTTCATAATCAGATAATAATAATAATCAAATAATGTTAATGGATGTAATCATGGCTGACAGAGGAAGTTTGATTGGAGGAACCTGTAATTGAGTCACACAATACAAAATGTAGTGTTTCATTGCTGGATGATGTCAAAGGAAGACTTGTGCCAGGTGAAGACAGAGCAAATGATGTGAAATATGCCAACATTTGGCCAGTTGAATGGGACACTGCCATGCATTTCCCTCCCAGGTGAATAGCCAGAGATGGACAAACAGTGTGATGTAGATGAGCACTTGTGGCCAAATGTTGCTGATTTGACTAGCATTGTGTCCATATCTGTGCTAATTGTGTATGGATGTATTTTATGGATAAATGTAGATTCTTGTTTTTTGTTGTGCAGTGCAATGCCTTCTCAAAGAAGCAGACATGGGCCAAGAGAAAGTGGTGGGCATCAGAGGGAAGGATGCGGAGGGCATGCCATAAAGTGCATGCCATCTTTATCTGATAAACAGGAGTGATGACAGATGCAGAAAAATTAGCTCATCCAAGTCTGTAAATGTTGTTGTATTTCAGTGATCGAATGTTCTCATGTCACAAAATATGAATAATGATTAATGCTAAAGGAAACATTTACAACATTTGTTGAACATTTGAGGTTTATTCCATATATGATCCAGTGCTAGATTGTAAAAAATCTGAAATACATGATACACTGCCATTTATATAGTTTTTTTTTTTTTAAAGAAATGTATACTTTTATTCAGCAAGTATGCATTAAATTGATCATTCAGCAAGTATGCATTAAATTGATCAAAAGTGACAGTAAAGACATTTACAGTATATGTTACAAAAGATTTCTATTTCTTTTAGACTTTCTATTTATAAAAGAATCTTGAACAAAATTATCATGGTTTCCACAAAAATATTAAGCAGCACAACACGGTTTGTTTCTTGAGCACCAAATCAGCATATTAGAATGATTTCTAAAGGATTGTGTGACACTGAAGACTGGAGTAATGGCTGCTGAATAGAGTAAAACAGTTAATTAAAATAGTTATATTTCATAATATTGCCGTTTTTACTGTATTTTGTAATCAAATAAACACAGCCTTGGTGAACATAAGAGACTTCTTTCAAAAACATTTTAAAAAGCACAGACCCCAGACTTTTGAACAGTAGTGTGTCTTGTACTTCTACTAGTACTACTAGTAGTTTAAGTGTTTTTAAGGTTGAAGTGCTTTAGGTGTGAATGTTTGCTTTTATGGTAGATTGAGTTGATTTTGAGACCTGTATGAAGTGTTTTGGTGCTTAACCGCTGCGTCAAGCTGTATGTTGAAAAAGAAAACTGTTTAAGAGTTTGGAAAAAGTGTTCTTCGTATTGAGTAAACCTGTCTGGTTTCTGGAAGCATTCCTGCTAGATCAATCCATTCACATTGCTTAGGAATCATTTGCATAATCTGAATATTTAGTTTAATATTAAATAGTATTTAATATTTTTACGTGACAGTATTTACATTTTCCTAGATGTAAACAAAAAGGGAATTTCACATTCATTTTTTTTATACATTTACACAATTTATTGAAAAAACATGACAGATACTCACAGCACATAATAATTTGCATCCAGTGCCCCATATAAACATAATGCGTTTCATATATGAACGGATGGGTAGGTTTCTTGGATGCAGTAAGTGCATTGGAGCAAAGAGGACAACAGCATGACCTCACTGTCTGAGGAGGATTACCTCAAACTCCCCCTCAGTGCATCCTTCCTCACACACCAAGGCGGCTACACACACACACACTTCTGTTTAGGTTTTCTGTGCCAGTCTGCTCTCTATGAGTGAGCTTTCAATGTTTAATGTTTCATCTTGTCCGTTGACAGGTTGGCATTATCTTGCACTACTCCTCCCTCTCTAGCATGCTTTGGCTGCTCTTCACTGCCAGGAATATCTGCAAGGAGGTGTCCAAGGCTCCGCCCATACCTCAGGACAGGGACCCTCCCACACAACCACGCCCTAAAGCCACCATTTTCAGGTACACAGAATGAATGTCCCTGAATTTACTAATGATTGAGAATTCTAATTAAGTGGGTTTAATTCTAATTTAACTGGGTTTAATTTTCAAAAAATTCAGGAGTATTTAGTATGTAATGTCTCTAATGTTTTCCAAGGCTGCATTTTTTTAAATCAAAAATACAATAAAAACTGTAATATTGTGATATTTAAAATGTAATGTATTCCTGTAATGGCAAAGCCATTACTCCAGTGTTTAGTGTCACATAATCCTTAAGAAATTATTCACATATGCTGATTTGGTGCTCAAGAAACGTTTCTTATCAATGTTGAACACAGTTGTGCTGCTTAATATTTTTGTGAAAACTGATACATTTGTTATTCAGGACTCAAAAGAACAGCTTTTATTTGAACTAGAAATTCCTTTCTGCATGAAAGTATTCATTTATTTTTAAAAATTCTACTGACCCCAGTCTTTTGAACAGTAGTGTATATATTTTTTTTCTTTTAAGAATGTGGTTTGATATTAATGTTCAGTCAAGTAAAAAGGGTTTTATGATTAATAATGATTCATTATTGATCTTAAACTAGAGGAGTAAAGTTTGTGAACAAACTTTGATGTTGGCTTGAGGAAGCCTGAATAGAAAGTTAGTAGTATAGTTTTAAAAGCCGATAGATAGATAGATAGATAGATAGATGATAGATAGATAGATAGATAGATAGATAGATAGATAGATAGATAGATAGATAGATAGATTGATTGATTCGATACTTTACAACTGCCATTCCTAGACAAGTATCATTTTCATCAGATATGACATTTCTTGTAAAACAAAATGAAAATCTGTTTATGTATTTTTTTTTTTTACCCATTTTCTCCTCTTTGACCTCTTTGTCAGGTTTTATCTGGTCAGTGGTGGGGTACCCCTAATCATAGTGGGCGTTACGGCTGCTGTTAACTTGGAAAACTATGGAAGCAGAGATGACGCTCCTTAGTAAGTATCATACTGGTAGTGCCCAATTAGCTGTCAATTGTAATATGTTTACTCCATTTTTAGTCACACAAATGTCACTGATTCCGGGAGTTGTCTTAATTAATGCTACAAATTACCATGAGATCTGTAATTAGATGTGGGTGGTAACGACACTGTCAGTTGAATCATTGTCTCTGTCTGTGCTGCAGCTGTTGGATGGCCTGGGAGCCCAGTCTGGGGGGCTTCTACGGACCCACTGCCTTCTTGGTCTTGGTAATGTGCATCTACTTTCTGTGCACATTCGTGCAGCTAAAGCGGCACCCGGAGCGCAAGTACGAGCTCAAGGCCATGACCGAAGAACAGCAGCGTCTAGCCGCGGCTGAAATCGGTCACTGCCACGCCGTCAGTGGAGAGCCAGGTGAGCACGGTGATCACACAGGCTGCACAGCCATCACAGCCTCTATGTTGGCCAACGAGCACTCTTTCAAAGCTCAGCTGAGGGCCACCGCCTTTACGCTCTTCCTCTTCCTGGCCACCTGGGTTTTCGGAGCACTGGCTGTATCACAGGGCCATTTTCTAGACATGATCTTCAGCTGCCTGTACGGAGCATTTTCAGTCACACTGGGGCTTTTTCTGCTGATTCAGCACTGTGCAAAACGTGATGACGTGTGGCACCGGTGGTGGGCCTGTTGCCCCAACAAACCAAAGGTGGAAGTCAATGGGGAAGCGGCAGGGAACGCTGTCCCCGCCACCCAAAGTCACAGCCATACCCCGTCCCATGGGCAGAACCAAATCCACTGCCAGGTCGACTCGTCCTGCCTGGGTAAACCTCTGCTCTCCCCACACCTCCACTCCCCATCGCCACACTGTAAGTTGGGTACTCTGCCTTCCACCCAAAACCACACGAGCACCTGCTGTGCCACGCTTCACAGTCCCTCCTCCTTGATCGGGAATGTGACCCGTCCGCAGTCCCTCCCTGATGAACTGCCCCGGCCAACCCTTCCCCTGCAAAGCTGCCTAAAGGACAGGTCTAAGACTCGCTCCTTCAACCGACCTCGGCCCTGCCTCAGGGACTATTCTTACCACATGACCTCCACCAGCATGGATGGCAGCGTGCACAGCTCCCATTTGGACAGCCCCCACAGCGTACACCTGGACAACCCTATCACCTGCCACACATCACACTTGGATACTCAACTCTCTTGTCACAGCCCCCATCCGGACAACCAGCTGCGCTGCCCCAGTCCTAGTCCTCACCTCGAGAGTCTGGCCTCGCACAGCCTTCACGATAGCCTCTCCTGCCATAGCGGGCACTTGGACAGTCAGCTCTCCTGCCACAGACACATGTGCTGTGCCAAAGCAGACCCGTTCTCGAGCATATGCTGCCCTAAAGCTGAACCGTTTGTCAGCCCTTGCCAGGCGGAGGATCCTGACATGGGTCCGCTGATGTACAGTTGCGCAAAAATGGCAGATAAACAGGACGAAGCCATGCTGCACTTGGATATAACACCTCCGCGGGCACCTCTGTCGTGTTCCAAGGCCACGCTTGGCAGGAAAGGCACCCTCAGCCGGAGAGGGACGCTGAGTCGGAACCCTAGTCAGCAGGAGGACTACCTACTTACCTCTGATTCCACAGGTAACATTAGGACTGGACCTTGGAAAAACGAGACAACCGTGTAGGCTTGTGAATGATGTGCTAACCTGTTTTTCTCGCCTGAGCTAAACTACTGTGTAGTCCCAGGGCTGTTACCCAAAGGCCCTCTCTTCACTGAGCTAAGCTACTGTGTAGTCCCTTTGCTGTGACTTCCCTCTCTTACCCACCCCATATACCTTCTCTTCCCCTTTAAAGAGGTTTGAACCTCTACTTACCTCTTTTCAGACTTCATTTCATGTCTCATCCCTGCTCCATTCGGTTGGTTCTCTTGCCATTTTGATATAGCAGCAAAGATCACATGCCATACATTTTAATTTGGATGATCTTTTATAATCAAACTTTTTGTACATGTGTTTTTGGGTATGGTAACATAATGTGCAATTATGTTGTTGTGGATGTGTGTGTGTGTGTGTATGTGTGTTTAGCAGGTAAGAAAGAAGCGAGTGCATGTGTTTGTGTCTATTTGCATGTGACAACATGCTTGTGTGTATATACCAGATAGCAAGATCTCCATTCGTGCAAGATGAGTCCTCTCTTTTAGAAACAAAATCTCCCACATTTCCATTTTGTATTATAGTAAAAAACTCTAAATGATTGCCAAGTGTAAAAAACACCAGCACTTAATTAGATTTTCACTTTTAAAGAAAACTGTGAATTATCACTAAGGAAATTAAGATTAATCAATGAGCATATAGTATGTGAGTTATATGTGCCAAATAGTACAATAATTAAAATAAGACTTTTAAAACTGAGATCTACCCCAAAGTACCAAGCAGTCTGTGATATGTGGATAATGGTGTGTGGTTGTCAAAACGAAGTTGTCATTTTTTTTCTTCTACAGACATAAAAACAGCAAACAAATAGTCTCCCTGTGTTTCCATGGTGACAAATCATGAAGAGAGGTGCCCAGTCAGAATGCATTTTGAACTGCACATGTGATGTATGCACATACAGTATTTAGTTACTGGCAATGAGGTGCAATCAGTTCAAGTCAATTGCCTTACAGAACCTGTCAGTTTTGCATTGATCAAAAGTCTTACATTGCACTAAAGCATGTTCACTATAATCTAGGAAGCAATCATTTACACATCTAATGAGCTACATACATTTATGTGATTGACAGGAAAGCATCTTAGCTTACTGGAAACACTCATGGTATTTATTCTGAGCCAAAAATCGAGGGCTTCAACTTCTACGTTAGAAGAAAGGAGACTCATTAACAGCTTATATCACTGTGCCAATTCACCTTTCTCATAAAAATTGTCTGATTTTAACAATTTACCCACTCCTCGTTTGACCGATGAGCTTCCATTAAGACAAAAAAATAAATAAAAAATCTGCGCCAACTCATATTGTAAGTTATTATCGGCAGGGCTTGACATTAACACCCGCCAACCCACCAAATCCAGGTGGATTTCAGCAGTGGCCTACTGGTGGGTTGAATTTTTATATATATATATATATATATATATATATATATATATATGAACACTTCCAATACTCATTTTCAGCCTCCCCTTGCTCACTCGTTTCATTTTCTCCGGATGAATGTTGTTGGTGTTACAGCGCTTGAATTTTGGCGTGGGATTGTATTGTGCATTATTTTACTCATTCCTGCAGATTTTGTACTTACACCCAAATTCCGCTCTCATAAAGCTGCCTCAGTACTAAATTAGTTATTTTTCACTGCTTATTGTGCTTAAACAGTGAAATACATACAAAATAATGTCAAAATGCGAGTATTCACGTGACAGTCAGTTATGCTTTAACATAAACAGTTGAGAAAGAAAACGCATGTGTAACAGTATAATGGATCCAAGCATCAGGTCTTCAAGTGACAACAGCCTAATATACCTGCTGCCAAATTATGAGATAATGTTAAAAATATCTATATGGCAGTTTATCCCCATGGTATCGATGTCAAAATTGTGGCCCGTTTAAATGCTGAGTGGCTAATAACTTTGGAAAACCACTAGTCAGTGGCTGGTGAGCAAAAACGTTAATGTCAAGCCCTGATTATCAGGCACATTGATTAAAACTAGTAATCATATAGTAAGTTCATTGAAACATTAGGCGTGCAATATTTAAATGTTTTACTGAATTTTGATTCAAGAAATGAATCAAATTTACATAATGCAACTAAAAAGTAAGATACTAAAGAGTGTCATTATGTAAATTAGATTTTTTTTTTTTTCAGTAAAACAGTTGGTCATTAGTTTTGGCTTTCTTGGTTTCATTGAACTTAATATGTAATTTGGTTATTGAATGTTAATTATTCTTGATTTACTTCTTTCGTTTTGAATCAACACCTGATTTATAATATATAAGTTGGTGCAGATGCAACTTTGTCTTTTCATTAAACTTAATATGTGATTCGGTGAGCATATTCTATTTTATTCTTGATTTAAATTAAGGCAAACACGCACAGAAATCTGCAAATAGCTACTTGTTTCTGTGCACATTTAAGGGGTAATATATATATTTTTTTCAATACCATGTGGTCGTATTTGTCTCATTTTGTTTTTAATACTATGTGCCATTATTTAATCAGAATGCCAACAGAAGGGTCTTGTGGAACATCTGGAAAATTCTTTATGTTGTGTTTCTTTGTGAGCTCAGGGATCATGTTACATTTTTCACAAGTACAACCACACAATATATAAATTTGCATGGAATTAATATTGGCTATTGTCCCCCAGAGTGTGTCACCAAATAATAATAATAAAATATTTTTTTAACTCGAAATGCCCCTCACCAGCCAACCCATGCTTCTGCAGATGTGTAGCAAATGGATACTATTAAACCCTCCCTTGAATCCCTGGAGGAAATTAATTTTGTCTAGCTGCCTGATTTCCATGTGTTGTGCTTTATCTTCACCCACACGACCCACCTGTCATTTATAGCATATGAAAGAACTGCAGTTATTTTTTTTATTTTTTTTGAGTACATGTGATTTGTGCTCTGACCTGACCCAAAGCCTTTTTTTTTTTTTACGTCACAATTTCCAATAAATGTATTTTATCACCTGATGCTGTGTTCCTGTTCTCTCTCTCTCTTTCTAGAGGCTTCAAAGTATTGTGCGAAAATGCAATGCGTAATGCCCAAAGTTGCCTGAGTGCTTCCCTAACTAGATCTATTTCTCATTCCGCCCATTCGCAGTGTTGTGTGAAGGCCAGTGCGCTTTGTCAAAATCATCCCTGAATTCGGCAGGAAGAAAAGGCATCGCCTTCGCCTTGAGTCGGGCGTGTGCTTATCGTGGCTGCGTCTCAGCTCTTGCTGACAGTCTTCAGAGCTGCAGGGCCTGGACGATTGTTTATTCATCAGTCCTCCCCGTTCTGCAGCTGATCCCTGATCACGCATTCTGTTGTCAAGGTCTCTGACATCAGCTCGGAACTGTAGGAACTAAGAGATGATGAAGAACTGCCAGCTTGTCCTAACTGAACCTCTATAGGAGTTTTTAGCCTCCAACTCAACAGCTGTGAGAGATTGCCGCTGGTACATGCTTGGGAACTTTTCAATGTTTTATACTGAACATTTGCTGCAACACTTAGTTGCCCACAAGGCTTCTTGAGGTCCTAACTAGTAGACTTCTTGAAACACAAAAAAGCCCTTTATATTTCATTGAAGAGGCCTCAAGTATACGTTAGAATTCAGATCAAGAAGAATGCAGGGGTAAACAGGTCATTTGTTGAAGTGGAAGACAAACAGCAAAATGCATTCAAGCCACACAACTAATTCACACGGCTAAATGCGAATAAGCAATGTCGTGTTCACTGAGTAACCCATTGGGTGTTGTCGTTAAAATGTTCTGTGGAGATGAGCGCCTTCGCTTCCAATCGCGTCAGAACTGCAGGGGAGCTGCTCCTCACTTCCATCTGCTGGTGGATTTCAACACTGTCCGACAGAATATAGGCTTGACAGGCTCAGGTCAGGGAGTTATTTGGGCTTGTGTCATGGATGACTCATCTAAACTGATGGGTTTGAGTCCGTATTTGGTCCCAAGACTGTGGCAGAGTTAATCTTTTCAACAAAATTACTAACAAATTGTTCATTATCAAAGGATTCTTTGATTTCATAATGATAGCGAGGACGAAAAATGTTAAAATTTAACTAAAACATTCTGTTTTACAAACATATCTATACTATAATAATAATAATAATCAGCTAAAACCATCCTAAGCTGGTTGGCTGGTCTTAAGATGGTCTTCTAGCATGGTCAAATCTGGTTTAGCAGGCTGGTTTTAGAAGGGTTTTGACTTCTTTAGTTGGTCCGGCTGGCCTTAGCTGGTCAGGCTGGGAGACCAGGTTGACCTGTTTAAACCAGCATAGCCACACATGGTTTTAGTGTGTTTTTAGTGTAGACCATTATAATTGGGGGTGGGCATGTACCCTAATTTTTCGAAATTAATTAACCCCACTTTTTGATGAAAAACACGTAAACCAAAGGCTGCTCGCTTTGGCAGTTGACGGAACTAATGCGCAAATGCTAACCCCATAGGCTTGTACTCACCATTCACTATTTCAAATGTATCTGAGCAGCTGACTACATGCAATCTGTGTGCAAAAACTTTGACTATTACAAGTTAATGTTGTTAAATAGATAAAAACATTTAACATTTAAAGGGATAGTTCACCCAAAAATGAAAATTCTGTCATCATTTACTCACCCTCATGTTGTTCCAAAACTGTATGTGTTTCATTCTTCTGTAAAAAACAAAAAAAAAAGATGTTTTAAAGAATGTTGGTAATCATACAGTTGATGGCACCCATCGACTTCCATAGTAATTTTTTTTCCTACTATGGAAGTCAATAGGTGCTGTCATCTGTCTGATTACCAACATTCTTTAAAATATCTTCTTTTTTGTTCAACTGAAGAAAGAAACTCGTACAGGTTTGGAACAATTTGAGGGTGAGTAAATTATGACAGAATTTTCATTTTTGGGTGAACTATCCCTTTAAGAAACGTTTAGTGTATTCCTAATGCCGGAACTTATGATTTTTAGTCTTTTTTCACAGAAACCCTGAATGACCAATCAAGCTCCACCACCAGCCCATAGTTCTGCAAGTTCTGTTTGATGTCCAAAATATGCATTTTAATGTATGACATAGCTGCAAAAATTGTTTTAGTTTTAATTTTTAAGTTCTTTTATTTTAAAAAATGCTTGATTAACTGACGTTTCTTAAATGTTATGTTGTGCTTTGAAATATTCATAGGAAGCCTTTTAAAACTGCTCAATGAGATTTAAGTCATGCAGCGCCCCCAACTATTCAGATCATTCCTATGCCCCTTGCTTATTATAGATTATTTAGATTATATACATTAAAAAATTCATTTAATTTTGCACTTTTTCATAGTTTACCCCCCATCTAGTTTGCAACTTCCACTTTCTAATATCTAATCAATTCCTGATTAACCAAATTAAGTCTTGCCCTACTTTTTTTTCTTTTTTTCTTTTTGATAAGCCGTTTCAAAATTTCCAATTCATGCTGACACTGCTTAGTGGTTATATTATGACAGTCCACACTCAGATTCACATAGTATTTGAGTACACTAAAAAAATTACAATTACTTCACCTTTTGACATTACTTATTTAGAGTTTCATGGGACTGTGTGACCTATTTATTTTGTGCCTTATATAGATGCGGGCATGCGGTTACTCTCTGATGTTCTGGTTTGAGTGGTAATGGACAGAACGTACAACTGAAAGTCAGATGACAAACTATCAGAGAAAGAGAGAGAGTGGGAGGAAGCAGTGAAAATGAGGTACCGTAGAGGAAGGAGGATAAATAGATCCATAGGCGGGGGATGGCACAGGATAGGAATAGAACAGCGTGGTGAGCTGGAGAAGTGGACAGGTATCTTATAAATAGCCTCCTTTGTTAAAAATGTAAGGATGGTTCTTTTTTTAAATGTTTTGGAATTCTTGACTATATGATGTCAAATGTAGGGTAAGATGCCCCACCATCACCAGTTATTAATTTATTTATTGAACATTTATTGATTAGTTGGGTCCTTATTAATCTTGACTTCATCTGAACTGCAGTATTTGTGAGATTTTTCCATCTTAACATTTTCTTCAACATTGAAAAATGACATGAGGTATTACTTCTGCAGTCACTTACTAAATATCCTAGTTAATTTGTTTAAATGTAAGTTTAAATACAGCAGAATTTGTCTTTATTTGTTTCATTGAACAGTGAAACAAAATGGTGACTGTATAACAATAGCTTAATCTCTGAAGTCTGTTCTCTTTTTCCTTGCTTTTCTTATCTTTGTGTGTTAATGCTTCATTTCTCGTTGAATGGGCTGCCATCCTTCCTTCCTGCAGGCCATTCCATAGCCTGAACCACTTCAATGGCAGGAAGTCAGAGGCAGTCTGCAGACAGCTCTGGTACAAGACTGACCTATTTAAATCCTGTCAAAGCGAGCCGACCTGTCTCTCACTTTCCTGCTCAGTGATGGTCCACAGGTTTTCTGAAGCCCAGCACTGAATGCCAGCACATACAATCAATCAGTCGATCCCAGACTAAACAGTCAGTCTCAGATCTGTGATCCTTTTGATTGTGGGTGTCATGTGATCCACTCATAAGGCCATAAGTCTCTCCTGATACAACGCCCCATTTACGCATCTCAAATATTCTCATTGTGACATAGGATAATCACGGCAAATCGTAGCCTGGGTAGAGATTTTGCCCTTATTATCATGACAGAGCCTTAATGAAAATGAAGGTGAAAGTTGAACCAGGGCCTATAATAAATTAGAGTATGTATGGGACAGCATCTTAAATAGTATAATAAATACATTCATTTGGTGTATCATGTATATAGATTCCCTTGTTTAATTTGATATGTAACATCAACACTAGCTTTACCGGATCGAGAGGGTCGTAGCATGACTCTTCATAGTACAGGATCCACAAAGATTGCACAAAATAGCCCAGGTTATAGGAGAGACTGGGGCTAGTTGTCACAATTTATCAGAAGCCCAGTGATGCATGTTTTCTCTAGCTGTGGTTTTGTGTTGGTTTCAGAACCATATTAGAGTTATTTAATTTTAATTACATTGTCTTATTTGTACAAGAGAACACAAAACCACACTTACACACATTCAGGCAAGTATATAATGAAGGCAACTTTTATATTTAGAATTTATAAAATTACAATATTTGTTTGCCCAAACAATAATGTGATGTTTTAGTAGGTTATCTTTTGCATTTTGCTTTTTCATAATTTTTGTGCTTCATAATAGTTTTACTTTTGCTGAAAACTACCATAGTATTTTTTTTTTCCTACTATGGTAGCCAATGGAGGGCGAGATCTGCTTGGTTACAAACATTCTTCCAAATATCTTCCTTTGTGTACAACAGAACAAAGAAATTTATGCAGGTTTGGAACAACTTGAGGGTGAGTAAATGAAGACAATTTTCATTTTTGGGTGAACTATCCCTTTAAAAGAATATCAAAGTGATGAGTGAATTTATAACACTTAAAGACACAATAAAACTGTGCAAAGTTACAAGTTGCCGTCCATATAGGGAGTGGTTTTGTTACCACAGTAGCTCACAGATTAGTGTAAAGTTCTCTTAAATGCTTAATCTGTCATGCATCTACAACTTGGTTATATATTTGAAAATTTAGTGAATGATTTATATTATTAGATTAATACTATTAGACATCACAGCAAATAATGCTTTGGTAAACATACATTTGCTGTATTTTGAATGAGAAGGCAAAAGAGTAAGTGTAGTTGAGAATGTTTCTAACCAGAATAAAGATACTCCTGTGTTTGCATCATACTGTTGAATACCAATGAAGTCAAAATTGTGCCAATGTGCTGGTAAAACACCCTCTGAATTATATTATAATGGTAGTACTACAATAACTTAATGCAATACTGCCACCTAGAGGTGAGTGCTTCCTCACATCTCCATCTTTAAGATTAAGAGTCACATAAATCCCAAAATACAAATAGGCAACCCCAGAGGCAATAAAACTGTCAAACATTTTTACAGTCATAAAAAAATCATCTTCAAAGGTATTTACATTTATTAAAGAAGGAACTGCAAGGAGGTAAATACAGTACAATATAGTGTCAACCTGGTGCATCACATTTTAGGCACTTAGCATAAAAAAATAAACTTGTCTCTCAGATCCCAATAAAACCTGTGTGATGTGGGCCTTACAACAAAAAGGAAGGACATTTTTGCCTCAAGACAAACATTATTTGGTTGACAGGTGTCTGAGTGAGGACTATATTTTTTGCTCATTCATGGCATAACATTACTTGTTTCAAGCTGGGCCATTTGAGCTGAATATTAGCCAACTGTTATGGTTTGCATAAACAATTCCACTACTTCACATGTATAACAGTGATTGTCATGTCACAAAGAGGGTGACGTACATACTGAGTGAATATTGAAAATAAAACGTTATAAGCCAACAACAGTTCTCATGTGTTAGAAACAGTTAACAGACCAAACACGGGAAAGTAAAGCTACAGAGAAATCACTGATTTATCCTGACAACTATAATACACTTAACACTCACTACTTAAATCAAGGATGGATTATTACCTCTCTGCCATCAAAGCTTCTTTCAAGCACAATGGACAGAAAACGATTAATATACACAGACAAATTCATACATCTGTCCTTACAATTAGAGATTTCTCATTGAGACTTCAGCGTGGCAGATCAGAGCACTTGTGAGGCGTTTATCTAGATTTAAAGACAAATTCTATAAAAGAAACTCAAAAATGAGCAGATTGACAGATCAATTCAAAAGCACCATTGAGTACACTGTATCATTTCTGGTCAGTGTTAACTGAGTTGACATAAACAGTAGTTGGATCAAATGTCTAGTAAAGCATTCTTTTAATGTAAAGGATATACTTAATGTTAACAAAAACATATGTTCATATGGGACAGAAACCCATATTGATATTGGGGCTATCAATGAGAAAATAGTGTCTCAAAAATAGTTTAAAGGAATTCTCAACTTCTGCTTCAATGGTTTACAAATCAGTTGAAAACAAAAATCAATGTAGTCTAGCGCAAATGAATGGTCAATCTTAATCTTTGAACTCGCACAATAATCTTACAAAAGTGGACTTTACCATGAAATGAAACAGACCTTCTTGTTAAAACTTTGAGGCAGAATGAGGCACTCAAGTATCACAGAAAATGAAAATACAGTTAGTGTTTGGTTGGCTATTTGAGGTTTGTTGGCTTGCATCTCAATACATCCCATTTTATCTTTTTTTTTAGTAAAGCATAATAGTACATTTACAGGTGCATTTCTTCATTTCGAATAAGAGAAAGGACAACAAAAAGCACCAAAGCCATAACTAACAGATGTAGGTTCAGCATATCTTTACAGAGAAAACATTCCAACTATTATAAAGTCCATTATTGCTACTGAAAGGACACCGGGTCTGATTTGATGTAATGAAGGGAGATGAATGGTACAGGCAAAACATAAAACTGACCCTAAGAAACAACATGAGAACAAATTCAGCGTATTAATGGCAAACCACCTCAAAGGACACATAATTTCAAAAGGATGGTTTCCACAGGAACCAGTTGGGCTTGTTTTTAGGCAATATTCTAAAATAATACTTAATGGAATAGTTCATCCCAAAATGAAAACAGCCTTTTACTCACCCTTGTGTCGTTCCAAAGCTGTATGACTTTTTCTTCTGTGAAACATTCTGAAGAATGTTTTTTCCAGTTTTTGTCCATGCAATGAAAACCAATGGGGCCCCAAACAACATTAAACTACACTGATTTTCATTGTATGAACAAACAACTGAAGAAATGTTTCAAAATACCATCTTTTGTGTTCCACAGAACAAAAAGACATACAGGTTTGGAATGACACGAGGGTGACTAAATGACAATTTTGATTTTCGTGTGAACTATCTCTTTAAATTTGCAGATCAATGTATTTTGAACTTTTCACAATATCTAAGCCCCAAAGGACATCAATGTGAAATCAATATGGTTCAGTGATGTAGGTATGACATATGTAGACAATTTAAACTGTACTTAAATGGTACATAATGTTTAAATCTACAATCAAACACAGCTTCAGAATGAAAGATAATTACTTCTTTATCAACTGGACCATTCACTCATTCAAAGACTATGGAATTACCTGAGAAATTGGTTCAATTGTCTGCATTAAAAAAGGTCTATAAGAGACAGCACCATCTTATACCAGTGATCTTCTTGCTTGCACCATAAACATACAGTGTGTCCAGTTTTCACAGTTCCATTCTATACATACTCAAGGGTTTCGACTTAAATATACAAGGGTGAAAATTATTTACATACAAACTTGTTTCAGGTACCAAACTCTTCTCTATAACACTATACCCTTTAAAAGCTTCTGGAGAAAAATCTATGGAAAAATAATATCAACAGGTTAACTGTATCTTACTGTACTATTAAAAAAAGAAAAGATTACAAAAAAATCTGTTTTCTACAATGAAGGATGGCATTTGGCCCAATCCAGGGGCTCTGTAGTTGCATTAGAACAGCTTATTCCAGTCTCTTGTTGCCTCCATTAGATGCCGTTGACCATGGCCGATCCAGTCCTCTTGGTTGTTGAAAACTCGGCCGCAAAACCAGCAACAAAATGTTGACTGCTGCTCTGAACCAGCAGATGAGGACCTCACCACCTCATACTTATTTCTGCTAGTCTTTTTTAACTTTAGTTTCAGTATGAATCTCTCCTGAACAGTGCCTCCTACTGGCCTTGATCTTTCGCTCCCATTTCCATTGGAAGCATTCTGCTTTGAAAGTGTATTTGGAGACTCAGAGAGGGCTTTAACTGTACTTTGGGACAGTGCCACCTTGAGAACTTCACCTTTGTATTTGTTCACTGACCTCATGATGCTAGCAACTTCAGGAATGTCTGCATCTGGGTGGTTCAGGACAACCACAGGCTGGTTTCGACGGGGACATTTGATTTCTTGAAGTGGACTAAAGGGACAGAGCTTTAGCGTTCTCACGGCATCTTTCGCAACAGGCTCCCAAATTGAGGTAGCATCTTTCTCAGCCGACTTGCTTGTGATTCTCCTCGTTTTGGAGGAGCGCTCCAGCATTTCCTCAAACAAAGCCCTTCGGCTCCGTTTCCTTTGGCTTTGTGGACGGATGGGACTGGGAACAAGTGGCAACTTCTGTAATGCTACATCATGATCAGCCCTGCTTTTGATTTGAACATTGGATTGGGGTAGAATATGTTTAAGCTGGGATGCTGGGACGAGTTTATGAGTGAGACCTTGGGAATTAGTAGAGGTTTTCAGACCTGCCGACACACTGGTTAAAGATTTATTTGAAGACATTAACAAGCAAGGTGACTGTAAAGAGCTTGTGGCAAGGTATACTGACTTTTTGGATGTGGTGTATGGAGTGGTGGAGAGAAATCTGGTGCCGTTGGGACCTCTAACTATCTTAAGGAATACCCTGTTTTTGCCAGCCTCATTTACTTGGTTGCCCTGGTTCAAAGTTTTCCCATCTGAATTGTTCAAAAGTATACCTGACTTAGCCGGAGAAATGTATCTAACCAGGTAAGCTTGTCTCCCAGACTGCAAGGGACTGGTTTTATCTGCTGAATTCACAGGCATGGCCAATACAGGTCGAGTTGCAAGCACAGTCTTAGAACTTGGACCATTTGACTCGCTACTAACTGGGGTAACAGGGACTGGTCTCTGAACTAAATAACAAGTCTGTGGCATGTTGGTCGCCTGTTCTCCGGATGAGGACTTGACAGCACCTGACAAGAGAAGAGATGCTTTAAGAGCTGTAGCATTGACAAAGTAGCGGTTTCCACTGCCGCTCTGTGCCATTTGGATAGACGTTTGACCTTTAGTTTCCAGACCTGAACTTTGCGCAGACATGCCAATTCTGCCTCCGTTTAAAGTCAGAGCTACTCCCTTTGTCTTGCTGGCTGTCTCAATCCCAGGTTTCACATAGGACACATTAATGTTGGGAGAACTGGACTTCGTAATCAGCTTGAACCCAGCCCCACTTTTCAGCTGAACTGGCACAGCATATGGAGTGTCTGTAGTTTGAAGGAACATCTGCTGTTTTCCTTCAGGTGTTTGCAAAATCCGAAGTGTGGTTTTGGTCGGTCTAACAGTTTCTTGTCCTGTCGCTGAAGTCCTCATTCTTTCTTTCTCAAGCTGCTGGCTGATAATGGCATCCGAGTGCTTTTCAAGTATCTTGCCCAAAACGGCTGCACTAGTCAAGCTTGCCGCTGTGTTCTCGCTTGCAAATGTGATGCCTTCCGGTTTCTTCTCTGATGCTGATGAACAAGCCATTTCTACTCCTTTTTCTGGAAGCACAGGTATGAGTGAATCATCAACAGTAGCTATGCACTCATCTACCTCGATATCGCTATCTGAAACTCGCTCTAATGCTTTCTCTCCACTTTCAGAGAGCGGATCACTCTCATTAGCCACTGCCTTGCTATCTTCTTCAGCTGGAAGAGGAGGCGATGCCGGCAGAGTTAAGCTCCAGTCACCAAAATCCTCCTCGCACTCTTCTTCCTCCAGCCCTTCCAGTGAGTCTTCCTCAGGCTGCAATGAATCAGGAGAGCTCCCGAAGGAATCTTTAGAATAATTGTGGAAACTAAAGACCTCTTGACTTGGGGAATTGAGTAAGTTATTTTCAACCTCTGTGTTACAATCTTTGGCATCAGGTGATGCACCTTTACTAGTTTCATTTTCTGAGTTTGCCTCAGTTGTTTTGTTTTTACTTACTTCAGAGAACTTTACAACTACACTGTCTGAAGCTTTAGTCTCACTTGAGTCAGAAGGAGCATTTGGGTAAAACTGAGAGCTTTCTCCAACTTTTGCGTTAGAGGTCTTAATGTCAGTCATCTCACAAAAAGATGTCTCAGCTTTGTCAGAATCCTGCCCTTCTGCAGCCACTGAACTGAATCGAGGTTCCTGGATAAGAGATTCTTCTGACAGCACAGAAAATGTTGCATCTACAGTTGGAAGTTTAGATTCCAGGATATCAACATGTGTGAACTTGTCATCTACAGACACTTCAGGGTCAGTTTTTGAATCGGAAGAGTCACAGGAAGGATGTGTGGTTGCATCAGCAGGTGACTGTAATCCTGAATGTTGATCCATAACTGAAGCTAATGCTGTAGCCTCATATTCAGATGAGTCTACTTGAGCAATTTGCAAATTAGAGAGTGTGCTTTCAGAACCAGCAGAGGGAAGCTCTGATTTTGAAACATGAGGTGAGCCAGCTGGATTTGCTGTCTGGATATTATCAATGTAGCTTTTTTCACTTGAACAGAGGAAAGATACCTCATGAAGATGAGGTGATGACCTCCCATTCGACTGGCGGCTCTGACTCAGGGAAAGTGCAGCATCTTTTGATGCTGCAGACAGTAATTTAACACCATGTGAGACTTCTGTATCCTCATTATTAACCTGCCATGCCTTACTTGCAATCATAAAGCTAACTTTGTGCTCATCTGACATGGGGAGATGGTTGCCAATGTGATTTTCAACTTCTGGTGACTCTTCTTTTATTGAAGATGGCTCATTTGATTCTCCAGACTCTAAACTGAGGAGAGATCCTATGATTGGTGAGGATGAAGAGCAGGGGCTGCTGGTTGTTTTATCTTCATCTTCACCGATGTGTGAATCAGAAAGCTCATTTTCAGTGGAGTCTTCTGGTTTTGTCGGTATGACTTTTAGAACTAAATGTTTTTACCATCTACTATCTTAAAGCCCATGACTTTAGTGGTACAGTTTGGTGGAATAGATATTTTATTTTTCACCATAAGAACAGTCAGTCCATTGCTGTTGGTTGAATTCAGAAGTCCTGGACTTCCTGGACTAATGTCATGCTCTTGTAACTTTGGTTGTGGTGTTGTTGACGGAATAAGGTGCAAATTTTGTGGCTCGCTTTGTACAGGAGACTTTGTCCATTTATTATTTTCTTTTTTAACCCCAACAGCTCTTTCAAGAAACTGCTGGGTCTCCTCCAAGGTTTTTTCAGGATTAAACAACCTGCCGTTATGATCGAGCAGACCTACACCAGGGAGTGAGTTAAGTTTTGACATCCACTGCGGTTCTCTGGATCCTCCAACTGGAGGAGACTTCTTAATCAGGATTTTTAGCCCAGGTGAATTGACTCCAGAATTGTCCTCATTTGCTCTCCTCTTGTTCATCTCCTCACCATGTGCCACTGTAAGATGTTTGTTCAGGTACTCTTTGCGAGCTGCGCTATATCCACAAATCTGACAAGAGAAAGGAAAGGTCCCAGAATGCACCAAGGTATGCTTCTGAAGCTCTCCTTGTGTGGGGCTACCATGTGGGCATTTCACACATTTGTGATTACGTTCGTTGTGATGATGGGTGTGCTGAACAAAGGTTCCTGCATCTCTGGTGGAGAACTCACACTTTTTACAGCGAAACTGTCCATTACGGCTGTGGCAGTTGGTAAAGTGCCTGGTGAGCAAAAGAAGTGAATACTGCACCCCATCGTTGCAAATCTCGCACGTGACCAAAGTGTTTCGATGTCCGATGCGATGCCGCTGAAGAGATGAGAATTCATTGGTGACAAACAAGCACAGATCACAAGGATAAGTTGGAAGGGTTCCCTTGTGAGATCCTTGAAAATGTTTCAGCAAGTCGTTAGGGCTGTAAGTGGTGTCATCTTTGCATTCAGAGCAACAAAAACTCAGTATTTTTCCAGAGAAGATTGCACCCTGCTGCATCTTACATGGAGTCTTTCCAGAAACTTTGCTGTGAAGATTATCAGTGGCTGACTCCTCAGGGGTGTTTCATCTTGGTCACAATGCTCGTTGCAAGAGGCTGTCTCTGGAAGCTGATGTGCCAACTCGAGAGGCAAAGTGTGGTCCAGTAAGGTATCATCATCCTGGCTCTGGTCATGGCTTTCAGGGGGATCATCTGATGCTGTCAGGTCAACCTCCATGCTTTAGAATAAAGGCTCCTACAATATTTGAAACAAAAACAAACAAGCATTATTATATTGTAATATGTGAATAATACTACTGTACAGTTAATGTATTACAGAATTTAAGGAAAAAGACCTCTATTAAATACACTTTATAAGAGCTACTATGCTTTAATTAACGCTTTAAAAAACATATATGCAACATGTTGAGTATTTAAGTGTTACACAAATAATTTAACTTCCACTACAAGTAATTTTTCACAAAATGACTTACTATAGACTACATATTTTCTCCAGCGTAGTCTACAAAACTAGTATTTGTTTAAAAATGACATCATCTTATTGCATTTCATGCTTGTTGTCTTACAGTTTGCATCAAGAAAGCAGAACAGAAAACATTTTAATGCCATTCACCTCAATTGCTACATCCGGAAAAACTGGATGTCACATTATAGCCCTTTACAGCAAATAATATACTATAGAGTAAGCAGTATGAAAAACTTTTAATTATGAATGTTGCAAAAATGTAATAATTATGAGCCCAAATGGAGTTAGTTGTCATTTTCTGTGCCAATT
Source organism: Hypophthalmichthys nobilis (assembly GCA_037950665.1). Taxonomy (NCBI): domain Eukaryota; kingdom Metazoa; phylum Chordata; class Actinopteri; order Cypriniformes; family Xenocyprididae; genus Hypophthalmichthys; species Hypophthalmichthys nobilis. The sequence goes on from CM075472.1 coordinate 9,876,384, forward strand.
TTGGAGAATATTTACCAGAATGGATTTAAACATGGTATAAAAATAATAATAATAATACTCATAGTTTTATAATCAACAAAGTATAATAAAATAATCCACACAATATCTGATAAATAAACACATAAGGGGCATAGGATCTGAAGAATTTTGTGATTACTGGTTGTTCAAATTCTGTAAAAATCTGCAGAGCATTTTGTAGATTTCCATGTGGACCTACACATCACAATTTTTATCTGTTTAAGAGATGTTCAGAACAGCATACTATCATACTACCCTTACTACTGCAGCAGTTTATAGCGTGTACACAGTGCATGGCATGCACATTTTCTGTATGTATAAAATATCCACTACATGGACGATCCACTACATTTTCCAAAATGAGTAGTACACTGTTTACTGTGCAGAATATAGCACTTCCCATTCATCTGTGGTTCACAAGTGTGATGTAGTGTAGGTCATAACAACAGCTGCTGTAATACCGTTTAATACACAATACTATCTCAAATGTTTACTGTGAAGAATGCCAAGTGTCTAACCCTGAGAAATGCAAATTTAACTGTAAGTACATTTGTAGCCTGTTGAAATTTAATAATTTAGAAATCTGTCAATATATATCAAATATTTTATATATATATATAGATTTTGTGATCCAACAATTCTACGGCAATTAGTACAATCTGAAATCTTCCATTAACCAATTTAATCTCACTTGTAACATGTGGTCAAAATTTACTTTCGAGTCAATTGTCTAAAAATTATTGATGTATTATACACATAGTTGTCAAATATTAAAATGCAGACTGTTTTGATTTCATGCAATCATATTTACATGACTGGTGTAAATTGTCTTATGACTACAGCAGTTTAATTCTAGTTTGCACTTCTGAAAAATTTGCGTCTGTGTCAAAGACAAAAGCAAGCATGTAAAATGTGTCATGATACACAAATAACTAAGATATGTAAGACACAAAATATTTAAAGAGTCTATTAATGTACTTTTAAAATTGTTCTGGCACACATAAACTAGGATCATAATACATGTAGCGGAAACATGCCAGTGGTCAAATTTGTGAACAGTGGGAAAACCCAGAGACTTATTTTAAATAAATTCAATAACATTCAATATTTAATAACTAATTTATACACGTTATCAAATTTTAGATTTCAAATCATTGTTACAAAAATGAAACCAAGTAAAAATGAATTTATTCTATTATTATTCCCCTCTTCTGCACAATATCTTGATAGTAAAATAAATAAATACTTTGTCAACTATTGGGTCTTATTAACCAACTAAGCAATCGGACTCCCAATGGCTATAACTGTGACCAGCATCACTAACTTTAGAAATTGCAAACAGTTCATTTTATTGTGCTATCTAACGAGCTGGAAGAACACTGGAATTAAATGGATTAATGTTTGTATGATAACCTCCATAAACTACTTTACAAACAAGATGTTAAGTGATGCATGGAACATTGTTACATTTGTAGCTTAAACTTCATCTGCATGATCGTAATCTCATACGCATATCCGTGCACATCTGTAACAGACAGCGTTGATTTATCTTTACTCATTTTCCACATTTGCTATATTAGCCAAAGTTTTCACCAGAATTTCATTACTTCACAATCTACAGATGCGCAAACAAACTTTTTAAAAGCATGATACAAAACCAGCAACACCCAACGAAAAAGTCATGCATCTGCGAATGACTAAAGTTATTTGAATTAAGTTGACATTCACCAACTTTGTGCAACGCGGACACGCACAATGCACAGCCAACTAAAGGAAGTGCCATGTCAATCGACTCAACACGACAATTATGGCCGTGCATTTCTGGATGCAGACCGACTATTCCGCTATTCTCTTAGCGAACACATCTACAGACGTCGCTGAAAGTAATTCACTCATAAGCCATGTTATTTATCCACATCAACAAAAATAAAGCAACTCGCCCCCACCCACGCTGGATGTAATCAACGATTAAAAAACAAAGAAGTCAACGCAAGAGCGCACTACTCAAAAAAGTCACAGTTGTATTAGAAATGAATGTCATTGTGTCTTAATTAAAACCGCTGTTTCAAATAGGCGCAGTTTAGAGAAATTTACCTCTCTTTTCTCTTTAGACTGGCAGGTCGGTGACGGCAGCCATGACAGTTCCATCCGGGTTCCGCTGCCTTCAATGCGCGTGAGGCAGGAACTCAGAGCGGATGAATATGGATTACCTGAAACACTCATTAGGTCGTCTTTACAAACATATATTTCTTTTTAAACCTCAAAGCCAATTCTCTAAATGGAATACAATTTTCCCTTGGTTAATTAAGGAATAGGACGTGTTGTTTTAATTAAAGTCCATGTAGTTTTCGGTCTGTTTCAGATGCAGTTGTGTCCATCTATAAAAGTGGCCATGCATACTGCTGTTTTGTAGACTCTAGGGACGCCATGACTCACTCTAGATCATGGAGCGCCATCTTGACCTACAATATCATTACTCTGATAGAGTTAAAATAGTGTTTACTAGGTTATAAATACTGGCGCACTGAGATCCGCAAATATATGTATGAATCATTGTGCTAGTGAGATGAAGATAATAATGATGATATCTAACATTTATGTAGCTTAACAAATGATCATAAATCATGCATATATATGGGTAACCATAATTTCAATAGTAGACTAAGTAAAATTATTACTTCAATTAATGTTAATTCAAAAATTGATAAGGCTTTCACACTAACACAGGCTATTTTTTTTTTACACCAAACAAACATTTTCAAGCTGTTGTTTTGTTGTAAGTTGTTTATAAGTAAATGAGTACAACAGTGATGTTAATTGAAAAATCAAATATTGTTCTTATATTGCAACTTAAGGCTTTACAATTCACATTTGAGGAATTAGATATAGCCTACCTTTTCATGGTAGTTATATAACATTTATGTAACAAATGCTCATACTACATATTATTGCAAAGAATGTTAATACAATTTTAGTTAGCCTAATACAAGGCTTTTACATTTTGTTCTACAATATAGATTACATACAAACATGATTTTTTACACAAATCAAAGAAACATTTTCAAGCTGTTGTTGTTTTTATGTAAGTAGCTAAATAACTGCCACAATGATGTGAATTGACAAATCAGACAAACATGGTCCTTTTCAGAAAAATACTGCAACTTGTGGCTCTAAAAAAGAAGAACTTTATGTAATTTATGCTGTTTGTCATTACAGGCCATAGGTAGGCCAAGAGAGTAGCTAAATGATGAAGGGTCAGAAATTAACTGGGACAAAAATGACCTAAATATTTAAAATGTTACTCTGATATATTTCAGATATATTTTATAATATTCTGTTATGCATATTATAAAATATTCCAGGCATTGAATAAAATGTCTACTATTATGTATTTTTAATATTTTAAATTCAATAAAGTGATCATAAACTATTTGTAAGCTGTATTTAATCAGTGATTCATTTACTAAAAATAAAATGTATGTAATATGCTGAAAAAATATGGTAATGAACCTGCAACTATTGTATTTTAAACATAGTAAGTGGTAATAATTGTAAGTAATATTTCTATAAATAGTTTTACAAATTGTCTTGACATGTTTGCAAATTGATGAAGTGTTACGAACAACAAAAGAGGATGGATGAATGGAGTGTAAATTAAGGTGTGGCATGTATGAAGGTGTGACTTGCCCATTAGAGATCATACAGCCCATGTACTACAAAATTCAGATTTGTGGTATTACTGTATTTAATGCATGTTGTTTGTAATTGTAGGCCATAAGCTAAGATCCAGAATGAGGAATGACCAAGGTGAAATTTACAGGCCTTGGGGCAATAAGGTCACCAAAAGTGACAAAAATGAAATGAATATCGAAAATATTAGGGAATTTAATTTATTTCGAATATATTTTTTAATATTCTACTCTAGGCATATTATATGTGTAGTAGTGATTTAATATTACCATTTATTTAAACAATAATTTCTGACATTGATCTTTAGATTCTGCATGCATCATAGAATTGTTAGTTGTGTTTATTTATTATATTTAGTATTATTTTACATTTATCTTGAAGCATATGAAAGACTTTAATCAGGAACATGAATTTTGAGAGATTTATAAAAGGTACTAAATAGGCTTTCCTCAAATAAGTATAGCCAGGGATTATCAGGTAATAAATCCAGTCCATTCTAAACAAACAGATCAGCAGATTTAGCTCTACACTATGGCCATACATCATTTAAAAGATTTAATAGCTCTTATATTGAAATAGAACAAAAAGAAGAACTCTCTCCTGAAATCTCATAAACGTTTTGAAACATGTATATGTTGAATGAACACTATTAGGAGCTACATAAATGTTGTTATTGTATTCATTGTTTCAATTATACCATTTCAGTGCATGCTTTTTGACATGTTTTTTATAGCCTAAGTAGCTTGGGATAAATAGGTGTGTAATTAATCACACTTTTATTATTGTCAAAAAAAAAAAAAAATCATATAGACCTAAGCATCTATGACTGGGGTCTATTCATATTAATAAAGGCATATTCACAGCTGTTAAAGGGTATGAATTAGCTCTATAGGAGCCATTGTATAGATTGATTGGGACATATCAATCAAAGAGGTGTAAACAGATTCATCAAACCTATTCACACCTATGACAGAAGTCATAATCTTTTCAAATTTGATTATCACAAAATGTTGAAATTTGAATGCAGATTAAAATCTTTCTCTTTCTTGTATGATATGAAAACCCACAATTTATGTTTTATGTTTATATATCTAAAACAAATACAGTATGTAACTTCTTTATGTTTCAACACAGAACAATGTTTTAGTCCTACACTTGCTACTTTCTGGGGTCATTTAATACAAACTTTAAGTAAAGAAAGATGATCATAAATATTTATGTGGGATGATCATAAATATTTATATCAATATTAAGTAATGAAACAATGCCTTAAGCCTTCTTTAGAGTATTACATACATTTTCAAAATGATTCAGTAAAAACATTACTGTGGTTATACATTGGTATTGGTACTTAAAAATAGCTCATGATCTGATCTTATTGAATTTAAAATCTTATTTTATATATTATTATCTTCTATCTTATTATACTTATATATATATATATATATGTGTGTGTGTGTGTGTGTGTGTGTCTGTTTTTATATATATATCTGTGTGTGTGAATATATATGCTAATGATTATAAAATAAGAAACACAAAAGAACATTTACTTATAACTTTAACATACTTTAACATATTACTATAATGTATAACTAAAATAATAATAAAACATGTTATACAAATAATAAAATGGATAAAGTAAAATGGTATAGATGGTATAAATGTAAATTAGTATATACATATAAAGTACATGTATATTCTAATTTACGTAAATTGTATATTATTATTTTTACGCAATTTACTTAACAAATGTATATACTAATTAGTATATAAATATAATTAGTACATACATATAAGTAAATGTAAATTAGTATATACATATTTTTAATATTTTAAAGTAAAATGTAAATCCATGCTGAATGTATAATTACATTATTTATTTACAAAAAATAAAATTTAAATGCATGTAATATCATTATAAAAATGGCAATTTATCTGCAAATATATTTCTTTTATAGTAAGCAGTATTATATCATAAGTAATATTTCTATAAAGTCTTACAAATGTCTTGACATACTTGCAAATTCTTCAAGTATTTGTGATGAACAATAAAAGAGGATGGATGAATGAAGTGTAAATTAAGGTGTGGCATGTATGAAGGTGTGACTTGCCCATTAGAGATCATAGAGCCCACTTAACCTCTAAAGTGTACAAGTGTTAGGACCACCCCCTCTGGACCAAGGTGGGCAGGTATAAAAAGTGGTAACTCTCAGTTCTTGGTCAGTAGCACAAGGAGCAGTAAGAAAGCATTCAGCTTGACCTCCTCAGTCCTTACAGAATTACATTCTACAAGTGATAATCAAAACACCCTTGAAAGACATGTGGACTGACTGCATTGGTAAGTATTATTGTTTTTATTCATTTATTTTTATTTAGATTTTAAGTTTTTTTTTTTGTTTCTCTGGAATATTTATTTATTTTGTGCCTTTATAATAACATACATCTTTTTACTCTTACAGCTCAGGATGGAAACTCACAGGCCAGTAAAATTGCAGGCCGCAGAAAGAGAACCTGTTTCACCAAAGAGCACTTGGAACTACTTAAAATGGCTTTCAGTGTGGACCCCTACCCTGGTATTAGTGTCAGGGAAAGTCTATCTCAAGCCACCGGCCTACCCGAGTCACGTATTCAGGTATGTAAATAACAATACAGATAATAAACAGTTTTCAAAAACTTTAAAAAGTATTAAAAAAATGTATAATATATCAACATTCTAACATAAATGTTGTTTTTTCCAGGTGTGGTTCCAGAACAAGAGAGCCAGAACCCTAAAGAACAGAGCTTATCAGAACTCACCTCAGCTAGACAGCACCTCTCCTCTGCCCAGCCCTTTCCTACCCCCTCACATGGCTAGCGTTGGAGTCAGTGGCCAACAGAGAGGAATTCAAGAGGCATCCTTCAACATTCAGACGTCTCCTCAGCACTTTACTTTCCCTCCAAGTGACTATAGCACACCTGCCATTAAGCCTCGGCAAAACAGGTTGATGGGAACCAGCTCTTGTTCTCCCTCTCTTCCCTCTGATCTGCAAGCTATGGCAGACAGCTGGAGCTCTGGAGGAAGCACACAGACCTCTCCTGAGTCTACATGGAGTCTACCAGCACAGAGTTTTGGGAATTCCTACAAAGATGAGAGTCAATTCTTCTTCTACCCACCACCTCCTTATCCTCATGGAAGTGCCAAAGTTGGGTGTGTTAGTGGCCTTGAGTCACTTCCAACTTCTCCTGCCTCTCCTGATTCTGCATTTTGGGACATGGGACTGGAAAACTGCTCTCCATCTGTGCCAGACACCGACTGTGGAAGCCCATGGGACAGGGTCGCTGAGGAGCAGCCTGTGGCCCCACTTCCAGATCTCTCCTCTCAGTATCTGGAGGATGTTCTTGGGGAAATGGAGCCAGCCTGGTGGAACTTCAATGGCCAGATGGATCTACAGTAATCTAGTGAACTTCCATAACCTAAAGGAGACAAACACTGTTTTAACATAGGTTTAACTTGAGGGGAAGGATTCTTTCTTTTGAACTGTATTATATGGAAAGCGTGGTATTGTGCAAGTGCCGGTTACAGAGCAATATCAGATATCCACATTGGACAGTTATTTAATGGACTTTATTTATTTAAATTTTCTACCAAGGAGTAGATTGGAAACAGTAGCCTACGGTTGCACCATAAAAGTAACTTATTTATTCTTTATGCTCTTTTTAAGGTATTACAGTGCAGTTGGGATATTTATTTCTACATTTAATGAAGGTCACACAACCTATACTGTCACTTGTAAAATACTGGATATTTATTTGAAATAAAATGTTAAAATGTATGAATTCCTGTCTTCTGGATTGCTTACACATTTCATTTTATTTACTATTTTGTATATTTAATCAAAAAGGGTCAATTCATTGATTCCGAAGCATTGGGAATCAAAAGTCAAAAGGTTAGATTAGACTCCAATGAAGGCCTAATATGCTCAGACGTATTACATTGATAACATACAAGGTGACTACTTAACAGTTAGTAGTGAAGATTTTGATTCAGTTCAGTGACTCGAATATTTGATTCTCTTCAGCAAAAAGATTCGTTCATTCGCGCAAAATATCAATTCATTAAAAAAAGTCTAGTAATTCACTCAAAAGTTTAATTGAGAAACCAATAAAAATATCTCTTGACTTGGTTTAAGGTATTTCCCACCACTATTTGACATTTCCATTTTACCTCAAAGACCGCATGCACATTTAACAAGTTTATGGTTTGCTAAACAACTTGTTCAGTTTTACCAGCACCATAAAATTAGCATTCAGGAAAAGTCTTTTGTATGCGGAACGTGTGACAAGATCTTTCTTTCCGGGGGCCTGTTTAACACGACAGACTCTTGAACGTAACCACTTCCGCCTCTAACCGGAAGTGCAGCACACGTGTAAACAGTGGAGAGATTCACGTTGTGCGCTTGCTGTGATAACATGAGTTAACATTTTGAATTCTGAGATCATATGTGGAGCGGATTGAAATAAACTATAACCACAAAAAGGTGAGCCTATATTTCCCATGCCTAAAAGTGACTGCATTGATGTTGATTTAAAGACAAACGTATTTATTCATCACTTGTTCCAGCGTAAAATACATGCAATATAAAAATATAAATATATATATAAATACCTAGAATATAATAGATAACCAGTTAGTTCAAGTCGTATTCTGTACGTTGTTCACGCACTTTTTTTTTTTTTGTAATTGCTAGTTATTTTAAAGGTTACCAGTGCGTGTGGCTGTAGAAACACATTTTGTAGTTTATTCTGTCTTTAAAGCCAGTGTAATATTCACAACCACTGTGTTATTGAAATGCTTAGGAGCAGGTAATCATGTCATATTGATGCTGGATGTTCAATATGTATGGTTTGCCTTTATGACTTGTCAGACTTTAAAATGATGCAGGAGAATGTCAATATGCAATGTAAAAACAGCAGCTGTCACACAACAGCTCTTGCCTTGCTTCCCACTAAAGTTAAGCAGGGTTTAGCCTAGTCAATACCTGGATGGGAGGCATCTACATCATTCTATGAAGTCAAATAAAGATCATTGCTGATAACCTGTCTTATTTCCTGAAGAGCAAAGATGGAGAAGAAAGAACAGAAGCGGCACCAGCATAAGCACAGTGGGCCCAAAGCAGAGAAGAAGAACAGAAAGAAGGTGCATGGCACTGAACAAGAGCAGGATGAGCGCAAGAGGAACCCACGAGCGTTCAGTGTTAAGTCAGCTGTTCGCATGGCAAAAACCTTCCATAGGTCAGTACTCAGAATGCTTCACTGAACATAACCCATCTTCCACTGATTTTTCTACTTTATCCTATTAATGAGTATAATAGTTTCAGATTATTCCCATGCCATTCCCTTTATTCCAATAACGTTCACTTTTTATAATTGAAGTAAAATTAGTTGTACTTTCATTACTTTTAATCTCTTTTAACATTGTTTTGTAGGACTCAGGATATTAAAACAAAGAAGCATCACATTCCCCTGGTAGACCGGACCCCCCTGGAGCCCCCACCTATTGTTATAGTGGTGATGGGACCTCCAAAAGTGGGCAAAAGCACCCTCATTCGATGCTTGATCAAAAGCTTCACACGGCAAAAGCTTTCTGACATCTGTGGACCTGTGACTATAGTATCTGGTCAGTTTTGTAACACACACACACACACACACACATATATATATATATATATATATATATATATATATATATATATATATATATATATATACATATATAACATGTAAAATAGCTCCCATTTACTCCTGGTGTTAACATCCGCCTTGGGTGTCACATGTCAAAAATAATGTGTCACATTTTTGGTAAGATTGACATATTATTGGGAGCAACAGTGTACTGACTTTGTCAGACAGAATCAATAAGCTGTGAGGTGACTTTTTTTTTTTCTTGTAAATGTTTGTAGGAAAGAAACGTCGCCTGACCTTCATTGAGTGCAACAATGACATCAACACCATGATTGATTTGGCAAAGGTTGCTGATTTGGTGAGTGCAGGCCTGCATGATCAGTAAAGCTGACTTATGAAAGCAATTCATAAGTGTATTAAATTATAACTTACTATGAGGAAAAAAAACATGCATTGTTTTGCCTTGGAAATGTGTTGTGCCCCCCTACTCTACTGTTCTAAATTTTGATGTTTATAAGATTTTTAAAAAGTTTTTTGATAGAAGTCTCTTATGCTCACCAAGGCAGGATTTATTTGATACAAACACCATAAAAACAGTAATACTGTGAAATATTATTACAGTCAAATATTATTACAATATTATTATTTTAAAATGACTGTTTTCTATTTCAATATATTTTAAAATAGCATTATTCGTGTGATTGCAGAGCTAAATTTTCAGCATCATTACTCCAGTCTTCATTGTCAAATGATCCTTTAGAAATCATTCTAATATGATGATTTGCTGCTTAAGAAACATTTATCAATGTTGAAAACAGCTGTGCTGCAGCTGCTTAATATTTTTGTAAATACCATGTTACTTTTTTTATGATTCTTTGTTGAATAGAAATTTCAAAAGAACAGCATTTGTTTTAAATAGAAATCATTTGTAACATAAATGTCTTTACTGTCACTTTTGACTAATTTAATGCATCTTTGTTGAATAAAAGTATTATTTTTTTAAAAAAAGGTAGTGTACATGTACTAACTTAGATAACTAGTAGCCACAAAAGTTAAATTAAAGAGTATTTATTTTTAAAATAAAAAGGTTTTATAGACAGTATTATTACTCAGTTGTATTAATATTATGTTTTCCAGTAAGGCAGCACTGATATTTTGACTTTGTTAGGTTCTGATGCTGATAGATGCAAGTTTTGGCTTTGAAATGGAGACCTTTGAGTTCCTGAATATTTGCCAAGTTCATGGCTTCCCTCGGATCATGGGGGTCCTCACACATTTGGACACTTTCAAGAACAACAAGACACTACGAAAAACAAAAAAACGCCTCAAACACAGATTCTGGACCGAAGTTTTCCAGGTACGTCAACAACCCGGCATATAACTGACATATCTTTAAAGTGAACTGTTTAGTGTCTAAACATAAAAGTCTTGCAGGGTGCCAAGCTCTTTTACCTGTCTGGAATGGTGTATGGAGAGTACCAGATACAGGAAATAAAGAATCTTGGGCGGTTCATCTCAGTCATGAAGTTCAGGCCTCTTGTCTGGCAGACTTCTCACCCCTATGTGTTGGCTGACCGGTGAGTGACCTGAAGGAAAAGTTTCTTTTGTTCATGATCTTTCTAAGCATATGCTGCCTTTTATAACAGGCAATGATTTTTTTTTTTTTCTGGACAGTATGGAGGATCTTACTGATCCTGAGGCTATAAGGTTAAATCCCAAATGTGACAGAACCGTCTCTCTGTACGGCTACCTGCGTGGGACATTTTTGAAGAATAAATGTCAGGTCCACATTCCTGGTGAGTTATCATTAATGTTTGCAATATTCTTTACAGATATTCTGTTATTTTAAACAGGTTTTGCTTCAGGAATCAGATTATACAACGTTGTACATGTAGCAACCCAGTATTTTCTTTTTACAAAATTGAATTTAGACTATTTTATGCTCTTGTCAGCCAATAATTTGCTGCACAAACCACATTCTGGTCAACGAAACAGTTTGCTGCAAGTGAACCTGCATTTGATGTTATTTGGTCATATTTCTTTTTACTTCACATAGTTTTGTTCATGGTTTATAAGTATATGGGCAAGTCACACAACCTGACCATGTTGGCGTCTGTTTATTTTGACGTTAAGCAAGTTACAGATGAATTTGCACCAAAAGTTTGATTGGACACCCAGCCTTTGATGTCAGCAGCAAAATATAGACTATGGAAACCCATATTTGTCTACTCTCTTTTAAAAGTTGATACACCTACACTACCGTTCAAAGGTTTAGAGTCGAAAGATTTTTATTTGAAAGAAATTAATACTTTTATTCATCAAGGATGCATTAAATTGATCAAAAGTGACAGTAAAACTTTTACATTGTTACAAAAGATTTCTATTTTAAATTTACTTTTGAATTTTCTGTTCATCAAAAAATCCTGAAAATATTAAGGACTTTTTATTATATGTCCACAAAGATATTAAGCAGAACAACTGTTTCAACATTGATAATAATAAGAAATGTTTCTTGAACATCAAATCAGCATATTAGAATGATTTCTGAAGGATCATGTGACACTGAAGACTGGAGTAATAGCTGCTATATAATAAAAGTTATTTTAAATTGTAATAGTATTTTACAATATTACAGTTTTTATTGTATTTTTGATCAAATAAATGCAGCCTTGCTGAGCATAAGAGACTTCTTTTATAAACATAAAAAAAATCATACTGACCCCAAACAGAATTGTATTTATTTTGCTCTGCTAACTATGCATGATTATGTGGTTGAGAACTACTGGTAAATGTCAAATAACTCTCTCTACAGGTGTGGGGGACTTCTCTGTGGCAGATGTTAGCTTCCTGCCAGACCCTTGCCCTCTTCCAGAGGTGATTAAGAAGAGAGCGCTGAATGTAAAGGAAAGATTATTGTATGCCCCCATGGCCGGCGTAGGTGGATTGGTGTATGATAAGGATGCAGTCTACATCGATATGCCCTGTGGACATGCCAAACAGCAGCAGGTCAGATTTCAGTCTCAGCACGTCCCCCATGACAGCATTACCTACAGTTGATTTAATACCAGACGCAATAATGTCTGCAGTTTACAGGGCAGTCACAGCTTATTACACCAAGTAATAACACTTTTTACACTCAATTTTGTTCCATCAGCGAATATGACCTTGAGGTTTTAAAGATCTGATGGATATTAAGTGTTTTAATGGTGTGAGAAATGTTTGTCCCAGGAGGAGGTGCGGCCCACCACTGAACTCGTTCAGTCTCTTATTGGAACACAAGCCACTTTGGATGCAAAAATGGCTGCCAGCAAAGTGTCACTGTTCACAGGAACTGCTGCACTGACAATGGAGGAGGTGCAAGAAAATGGGTAAGATTTGTCAAATAACTTGGATTATGTTATTGTAATGCAAACAGGGATTGTGATGTACCTAGAATTGACAGCAAAGTTTGATGAAAAAACATTTTTGTATGCATGCATCTGAATTAATCAACAGGAAGCAGAACCCTATGGAAAGCCTTGAATGGGATGAAAAGGCACAGAGAGAGAGGAGGAGAGCTGTCTTTGCTGATCAAGATGAGGAAGATGATGATGATGATGATGATGATGATGATGAAGGTGATGAGGAGGAAGAGAGTGATGAAGAGGAGGAAGAGAGTGATGAAGAGGATGATGATGAAGAAGAAGAGGGTGAGGAAAATGAACAGGGGGTGGCAACACTGAAAAAGCAAGATAAGAAATCAATGGAGGCGGCAGGTCCTCCTGTGAAGAAACAGAAAGTTGATGAGCTTGCAGAGATGCCTGCATTTGCTGATAGTGATGATGAACTGGAAAAGAGTGAAGGAGAGGAAACTGAAGAAGATGAAAGTGAAGAAGATGATGAGGAGATGGAAAAAGGGGAGCCTGCAAAAAAAAGCTCAGGTCCAGACTCTGGTCTCTGCTCAGAGGAAGATGATGAGGATGAAGAAGATGAAGATGAGGGTGAAGAAGATGGAGATGAAAATGTAAAATCAAAGATGTCCTCCAAGCATCCAGAGGAAGAAGAGATAGACACAGAGGATGCAGAGATGGGTTATGAAACTGCAGGTACTTTGTCTTCCAATAATTCCAATTTCTTAGTGTTTACAAGCTCAAAAAGGACACAATTTTGTGCCTAATTTTATGAATAAAATTATTATTAATTTTCTAAAATGTACATTGCTCAGAAACTATAAACAACTACAGTGCACAGCATAAATGAATACGCCCCCTCTGAAACTTCTGAAATTCAGCAATTACTCAGTTACTTAGACACGTTAGGGTTCTTTAGAGATATAATGTTCCAGCAAGTCTGCTTAATTAATTACCAAAGAAGCATGTCAAAATTATTCAGGAAAATAAGATTTTCTTATCAAGGTGATAAAATGTTTTGTAGCAAAAATAAGTACACCCTCCTAAAAGTTACTAAATAAAACGGAATAAAAATTTTCTGGTGTAAGTTTAAGGCAATGTTTGATCAACAGGTAAGTATGTTAAACCAAAACATTTAAAGAGAAGTAATTTCTTGACAATTAAAAGTGTTATATTGCCCATTGAATCATTCTCAGACTTAATGCTGACAACAATGGAACCACTTGAGAGAGAACTGTCAGGAGACTTATTTCTTAGCACAAAAGAGGACAGTGGTACAAGAGGATTACCAAATCATTGTTTTAAGTGTGTAAGTATAGCAAAAGTAACACAGAAATTCAAAAACAATGGACTTGTGACAAGGCCCCTGAAATAATCAGGCCTTCATTTTAAGCTTTCATTTAGTGATGAGGGATTTTTTTGCTATACAAAGAGCAGGAGAAATACCAAGCGAGTGTCTCAGAGCCAGCAAAAGCTATGAAAAGAGTGACTGTTTATCTCACAGAGTAAGATGCAGCCTGCAGAAATGACACGCATGGTTGTTGTTCTCACTGGGACTACCTACTGTAGCCAAAGCACAATAAAGTCAGTTAGCCATTTCCAAAGCTCATATTAATAAAATATAGATTCTGGGAATCAGTACTCTGGTCTCATGAGACTGAATCAATCATTTTGGATCTAACAGCATCCAAAATGTTATGGTGTTGCTAGAGGAGGAGTACAGTGAGAAGTGCCTGGTTCAGTAAAGTTCAGTAGTAGTAAAGCTCTTACATAGGGATGTATGAGTGCTGAAGGTGTGAGGGAGTTGTGCTTTATCAATTCTATCATGAATTCCCACACCACTGTGTAATTTAATACACAAACTTTAAACAGAAGATCTTACCCTTTCCTCATTCCCTGCATTGTTGGGCTTTTTTTTCAACAAGACAATGAGGATATGCATTCTCCCAAGGTGAAAAACCTTCTGTGGACATGTATTGCACTCAGTCTTAACACTCTTGAGCACCTTTGGGGGATTCTGTAGAGACGAGTTGAGCAACACTCCCCATTAAAGATCAGGGCATTTAAGGAGCTCATCATCCAGGAGTTAAACAGGACAGATGTGACAATTTGTCATGAACTTGTACACTCTGTGCCAAAAAGGGTCAGAGCAGTAGATTCAAAATTATGGAGGGCATACTAAGTACTAGAATATTATACATTTGTTGAATTAAATCTAGGGTGTACTCATTTCTGCAATCCTTAATTTAAACAAAATTGGCTAATTTACTTATTTTATGGCTATTAATGACATATATTTCTCAGTTTTTATGTATATGTTTAATACATTTTAGTTTTGCCATCTTGCCATGAATTGTATTAGTGATCATAGAGAAAATCTTTTGTATTTGTTCAGAGGGGTGCACTGTAAATTCTCCCAAATAATCCCAACATAATCAGATTTTTCCCCGGTTTCACAGACATGGCTTAAGCCTAGTCCCAGACTAAAATGCACATTTTAACTGAAAGCAACTTAAAATATCTTAAAATATGTCAGTGCCATTGTTTTGTTTCAAGATGCACACCAGTAATGGCATTTTTATGGCAGTAAGGCATTTTTATAAAAGCTACTTAAATGTCCTAATTGAACTAAGGCCTAATCCTGGCTTAATCTAAACCCTGTTTGTGAAACCAGGGCTTTATTATTTGTTTTCAAATAATCTTTATTTAATTTTTTTCAGATTTAGGAATTCTGTGTCTTCACTTTGTAATAGCCTAACCTGCCTTTACTAATTTCCCCCCATATTCCTCTTTGTGCCTGTTTTATTATTATTGTTGAATTTCACTGCTCTGAAAGCCCATTTTGAATGTATTTTGTTTATGTGGATGTTTATGTTGAAGGAGCACTACGGTGGAAGGAAGGTTTGGCCGAGAAAGCAACAGAGGCATATTTAAGACAGCAGCGTGCAGCTCCAAACCTGCGCAAGCTAGTGTACGGCACAGGTGAGGACAAGGAAGAGTCTCTGAACATCTAGCTGACTCCAAAATTAAAAACCTGACATTATTTACTTCTCCTCATTCAATTCCAACCTGTTGGCTCTTTCTTTAGTAAAACAAATTAGAAATTTTGAAGACCATTCAATCAGCTTGTTTCAATACAATGAATATTTCTAGCGATGACTGTCAAACTGCAAAAAAGGGTAAAAGCACTGTAAAATTAGTCCATGTGACCTGCTGAATACCAAGTCTTCTGAATCTGAAGCCATAATTTATGTATTACTTATTTAATATTTAAGCATGAAGGGAATGATGTTATGTATGAGGAGTGACATTTAATTCACTTACTGAAAATAAGCCACCACATAAGGATGAACATTAATTTTCATAAAGCTTATGAACTGTTAGTGCATCCAACCTATAATGCATCTGATATTTGTATGTTTCTCAGTGGCGGAGGAGGAAGAGGAGGATTCTAATGATGAAGAAGAGCTGGGTGGTTTATTTAAAGTCAGCCGACCAGAGAAGAGTAAGAAAATACGAGGAGATGCGATGGACTGCTCTCGCTTTCAGCCAGACAGCAGCCATGATTGGGATCAGGAGGAGGTGAGAGGCAGGATAAAAACACATTTGGATATACATGTAAATATGCTGTTTGTTGTCCATGTTTTGTTTTCTTAAAAATTGTGTGTTTTCAGATGCTAGCCTCTATCAGGGACTGTTTTGTGACTGGAAAATGGGAGGAGGATAAAGATGCTACAACACTGCTTAAGGAAGATGGTAAGAAAACTAAATGCACCAGATGTCATCAGCAGCTGATAATTCTTGCCACTGTTTAGTATGCTATTAATATTAACAACAATAATATTGACAAGAAAAAATGAAAATCATTTTGTTAGCCATCTAGAATTGAACAAGAAACTTTTTAAAATGTATTATTATTTATATTAATGCAACTTAAGTAATTGAGTGCAATTCAATTTTACTGTCTTTGCCCATGTTAGAATTGGTATCAAACATGAAATTTCACTGGTTTTGATATTGACTACTGACATTTTGGTACTGTGACATCCATATTATATCATTTATTTCATCCCTCTCATCTTTCTAGATGAACTCTACGGAGATTTTGAAGATTTGGAAACAGGAGAAGTTCACAAAGCAAAGGCTGGGAATAAAGACCAAGCTGAGGTATTATAAACTAGTTTTAAAGCATTATCTTCTGATTGCATCTGACGTGTTTTTGTGGTGCTTTATTTATTGCCTATTTTTTTTATTGAAACACAGGGAGGGAATGATGATGAAAAGAATGATGGTGATGATGATGAAGAAGAGGAGGCTCCCCAAGTGAAACTTGATGATGATGAAGTTCAAAAGAACAAGCGTTTGGAGAAGAAGAGGCGGTTGAAGGAGAGGTTCAATGCACAATATGATGATGGCGACGCCACATACTTTGATGACCTGAAGGAGGAGATGCAGAAACAGGCTGAGGTCAGAGGTCATAGTTTAGTCAGTAATGGTCAGACTCCTAGTAGAGGAGAGCAAGAATAAGTGTAACACTTATTTTTTTTTTGTTCCAGTGTTACAAACCTGTATGCATTTCTTTGTTTCTGTGAAACACAAAAGGAGATATTTTGTAAAATGTCCCAGGTTTTTTTTTTTTTTTTTTTTGCCTATACAATGAAAGTCAGTAGGGTCCAGTGATGTTTTCTATCTCGTTGACTTTCACTGTTTAGACAAAAACAGTTGAAACATTCTTCAAAACGTATTCTTTTGTGCTCCACAGAAGAAAGAAAGTTCATACAGATTAGTAAATGATTTTCATTTTTTTGCGAACTGTCCTTCTAATCGAGAATTTAATTTATACCGACTCTCCCCTTCATTTTGTAGCTGAACAGGCAAGAGTTCGAAGACATGGAGGATGAAGTTCGAGTTCAGTACGAGGGCTTCAGGCCAGGCATGTACGTGCGTGTTGAGATCCCTGCTTTACCTTGTGAATTCGTCACCAACTTTGACCCCCACTATCCCATCATCCTTGGCGGTTTGGGAGCGAGTGAGGGCAATGTAGGCTACTTGCAGGTAAGCCTGTAAGGACATATTTGGACAATTGTATATTTTACAACTTCTAGTGTAGTTGATAACCTTGTGAATAAAGTGAAGGACACTTTTGACTCCAAGCCAAATGTCATTACAAGGCAGGACTTGCTAAAAAAAATTCCGGTCCTTTCTTTATCTCCTCCACACAGATGCGTCTGAAGAAACACCGCTGGCACAATCGTATCTTGAAAACCCGTGACCCTCTTATCCTGTCTTTGGGCTGGAGGCGCTTTCAGACCATCCCCCTCTACTACATCGAGGACCATAACGGGCGTCACCGCCTGCTCAAATACACACCTGAACACATGCACTGCGGTGCCACCATCTGGGGTGAGAGACAAACCGTACACAAACCTCTCCGATATTGGAAATGTAACATGCTCATTTTCCCTATTTCTACATTAAGATTACGCTCACTTAAAGTTAATATTTAAAACACTAATATAAATTGTATAACTGTAAAAAATGTAATCTTTAGAAAATGTCAAAATGTCTAATATTTTCATACTGTACATTAAAATGTGATGCCTAAAGTTCACTTGCAATATTTGAAAGGATTGATTAAAAAAAAAAAAATCCATTAAATTTATAAATATAAATGTATTTTGTATGTAATTATAAATAGTATATAATGTTATTATTGACTATTTATGGATTATTAACCATAAAAATGACTTACTATTGGTGCATCTGTAAAATTTTTCTTTTTTTATTCTTAATAAAATATATAATATATTTAATAATAATAATAATAATAATACTTTTTACTTTACTTTAACTCCAAAGATGGAGTGTGTAGCTTTTCATTTCTTAAACAACCATGTAGGAAGACACATCATGGCCATATTCCAGGATGACAATGTCAAGATTCACCAGGTTTAAAATTCTTGAACAGTTCGGCTCAAGCTTGCTGACAGTTCGTTTATACAATTAGTTGTGAAGCTCTACTCTGTCTCTCACTTCTCTTTCTTGTCATCTCATGCACATTCCACTCTTTCTTCTCTTCTCCAGGACCTATAACACCCCAGGGTACAGGCTTCCTGGCTGTGCAGACGGTCGGAGGTATTAAGGTAAGACACCAGCATATGATGGTTGCACAGGAGCAGCCTGGGTCACAGCTTCAGTCCGAGTCCCCAGTTCAACAACCACAGCCAGATGAAAGGCTTCCCTTTTCTCTTGGACTTATCCTATCTTATTTCCCCTCAGGCCAGTTTCCGCATTGCTGCCACAGGAGTGGTTCTGGACCTGGACAAATCTGTTACTATTGTGAAGAAACTCAAACTGATTGGATACCCTTATAAAATCTTTAAGAACACCTGCTTTATCCAGGTAGGGAGTCCTGCAGAGTCAGGTGTTTTTCCGTAGTGTAGCGGCACAGCACACCAGGGAACCATAATAATATACTCCTCATCCTTTCTCAGAATAATTGGACCCTCTCATCTTTGGTTATAACATTCTGTCTTTTTTCTGACTCTAAGGGAATGTTTAACACCGTCCTGGAGGTTGCGAAGTTTGAGGGTGCGTCCATCCGCACAGTCAGTGGCATTAAAGGGCAGATAAAGAAAGCCTTGCGCACCCCGCCAGGCGCCTTAAGAGCCACGTTTGAGGACAGACTACTGATGAGTGGTGAGTCAGACTTATTTCTCTGTTTATAAATATTTTTGTTGCCTCAGTTTTTTACCACAGTATTTATTTATTTGTATTTGTATATAATGAGCTGTGCTTAGAGACTTCAATATGCTTTATTTATCAGAAAGTCTACAAATGTAATGACTCCCAAGAAGCTCTGTTGTACATAAACAACCACCTTGTTAAAATGGAGGGTATTATTGCTGATTATTATGCTCCTCTCTGGAGAGACGGGCATGTGGAAAATCTTGCAGTGAGGCAGTTTGCGGATTCGAGGCTTATTAGGTCTACTGCATCTTTTATTAGATGATGATTGTTTATATTAGGGCAGCGAAATTAATCGGAATAATAAAACAGAATTACGTTATGGCCTTGTGTATTTATTAATACACACAAGGCTGTGATTTAATTAAGATATGAAAAAAGTATTCATGCACTGTGTTTCAATGTGAAGGTGCATGATAATGTGGTGTATGTATTCTGCTACACATAGTTTACTCAAAGCACAGGCAAAATACTCACTTTGCATAATTCCAGACATTTTGGCTGCTACAAAGAATTATACAAATCTAATAACATGACACCAGGTCACAGAAAAGGAATACAATAAAGAAAAAAACCTTCAGCTACACAAATATTTTTCTTCACTTTCCCAACAAGAAATATATAATTTTTTTTGTATGTTTACTATTACTACTACTAATAATAATTCTTAATAATAACGACAACAATAGTTTATTCATAATAATAATTTTATTATTATTATATTAAATTAGTCTAATATAACATTGTTTAAAGGTTTTTGGTTGGTAAGATTTAAATGTTTTTAAATAGTTTTCTTATTCTTACCAAGGCTGCATTTATTTGATCAAAAATACAGTAAAACAGTAATATTGTAAAATATTATTACATAAAAAAAAAAAAAAAAAAGAATAACTGTTCTATTTTGATATATTCTAAAATGTAATTCCTGTGATGGAGCTGAATTTTCAGCAGCCATTTCTCCAGTGTTCAGTGTCACATGATCCTTAAGAAGTCAGTCTAATATGCTGATTTGGTGATCAAAAAACAATTCTTATTATCAGTAATAATAAATGGTTGTTCTGCTTAATACGGTTGAAATGGTAATACATTTTTCTTTCAGGATTCTTTGATGAATGGAAAGTTCAAAAGAACAGCATTTAATTGAAATGGAAATCTTTTGTAACATTTTAACATGTTTTTTCTGTCACTTTTGATCAAATTAATAAATAAAAGTATTATTTCTTAAAATATATATATATATATATATATATATAATAATAATAAAAAGAATTAAAAAAATAAAAATAAAAATAAGGGAAAGTGGAACAGAAACCCACTTTTGTGGTTAGGAAATCCACTGGTTCAATGACTTGATGCCTTTATTTATCAGCAATGTAAGATGTTAAATGTTTATTACATTTGCAATTCAAAACACGTGTGTATGTGTATATATATATCTAAAATTACATAATATTTACAATAATTTTTATAATAATAGTTTATAAAATAATTGCAACAATTGTTTTTTATCAAATAGTGCAGTCTTATATTTTATATGAATGTGTGTCTTTAGATATTGTGTTTCTGCGCTCCTGGTATCCGGTCTCTGTTCCTCAGCTATATAATCCAGTGACATCTCTACTAATGCCGGTTGGACAAAAGGACACATGGGCAGGTATGAGGACACTTGGACAGCTTAAACACGATCTGGGAATCCGTAATAAACCCAACCAGGACTCTCTGTACAAGGTAAGCCCTCTTCCAGAAATGTTAAGTCACCAGTTAGTTGTTGTTATTGTTCGCTGTTGTCCTGTTCATCTTCAACCTTGTCCTTTAATCCCCACAGCCGGTTGAGAGGCAAGTTCGACACTTCAACCGGCTCCACATTCCAAAAGAGCTGCAGAAGGCCCTCCCCTTCAAGAGCAAACCCAAACAGAAGCAGGCCAAAGGCAAAACCCCACGGGACCTGCAGAGACCGACTGTCATACGAGAGCCCCATGAGAAAAAGGTCTGGAGAACTGTTTGACTCGTCCATCTCTGTTTTACATGTCATGCCTTTGTGAGCTTTTTTTTACTGTCATTATACTAAGACGGTTTTAATATCCACTATTAGTCTAAAGTTAATCCACCAAGGAAACCTCCAGAGTGTTGGCTGCGAAATATCATATTTCTTTAATCCATGTCCCTGGCAAATACCAAGACAGCTTGCTGGCCAATTTCTTTACCAATTCCCTTTGAAATCCTCTTGTCTGAAAGATGACACAGGGGGTTACATTTTTAATCAATTTCTTCTTCTACTCCTTGTTCCAAGATATGGTAGGCATTGACGTGAGAAAGTAATAAAGAGTTTTTAATCATCGCCGTCATTTAATCTGCAAGACTTTTTTTAATCATTCTTTTAGAGGTTGGTGTATTAATTCTTACAAGTAAAAGGTTTTATTCAGTTACAAAACAGTAATTACTTGGACAAGTCGCTCGAAGGAACTCAAGGTTAAGAGCCCATAATTTTCCAATTTTCCAATTTTTTGGTCACTCTCAATGCAACCTGCTGTCTTTTTGTGAGGATTCTGGCCCATTAACCAGTCAAGGAATATATATATATATATATATATTATTATTATTATTTTATTTTATTATTTTATTATTATTATTTTACAAAATATATGTTTTGAATTGCAAATGTTATGAACAATTTATATAAATATGTATATTTAATTTTTATAATCATATATTAATAATTTATAAATATATTTCATTTTTATATCGAGTTAAAGGCACTAAAGCGCATTTTTTTTTTTGTAGTTGTTTTTATTTATTTTTTATTTTGTTTATTTTTATTTTTTTGTGGTTCAAGGCCTGTGTAATAGTGATCACGTCTGTGGTTAAAAAAGTGAAGGTAGTTGAGATCAAAGGTCCAACATCATGTGTTTTCTTGGTTTGATATTTTGTTTTCTAATGCAGTAAAGTTTGTTTTGTTAAGTGTCCAGGTGCTTTTGGGGGCCCTGATATGTTTTACCCTTCAGGGCTCATGTCTCAGCTTATTAATAAAAACCTCTTAACCTTTTCCACCAGGTGGCAGCATTGCTTGAAGCTCTGAGCTCAGTCTACGCATACAAGAATAAGAAGGCGAAAGCAGAACAGAAAGCCAAGCACAGTGAATTCCTGAAGCAGAAAGAGAAACAGGATGCAGAGAGGCTGAAAAGGCTGAAAGAGGAGAGAAAGAAGACCTTCCGTGCAATGGGACAAAAAGAGAAGAAGAAACTCAAATCCAGCCTGAAGGGAGCTTCCAAGGACAATTGAGTCTACCTCAACTCGCACCTGATTCTGTTAGACTGTGACTCCAGGCCCATCGGATCAGAGTCTGTTACGCTCTTAATGAGACAGTTTGGAATGCGACATAATTCGATTCTCACACCAGCTGATGTTTCTAAGCTGGTTTAAGAGTTGAGATGATGACACTCTGAGACCTGAATATGGATACTGTTGAAGTCTAAGTGATACAGTCTCACCATAAACAAGAACAATAGAACTGCCTGGTTAACTTTAAGTGAATCTAAAAGGATTTTGTAATATATATATATATATATATATATATATATAATGATAACTCTTTACAGTAAGGTTCAAATTTTAACATTAGTTCAAACATTAGTGCATTAGGTATAACAGTGAACATTTTTACAGCATTTATTAATCTAGGTTAATTCATAAATATATATATTTTTATTGTTAATTCTTGTTTGTTCATAATACAGTAACAGAAGTTAATTTGTACAAAATGTATTAGTGTATTTATAAATTAACTAAATCAGTAAATGCTTTAAAATTATGGTTCATTGTAATTTGCTAATGCATTCACTAATGTTTTTAAAAAGTGCTACCAAAAAGATCCACAATGCATCAAAAAGCCATTTCTTACAGATATCTACCAGTCACATGAAATGGCTTATACTTGTTTTATTACACTTGTTTTCAATAAAAATTGATGGGAAAAAATTGTAAGAAAATTATGTTTGCTTGATGCTTGTCATCATTCATTGAAATCAGCTTGTAATGAATTCTTGAGCAGGGGATGGAGTGCCCACTAACGTTCTTTGTTATAGCCTACTCATTGGCCCTTAAATTTTATCCTGCAGGCTCTGATTTTAAGCGACAGCCTTGGTTTTTTTTTAGCCATTATTAGTGAGTTGGTGTGATTTTGTCCGTTTTTGTTTTTGTTTTTGTCAGACATAATGCGCTGCCTGCTGCTGAGCAGTTTCCAGATTCCATGTTGTTGTTTTTGTTTTTTTACAAAGCAAAACGGCAGGTTGATGAAAAGCCTATGAATAGCAACTGTACTGCAATTTGTCAGCATCAGGGATTGTATGGACAGATGTTCAATAGTGCGGGGAGTGTCTCCATATGTGTGATTGAGATTTATTGATGGTGGTAATTAAGCGTGAGGTGTTTTGGTGTCTTTAGAGGAAGAGAACATCACTGAAATGGTCCTACAAAACCGAGTGTCTCTCAGGACTAATACATGTCTGTCCTGAACCCGTCTCTATTCGGTAGCAATTAACAGCACGGTTTTGTTCTTCAAATGTCTTCTGCTTGAATCAGCTGGCGAGTAGTCGCACGCTCCAGACAGACCTTTGGCATATTGACTTGTATTCTGTTTAGGGCGGGTTTATCTAAAATGGATTATACAGTAATTATAGACTATCATGGAGGAATTAATTGAAATAATGGCGGTCTCTGTGAACAGCTGCACAGAAAACATTGGAAAATATGTCTCTTATCAGAATCTCTGTAATTTTAAGAATACACTATTTCACGGACATAACTCAGAAAATGAAGCGTACTATACAATTTTGCTTGTGGATATGTAGTTACTTACACTAGCATCACCAAGTGCAAAAACAAAACTATGGATGTCTGAAGATTTGATGCCACTAACCTGACTGTGGCAGTGCTGTTACTGTTGACTAAAATTATTGAAAATCATTTTTGTTACACTAAAAATGAAAAAGAATTGAAGTAAAATAAAAATATAAAAAAAAAACTAATAAAAATGAGTACATAATAAAATTACTAAAATTTAAAACTTTTAAAATATATTACAATAGTTTATTAATAGTGCTAAAATAACACTAAACTGTAAAGACTGTAAAACCCAATCATTAGTTCCTCTTCATATAAACCTGGTACCTTAAACATGACTGTTTTCACACAAACTGGGCCATTTGAGCAAACTAAATGGTGTATTTGTGTTATTAGGGGACAAGCACCAAAGATGTATAGGTCCTAATGTGTTTTGTTTGTTTGTTTGTTGTGGTTGCTATTCTGTTGTTTCTGGCTGAGATTGTGTGGTAGCCCATGTTGAAGGAAAGCTAATTGGAGAGGGTCTGAAAACACTTCAGGCTAATCAAGCTGGAAAAGCCTAAAATATGTCTGTGTAAGTCTTTTTTTTTTTTTTTTTTTTTTATTATTGACAAGTCTAGATATACCGATTTTTCCCAAGGTTACTTTGCTGCAAACTGCTGTTTTTTTCAGTCTATATTTTCAGTGTATGAAGTCAAGCTTCACTGACATGTTCTAAAGGTACCTGAGCAGTTACCTGAGTATCATTTTTGCTACTTTTACAAGTTGATTTTCAAATCATGGCCAAAAAGCTTTTTTTTTTTTCTTTTCTTTTTTTTCTCAAAACAATATGGCTGTTGTAGTAGCTATTTTTATAACAGCTATTTTTTGTGTTCTCTTTAGCAAGTAAAGTTATTACAGTGTGGTTTGGTAGCTACTGATTCATACTGGTGAAGGTTATTGTTTCGAACCCTCATGAAACATAATATAGTTTTGCAATGCACATTCTTTTTTTATTTTATTATTTTTTGGCCACAAGCTCTGCAGTTGTTGTAATTGCAAAAATTTTTCTTGTATTTTCTTCCCCCTATTACATTATAATGCTGAATTAGATTTTTTTTTTTTTTTAATCTACTGAACAAATTTTGGTAGCAGGTGTTGTGAAGATCACTGGGTCAGTTAAATGCCTGACAGCATCATGTTACATACAGTCTTATCAATTGCTGATGGCTATTGGAAAAACACCCGCTTGACTGGAAATATATGGGTAAACTGAAACTCTTTCCCCTGATTTTTTTTTTTCCCCTGTTGTCTTTCAACACTACTTCACTGTACAGTGTGTTTGTCAGGTCTTTGTCAGTGCTGCTAGCTGAAATCGCTCCTTCCCCTTGAACAATGTGCAGATTGGCAAGGTCAGCCATGCACTTCATAGAAACCTGATACTCCTTTATCCCTCTGTGTGAGTGTGCTGGAAGTCAGACTGTTACTGTTGATGCTCAGGGACATGCGGAATCATAGAGGGACACTTGTGTAGGCTGGAAAATTGGTGGAAAGGCTAGCACTTGAAACATTACGAGGCTGAGGTGGTCACACTACACTTTGCATATGGACGATCCAATGTTTCCATTTGGTTAACTTATATTTGTGACCAACATTTGACCGGTAGAAGACCTGCACAGCTGAAAACCGCTTAAACCAGCCTAGACTTGTTAATTTTTTTTTTTTAAAGCTTAAGGTTTAAGATGGTCTCCCAGTCTTACCAGCTAAAACAATATGCCAAAAACCTCTCTAAAACCTGCCAACAGACCAGCCTCACCAGTCTGGGAGACTAGCTAGGAAATGGGCTTAAGATGGGTTTTACAATGAAGTAAACATCATACATTGCCCACTAGCTGGTTGAAGCAAGTGATATGCTGGTCCAAGCTGATCTTTGACTGGTCAATATGTTCTAAAACCTGTCTGGACAACCTTAAGAAGTGCAAAGCCAAGGTGCATGATTTGTAGTGTAAAATGTTAAAATATACCATCATAATTTATTATTGATTCAAAACAGAAGCCCTACAGCAGGGATGGGCAAACTCTGTCCTAGAGAGCCACTGTCCTGCACAGTTTAATTCCAACCTTAATCAAAAACACCTGAACCAGCTAATCAAGGTCTTCAGGATTACTAGAAGGGAGGTGAGTTTGATCAGTGTTGAAGCTAAACTCTGCAAGACAGTGGTCCTCCAGGTCAGAGTTTGCCCATCCCTAACCTAGAGTGACATCATATCCTGTTGCCCATATTTGTGGAGGGAAAAATAAGTCTGATGTGACTGCACCTTTACTATCACCCACATTTGAAACCGAAGAAGCAAATTAACACAAGTAAAAAGTGTTTATTTACATTTGACAGAAGAAGCTTGGCAGACAACAAATAAAAGCTGTGCAATGCTATTGAAAGAAATTAAACGAAAGTAAAATGGTATTGCTTTGATGCCTTCAGAGTTTCAGGGAAAACATCACAGAAAAAGCCCGCCATAGTCCGCCGTGGAGCTTCTCGGCCTGCAGGGCTCCTGGAGTAGTTCTCCTCCAGACGTGGTGATCACTTCCTCCTGGAGGAAAAGCAGACGGTCAGCCAACGAAATCAACATCAGTCCCAGGACAGCTAGGCATTGGCAACACTATTAATTCTCTGCATCAAACGCACAGATGGAAGGACAGGTGTGCTTGCCACGTTTATGTTCCTCATGCCCTATTGGGTCTGCGATCGTCCTGTGAGCGTGTTTGTCAGTCGTGCTACAATGGTAGTATTATTCAGTATACAGAAAAAGTTCAGAGACTGCAGTCTTTACACCAGTCTTCAGTGGATTGTGATCCTTCAGATCAAGAAACATTTCTTTTTATCAATGTTGAAAACTGTTGGGCTGCTATATATATATATATATATATATATATATATATATATATATATATATATATATATATATATATAGTGTGTACATAAAATATAGTGTGTACATTATATATTTTTATCCAATATTATGTTGTCCAAAATCATTTTACTGAGGAGAATTTCAGGAAAGAGATCTTACCTTATGGAAGTCAATGAGGTCAGCTAAGGTGGCGTGACGGTTCTGGTCAACACCTAGGAAGCTGTAATAATCACCCGAGGCGTCAATGAGGAAGTGCTTAAAGCCAGAGGTGGTGCGGTAGGACAGCGTGTAGCCCCAGATTCGTTCACTCACTCTGACCAAGAAACAGCCCTCTGCGGCATTCGTCAGCAAAGCCTCTGACTCCTGCCGTGATATTATTCCTGCAGAGGTAGGAGATGGGTGACAGTGAGAAAGACAGATGGAGAGCCGGAGACAAGATGAGGCAGAGTGATAGACAGGAGGAGGCAGATATGGAGAGATGTTGAGTGAGAGTGCAGCTGGAAGTGCAGGTGTTGTGCTCTGATCTTGAAGTGACGCTGGCAGCGATCTCGTGTTTCCTGGTCGAATAGCACTCAGATGGTTGTTAATCTTATCATTGTCCAATCAGAGGCCACACTAAATGGTGGCCTCCACTAATCCTGGCACAAGCTTTAAATTATTGAGTCTTTCTGTCTGCCTCTTTCCTCTTCTCTCTGTCTTTTTCATTATTTTCTGAATTTAATCGACGTTTTCTTCATTACCACCACTGAACTCGTTCACACTAAACTGGTGAGTCCATTTTTAAAAAATACAGCAGTGGCTGTTCTTTACGTGACTTCTGTCAACGTTGTCCCAATGCATTTGAACTCCTGTGGAGCGCAGCGTCAGCGATACCCTAGCGCCGGTCAAGCGTTGTAATGTGCCACTTAAAGTTCAAACTGTTTCAACTTCAAATGACCCGTTTGCCACTGACCTTTTGAAGTGCAGTCACTGGTTAACGGACAGTTCTCATGATGTGTCTATCTTTGCAAGCTTTTGCTAGCTTTGCACGTTTGCTTGTCATTTTTCCACATGATTTTGCCTTGAGTTTTTTCATCTATCCACTACTGTTCAAAAGTTTGGGGTCGGTAAGATTTTTTAAAATGTTTTTAAAGAGGTCTCACTAAGGCTGCATTTATTTGATTAAAAATACAGTTAAACAGTAGGCTAATATTGTAAAATATTATTACAATGTAATGTAACTATTTATATTTTCATATATCTTAAAATGTAATTTATTTGTGTTATGGCAAAGCTGAAATTTCGGCAGCCATTACTTCAGTCACATGATCCTTCAGAAATCATTCTAATATGCTGATTTTCTGCTCAGGAAACATTTCTTGTGGGAAAAAATATGTATATCATGGCCATAAATTAACAGTTTGTTCCCATGACTTACTAATATTTCAGCAAGTTTTACTAATTCGCCCCATCATTTTAAGTAAATCGTGTGCTTGATATATAATAATTTGTTCCGTCGCTTTACTAAATCATGGCCACATTGTAATAATTCATTCCCTTTGTTTTAGTTAAATCAAAATGAAGGATCTATTTAGTTCAATGTGGTCACGATTTGCTAAAACGAGGAACGAATTGAGTCATGAGAACAAATTCTAGTTTACAGTCTTGTGAAATCGCCCTTCCATTACATGTACTTTTTTGTCAAAGCGCTGGATGGTTCTTGTGCTGAAGCCCTGACGTGAGCTGTGAAAGGTCCTTAAAAACATTTTAGCTGTCTTTACCATGGAACCAAGGGGCGATGGTGTTGCTGCTTCGCTCATAGCCCGCTCGTCTCGGTCTCTGCTCCTCTTTAAACCAGCGAATGATGGATTCACGAGAGTTTGGCCTAGGTGGACGAATCCAAACTGGGCTGAAAGGCAGTGGAAGACAGTTTTGTGATGTGTGGTTAGCCTTAAAATGTTTCATTGTTTGTTTCGCTTAATTGTGTGGCATATAGACCAGAGTATGTGAGTGGTATATTTTGTCTGGAATGTAAGTTATGCTACTCAAATTATAAAGTGCATAAAAACAATATCACACTCGTAAACAAATACATGAGGTATGGTTGGGATAAATTATCATTGATTTGATTATTGATTTTACCATTCTGTGAGAGACTGTGTGACTGGATTGCTGTAACGACGGTGTTGTCTGCGCCTGTAATGGCCTGAAGCAAGTTGGCCAGCACTAGTTGCGGGTGAATGGCTGGCCTCAGCTGGAGGGGTCGGATGTTCAACGACCGTGACTTGCCGTCGGTTGTGACCCAATCCATTCAGGTGTGTCTTATGGAACAGGCCGCTGAGTCCAGCCACCAGGCCCTTCTCGATAGCCCGCAGAGACTGGCGCTTGTATTCATCTCTAGCCTGTCGTGCCTTGCACTTCATCTCCTCATCCGCCGCCTTGGAGCGTTGCACTGCGGGAAGCAGAGAGAAATTTGAATAGAAATAAGCTACTTTATATTAGAGCAGCCAAACTACCCATTTTCTTTCCCATTCCAATTGTTCTCTCACATTGTTCCTGCCATTCTTTGTCATCTCTCTCACTCCTCTTTTCCTCCTGCTTCAGAGAGATGTACAGTTCCTTTGCTCTCCTCTCCTCCGTTTGGCGGATTTCTTCCTCGCCTCTCTGTCTCTCTTCCTCCTCACATTTCTGTGAGAAAAGAAGAAAGAATCAGCCCTAGATAACACAAAGGCACAGAAGTTTCACTGCGGCTTGCTTTAGTTTTCTCATTTCTGGTGCCATTAAGCTGGGAATATAAATGATTAATTCGGTGGACAATGTCATTAACCCAAACATCAGTGCTTTCAACTCTATTATAGATCAGGCGTACAAATGTTGGCCTTGTGTCTCAGAGATCACTATCTACATTCTGAGAGGTTGCCAACCTTTAAATAATTCATTCTCAGAACATGGAACACATAGTAATTAAGCCTAATTAACCTCAATCTTTATTATGAGACCATAATTAAAGGACTGGTTGAAGAATAAATGCAAGGACCCTTAACTATTGGACCTTTTGTCACAACTGAGCCATTGAGATCAAGATTAAGCTTTTTTTAAGGGGGTTATAAATGTATTATATAACATAACATATTTTTCAAAAGCACTATTAATTTAAAAACTTTTTAAAGGGGACCTATAATGCCTCTTTCACAAGATGTAATATAAGTCTCTGGTGTCCCCAGAATGTGTCTGTGAAATTTCTGCTCAAAATAAACCATAGATCAGGGGTCGGCAATTAAGTTTGGCAACACACTACTTGCACTATTTATACTTAAAAACGTCATAGAATAGTGCATAAGTAAGCGAAATGGGATGCACCTTTAGTGTACTTGTTAGCGTGCCTGTCTTTCATGTCGGTGTGGTGAAAAATTGAGTCCCCCCAGGAATCGGGTCTCCTTTAGGACCTTGAGTGATCCCATTGGTTCAACAGACTTTTAATAGGTAGTATTTTTAGCGCCTGATTATAATTCCTGCAAATTCACGTTATAATTTATATAGTTTAAAATGCATTTAATGACAATTAATGTCTTTTAAATTAAAGGGTTAGTTCACCCAAAAAATATATATTTTTTTGTCATTAATTACTAGTGATGTGACGATGCATCCGCAACCGGTTGAAAATCGATTAAAACGTGACAATTCAAGTCGGTTGAGATGCTAAATGAATCACAATACATTTGGGTGCGGGGGTTTATATGAATGTATAGCTGAGGGGAACTGACTGTGTTCAGAAAAGTTTAGATGGTATTTTCTTTTCATCTTACTTCCGTACAATGCATTTTAAAGTAGTTTTAGTGCACAGCGCTGCTTTGTTTACAGCGGTAACCATTGAAGCGCTGTATTAATTTGCTTGTTACACAATGGAGCCTAACTTATTGTAATAATTATTTGATGTACTTTTACATTCTGAATTATTCCTTGGCATCCTCACGTACTAAACTGAATTTATTTAAATTGTTTGTGTGCTGGAGCAGGTATGCTATTACGTCATGTGCAGAGTGATGTTAACATTTAAGCTAGCTGGTGAGAGAAAATGGCACTATCAAAGAATCTAAAGAGGAAAGTTGACAGTGAAAATAGGGCATACAAAGAAGAATGGAAAGACAACAATGCGTTCTTACCTAGTTTTGTGAATGCAAAGCCAGTGTGTCTTATCTGCAACAAAGTTGTCGCTGTTTTTAAAGAGTATAACACTGTGTCTACACCGGATGCGAGCGGTGCGATGCGACGCATCAAAAGATAATAGAACCCATTATAATCAATGATATTGACTACTCTGGATGCGGCACAGTGTGACGCAAGTCACGCGACACAACACATTCCCGACAGTAAACGGATTCCCCGTTCTGTTTCTGACGTAGTCCAAGTGCTTTGCAACAGTCGGTTTGTCGCGTTCAGTATAGACATCTTTTAGCTGTTGCGGCGCAACGTGACGCGAAAAAGTCACCTCTGGTATAGACACGTTGATAATATTAGACGGCACCACGAGACGAAGATCTATTTTAGAACCAGCCACTATCAAAATAATATGGCTGCGGGCGCGGGCCAGATAATATTGCTGGCGGGCCAGTTTTGGGGCCTATTGCCGACTACTGCCATAGATCATTTATTATAGCTTGTCAAATTTGCACCTATTTGGGTGTGAGCAAAAACACACCATTTTTGTGTGTGTTTCTTTAAATGCAAATGAGCTGCTGCTCCCGGCCTGCTTTCCATAAGAGGGCGGAGCTTTAACAGCTTGCGCTTCGGTTGCTCAACAACAACAAAGCTGGAGAATCTCACGCAGCCAAAATGATGATTGTCAGTAACGGTGTTCAGCCTTACATTGTTCAAACCGGAGTCGGACACTGATGGAGAGACTCAGGAAGAAGTTACAACTTATAGAATGCATCTGGATATTTCTGAATGTGGAGTTGATTCAACTCATCGACTAGCATGTGCCGTCATGTTAATCTTCTGTGCAAATCCAGCATTGAATTGACCCTCAATTGTGAAGCACTCCAGCGTAAAATGATGGCATGTCAACAACACTCTTACAACTCTAACAACTCTTTCTCTTCTCTTAATATGGCCTCACCCCTTTGTTGCTTGTTCTCGGGGGCAGGGTTTATGTAAATTTTAGGTTTAGTGATGTCACTAACCCGGGAAGAAGCTTGTTGAAGTCCCTACCAGCCGTTTGTTGTAGTCCTTAAACAGAGAATTCTTTAAAAGAAAATATCTCCCTTTGCAATGAACTTTGAGCGTCGTAACTTTGCAGATGTTGTTTGTGCTCTAACAGCAACATTACACACTAACTAGAGTTAAAAAAGTGAAATCATAATCAACCACCCCTTTAATAAGAACAAAATTACATAGTTTAAAAAATTAGATAGTTTTAAAATTCCAAAAATCCACTTGGCTAGAGGACACGAGGCATAATGGTTTTTCAATGCTTTTTTTAGAACTGTGTCACCCTCTCAAAAATTGCATAAAATATTCGGTGTTTTTGTCATCTATTCAAAGGAACATACTCCAGCCAAACCCACCTTCAGTTTCTCTCTAATGCGATCTTCCTCTTCTTCCTGCTTGGCTGCCTTTCTGTCATCTGTCTCCTCTTTCCATTTTTCTGCCACGAAGCGAGCCTTTTCCTTCGCCATGGCATCTCGAAACTTCTTTTCAATCTCTGCCTCCTTCACACGCCTCAGGAAATTCAGCAGAACTTGAGTGATGCGCTTTCTATCCCCCTGTACTTTTATCATTATTACTCCCCTTGAATCACATCTGTCAATCTTCACCCACCCTCAGAGTCCCATTGCTCCCATCCCTTGACCCTGTCCCATGGTTCTCTCACCGGAGTTCCTGTGCCTCTCGTTGGGCCTGCTTCCTGGCTCTCTCCTCCATCAGCTCTTCCACAATGTCTTCAAAGGGCTTGTCCCCCGGGGCCTCCCCCATTACCCATACCCATACCTCGCCATCTGAGCCCAGAAGCCACTGAATGCCTCTGCGTTTGCCTGGGAAGAGACACCACACGGCAAACAGTGAAATAATAGCATGAAAACACTTTCCAGACCCATCAAACCGAATTCAGATAAGATAAAGACAAAATAACACAGACGGCGCGACAAAGCTGGAAGAGATTATCCTACTGGGATCCTTTGTACGTTGTGGGAACATGACAACTGAACAAGATAATGTAAGAACTTTTGAAAACAAGGAGACATTAGCTGTCAGTGCACAGACACAATCTGTGACGTTCTTTGACCCAGTGAGATTGCACTTGCTACAAAATTGAAATCTAATCCAGCTCATTTGCACCACTGCAAATTGTATAATTTTTTAGATGTACTTTCTTAAGTACTTTCTCCTATCGACTTTAATATGCAAAGATTCTGCAAGTAAGTCATTCATAGACTGATTTCCCCAAAAAGATTTATACTATATGGCTCTGTCGTGCTTTCAACACAGTGCTGTCTTTCAGCATCCCGCAGTAACATTGGTTCTTGCGGAGTTTGAGGCAGGACTGTCTGATCAGTTCATAAAGAATTATTAGATAATTCTGCAGGAATTACTTAGAACTTGAAACAGTATTCTAAAGTGAAGATTTAAGGAACCCATTAGTAATTAATAAATAATTACCACACAATTCTGACTCAAATATATATATTGGTCAATAACACAAAAACTATACCCAACCCTGAAAAAATAACCCAAAATGACTCAACAGCCTCATCCCAGTGTTTGGGTAAATAAATAAATAAATAAAACATTTTATATCTGTGGTAAGTTAGATGGCTATGGCAAGGCAGTGGGGGTGGGGTTCCTTTCCGAAGCTGATTTCTTACCAGAACATGCGCACAAAGTTATTCACCATACAGGCAAAAACTTCTGAACAATTTGTTGTAATGAGTCTTTTTGGGAGTGCAGTACATTATGCAGCATATAAATGCATATTTAATTTCTGTAATAATAATAATAAGTGATGGACTGTAACAAAGTAGTACAAAGTAGTTGTAATTTTACTCAAGTAATTTTGAATTGAATCATGAAATGAATAATTTTTTGTTCATTAGTAGTTACTTCATAGTCATTTCTTGAACCTTAATTAGTAGATAATTAATAGTAGTTCTTCAGGAAGTATGACAGAATTCATTAGTTATTGATTAGCTAACTGTTACTTAACATAATCATAAAATTCTATTACATACTGATTAGTTAACACATCTTCCTTAGTAGTTAACAGTAGTGACTTAAGTGTTAATGAAGAATTACCTATTAGTTCTTCAGTAATTCCTTATTAGTTATGCAGTAAGTAAGAACAGTATTCTAAAGTGTTACCATAAATGCTACTTTGTTTGATCATTTATCTAATCATTAGATGCAAAGACAACATTTTCAGATGTGGCTTAAATGTCAAAATACTTCTTAGAATCACTGTTTATTAAAAAACATTCATGTTTCATTTGTATAACTCATATAGACATCATCAAATAAAGGTACAAAATGAACCCTGGACTCACTCTTCTTGTTTACAGCCTGGCTAGGGTCTCTTCTCTCCCTCTCGTTCCAGCGCCGCACCTGCTCTTCCCGAATCTTATAAAAAAGGATCTGCTTCTGCTCTTCATTGAGTTCAGCCAACAGGTCAGGCTCGATATACATATCCTGAAGAATCTGCTGCATCATCCTGACAGATTGCCAAGTATATGTCCCTCTCGAAATCGTTTGACCTTTGTCTCTAGTCACTGCAGACTGTAAGTCCAACTGTCTGTCTGTCTCTTAGGATCAGTCTTCACTGGCTGAGGAAGTCCCAGGGTTTGTCCAGTGTAATACACAGCTGATCTAAAGCTCTATTTGAGTGTGTCATTACTACTGTAAGCCTTTTCTTTCCTTTCACCCTCCTTTTTATATACCTCTCTGTTCGACAACTGTTGAACACAAATGCATCCCTTCCTTTAATCTTGACCCGAGTATGGTCTCTCTCTCCACTACTCGCATCCTGCAGTGGTGTTTTGTTCTTACGTTTAGATCCTTTATGGGGTTTAATTTCACCCCCTCCGCCCTCTTTCTGTCTCCTGCAGTGACCCTACAGGCCAGGTGTGTCTGACACTACTACCTGTGTGTGACAGCTCTACATGTTTTTTCCAGCTTATTTTCAGGTTAAAATATATCTATGGATGTGGATTAATTGCCTCATACAAAAATAGTTTTGTCTTAGGCTACACCTCTGTCACAATAATTACTTAAAATAACAGATTGAAATCAGCTATATGCAAGCAATTACTCCTTGAGGTCAAATTATTAACAGACATATTATTATGAGAGAAACATTTTTATGTAATTATGGATGCAATATGAAAATTTGAGATTAATTGGTATACACAGTAGAATGTATGTGCTTGTGTGAGAATGGGCATGTTATCTGACCTGTCCCTTTCTCCCTACCTTTTCATGGTGTAATCTTACATCTGCGACTCATATTGCCATAGCTCTGCACTAGCAGATGGTGTTAACCCACCCACGCCCCCCTCTTTTAACCCTGTACATCAGGTAGTCTGTGAGAAGATGATAATGCTCTGACTTGCTTTAAAGGGACGTTCGTCGTTTTCAGTTTTATTGGTTTAATTTATCTGTTCACATGCTGTTTAATGCAATCAGTTTAATTGACATCCTCATTATTTTTGTGCTTGATAAATACTGCTCTGATTGCATCTGATTATGTTGATTATTATATGTTTAAAAAATATCGCCCCCGTCAGTGGCGAGAACAGAATTCTCTAAGTAGGTGGATCTTTGTGGAATAGAGTGGACTGTTATTCTGTACTTCTATCTAATTATTATTTTTAAATTTTATAAATATGTTTTTAAACGAATGAACAGTCTCATACTAATACAAATACACAGACTTGAAATGCCACGTAGGGACTCGAAATGCTGAATATTTTTGAAATGTGTTTGGAACATGGGATTGGTTTAGGATGAATTGATTCACTGGAATAAAGGCCCATTCACACCGAGGACGATAACTATAATGATAAAGATATAGTTCTAAAAAATCATTCTAAATACAAAAGAATGAAAGAGCCTACACCACAACTATAACCATAATGGCACAGAGAAATTATATATTTGGAATCACATTCAGAATGAACAATGAACGATAAAAACATTGAGCTTGAGCATTTAAAGTGGCAGACAACAAAACTGCAGCACACTCTTGGAATAAACAGAATGATATCATGCGCTGGTATGGACACTTATATGGTTATCGTTATAGATACATTTATTATCGTTCTTAGTGTGAACAGGCCTTAAATCAGACTTTCAAATTCTAAAATGAGAGAGAAAGCCATTTAGGATGATTCGATGGAATTAATTGAACTTTCCAAAGCTACACATGACTGAAGGAGTGTTTAAGACAGGGGTGTCCATTCCTGCTCATGGAGGGCCAATGTCCAGCAGAGTTCAGCTCCAACCCCAATTAAACACACCTGAACCAGCTAATCAAGGTCTTACTATAGGCATACTAGGAACTTCCAGGCAGGTGTGTTCAGGCAAGCTAAATTGTGCAGGACATTGGCTTCGCAGGAACGAGTTTGGACACCCCTGGTTTAAGACAAACCGATTAACTAGAATGAATTGAACCTAACAGCACTATGTACAAGAGCGAGCCAACAGTTGGGCTGTTGGGGCCAGAAGTCTTCAAACCTGCTCCTGGGGACCCACTGTCCTGCAGAGTTTAGCTACAACCCTATAATCAAACACCTAAACCAGCCAATCAAGATCTTCAGGATGGCTTGAAAACTCACAGGCAGTGTGCTGAAGCAGGTTGGAAATAAACTTTGCAGGAGATGGAGGCTGCATCCGAAATCGTATACTCCCTTGAAGAGGTACTTATTTTGAATAAGTGCTTACTTTGTGACCGCTAAAAAATATGTTCTATATAGTATGAGTGTGTGTGTAGTATGAATGTAACCTGGACATACTATATTCTCCATGTTGTCAAGACCTACAAGCGTCAGTTACGTTACATCACTGCCATTCACAAATCATCTCCCGTGGCCTCATGGGATAGTAAAGTGTCCATAGTATGCACACTTCAGAATCTCGCAGGAAGAAGTAGGTCATCTAGGTACTTTTTGCCTACTCCTTTATGAATACTGTGAATTCTGACATACTACTCTTACCACGTACTGTTTTTTCACCGACTATATAGTGGGGAAGTATGCAATTTGGGATACAGCCAGGCTCCCCAGGAGCAGGGTTGAAGACCTAGGCTGCGTTCCACTCCACTTTTAGACTCGCGAACTTACCTAAGCACTTCCCCTCGGGGGAATCCCTGCCGCCATTTTGAAGTGCGTTCCACTTCGTGAAGTGGACAAGGGAAGTTTATATATATATATATCGATTTTGACCGAGCGGATTCAAAGTGATCAAGGACTTAGGACGTTCCAATTCAGCCCATTGCAAGGTTCTGCCAATAGTGGGCACTAGTGCATTGGAAGCAATGACGTACATCCGAGTCAATGAGACTGAGGGAAGTTAGTGAGGGAAGGGCATAAAAAAAAACAGTCATAGTGTTTAGGCTACCTTGGCAGTAAGGTAACAAACATGACATTAAAAACAGCAATCGTTGTGCTACAATGCTAATTGTCGCGCAATGACTCTCAAGAGCCAAGCGAAGAATAAAATTATTACGATATATATTTGTCAAAAGGCACATTACAAATATAGAAAACAGATCAGTACAATGTTAATCGTACAAAAAGTGTAGTTTCACCTTAAGTTTTTTTGCTTGAGCAAATAAGAAGACCCAAAGTAGCTTCCCTAACACTGGTTCTGTGTAATTGTCTTTCTGACGTCAGTATTTTCATCTTCATGCCTCACTTCACCTCTCGTCCCCTGCCGCCCTTTGGACCTGATTTCTACAAGGGGCTTTTCATGTTTTGCATAAAACCCCCCTGACCTCATAATTACTCTTCTCTCTCCTGACTATTATTCTACCGTCACTTATTCATCCTGGTCACTATTAGCCAAAGGGAACAGGGAACGAGAGCAAGAGAAACAGAATAAAGAATGAGAGGAACAGAGAAAGAAAGAGAATGTGACAGTAAGAGTAAATTAATGCATTTGGCAATTGTTAAACTGAAACGATTTACATTCAGAAACATTACAGCGATAATATTTTCACATCTACTGAAACCTGTCAAAGAGTCTCCTGCATTCATGGGAGAACTCCAACACAAATGCTAATTGCACCATTGATGTAATAATCATGTCTAACAGTGAGACTTGTTATCAAATGCAATTAATCAAAAACAAAACCCTGTCATGCCTGTCCAAAGCTCAGTGTTTACACTAACGCAGCTAATTCGAGGTGGGCGAATTTGGGCAAAAGATCGAGACTAATTATGTCATTTAGCCTTTCGCAACGTGCAGCCAGTACTCTGCGTATTTACTTTCCTTTCAAACCCACCGCGGCTTTCCGCTCATACCCGCAGACTTGCGACCTGAGAGGGCCTTGCTTCCATTATGCAGAAAGCAGTGGCTTTTAAAATCCTACTGCAGTATACATTATCAAAGATGTGCACTGGATGTTCATGTCAGTGCTGCTTAATAAAACAGGAGCACTTTTCATCTTCATGATGACCTGTCAAGCCAAATTGGCCCTTATAGACAGTAGAGGACTGGGAGGAGCAGGTTTCCATGCGAGGCCAATAAATAATGATTATTTACTCCATCTGATCTAGATTGATACTTGGCATGTGTTTTAATGCGGCGCAGTCACATACGCTGCACTTGTTTGATCTTTGCTGTCATAGAATGTTTTTAATGCAGGCTTGAGCGTAAAAAATAGTCACTTGTTATAAAGTGAAAGATGGAGCGAAGGAGATCTGCATTGACAGCTGTCTACTGCTAGGAACTGTGGAATTGTGGATTGCTGTGACCAGCATTGTCCACTAGAGGCCGCTGTTTTTTTAGTGCAACCACAGTGGGGTGCAGTAACCCATCATCAGTAGTAAGTCTGTGCCCTTGCCTTCCTCTCAAAACATAATTACTCCAGCCAGAATTGGTCCAACCGGCCCAAGCCCCATCCGTTAGACTCTTCCTGTGAGTGCTAATGAGAACAGCTCAGACAGCTCAGGAAATGAAAGAGGAGGAAAATGAGAGACAATAGTGACACAGACGGGTTGACATGGCATGTCAATTTGACCTGGGGATGAAAATGACAGAGAGAAGACAGGGAGGCAATCATATACACATACGCAGCAGTCACACTGTGCTTGGCTTGATGCCTCTAATTCCATATTCAGATCTCATTTACACTGCAAAGGTCACACATGCCTCATTTCTACATAAAATGAAGGAGCCTGTAAGTGTCTGAAACTAAACCACCTTTTCACACTGTGTGAATCAGTTTTTTGGCGTCGCAGAAGAACCCTGCTGCTTTTCTCCTCACCACCACAAAGGACGCATCCCCTTTCGCCTCCTGCAGGTCATTCTCCAGAGGAAGCCTCTGTCAGAGTCTGTCATCAGCGCCAGCTGTGCCTTAGTGGATCCAGCATATAGATAGGCATTTTTATTTGCAGCTTGTCAAGCTATTTTTAGCGAAAGATGGAAAAAGTAGCAATTTAATACATACTTTTTTTTCTTTTCTTTTTTAAAATGTGATAAAAATAGTACAATTGTTCTGTGTGAAAGTATACATTGGACAGATTGTTAAATGAATTGCTGTAGATGATCAATATATTGACTTTCTTAAGCCTCTTTTAGTAATGTCTATTTAATGCTTAACTCATAGGCTAATGTCTGAATTGCCTTCATTTGGGCGAATTTCTCTGTAATTATTGGGATATGTAATTAATCGGATTAACTAATCACCATATGATGTCATTAAGTCAATTAAAATTTTCAATCGATTGACAGCACCAGTAAAAACATCCCTTGTGCTGTGCTGTCAACACGAATTTGACAGGAGATGCTGTCATCCTGACCAAAGCAAACAAAGAACCAGACAAACAGTCAAAGAGATAGACAAAGAAGGAAAATGTGACACTGATAAATGTTTTTATGTGACTGCTGGGAAGGTTGTGATGGTGCCCTTCATGTTTATGATTGTGAGTTGTATTTTATTATTTATTGATTTGCCTGATTTTGATTGAGACCCATGAGATGGAGGTAGAGAAGCCAGTTTTTTAACATCACTCAGTAGTTGAGGTCATACACATATGCTCACTTATTTCTCTATGGATTTTGCTACAAATGAGCACTAAGCATCAGTCACTAGAGCATCTCTTGAGATCAGAGGAGTGAGGTTTACTTGCACAGCAACTACTAGCTGGACTTTGTTACAGTCACCTCCCTAAACCTCACTCCCATCCGGGTCACGGCACCAATGTAACCCCTCACCCAGGTTCTACTCGCCCCGCTCTGTGCGGGCCTCGAACCTGGGTCTCTGGCATGGGAGTCGTACACTCTAATGGGGCGTTCACACCAGATGCGACATGCACGGATAAATCGCGCTATTCGCGCATAGTTGGACGCTTGAAAATTTTGAGTTTACTCTCTTCATTCGCGTGTGAAATTCACTTCACAACAGACGCGAATTTGCGTCATGAGAGGGGCTCTCCCTCTCCTTTAAATATGTGTCCCTCAGACTCTTCCACTTCTTTCTGCACACTTCCTCTGAATAA
This sequence comes from Hypophthalmichthys nobilis, assembly GCA_037950665.1. Taxonomy (NCBI): domain Eukaryota; kingdom Metazoa; phylum Chordata; class Actinopteri; order Cypriniformes; family Xenocyprididae; genus Hypophthalmichthys; species Hypophthalmichthys nobilis. The sequence continues at coordinate 9,917,307 of CM075472.1, forward strand.
ACACAACTCGTCAGCGGGAAAGTAGTTGTAAAATACGGCGAATAAGCTCAATTTGCCAGCTTTAGCTAGCTTGTAGTCTCAATATGTATATATATATAGCTCAAATTGAGTAAAGACCGTTTTTTACAACTTACCAGATTGTCCGACCTCCTCACTCACTTTCTTCCAAGCAAGATCCTTTTTATTCCTGTTTCTATAAAAGTATGAAGATGTATCGTACAGCAACGATGATTTTGTCCTCCATTGTTGTTTCGGATTTCTGCCTCCGCTCGCTACGTCGTAATCATGTCACTACTAGAGCAAGCTCCTGATTGGTTAACGCGGCGCAAATTTTCGCCAAAGTTGAGATTTTTCAACTTGCGCGATTAGCTCGAATCACGCGTTACACGCGTCAAACTCTCGAAACGCTCGAAACGCTCAATTCGTGCCGCGTCATTCGCGTGAACTGTGTCATCCGCGCTGCCGGATGTCAATTCGCATCTTTGCATTGACTTTCCATGTAAATCACTCGCGTTTAGCGCTTCATTCGCGTCTGGTGTGAACGCACCATAACAAGGAGGCTAAAGGCGGCAACCTCTAGCGTCAGTCACTAGCGCTTCTCTTGAGATCAGAGGAGTGAGGTTTACCTGCACAGCAACTACCAGCTGGCCTTCGTTACATATATACACATAGTTCAGTCATGAAACTGATGGCGCAGACTGATGGGTCCTTAACACAAGCTGATGAAAATTACAGCATTAACTACTTGGCACAAGCTGATTGGTCCATGTCACAGTGAGCTTGTTGCTCACATATTTAAATGGCTGGTTACATTCACTATAGCAGTTTGCAGCACGCTTCAGAGTTCCTCTAAATCCCTCCACCTTCCCCAACTCCACCTGTATAGATTTGCTATGGGTTATTGATATATGCTATCTGTGCAGCAGCACTATGTTTTACTTGCTGCAGTGTATCGGCGTATGTATTGGCAGTAGCAAGTTCCTGTACTTGCTCTGCAGTAGCAGCAATAACCTACAACAACAGCAGTAATCTACAGCAACAGCAATTCAGCAGCAGCGTAGCAGATCTATCCCCGCCAAGACCAAATACATTAACATTGTCATATCATGTCATAACATTGCCAAAACATGTTTTAGTGACATTAGTGACATTGACAGCTTTTAGTGCCATTAACTAAACATTTTTGATCATATATTTTAACTGTATTTCCTTACAATGGTTTAAGTTTCAGTAACTTTATGTTCAAAATAAAACATTTTTGAGATCCTAAGCCTGTCAAAGTAATGATTTGAAGTTCAGAAAGTTAGCAAGCCAGATGTTCAGTAACCATTTTTACTGATTCTGTGAGTAAGTGAGCTGTTTCAGATCAATGAGTTCATCTGTGGCTCGTTGGGCAGTTTATTGAAAAGAACCACATTTATTCATTCACCAATTGCACTATTGCTTGTGTTTGTTGCATGCAACTAGCGTGGACAGTGCAATACAGAGTTTAGCTGTGTCTGAATTCCTTTACCTTCAGAGTATGAATTGAATTTGATGATGAACTTCAAGGCCGTTGACGGAGTGCGTTCTATGTATGCAGGTGAGTTAATGCTGTTTTTCTGAACTTTCTATTTATCAAAGAATCCTGATTACAAAAAAGTATCACAGATTCCACAAAAATATTAAGCACCACAATGGTTTTAAATATCAATAATAATGATAAATGTTTCTGGAGCAAAAAAATTCACCAGCCCTCCTCAGTCAAGTCTACCCCACTTCTTTTAATCGTCTGTCACAGACAATACAGAAATACAGAAGCTCCCAGATTGAAACAGCAAAAACTGAGAAGAATCAGTTTAGATGAAACACTGTTCTTGAACAAAGGCACTAAGATGTGACAAGTTCTTGCTGCTCTTCTGTCATTCACACAGAGTGTTTTCTCAAACCGCTTTTTGATTTGTGGTGTTACCTTTTGATGGGCTTCTGCCGTCTAACTCCTATGGATGACCCTGTGTCCTCTGCCAGCATCATCCCGACTGTACTGACACTGACACAAAATGACAAACACACTGTGTGTGTTTGTGACTGTGTGTATGTCTGTTAATGTGTGACAATACAAACATAACCCTAGCAATGACCTCTCCTGGGATGTCTCTCAGCGGATACACACGTCACCCCACACTGCTGAGAAGGCAAACGCGTCTCATCAGAGTGGACAGGCCAAGGGAGCATCACACGGCAGCCTTTTACTGCTGTCACTCAAACGCTATTCCTTTCCTCTCTCCCTCACCATCCAGCTCTCAATTTCCAAACCTTTGATTTATGGTCTGAGAAAGAGAGAGAGAGCTAAGAAAGCTTTGATCTTGTGTTGTATTTATTCTGTGGATTGAATGCAATGCTGATGATGTTTTGGCTGCTTTTCACATTCTTCTTCATCTGCATGCATCCATGCTGAAATAGGGCTGATTTTCACTGCTCCCCCCGAGGCCCATAAAGAAATGATAACACATGTATGAATCTGGCTAGATGATTACTGTTGTCTGTTTGTCTGATTCAGAGCCGCACCTTTGTTCTGCTGTTTGTTAGGACCATCAATTTAACATGTTAATTAAGTGCAGTTAATTATAACAAAAGTGATCAATTATGCCCACTGATCTGTATGTAATCTGCACTCTAGCTGCTTTCATGCATTAAGAAATGCTGGACATAGTGCAACAGAATAGAATAGAATGGAAGGGATAGTTCACAGAAAAATGAAAATTCTGTCATCGTTTAAAAGTTTGGGGTTAGTATGATTTTTTTTTTTTTTTGTAAGAAATTAATACTTTTATTTAGCAAGGACACATTAAATGGATCAAAAGTGACAATAAAAACTTTAATTGTTACAAAAATATTCTCTTTCAAATAAATGCTGTTTTTCTGAACTTTCTCCCCCGGTTTCACAGACAAGGTTTAAGCTAGACCTAGACTAAAATTCATGTTTGAGCTGTTTGAACTCAAAGTAACTTGTAAAACATATCTTAAAATATGTCAGAGCTATTGTTTTGTCTCAAGATGCACATCAGTAATGTTTTTTTCTAGTGAACGTTTATGAAAGCTACTTAAATGCCCTAATTAAACTAAGGCCTAAACCTGGCTTAGGCTAAGCCCTGTCTGTTAAACAGGGCCTCTATTTATCGATGAATCTTGAAAAGTATAACTTTTTCCACAAAAATTTTAAGCAGCACAATTGTTTTCAATATCAATAATAATAAATGTTTCTTGAGCAACGAATCATCATTTTAGAACAATTTCTGAAGGATCATATGACACTTAAGACTGGAGTAATGGCTGCTGAAATTTCAGCATTGCCGTCACAGGAATAAATTACATTTTAAGAGTAACATAGAGAACAGTTCAAATATTTTTCACAATATTACTGCAGCCTTGGTGAGCATAAGATGTCTTTCAAAGACATAAAAAAGCCATTTAGCAAGTTTAACTAACTACCATTAAAAAGCCATATCAAGAATAGCACATTTCCGCCACCTTGACTGGAGTGTGAAGCACAGAAAAATAATGGCCTTCACCACAATTTTACTGTAGCTTTTCTTGAATGTTTAATTTTCATTTTTAGTTTAACTATGCCTTTTAGGCTCTTGAGATATGTGTTAATACAATGCTTCAAAGTGTTAATACTGTAAAAGTGTTAAGTTATCTTCATAATGTTCTATTTTCGATTTTGTGTTGGGATTGTAAAAAAAAAAAAGACCTCTGTGATTCATTTGAGGAATTATTGAGCACATATGTGATTTTTTTCTTGATCAACAAGCCTATCTTTCTATCAGTGCGTCCGTGAATGCATTAGTGTTTTACGTGATACCATAAGTCTTACACCTAAGAGAGTTTTCCTAAAATACAATCTGTGATGTAAGACTGATGGTAAGACTTTTCCCCCGTTGTGCTCTTGTAGACTGCTAATTGTAGGAGATCTAATGTCTGATTTGCTTAAACCTCTCTCTGTTGTCTCAGCACGGTTATGGTTTGGACAAGAATGCTTTGTTGTTGTTTTTGTGTTGACGTTAATTAGAATAAATTAAGCAAGAGTCTTGATGCGTGTGCGAATGAGAGAGAGCGAAGCTGGCTTCTGATTGAAGTGGAAACGGGAGTACCTGACAACTGGCTCATCGCCAGAGCGAGTAAACGAGAGTTTGGGCCACGGCAGGGTCAGAGTCGCAGACTACACTGAGAGTAATTTGTACACTCGTCGTGGGGCTGGGCAGCCATCTTAGAGTGCTGTCTAGACTGCAGAGAAGATCCAAAGCCTGCTGGGGCCACACAAACTGCCATTCATGACAAATTACTGTTGTATTAAACCTCGGACTACAGAGGCACAAAGCTTGCTGTCCACACACTGGATTCTTGGCATGTTTTGAAAAGGTTTGGGAGGGAAAACTAACTGTAAACAAACAACTTCCACCTGGGAATCTTTCTGTGTTGAAACAAAATTATCAGTCTTGCGTGTGTTTTTTTTTTTTTTCAACAGTGGGAGATGTTGAATTATTGCATTCGTAAAGACTTTATCAGAGCTTGCTTAGCGCACATTTTTTCATTGTGAGAGTGGAGCTGCTTGGAATAACAGCCATGTGGATATTTATCAAGCTTGCCAGCATTGCCAGGCTATAAAGCATTAGTGGGGGTGGAATCCTCTTTTCAGTATCAGAGGTTACTAATGGTGATGTAGTACTAGCTCTCCGTCCTATAATAAGTAGCTGCGTATAACGTACACTCGAGCCCTGATAACAGTACTCCACCCTAAACAACACTGTTTTAGATGACTCTTTAATACATTACACATCAATTCATCCTGTTAGTATGGATGGCCGTGAATGAGTGGGTGTGATTTAAGGGTCATTCCTGATATGTAGTATGCTAACTTTTGAGCCTTGTCAATCACAGCAACTGTTTTTTTAGGCTGCTGTGACTTTAAGAGCTGCCGCCGCCGAACATGACACATAGCCTATCTGACTTTTCTCTTTAAGTTCATTTAAGATGCTATTTAACTCATTTAAGGCTGCTCTTATGAGGATACATGACAAAACGGGCATTTTGGCATAATTCTGTGTGTTATTGTTTGTTCAAGCGCGAAAGAGAACTCGATATTGGTGCACGTCTTTCTGAGCACACGAGTCGTGTGTGTCACAGCGCGTTCTCATTTGTCTAACAGTTTAAAAGCATTTTTGTGAATAAGAGTGTGATCATATAATGTAATGCTAGCCAAATTATGATGGAAAAAACAGATGCTGCATTAATTGCGTTAAATATTACGCTTTAAACTGAAAAAATGAATCGCATGTGTTAACGCACTAATTTTGACAGCACTAATACATATGACTGTCTTTCTATGCACTATATTCTGAGCTTCTGAAACCTGTTGATAGCTTTGTGTGACAAACAAACTGAAAATTTAAGTCATTATTTGATTACCAAAGTGATTATCCAATGTGAAAAATGTTTGAAAGATCATAAACAGCACTCAGGACAAAAAAAAAAAGGGCAAATCTGCTCAAATCAAAGTAGCTTATAAAATCATTTAAAATTCACCCTATGTTCATTAAAGGGGACCTATTATGCCCCCTTTTACAAGATGTAAAATAAGTCTCTGATGTCCCCAGAGTGTGTATGTGAAGTTTTAGCTCAAAATACCACACAGATCATTTTCATAGCATGTTAAATTTGCCACTTTTTGGGGGTGAGCAAAAACGCGCCGTTTCAGTGTGTGCCCTTTAAATGCAAATGAGCTGCTGCGCTCGGCTTCACGAGCTGATTCTGTAGTGCAAGGAGTCAGGACATGCAATATTGTCAGAAACTGTGAAAATATGCTGCATGGAGATAGAACAGGTATAGTTTAGTTAAATTACGGTTATAACTTATATTGTCTTCTTGTTTTCATCCACTATATTAGTACAAGCCTGTTTACCGATGAGTATAGCGCTTATTGTACTTCACACAAAATATGAAGTGTCTGTTTTCACTCTAGAAAATCACTATAAGAGCTTAATAAAACACACTGCAAGTGTGCATTAAAATATTATCCATAAACTCTCTCTCTCTTCCTTGCATTATCATCAACATACATAGCGAATTACACAGAAACACTCGTTCCAACTAACAGAAAAAAATATATAAAGCCCTTATGCCTTTTTGGGTGGTGCTTAATAAACTGGTAAACTTTATATCCGTAAATCAACTCTGATGAACTGTAATAAAGAGCTCTCACCTTCATTGTTGCCATATCCAGTATCACTTTGGAGACTGTATGTTTTGTATTGTCCCTTTGTATTGACATTCGTTCACAAAGCAGTCCGGTGTGAAATGATTCGCGCAGACGAATTTCGGTAGAGTTGAGGGAGCATTTTCTTCGAAAACAAAATTAATCCACCTCGTCTTCAGCGGCTTAGATTTCGGAGGTAAATTAAGAGAGCTATGTGGATGAATCCATCCAGCTACAGAACACCTAAAACGTTTGGGAGACATTCTCGTCAGGGCAGCAATGGCGGACTGTACAACTGGCTGTGAACTCACACAGGGTGGTTCTATGTTAAAACGGCAGTGTCTGTCAACATTCGTGGGCGGGGCCTGTGGTTAATGTTACGTCACATTGCCAGGGATCTGGAAACGGCTTGTTCTGAGACACTGCTTATGATTTATGGGGATTGAAAAAATTTTTTTATCATTATAGGGTGGTTGTGTACACACATTGCCAACACACATTTATGTCCATACGCCATGCAAAAGTGAATTTTGCATAATAGGTCCCCTTTAATGTCAATACACTTGTCAAAATAGGTTGAAGACATGAAAGTGTACTGCATAACAGGAATGACTCTTAAAACACTGTTGTAACCTATAAATCTATAACTGTTTATTCCTCACAGTGAATAGGGAGTGATGGATTATTTCCAGCCAAAGAAACAATTTTTCGAGGCGAGGATGGAGCATGTCCAAATAAAACAGTGACCTCAAGGCCAGAGTACCTAACAAACACTTCCACGGTCAGGAGACCAAGAGGTCAACAGATCTAGTTTAAGCTGTGTTGACCCTGTGACCCCACTGTGGGAAATCTTCCAAATGGCTGACTCACACCGAAACGCTATTCTATCTTATTCCATTCATTGTTTCTTACAGTCTCTTTCTTTCTCATTCTCTTTTTCCTCAACCTTTGTCTCTCCAATCCCCAGCCTCTTCCATGTGTCATTGTCTTTTTCTCTCTTTTTGTCCTTTGCTTGCTTGCTTGTTTAGCAGCACGAGAATAAAAGAACAATACAAAAACACACAACAGAAGAGAAATATGTGCAGGAGATATCTGAAACTCAATTAGGCTAATTTGAATACCTCTCCTTGTTAATGAGATGTAGGCTACCGAACACTAGATCATTCTGAAAGACGAAACGTAGAAAAACAACCCTAAAAGAGCGCAGTTTGATTAATCAGCACAGCGGTATATCTGTATTTAAAACTATAATGGCATTTTAACTATTAATTTTAGAGTAATGAGCCTCTGTGATTTGAACTGACTGTGTAGTACAACATGAAGGGCATCATTTTGTTGTGTTATATTTTGTCTCTTTATTTCTCTTGTGCCTTTCTGTCTCTGATACTCTTGTTCTCTGTCTCTTCCTTCTGTTCACTTTTTTCTTCTTATTCACACACACCAGAAATAGCTTACAAAAATGTGTTTATTTGCCAGAGATCATGCAGAGCTTCCTTAACAAGCTCCTCTTTTCTTGTCCTCATTGCAAAGATCTGCTTTCTCGGCTCGACCAGTGAACAAGAAAACGGGGGTTAGTTTAATCTAAAAATGTAGAGTAATCCTCAGGGTACAAGCATGTGCATAAAGTCCAAGATCAAGTGAATGTAATTGTGATAATTATTCGTTCCATATGAAAGTTTCATGAGGCAGTTTAAAAGATGCAAAGTCAATATGATTTAGCCAGAGGTGATGCCTCTGGTTGCTTTCAAAGTTCTTTGGTGAAACCACATTTAGATCAGTTTATCTGCAGCAGAATGATCCCTGGTGGACCAAGCTTTCGGCATAGCGTGATCACATGCCTTGTTTCAATCTCTAGTTGCAAAACCATGCTGTGCATGTTCAAACAGCAAGTTTTCTCAGGAAATTGCGTACATGGGTCACTTGTCAGAAAAGTTGCTCTGGCTACTTTGATGCGTGTATGGTGTGGGAGTAGGTTAGATCTCACAGTGAGCGAGAAAGGTTGACATAGAGCAGACTAAATCTAGAACCTCCAGGGAATCACCTGTTCAAAACGAACGCCAAACAGAGGAGAGTCTGCTGGCAAAAAGAGAACGTGACAGAACACATAATAAAGTGACTACATTTCGAATCATATTTGTAGCATCGTGCCGCAACAGCTAGAAGCTGTATACAATGGACAGAACAAAGTTGCGTTGCAAATCCATTTGTCCTTCATATGAGAAGTATCTCAAGTGCTTGGAGTACGTAATCATAAATAGAACGAGGCATCAGTTTACTGTTGGGGATTTGTAACTGTGTATCTAGTGTAGACAACATCACTGACGATAATGGGTTCTATTGTCTTTTGTTGCACCGCATCGTGTCGCTTTCGTCCGGTGTAGACACTAGGGATCCCACAATTCTCAATATTATACTGAAACATTTGATACGACATCCATGAAATACGTGCTTGTGAATTGCGTTTTTTTTTTTTCTTTAGTTTTGCATTTAAATTTCCTCTATGCACAGTTACTTTTTCCTCAGGGCGCATATTTACATCCGGTGTTGCATCGTAAGCCATTGTTCCTTACCTAGGGCTGTCAAAATGACTGAGGAGAAGATGACTTTTTAGTGTCGCTGCTTACAAAAACCATGGATTACTGTAAATGATATCCATCGCATTGTCAGGCTGTCAGCTGCCACACCGTCCAGTAAAATGGAGAAGGGCATTAAATGTTTCGGGGGTGAGGGTGAGTATTATGCTATTGTCTACTAGCAAATCTAGCTAATAATGCTGTATAATGCCAATTTTACCTTTTACACCGATTTGATCAGCACTTCAATAGAGTTAAACTTTAAAAGCCATTCACCTCAAGGAAGCAGAAATGATTAGTTCACCTCTCGAGTCTTTGGGTCTGAGTCGTTTCGGTCATCCTGTGACAGCCCCATAGGCTAGGCTATACAGTCTGTACCGGAAACAGAAAATAGTTCACCTCTCGAATCTTTGGGTCTGAGCCATTTGTTCTTTTGTCATGTGACGTGACAGACGTATTAAGGCCGGAACACACCAAGCAGACGCCGACGAACTAGTGGCGATGAAAGCAGACTGCGTGGTTGGCTCACGTCGGCAGCGTCTGGATCCAAAATTGCCCTTGACACACCAAACCGACGCTCGACAGCCGACGGCCAAGTAGCACGTCCGTTCTGTGCTGCGCAAGATGAAATGCCTTTCCGTACCAGCAGGTGGCAGTAGCTGAACAGCCAATCAGAATGATCAGATGGCCCGATGGACCGACAAGCTCCGACGCCGATTCAACATGTTGAATCGGCTGGATAAAAGCCAACGAGGACCAACTTCAGCCTACAGTGTGGAACACACTGAGAAAACTTAGTTGGCCGACGAACAAAAACTGCCCGACGGCTGACCGTCGGCTTGGTGTGTTCCTGCTTTTAGATTAGTTAATAATTAGTTAATAATTCCCAATCTTCCTTACAAACAAGCACATAGATTTTTTTTTTACTCATACAGTTGTGCTTCTGGTCTCAAATTTCTTACAATTTATAAATTTGTGAGCTGCCAGTGTTCATTTTGATATATTTATTTTACATTTTATATTAATACTCTAGGAATGTGTACAAGTAGAATCAAGTGGAATCTTTTTTTGCTTTTAAATTGCAATAAAAAAAAATATTTTTTCTTACTGTTCCTGTTGCCTTTAAGCAGAACAAAAAACATTCTGATGTGCCAAGCCATCAGAACCGAACTGAACCTAAGACCTTGGTTAAAAAACTGAGGTATGTATTGAACCCTGGGCTAACTGTATTGTTGCATCCCTAGTAGACATGGTGTTACTCCACAGATAAGTATGTTATTTTATTGAACAGATAAATTGCCGTATTATGTAGCTCTCTAACAGAGATGTTAGAGATGTAAAGCATTATCTGTTGTGAAGGGTCAAGGAAATTTATTTTCAAGGAAGTACCATGTCTATTAATGAGTAAAGCTACAGTAACATCTTCAGCTAGTCAGCTTGAGATCCTTTCCATCTAAACACAGTTGCCACAAACTATATATTCATTCGCAGTCACGCAGAGCCCAAGAACAACCTAAACCATGTTTGTCTGCAAAATGCATGCATGTTTTTTAACTGCTAAAGGGCCAGATATTACATAGTGTACCTTTAAATAGCCCAATAAACAATTAAATAATAAAAATAATTTAATACAAATTTGTATTGTTTTTTTTTTTATTGTTTTTTTATAAACTTTATATTTATATTTGTTATATTTGTTTATATTGTTATAATCTACAATAAATTTCCAATTTCAAATGCCTCGGCAAGTACTCCATCTTTATTTTGCAATTTGATATTTATCATAGTGGCCAGTATTCTCACATCCCAAGCATTGGCAAATGATCACATCTATTAATTTAGAAATAATTGTGTATTTCTGCCTCTAATTTCTTGGAGACACCCACTGAGACTCGGTTCATATGTTATTTAGCCTCGCTGCACTCATGCATAGAGCCCCTTCTCTCCACAGCTCATGATTTCCTGTAATGGTATTTGCATCAGAAATTAGATACCATCTTTCTAATTAAGCTCATAAGCATAATCTCATTGCTCTTATCAATTCTGCTGTACACGAGTTCAAAAAGCACACCAACATCAGTGGGGAGAGGCATCACAAAGCCAAAACCCATAATGCTTATCTTTCATCTGATAATGTGGATATGTGCATGAGAAATGGAAAATGTGTGTGGTTACTAACAGAGCAGTTGCTACTTGAGTTTTGCCGCTTTTCATTTTACGGAAAATAGTGTCTCAAAGCCCCCCAGTGAGCAAGACTGCAAAAACTGCAAGATGTTTTTAGGGGGGTGAAGAAGAAACTCTGGGAGGAACTTACAGACTCAGCAGGTGGATCCCACCTCCTCAGGCTCAGATTTAAAGTGCCCTTATTATGCTTTCTTTTTAGATACGGTACCTTTGATGTAGTGTGTAATAGCTGTTTGTGAATGTGAATGTAAAAAATCTGCAAAATTTTAAAGACCAAAGTGCATAACAAATGGAGTTGTTGTCTTCCAGATGAAAGAACCAATTGTCAACTGCTTGAAACAGTCATTATCAGACTCCTTCATATCACTATGTATACAAGAGGAAGCCTCCTGAGCTGAAATTCAGATATGGTAATGGACGTTTCATTTCTGATGCGCTGTAAGCGGTTGACCAATCACAATAGACTGGGCCATCTGACCAATCAGAGCAGAGTAGGCTCGTGGAAAGGAGGGGTTTTGAGAGACCTGATCATTTATCAAACCATTTAAAACCCTGTGAAAAAAGATGTAATCTATGTATGAAAATTAAAGTATGTTTGAGCTTGAATGCATGTAAATCTGTTGTAGGAAACCTCCAAAACAAAATTAAGAACTTTTAAAATACCATAACAGGGGCACTTTAAATAAGTATGCATAAGCAAAGTTAGTTACATATGCAGTAATTGGTCATGATTATTTAATAAATGAGTTAATGTGTTAGTAATTGTAGTATTTGTCAGCTGGAGTGATGCAGGCACTGGTCAGTGAAGCGTCTATCACTGTCTGGCTGTATTGGCACTAGGTGTGGCACAAAGTCAGTTTGGAATGGAGAGTAACACAGGTGCAACAAATTAGTTGCATCTGTTGTTTGTTAATTCTGTGTTGCCAGAGGAAAAGCTTAGAGTAAACCATTTTTAAATCATATGTATCTCATTATGATATTGACAGCCTAGGCTTTATGTCACATCACTAATCCTGGTTTATTGAAAACAGTCTATTCACTGTGAATTTCATTGTGAAAATCCAATTTGATGGGTTTTATTTACCCTGAAATAAATTTGAATATTTTTAAATTTTATCTGTCACATACTTACTTTGTATACTCACCGGAACAATTTTTAATCAGCTCCGTGATATGTAGTAATTTCACTGTATTTTATTGAGACCTTTTCTGCATTGATATGGTTAGACATGGAATAAAATGTGTTTGTCAGTTTGTGAGTTTTAGTCGGATATAAAACATGTCTTAAATCATTTAATTCTACTCTGGTGCACGTTCCTTTAACAATAACAACAAATACGAAAATTTGCATTTTCTTGTGAACAGTGACACTAGAGTTATGATCAAGTATATTAAAGTAGTCACATATGTTTCCCTGATCCATGAATGTGAAGTTCCCTCTGTAATCAACCTCTCTGTCAACTTCACATCAAGCTCTGTCTCACCTGGGAGGAACTCAGAGTCAGTCTGTTGTGCACATACACCTTTCATCTGCTGTATGCTTTGGTGCTCATTTAAAAAGTTTTACACAAGACAGACCTTCTGTGAGCTACAAGGTTAATCAATGGCCGAAGCCATGACCTAGCACTATTTTATAACATATATTTTAAATAATCATGTTTAACAGCTGACATTACCCATGATTCAACAAAGAAATCTCCAGAAAATCGTGACAAGCAAAACCCAACAAAAGAGCTGTTTAGTGCCCACTCTCATAAAGCACTGCAAAGGACATAATCTAGTCAATGTCCTTGCACTCTTAGACTACTTAAATATTTGTAAATATTAGTTTTATTTTAGTATCATTGAGATACTATAATAGTTTTTATTAACTCTTTCCCCCGGCATTGACAAGATTTTCTGTCATATATAACATCGCTTCCCCGCCATTGACAGGTTTTCCGGCAATCCGTGTTTTCACTGTTTTATGGCAGGGGTACTTCTGAAATAGTACAGCATCTCTGGATTCAAAAACAAGTGAAGAAGATCTGTATAAACCAGAGGGAGTGGACAGAAGATTGCTTACACAATTGTAAGCTAACTTAATCATCAAATAATTAACAGCATTACCGATGTTGAATGTTAAATCCAGAAAATGGTATGGGGGCGTTGATGGACTCGATCTACACAATCATTGGTCTGAATCTGTTCCAATCAAAGTCTTTGACAAAAATGCAATTTTTTTTTTTTTTTTTTTTTTTTTTTTTAAATATGAAACACCCACATTCAAGTGTTGATAAAATAAAAATGAAGCTAGAATATGTAGCAGTTGAGGCCTAATGGTTAGAGTCAGACTGGTAACCTGAAGGTTGTGGGTTTGAGTCTTAATACTGGCAGGAAATGACTGGTGTGCCCTTGAGCAAGGCACCTAACCCTCAATTGCTCCCTGGGTGCTGCAGCAAAAATGGCTGCCCATTGCTCTGGGTGTGTGTGTTTACTTCTCACTATATATATTCTTTAAATGCAGAGGCTCTGTTATTTCTTTTGATATACTGAAAGTTGAAATGAAAAGTTGGCCATTAATGTTTTGTGACTATGATGCTGCTGGCTGGCAACTTTTTTTTTAGAAAATGCTGATGGGGAAAAGAGTTAATATTTTCAATGAATTATTTTTTTCTGTTTTTATTTAATTTGTTTTTTTTAAATGTCTATATAGTTTTTTTAATATTGTTTTATTTCAGTTTGTTATTTTAGTACATCAGCTTAAACTAAATTAAAAAGAGAAATGCTGCTTTCGCAATATATATATATATATATATATATATATATATATATATATTTTTTTTTAAATTTAATTTTAGGTAAAGTTTATTTTATTTTAAGTGGTGAAGGTTTCTTTATGGTTTTAGTTTTAAACGCTGTTTACATGACACCGTTTTTAACTAAAAACGGAAAACTTTCTTTTAATTTATACGGCAATGGCGTTTTGTGGGCCTGAAAATGTAAGCTTTTGAAAACGTGTTTCAAAGTGCAAGTTTTTGAAAACAATACCGTTATGGTCTCCATGTAAACTACAAAAACACACATTTTAGAAAATGGTGATGTCGTGCATATATATATATATACACATCACCATTTTCTAAAATTTGTGTTTTTGTAGTTTTCATTCAACAACTTTAAATTAATAGTTTTATATTTATCCATTTATCCATTTTTAATTCGATTGTCAATTGCAATGCTTCATGGGAATGTTGTTCTTCCCCTCATTAAAATCAATAAGTATACAGAAAATTATTTCTACACTATTTTCTGAAAAAGTTGCTCCTTTTTTGTTGTTGGACAGGTAAGGGAGTTAATGAGACAGGGATAGCTGCAGGTCAAAATACCCCACACCCTAACGGGCAGCTTTCTGAACGCCCATTACTCTGTAAAATTCACTGGTATCAGTGTCATTTACATAAAACTCAAGAGACGATCATGCTGAACCATATCAATAGATGACAGTGCAGCGTCTAACACCATCATGGTATCAATACTTAAAGTAAACAAAGAACAGGGCTAGCTAAATATATACCGAATGTGCCTTTTATATAAATGGTTAGCAATAATCACATTTTGTGTCATTTTTCATATGATAAAAATACAGTGCAAATGACTGCCATTTCACTATAGATTGCACTGATTTGCAAGTGATATTGCTTAAGCATCCCATTTGTAATATAAAATGTGTTTGTTTCTAAACATGAGAAGTTCTTCACATCCTTCACAGCTAAGCAATCTGTTTATCTACCATACCACTGAATGCACTCATTGTTCATTATCTTTTATCTATTGAATAATGAAAAAACTAGTCATCCATCAGAAAGGGTTTTGGTTTGGCTGTGAGTAGAATTGTGAGTGTTTCAGTTATTAGAATACTATGGCCCGGTTTCACAGACAAGACTTAGACTAAGCTAGGATTAGGTCTTAGTTCAATTAGTACATTTAAGTAGCTTTTATAAACATGCCCTAGAAAACATTCCTGGTGTGCATCTTGAGACAAAACAATAGCACTGACATATTTTGAGATATGTCAGTGCGAGTTGCTTTCCATTAAAAAAGCTCAAACATGCATTTTAGTGTAGGACTAGCTTACGTGGGGTGGGGGGTATACATTTTACCCACAAGTCTTATTCTGGGTCAGTGCAAACAGTCTAGAGAGAGTGAATTCCTCAGACAAATCAAAAAATACATATAACTAGACAAACCAAAGGTACAGTGCTGCGGAAAGTGTAATTTAGAAGTTACTGCAGCTCATTCCAGGTGACAGATACGTTTCACTTCTTGCCTCTGCCCTCATTGCGTCTACATTCCCTGCGCTTTGTGTTCAGCTCTGCACTCATTTCCCACCAGCATCTGTTGGTCTACCCCTGTTGCTCTGTGCTGTTGTACTCTCTCTAATGTTAGCAGCCTGCCTGAAGAAACATCCTGCCTTTATTAATATATCACCATAGAGGAGAAATAGGCCTGCTCTTCAGAAACTCAAACATATGCAATAGCACAGGGCTGCGGTGATGCACACATGATGCACACAGGACTCCAGCTATTTGTACATTACATAAGTGTTTTCGTGTCTTTCTCCCACTGGAGCGAAGATTGATTTGAGATTGAATTTTAAGCTGTTGGATGAACATGTGTAATGTTCTCACAAAATGAAAGGATCGCTCATTATGAGTTTCAAAGCCAATGGCTCACACACAAAATCTGTGGAGAGACACGGTGTATGAGAAGAAAACAAATATGTTTGTCTGCGAATTAATTAAAAAACTGCCAAATGTTGCTTCAGTGGGGCTCTAGTGGAAGAAACTGTTGGCGCAGACAGCCAGCGGTTGCGTTTTTTTCATCTTGTTTGGATTATAATGTCAACTCACGCTGTGGCTCACGCTCAGGAAATTAGCCCGATAATTCATAAAGCGTTCGGGGTGCGACTTGCCCGTGTTGCCCTCGTTTGAGGTAAACACGACGAGAGACATTAATGACACCGTGCTTTAATCTTTCTGCTGATTAATTCCACCCTCACCTGAAAAAAGAAATGAGCTAGTTAAGGAAACTTTTTTTTCCTCCCCTTTTGCGGTTTCAAAATAGCTGATGCAAAATAATGAGTCTGGGCTTAATTAGCAAGAGCTACTTTCACAGGAGATAAACAAGTAAATGATTAAATCCGTTGATGGTCTTGTTGGATAGAGAGTCTGCCGCATCCGACTCCGCCGATCTCTGTTGCCATGGAGACAGACGGTGACTCTGCCGGTTTCTCTCCGTTCAGCACGTTCGTTGGATCGTTTCAGGGGATAGTTGCAGATACCTGGCTGCGGCGCTCATCGAGCTCTCTGCTAAAAACAGAAGGTGTGAGATACACAACATCGATCGCACGGTTACGGGCAGATACTCTCTGATCAAATGACAGGGTGACATTCAGATTTTATTCAGAAACTGCCGTTTTCTTCTCAAGACCTCAAGCAAAACAGACAAAAAGACAGAGCTGGGCTGAGATTATAGAACAGCAGTTATTGGAAAAAAAGCTTCTGCATTACCATGTTTTGCATCTTTATTTTTGTCACTCGGTATGTCATATACATGGAATATATGACATACATATAGTTTTGACATCTATTATATTTTTTCTTCTTTACAGTAGAGAAACAACATTGAGATGACACACTATTTGGTTTCTAAATTGAAGCTTTTGTTAAATAGTGGCATATAAATCCTTCTCAGTACCTCTTTAGATCAACATCCCACCAAAGTCTTCATTCTCTCGCATCTATTCACATTGTGTCGTCAGTAATGCAGTGTTTCAAATTCGGTTGTCAGTAGTTGTAGTACTTCACAATGCAGTAAAATAGTTCCAAAAGTAAGTGTCTTGCACAAGCGGGGACGTCGCAGCCCCATCCACGCCAACATGGAGTTTCCAAAGCAATCTTTTCATTTATTCAATCAGCTCTTGGGATATGTGAGGCAGGCCACACCTCTAACCCCGTTGGAAAAGGAGCTGTCTTTTTCGTCCCCCACAAATGGGGTTGGAAAACCGTCCCCCTGCTGTGCTTCCCCGAAGGCGGACCGATGCGCATCTCCTCCGGTAGCCTTAGACAGCAGGTTGGCGGCCAACTGCGTGGTTTTCGCCCCTGATCCCAGTACGGTCATAGAAATGACAGTCTTTGCTCTCCTAGAGCTTGTGCCTGATCCCAAGGCCGTTGTGTAGGTAACAAGGCTTTTGTGTTTGATTTGGCCCCTTGACATCAGTGCAGACTCGGAGCAGGTGAGAGTCTGTGGATCCTGCACCATCGCAGAGGAGCTGGCAAGTGATCGGTTGGAATTTGCCACAGCCTCAGGATTGATTAGGTTGTAGCTGGAAGCTCCCCTACCCCTGTTGTGCAGCTTGTTCCCGCCCCCATCCCCAAAATCAGGTCCCTGAACGGAGGGGATAATGGGTACGGAGTGGGCTCGGAAAGAAGGGGGAGGAAAGGTCGTTCCCTGGTCAAGACGTGTGCACGGAACATCAGTGTAGCCCATCTTTCCTTTCGATTGGGCGGAAAGCATTATTTGCATATTCAAATTGCAACGGCTTTGTTGATTGCTGTCCGAGTGAGACTGGCACCTAGAGAGCGAGAAACCGAGGGAATTAGTACTTAACATCTCTTTATCCATTACACATGAAAGAAAGTGTTTGGCCACTGAGAATGTAGTGAAAATAATTTTATAGCCTAACAAAAAAAAAAAAACCCAAAAAACAATCACAGCAGAGATCAAATTATTTGGTGGTGGGAATTTTGAATCTCAGTGTAATTATGTATAATCTGCAGCTTGGGCTGTGTGCCTGTGGCAGGGTATCTGTAGGGTTTTTAAAATCAAATTGAATTTTAAGACCTTTTTTAAAACCTGTGCAAATCAAATTAATATCATATGGGTTGGGTAGAGGAAGATCTATGGCAACATGCAAACCATAAAATGACTGTAAAAACGACAATTTAAACAACTTTATAGTTCAAATAACACAGGTTCTGACAAAAACAATAAGATTTATAAAATGATAAACCTCACATTTTAGCCTTTAAAGAGTTTTTTAAAGTCCCCCTGTGGTGAAAAATGTTGTTTATATGTCTATGTGGTGTTTTTAATATGCTTTAAGACAAACCATGTGCAAATTCATAAGTCAACACCACTGTGGAGTATTTTCTTCTTAAAACTGCAGTGAAAAAAAGATTTTGAAATCGCTGGTGTTTGTGATGTCACAAACTACCTGGTAACCAATCACGTCAACGTGCCAGCGGGCTTTAGCATATCATTAACCATGACCGTTCTGAAGCAGAGGAGTCTCAAGAGAATATATCCTGGTATATTTTTCTGTTGATATGAAAAATCGGGTAGATTTAGCAATATAGAAGGTGTATGATGTACATTACGATGTTATGATGAACTATATGCCTTTCTCCACTGACATTCTAAGCTGTTCAAAGCTTCGTTTATAAGGATACTGATTTTTAGAAGGCAGCTGTCTGACTCTGAGATGGCAAACGTGAACATGGTTTGTAACATTAGCAACACATTATTAGCTGTTTGATAATGTAGTCAAGCAAAAGGCTAAACATATTAATTACCGTTATGTGTCTGACGAGCGATGTAAAGAGCGATACTATTGTGCAGCGTTTACCTCAGTAAGTTAACCAAGTGGATCTCTGAGCTCATGCGAGTGAGTGGTTGGGGGATGGGGGGCTAATTAGCATATTCATAGATCTGCGTTTATTGAATGAAGCAAGGGTGTAGAGCTACATCACAGCTAAGATTTTTTCGTCACAGGAAAAAATAAGGGATAAAATTATTGACCACAGGGGGACTTTAAGAAAAGGGATGAGTCAAAATGATAAATTATTATATTTTAAAATATTAAATATAACTAAAATATTTAAAATATGATATAAAATATGAAACAAAAGTAGCAACAGATCTTCTGTTCCGTGTTGTGACAAACATCTAAGGCTAATGGGTTATCGAAACGTAAAAGTAGGACAGGAACTGTCTGTTGTTGATTGGATTTTGAAATATGGGCGTGACACTCAAAAATGGAGGCAGATGAATGCAAACTTCCAGGATTAAATGATTGGATTAAAAGTCTTGCATACGTCACGAGAGAGAACCCTGTCATTTTCAATGAAAGATCCAGATATAATGTTTTGATTAAACATTACAAAGTCAAAAAATAAAAAATGTATCTATGAATTGTTCACAAAAACATCTATAACATGCATTTAGAAGATTTTAATGCTGACTTTAACGCTGAGCACTATCTCTATTCTGAAAGCTTTATCATAGATTTAAGCCATTCTTATCAAAGCCTGTGTATCACCCAGACCTATGAGTTTATGAAGACCACGCTACTTCATTTGGCTATGGTTTTGATCTGCAGGAGGGGACTTCTTATCGAATAGCACACCTTGTGGTGAAAAACCAAAACATCTTTTGCTTTATTGCTGGGAGACTGTTGTGGAGTAACACTTAGATCTTGCGTCGTGACCCGAGTGGTTTATCTAGGGTTTGTCAGATGTAAAATCATAGGAAATACTGTGGCTTTCTTGATGTTGAGGTTCAAACTGGCACAATTATCACCCTCTCATCTAAACCTTGATATGATGACATTTAAATACAGTTTTGCATGACACCAAATCAGACACATAAAAATGGTATGTTTTGTCACTTCCCAGAAACCCCAGCTCATCTAACCACTGAGTTATTGTCTAACATCAAAGACTGTTAAATAACAGGGCTTAAATAATTGAGCCCTATAACACAATGCACGGGTATTAAAAGTGTATTCTAGCTGCAGGTTAATCCGGCAGATCTCAGCAAATCAAAACAATATCTAAATATAACTGCACCGATGGCACACACAGTTTCAATCCATATTTCATCTCTGACAGGTAAATATGTGTCTTTGCAGAGTTTTTTTTTTAATTTTTATAAAACTGACAACATTCTGTGGGGGTCCTGCTGTCATAGTGAAAGGGATAAGCAAGCTCTGCGTGCCCATCTCTCTCTCTCTCTTTCCCCTCCTCTCCTCACTTCTTTTTTTTTTTTCTCCATTAGACTGGAGGGTGTCTCCATGGCAACAAGAGAGAGGTTCGGGGATGGTGTTGGTGTTTTAAAGCTGTTAAGTCTAGAAATAGGTCAGTTCAGCCCTAGCCTGTCTCTCTCTGGGCCGGCCAAGACTGGCCTGAGAAAGGTTCAGAAAGGCTTATCAATATTTAATTAATCAAGAACAATAATAACAATAGCTGAATACTGTGGACCCTTGTAGAGGGGTAACCCACTGGTTGTGCTTTCAGACACGAGCTTAAATTAATTAAGCAAAAGTCAAGCTAACCCAGCAGACCATAAAAAAACCACAGAGTTCCCTGCTGCTGACACACTGGGAAAAAGAAAACCCCCCTTCTGTAAGTGTGTTAGTACGTATGTGCTTGATCACAGCCCTTAAATGAGTCTCCAAGCTCAAAGCTACACTGTTTAAGAATGTAAATTATGGAAATAGGTCAAATAGAGAGAGTTTGGCAGTGAGCAGAGTTTACAAGTCACTGTGAAGCTGGATCAAGTTGGCATGGTAATGAGAACATTGCTTGGAAATTCAAGAGCAAAGGCCTGTTCACATCAATGACGATAACGATATAGTTCTAAAAATTGTTCTAAAAATAAAAGAATAGCAGTCTACACCACAACTATAACGATAATGGCACAAATAAACTATATAGTTGGAATCATATTCAGAACATTTTTTTTCCCAGCTGATGAATGATAAAAACAATGACAGCCAATCAGAATCCATCCTGCTTTAAAGAGCTCGAGCATTTAAAGCGACAGACGACAGAACTGCAACTGTTATCATCTGTTGGTGTGAATGCTATTATAATTATCATCATTATAGTTATTGTTTTTGGCATGAACAGTCCTTAAAGGAATAGTTCACCCAAAAATGAAAAATTGTCATCAGTTACAGTACGCACCCTCAAGTCGTTCGAAACCCGTAAGACTTTTGTTCAACTTCAAAACACAAATGAAGATAATTTAAATGAAGAGATTTCTGTCTCTTCATTGACAGTCCACGCAACTACCACTTTATCGCTTTTAAAAGTTCATAAAGAGATTGTAAAACTAATCCATATGAGTTGAGTGGTTTAGAAGAAATTTTCTGAAGAGACTTGATCGCTTTATATGATGAACAGATTGAATTTAGGAGTTTTATTCACATATAAACATTGATCAGCGAACATAAACAGAAGCTCAACCGTACTTGCTTGATGTGCGAGAACAAACCTCATTGATTCTTGTGGAAGTTCAAATGTGCTGCGTAACACACAAGAATGAACCTCATTGGTTCTTGCACGTCAAGCGAACATGCTTGAGCTTACGTTTAACATAACTGATGATGAATTGATGATGAAAAGCCTAAATTCAATCATATAAAGTGATTGTGTCTCTTCAGAAAATTTGGATTAATCCACTCAATAATGGATTAGTTTTATGATCTCCTTACAAACGTTTTGAAGCAGCAAAGTGGTAGTTGCATAGCTGTCAACACAGGTACAGAAATTGGTTAGATTTTATCAAAAAGATCTTCATTTGTGTTCCGAAGATGAACGAAAGTCTCACAGGTTTGGAATGACATGAGGGTGAGTAAATGATGACAGAATTTTCATTTTTGGGTGAACTAACCCTTTAAGTGCTACTAACTTGACTGAAGGACATTATTCCTGCCATGGGCTCTGTCAATGAAATCCAGTTTCACTCTCAGATTCTATATTGTATGTTCCGTAGAAATCTCACTTGACTCAGGATCTTGTTCTGGACCAGTTCTATATGAAATAATTCAGTGTTTATGGTCTTTATCCTTAACATAAATGGGTGTTTCTTTAATTATGGGGAACTTTGGTCCTGTGAACCTTATTTTTGTCTACTAACAATGAAAAAAAGTTTGTGGTCTAAAAGATTTTGCTCATCAATGCTGTGTTTATTTGATTAAAAATACAGTAAACAGTACTATTGTGATATATTATTACAATTTAAAATAACTGTTTTCTATTTTAATCTTTTAAAATGTTATTTATTTCTGTGATGGCAATGTTGACTTTTCAGCATCCATTACTCCACTCTGATTTGGTCATCAAGTAATTCTTATTATCAGTTGAAAATGGTTAATATGCTGCTTAATATTTTTGTGGAAACCAGTATAAATTTTTACTGTCACTTTTGATAAATTTAATGCACCCTTAATGAATAAAAGTATTTATTTCTTTCCAAAAAAAAAAAAAACTATTTCACTGACCACAAACTTTTGAACTGTACATGCATCACAGGAAAATTCTGTCATTTCCATCACATTTCACATGATATATATATGTTATAAAAAATATATATATATATGTTTATAGCCTTTTATGTATCATTAATGTACACAATTCCCTTCTTTGCATAATTTGACAACAGCCTGACTGGTTTATTTCATCCATTGTTATGATAATTAATATTTTTATATTTTTATGTTTTAAGATTGAAAGTCTGGTCTAAAACAAGGGTAATAAAATATATTCATAAACATATTTGAATTGCAAAAATAAAATAAATAAAGATGTGTTAAAAGGTTTCCAAGACAGTTTTAATTGCTGTCATATAATAACAAGGAAATAAAAAGAAGTTGAAATCTGTCTGTTTTTATAAAAAAAAAAAAAAAAAAAATCTAGAACATAAAGTGGCAGTAGTTAAACAAACACCCATGAAGTCTGTGAACCCTTAAGAATCTGATAAAAATAATCAACACTGTGCTTAGAAGTGTTGCAGTTAGAGCTTAAAAACATAAATCATTGCAAGTGTGTTTGTCATATGATTACACACTGACATTTTGTTGCATTTTATTGCTCACCTTCTCAAAGATTGTGGCATCACCTCATTGACCTCCACCTCCTGCAGATGTTTATAGGAATGAAGAGAATCTCGAGATCCTCCACTGAGATGATGGCTCGCTCTAGCGATGGGCGGGGTCCACTTTGAGACAGCTCGATAATTGGTTACCTTGTGTTTTAGGGCGGGGCTTGAGGAGAATGAGCAGCTTCTGTAGAAACATATAAAAGCTTCCAAAGTGAGAAGACAAAAATCACAGATTATTTCAAAGATTTTATACAAGACAGCCTTTGGTTAGCACATGGCTCAAATGCTAGAATTCAAAAGAAATAATTCAGTCCCTGTTGTTAGATTCTTTCTATGAATCAATGCTTGTAAATTATTACTGTGGAAAAAAATGATTCCACCATAATTCAGAAATGCTAATTATGGTTGTTACCAATTACAATTATTATAATTCTTTTAAGTGGTGCATTTTTGACGTTAACATATGGTGCCATATTGAGAGCTGATTAAATTTCTCCCTCCGTCGCTTTCTCTTCTGTGGAGAGGGACGGAGTGTCAGAAGTTTTACAATAGATGTGAAGCTCTGGGAAAGTACCTGCAGCGCTTCCCCATGGAGAGAGTGCGATTATGATTTGGTAGGGAAACTTTAGAGCTGCTGAGAACTATGCTGGCCGCCTGCGGAGAGGAGAAACCATGGGCTCTTCTGGTCTGTAAAACGAACAGGAAATAAAAGATATTATTGCAAGTGAACAGAACTATATAATGGATGACCTCACTTCTATGCATGTATGACTCATGACTTTCTATCCATGTGTGAATGTTTCATGGGTGTCAACAAAGTGAGAGTGAGAAAGTTGGATGAGTGGATGCACAGAAGTGCTGGCTGTGATGTCGTGAAATGTTAAAGGCTTAGTTCATGAATATTAATTAGGTTATGCAAAAATAATTTCAAATGATCTTTTATGGTTTTGATTAAACAGACCAGGTCTGTAGAGAATTTGTTCATACCCTAATCAAACTTGAAATGTAAACGTAACATTAACGATTAGAAATGTCCATAGAATCATTTTAAAACAATTCAATAGCACACTGACTTGCTAAGCTATCATTACGCACAGGGTTGAGAGAGCAATCACTTTTTTCTAACCAAGTTCACATGCCCGAATAATTTTGTGACATTTAATTTGACAACTTCATTCTTGTATCTACCAGTGTCTGGCCAGGATTTTGTAGGTCAGTGGATGAATGCATGGATCAGTGACTGGGGCTTAAATATGACTTGTTAGTCCAGCAGTAAGGTTTTTCACATTTGGTTCGGGGTTCGTCCTAATATAACTTATTTTAATAACTCCAAATTGCAGCTGAACTGTAGTGAATGTACACTACAGTTTAAATGTTTGGCCAATACAATTTTTAAAGTCCCCCTGTGGTGAAAATCAAATTTTTAATGTTGTCTATGTGGTGTTTTTAACATGCTTTAAGACAAACCATGTGCAAATTCATAAGTAAACACCATTGCAACTTCAGAAAAAAACTAATATTTTTTTTTTAAATGTCAGTTTTCAGTCATCATGATCTTTCAAAAAATCATTCTAATATGCTGATTTAGTGTAGGATTTGATTTTTTTCAGGATTCTCTGAATAATAGAAAGTTCAAAGGAAATGCATTGATTTAAAATAGAAATCTGTAACAGTATAAATGTCTTTACTGTTATTTTCGATCAATTTAATGCATCCTAGCTGAATAAAAGCATTAATTTCTTTCTTTCACTTTTGAATGGTAGTTATATGAGAAATGGCAATGCATTTGTTTGCATTTTGTTTCATGAGTTAACTAGAACGGACTGGCTTTCCACCAATGATGACAACTGCAACAACCACTCAGCAAAATATTAAAATCTAATTCCAGCGCCGGATTGCCACTCGTTATAACACACACTAACAAAATGAAAACTCCTGCTCAGCAATTAGAGATGCTTCCTCTGTATTATCCACATCCCTGCCGCAAGCTATTTCATGAAGTTGTGTGGACACGACCAGCCAGTAAAGTCACGTATATGATTATTCTTGTGTGGTACAGCATCTTATCTCACGTCCCCTCACTTGTACAGACAGATAAATGTAGGAACACACAGGCAAAAGACAGACTAAAGGGATCATGAACTCTGAAGAGAGGCCGTTTTTAGATGTTCACTCTGCGATATACAGGCCCCTCAGTGAGGGAAAGCCACTTTAATTAGACTTTACATTTAAACTGCAGATTAAACGAGACACACTCTGATTATTTTCCCTTTTCGGCTACCCCAGTCAAGAATTAATCCCAGACAAGATTACATTAATTAATTCCTAAAGTTTTTTTTTCTGTCCCCTCTTAAAATTAAAGCCATTATCTTACTACAACCCAGCAATCCGAGAGCAGACCGCAATAAGTATCCCATGCCCCCCAATGTCGCCCGATCTGGAAAAGACAGTCGATAATGCAGTTATTCCAGTTAGTGAAATCTCCCTCCCACTGCCTGTCCTGTGGAACATCATTAAAACGACTGAGTTTGACTTTAAACTAGTTTGGGGCCTTACAGCTGAAAAACCATGTCGTTCTAACACTGCTGCTTCCTTGGGGACCTGTTAGCATTGTTCTTCTCTCCAACAAGAAAATTGGATGATTTCTGACCACCCTTTCATCGCCTTAGCAGAGTGAGAAAACTCAGAGCAAGAGAAGCAGAACAGAAGTGCTTGCTGCTGTAATTGTAAAAGAAAAAAGAAAAAAAAACTTTCCGGAGGGGTGGGGGTATGAAACATGCAGAATTCAAGTGAAGTCTGAAGAAAATATTGGAGCTCAACCTTTTCTTAAATTAATTTTATAGTCGTCTGCTGCTAGCTCAGCAGATTTTTGTGACGATTATATAACCGGTCCAATTAAAGGTTTTCCGTGCATGCTTGGATTAGCAAGAGTGACACTGATCTGATACACTACCCTGTGTCATTTATGCACTATATGCACTTTTGTACAAATTACTTTTTTATAAAAGCATCTGCAAGGAAGTGTTAAACCATTGGGAATAATCGAGGTTTGATTCTTTACTCTCATTGGACCTGACAGTGCACATGGGAACGTGAGCCGTCAACATTTGTGTACAGGATGAGAATGAACCGCCAAGTGGCACCAGAGAGAGACTGATCTTCCAGTTTGGATAATGCAACTCTATTAATCCAGTTCTTCATCAGCTAGGTGGCTGGCTGCTTTTGACTGTTGCAACAGATAGATGCAGTGTTTACTCCCTGAGCTGCATGCAATGTTATTTCTGTCAGCTTGAGGGATCTTCGGAGCAGGTGGGAAAGCAGTAAAGCCGTAGAGGGCATCATTCCTCCAGCTGCCTGCTGGCCAATTGTATTCATTACTGGTGACTGTTATGCACAGGGGACTTTATTCGAATCTCCATAACAGCACACGTGGGTGGCTTGATTTCTGACCGTACATGTATATATTTGGTATACACATGGGTGCGGAGATGTAGGCTTTTTTTTTTGGATAAGTGATCATTATGCGCACTGTCAGCACAAATGTGGACATCATGCAAATTTGCTCTCGGAAACAGACTAACGGCAGCTGCAAGATGTCACCTTTTGAAGCTGGAGGGTGCTCTCGAGTCTGGGGCTGGATTTAGACATGAGACCCGAGGCGTTGACTGTACAGTCCCTCAAGTTGCGAATTTCGGTCAGATGGGCTCGATGCTTCTCTCTTTGTCTCCTGCAAAGTGTTAATACATTTTTAAAACACTCAATTTCATTTTGTGCAATGAGAAATACCAATGACAGAAAAGAGAAAAGCAAACATCTTTTAATAATCTAGTTTAAAAAGTACAAATCCTTAGAAATGTACCATTGTATTCATGTTGACTTCGTATGATTAAAAAACATATAAAAATATATATATAATCTTAATTATTACATTTAAAAAAGTTTTTAAATGAAAAGTTATTTTACTACAACAAATATCATGAATTTTTAATTCAAAAATGTTATTACGTTTTATGGGGGCTGCATTATATTACATTTTACAACCTGAACTACCCTTGCCTTGTCATGAAAAGGCCAAATTATTCCATATTTTTTTTGTTGTTGTGATTTTACAGACCTTGACAAATGACATTTATGTAAAAAAGCAATAAATAAGCAGATAATTGGTTTTGTTAAAAGATTTTTTAAGAAACTATGATAAAAGATTATGCCAAACTACTTAAAGGGTTAGTTCACCCAAAAATGAAAATTCTTTCATTAATTACTCACCCTCATGTCGTTCCACACCCGTGAGACCTTCGTTCATCTTCAGAACACAAATTAAGATATTTTTGATAAAATCCGATGGCTCAGTGAGGCCTGCATTGCCTGCAATAACACTCCCTTTTTCAATGTCCAGAAAGCTACTAAAAACATATTTAAAACAGTTAATGTGACTACAGTGGTTCAACCTTAATATTATAAAGTGACGAGAATACTTTTTGTGCGCCAAAAATAACAAAATAGCGACTTTATTCCACAATATCTAGTGATGGGCGATTTCAAAACACTGCTTCATGAAGCTTCGAATCTTTACGAATCATTTGTTTCGAATCAGTGGTTCAGAGTGCCAAAATCACATGATTTCAGCAAACGAGGCTTTGTTACTTCGTAAGAGTTTTGAAACTTCAATAGTTCACGTGACTTTGGCAGTTTGATACGCACTCCGAACCACTGATTCAAAACAAATGATTCGTAAGGCTTCGAAGCTTCATGAAGCAGTGTTTTGAAATCGCCCATCAATAGATATTGTTGAATAAAGTTGTAATTTTGTTATTTCTGGCGCACAAAAAGTATTCTCGTCGCTTTATAATATAAGTTGAACCACTGTAGTCACATGAACTGTTTTAAATATGTTTTTAGTAGCTTTCTGGGCATGGAAAAAGGGAGTGTTATTGCTGGCGATGCAGGCCTCACTGAGCCATTGGATTTTATCAAAAATATCTTAATTTGTGTTCCGAAGATGAACGAAGGTCTTACGGTTGTGAAACGACATGAGGGTGAGTAATAAATGACATAATTTTCATTTTTGGGTGAACTAACCCTTTAATAATACTGTTTTCTTTTCTAGATTTTTTTAAAAATAGGAAATTAAAAACATTTCATCAACGTTCATCATAGAAGAGGTACAGTATAAGTCATTATGAACTGATGAACTCTCAAACTTGTTATTGTGTCGAAACAATGTTATTCTAGTTTCCAATGATGGTTTGGACTTTGGACTCACTTGTTTTTGCAGTAAAGAGCCATGCAAGCCACTCCCAGCAGGCTGATCCCCATGGCTATGCTGAAGATGGACAAAATCTGTCTCTGATAAGTTTCTGCACTCTCTGAAAAGACAGACAAGGACATCACATGCTCATCTTCAGGCTTTATTCACAGTCATGGAAGTATAGATTGAACAAAAGAATCTTGTGTAGCTAATCGGCTCTTATAGGTTGTAAGGAAAATTCAATGCCACAATAATGAAAACATTCCCAGTGCGAGAGAATATGAATTTTAGAGATGATTGGAAAGGGACTGTTTCAGAACTAATTGGCTGGTTCTACCATTTCTGCATATTTAACTAGCATGCGAACATGTGCACACAATCACATTTGATTTGATGATGGGGGACAGACAGCAGAGAAACATGCAGGGAGCCGTCAGCTAAACATTCATGTGTGTCAGGGGTCAGGCAGGCTTGAAATACGCTTTCTGTAAGACTCTGCCTAATGATTGGCTTATAGGAAACCAGCACTATTGAACTGCCCACACCTGAAAGGAAGCTGAACTGGTATTTGAATTGGAATTACACAAAGTGGAATTTAAAGATTTGATTAAAAAAAAAAGGGGTAATAGCATGGGAAATGGGAAATGCTTGGTCAATAAAATAAAAATTAATGGTTGTCTGTAGGGCTGGGCGATATAGCTAAATATGAATCTCTTATTGAAATTGTGTTTACACTTTGTTGGTTATAATGCAATAATTCACAAGCATGTAGAACACAGTAAGAGAGCGTGATGAATGAAAACTTCAGCGTTTTGAGTGGACTGAATGAATGCGCCACTGATTAACTTAAACGCCTCAGTTTCGCCATTTTGTTCAGACATTCAACACATTTATGATTGGTTACAATGCAAAAAACCTTTGACTTTCTTCACAGAAAGCTCAGACAAATATGTACAAGAGCATCTGAAAGCAGCACCTATCAGCTGTCATAGTTGATAGTTGTGAAAAAGGAGAGATATTGCGATAATATTGCTTAAATATTTGATGTATTGCCTAGCTCTACTTGTCTTTCTCTAGTGCCAATAGACCTAATTCACGGCAGTGCTATCTTTGATTTTTAATGGGAATGAAAGCGAGGCTGTGAGGGATAGACATACATCTCTTCAGTGTATTGTACTGTTATTTAATGTGTTTTTGGATCGTTCTGCTGTCGAAATACTGTAAAAATGTCTTTCCAAGAAATTTCAGTAGACAAAAAACACCCGAATATGAGCTGTGAAAAATTATAAGTGATCTAGGAGCTTTATACAGCTTTTTACAGCAGATGCCATTGAAAACACGTTAAGTCTATCCCTCAAGCCTTACTTTCATACATGTCATAGTGCTGCTCTGAATAAGTCTATAAAAGACATTTTAAACTTTCAAAATAGGCTTTGTCAAGCCTAGAACCAAATTCATGTGTTGGATTTTAAAAAGCATTCTCAATTCAGATCTAAATTATGATAACCCTGAATAATAGGGAGTTGATCCTCCCTAACAACTTCCACAAGTTCCACTAGATGTGTTGAGATTTGCTGTGTGACTTCTATCTGCTGATCCAATGCATCGCAAAGTGGATCAGGTCTGAGCTTTGTTCTTCAAAGGTAGTTCTACTACACCAGACTATATGTAAATAATCTATATGGATCAATCTTTGTGCCCAGGAGCAGAAATAAGCTGTCCAAAACTGTCAAAACTATGTCTGTGGAAAACCAAGAGCAGCCAGTGGGATAGCAGGGACTGAAAGACAGGTCCTCACAGTTTGGTGGAGAGTCTCTGCAAGCAGATGGCTAGACTTCCCTCACAAACACACACCCATGACTGAAATGCTCTCTCATGCCACAAATGCACAGAGCTGACCATTCATGCACACGTGCACTCAACACCCCCTACCTCCACCCCCTCTCTCTCTCTTTAACGGAAAACATGCTCCGTAATGGCCTCAACTTGACTCGCTCACCATCCAGATTAAAATCACTGAGGCAGTCATTTCCGAGAAGCAGAAATGCATATCAGTTCCACTTTAACTATCTCTCCTTCTCTGACAGTTTTTGAGGAAATCTTGAGGCGAGTGTGTGAAGCACGACTAATGGAAAACTTCACAGGATTCACTCGTTCACTTAAAGATGCTTTCAGTTGTCAGGCACATGAGAGAGGGCAGGGTATGTGGATGCAGAAAGGGAGAAAGCCTGCAGAAAATCCATTTTCACAGCAGTTTTTGGGGTCCTTTTTGTTGACACTGCTTTAAGTCTGTGGATACTGTGGTTTGTTAGGGTGTATAAAGGCATGTATTTAGCCTTTGGCTGTGTGATATTTCTCATCCCCAGAGACTTGCTATGCAACATGCCACCTCAGCAAGGTGCACACCTCGGGGCTTTGCAGTAATTAACAGCAACATACACAGGCGAGCACAAGCAGACACACACATTTATGCACACAAGCCACACAGACCGCATCGCCCATACAGATGCTGCCCTGTGCCTTTACAATACATTTCTTTTGCTCTGTTTCCATGGCAACTCAAGAACATTAGGCTTCTATGAGGAACAGAGAGCATCATGTGTGTTTGTATACATTAATGCTGGTCAAGAATAGGAGGAGAAGCTTGTGGGTGTTTTTTTTTCTAACATAATCATAATCCAAGGTTAAAATGTATAAATGTATATAAAGAGCTTTAGATTCATTGTTTTTTAAACCATTCATAATTGTAACCAATTTAAATGGTTCTGTGGTGTGATGAATGCATTTTTAAAAATGATATTCCATGTAGTCTCTCTCAAATAAAATAGGGTCAAAAATAAATTATATATATATTTATATATTAATATTTATATTTATTAGGGTTGTGATAAGACAGTTAGCTCACAAGACGAGACACGAGATTGGGTTCACGAGAACAAGACTAGATTCCTGTATGATTTCATATGAGTTTCTTCAGACCTTAGAACTGTACATCCTAACTGAACCGCTTTCCACTAATTGATCATAGAATTAAAAACAGTATAAATAAAAATAAATAACACAGTAATCTCTTATTAAGTCTTATTAAGTGCAAACAATAAGCGCAACCATAATCAAAGTACTCTCTCAATATTCCAGAGACCAAATTTTTCTTCAAGTATGATACAGAGCTAAGAGATGGTTACAACTACACAGCCCAGATTAAGATAGCTTTCATATTGGGGGATATTTGCGGGAATCAATGAGCCGCTATCAAAATGCGGGGTATTGAAATCACATTTGAATGTGTGCTCGCGTTTTACTTTCGCTTTCGAGATCATGCATACTCTGTGTATAGGGAGCGGCATTGCTGAGCCCGCATTCTACAAGACAAGACATTTACCAGGCGCTTAGGCTCTGTTGCGCAACGAATCCCCCCTCCATGGTCTTGTCAGTCATCTCATCTTACTCTCGTCACGTGATCAGTGAACTCTAATTCCTGCTGTACTACATACGACTCTGCAGCTCGTGTTTGATGAGCTGGATGGGATTGAAGCGACCATTATCCAACTGAATTAAATGGTTTTTATTTCTATAAAAAGCAAAATGACAGTGAAGGTGTAATGTAAACGTAGCGGTGGCATATTCTATCCTAATTTCACCCTCACACTCCGTCATGGCAATATCATGAGACAACTTTTCACCTCGACAAGAAATCTCTTCACATTTTAATCTCACGAGATCTTGTCACACCCCTAATATATATATATATATATATATATATATATATATATATATATACACACAGTAGTCAACATTTGAAGTGGATCAAAAGTTCATCAAAGTTGTCCTAAGAAGGTTTTAGGACAACTTTGATGAACTTTGATCTACTTCAAATGTTGACTACTGTATATATATATATATATAAACCAACAAATAAATAATAAACAATTATAAAGTAACCAGCAAAATGCTATTTTAGATGGAGTACAGCTTGTTAAACTGCAGGATTTTCATATCGGGAGGCAAAAATAATGTTAAAGAAATAATACATTTCCTTACCCATAAACTCAATTCCCAGCTCATCTGCTGCTTCAGGGAGAAAAAGAGACAAGTGGTTAAATAGATGGAGAGAAAGATAGAAACAGGGAGAAAGATGTTATCATACAGATTTCCACAAACAAAGACATATTAAATCACCCAGATAATAACCATGAATAAAAAGCAAATGAGTTTTGTCAACTAAAACTGCTCATTGTTCAGAAGGAGAAAAGATTCTGTAGCGGCATCGTTTCAGCAACAAAAATAGCCTTCTCTTGATTACCCAAGATACGAGCAGCCACAATATTGAAGAGGGTGAAGCTGTTTATAATATAAAGCACATAAAGGCCTGTTAGTTGCCTGTAGAATAGATACGATTCCCAAGAGAAGCCGGATTTTGTCAGGGACGGGCTTTAGAAATGCATCAATGTCAACTGTAATGCCCGGGAGATGCTTATAATTGTCTTTTCTAGTTGAACATTTTTATTAATTCATCTGAAGGCTTCAAACCAATATGCCTTCTCTTTAAGGGAGTCTTCTCCAGCAGAGCACTGCACAAGCAAATCTCCTTTCTAAATACAGTCTTTCTCTCTCTCTCTCCCTCCTCTATCCCACTGAAGCCTCAAAACTGCTGGTCCGGATAAAGAGAAGAACACTCATGCTCTTTTCATTTGAATAGTCCCCTTTTTCACGCCACTGTAATATAATCTCATTTAAATTAAAATGAAACCCTCACACTTAATTGCTTTTCTGACAGAGGTGGTCTATGGTTTTTAAATAGACTGCAGCTTGCCCAAGAAAGATTATTTTAGTGGACATACTTAAAGGGGAAAAAACTGAAATCAAACACAGTGACAGAAAACCTTCTGTCAAATGATGAATTGCCACATAGCGGCCTAAATTTTTCAATGCCACATGTTTTTGCATATATTCATGCGGCAATTTAAACATGATCTGTGGGAAAATAATGAGCTGAAATATCTTTTTTTTTTTTTCCCTCTCAAAGAGGCCGTGCTGCAGTTCTTAATGAGAATGCAAGGAACGGTAGTTTTAAGCTAAACAATTCCTGCTTGTGATTTAAATTCATGGTGAATAAGGACAGAACCCTTGTTTACTGGCCGCCGCACCACAGCGCAGGCACAATGAAGTGTGTGGAATCGCTTAAAGGTTGTTTTAAATGCTAATGTAAGCAGAATTGTTGGGAATACACCTACCCGAGGTTTTTGCACAGTGTCTCTCCTCTGGGCCTATTGAATTCACTGTGTGTTGTGGGATTGGGTGAGATTTTTAAAAAACACAACACAGCTCTGTGGGACAAAAGGCCCAGGCGATGATCCAGCGGTTCTGTCGTATCCCTGCTGCCAGCATTGCTTGGACCATTCATGCTGCGGCTGCCTCTGATTGCCCACAATAACTGCCACATTCATCCCCTCATAATCGCTGTGCTGTCATGAGCCACACACACAAAGTCATTAAGCATGGATATGCATGCATTCCTCGAATCCTGGCAGCAAGCTCCTGATGTACTGCTCCCATAAACCACAGGCTCCCATCCGTTGTCCCGTCACCCTTGGGAGACATTTACGCCATCGAAGAGGAATGGCACCCAGTGCACTGAATCAACGTCAGTCGCTCAGAGACTGAGTAGAAGAGCTACAAAAATGAATCAAACCCTTAATCCTTCCGATAGTTGGTGCAATAGGCGAAAGCTCCTTTGTGCGGCTTACTTACATAGCCTAATGCTCGAGAGATAAATACCTAAATGAGAGGGGCCGCTGTCCCCTGAGCAAGCCAGTTGTGAAATCCGTCTCCCTTGAGTCACCGGCTGAACCCCGAGTTTTTTCCATTGCTCTGAAAATGGCTTCACTAACCAAATTCCTTGTTCACAAGGGGGATTGTCCCAAAAAAAAAAAAAAAAATCAAAAATAGTTTCTTGTCACTCTTGTTTGTACAGTTGTAATGAAAGGAGATGATGCTACTGCTTACGCACTAGCTTGCAATAGCTTTTTGCAAAAAACATAGCTTTTGAAAATTCCCTTCATGTGAGCTTTTAACTACTACAACTATTGAGTCAGAACTTGAGAACTGAATGAGTACGATTCATGAACAAATAAGAGATCATTTTTGTGAACCAAATCAAAAAACTCATTTAAACTCATTGAAAAGATTTAATTCAAAAGACTGATTAGTTCATGAATCGGACAACACTATTTACATGAACCTAAATTTAGGTCTGCCTTTTTTTCTTTTCTTTTTTTTTGCAAAAAGCTATGTTTGTCTTTAAAAAGACTTAATCAGGGTAGTGCCATACTTAATTTTGACAGGATTGAAAATGATGCTGTGAGGGATACAGTGAACTCAATGGATAGCACATGCAATGCAAATTCAGTATACAAAAACTCCATAAATCATAGTTTTGAAAATTACATGTGATCTATACCTTTATAAATGAATGGAAGTCTATCCCTCACAGGTTTTCCTCTATGTAAAATTCAATATGACGTCTTCCCTGACTAAGGTCTATAGTGCGTGATTTATATGGATTACTTTTGTGATACTTTTTATAGCTTGAAAACATCAGTCCCTAAAAAAGCATAAAAACAAATTTTCTTCTTTTGTGTTCAGTAGAAGAAGGAAAGATAAAAAAAAAAAAAAAAAACATGAGGGTGAGAAAATGGGTTTCAATTTTGGGTGAACTACTCCTCTAACACCATTGCTCATACAGTGCAGGCAAAATAGTTGAAAGAAAGTCAACAGCATTCCTTATATTAAGCACTGGGGTTCATTCAGTCGCTGACCCGCAGTGCTTTCCTTTGCCAGGGAGCTGGGGGGAGGTAGGGGCCAAGCACAAGCGAGGCTCTTTTCGCATCTCTTATGTGGTAGTCGATATGGAGACAAAAAGACAGTCAACGGATGATTTGTGCTAGCGTGTTGAGCAGAGATAGATTGTGAAAAAGCTCAGGGGACAAAAGACTAGGTGGCAGATAAAGCCAAGCCGCCCCCAGGGGGTGATTTGTGGCTCATTTGGTGGGTTAAGTGAATAAAGATGCACTGGACCAAACACATCAGGCTCAAACTAGGAATGGGGAAAAATAAACACTGGCCTCAACAGGGTGGAATAAAGATACATTGAAAGCATAATGTGCTATGAAAAAATAGTAAAGGCTGTAATTTGACATAAGATGTTGAGAACTGTGATTTCTCCTCATGCGGGCCGCTCCAAAGCCTGTTGTGTTTGTTTTCATGGCAGGAATGGATAGTAATTCAAGCACATAATCTGGATTAACTGGCTCATCTCTATCAATGTTGGATAGGTGGATACAACAAAAAACAAAAACTATAGATGCTGAAAGCTTCACCCATTTAGCAGATTTGCAACAGCACTGGCCTAAAATTGCTTCAATGCTAAACAGTGTCAACAGGAGGGTGGAGGAGGCAATACCAGCAGGACTGTGTAGGTGTATCCGTGAAGGAGATGATGGCACTGCTAGAGATGAGGGCTCCGTCTCTGAGGGCTTGATGGATAGCGGGGATATGAATGCTTTCATTGAGAAAATCAGATAGGAAAGAGAAGTATCAGGGACACAAAGTGAGCCCTGGCAGAAAGGCTACAGAAAGATCCCATTACCAGCCACTCGGTAGGGTCAGCAACTCAAAGTGCACTAAATGGGAGTTTAGGTTGCCGTATCACTCGCTGGAAAAGATCACCCCCCAAAAGCTAGACAATTCATACAACGCAAGGCATTCAGAGAAACAGCCTCGTTGCAGATTCATCTGTGCGCTGGACAGCTCTTTTCACCGCTTTCTCCTTCCAAGGCTTGTAGTTCCTTTCATACTGGCATAATAGCTCTCGGAAAGTTGAGTCACAGGAAGAAGGGTTTATGAGTCAAGGCTTTCTGAGGTCTCACAAATCTTTCCAATCCTAACCTGTAAGAAAGCAAACATCTCTCTTTGGCAGCCTTTTCAGTGACTATGAACTTCCCTTTGGCTACTTGTACTCCACTGTCCTTTTTTAACCTGTGAGACACTTTCCTATCTCATCTAGCACAGAAATGGCTAATGACTTTAGCATCGACCTAAAATTAGCAAAGCAATTACTTTCATTCAGGGACTTTCCTAATGACAGGGGAAAATGTACTCTTCATGAAAAATGGTCACTCGATCACATTCTGTTACCACTCCGAGACTTGTTAGAATCACGCAACAAAGGTAAACGGGTTACGCACTATATTTATCACACTAAAAAAAAATCTGCTCTTGCAGAGTTAGAGATCAGCTTTCCTATAGAGAAAATAGCATATGCAAATGCTTTCTGATTTTCATGAGAGTGTGGCATTGTAGGGTGATGGCAATTTCAGCACTTAGAGAGAGAGGTATAATTAACTACTTAAGCAATACATGGTTCTGAGAAGTCGGTGAAGAACTCTCAGCCCTGGAGGCTAAGAGACTCACCTGATGCTAGAGAGGCTGAAACTTTGAAAACTAAGACTGGAAAGCAAGTAAACAACCAATAAATTATGTTCTCTCATCTCTTTTGCTGTATCATGAAGCATTTTGTCACAGAAGGGCTTTGTGTTGTTCATGCTAGTAGAAATGGAAATAACTCAATAACATTGTGTTTATCCAAACCACATTCATTTTTCCTGTATCCCTGTATGAAGCACACAAAATAAAAAAAGATTCACTCATATTTTCCCTCAAAGAAAACATACAGTGGCAAAAGTACATACTTGGGTCAGATAAGATGGAGTCTGTCTTCGGCACAAACTGGTCACAACGAAGTCCACGGTAACCCTCTTTACACCTGCAAAAGAAGAAGAATACAGAAATATAAATAACCTTTGTGTGCACACTTTGATTGTTTTCATCAATTTCATCAATGATATAAGAGGTCCATAATTCATAAATTTATGTGTACCAAAGCACCCATAAAAATAAAAAAAAAATACAGAAAAAAAACTTTTCAGAATTCACAGTGTATAGTACAGTGCAACAGGTAGCAAAGAGCTTGTTTACATTTCAGACAATTTGAAATACAGAACATGGAGATGCCAAAAGAAAACCAACCGCCTTGACCTGACGGCATCAGGCTAACTACTACAGTACATATCCATTCAAAATTACTAAACACAGCAAAATACACATGACAGATATAAACATTATCCTGAATGTGTTTGGAAACAACGTGAAGGTACTGAAATGTATCTGTGCATAAATGCAATGGGCAATCAGTGCATCGAGAGCACACATACACGGTTTGTTTGAATGATCTGATTGCAAACAGAGGAGCAAAATTAAAGGGTTAGAATAGAAACTTTAGCCTACCAGGGTTACAAATGCTTGCGCCATTGTAGATGCTCAGTGTGACAAACTTCTAAGATCATCTAACTGTGTGACGTAAATTACGTTAATGATGGAATTTCATGTGCTTCAGTAATTTATTTGCGTTAAATTATTTTAATGCATTAAAGAAATAGTTCACCCCAAAATGAAATTTTTGTCATCATTTACTCACCCTCACGTTGTTCCAAACCTGTTTGAGTTTATTTCTACTGTTGAACACAAAAGAAGATAGTTTAAAGAATGTTGGTAACCAGACAGTTGACGGTAGCCATTGACTTTCATATGGAACATAAGAAGAAGAAAAAAATTGTACAGGTTTGGAACAACTTGAGGGTGAGTAAGTGATGACAACATTTTTATTTTTGGGTGAACTATTCCTTTAAGGATTTTGAATCACTCAAATGTGTTTAAGGCACACTATGTACATTTTCGCCACTAGAGGTCGCCTATTCAAAACAAAGGCATAGCTTTATGACGCCGAGATTGAGCGCGGAATCTTGGGAGTTGTTGTCTTCACCTCACAGCCGGTGGAAAAGAATCAGGACGGGACTCAGGCAGAAATCATGTTCATGGATGAGATTTTTAACATTACTGTAGTATGAAGCAGAGCAGGGTCAAGTGCTGTGCAACCCAAAACGAAGCTGCTGGAGCGATTGCTAATGAGAAACGAGCGCAACACATGCCTTGAGAGCAGCAAAACTTTTATTATGCCGCAGTCGCCGCTTCCGCTTCTTCAAGTCAAGCATATGTGGGGTAATGAAGCACTGTTTTATCATATTAGATACATTTCAGTGTGTTGAAAATGATGTTATGATGTTACTCTGTGTTCGCTCGGCAGCTGCTATGAGACACTTGTTGCACACTGCAGTAAGCTAGATCGATATTAGAATATCACATTAATAAATGCTAGATGGCTTGTGTTGATAAATGGCATGCAATTAATTTTAAAACATATTATATGATGGAGAAAATGCTGTATAGCTGTTACTAAAAATAAAGCTGCATCTGATTATGCTAAGTCAGCCACTTGACATAATAGTCTTTTTCTTAGGCATGGTGAAAACACGCAGTTGCGGAAAATCAAGAAAACGTGTTGAGCTATATAACAATAATTCATTTTCTGTCAATAAATGTAACCAAACAGTTGTTCCGATGCCTAATGAAACATGTAATATATTAAATATATAATATATGTTTCCTTGGTTTCTACAACATAAAACTGGAAATCGAGGGTAACGCAGGTATGATGTCAATGATAGGCGACGCATAGACACGGTCCGTGTCCTGGATAAAATGAGCTTATTTCTCTGGATTTAAACATTCTTGGAAACATCTGGAACAACAAAACATATAACACTGCAAACAAAACATATAACACTGTTCTAGTGTTTTTTTGATATTTTAATCCAAAAATCTTACATATTGTGCCTTTAACGCATTAACTTTTAATGCAGTCTTAAAATGAGCATAAAAGACTTTCTTTTCTTATTTCAGGGGTAGTTTAATATTTTTAATATGCTGTCTTTTAGTTACCCTTTCATTTTTAATCACCTTTTAGTGGTTTCTGCAGCTCACCTGAAGGCATAACTTACCCAAAATATTAAAAATCTATCATCATTTACACACACAAAAGAAGATATTTTAGAAAAATGAATCGAGTAAATGAGTAAATGATGACAGAATTTTCATTTTGGGGTGAACAACCTATTTAAATAATCATGTAGTCTGACAAATATATTTTAAGAGTACAAATATTCCATGCAATCTCTCAACTAATATCAAGTCATAAAAAGTGAATTTTTCTAATTATACGAGAAGCATAAAAATGTTTAAAATAGTTCTAGATGGCGCATATGACACTGCAGGGCACCACTGTCACTGCTTGACATGTCATGCCAACCCATTTAGAGTACAGATCTGCATCAATGTGTCCATCCATCATTATGTCATTTTCACAGAGAGATTGACTCAACATTAGAAATCAGAATACCCAGAAATGTTATAAATTAGCCTCATGCAGAAAAATATGAGGAAGTAAAGGAGGGAGGGGTGATATGAAGAAGAAAAAAAGAAGAAAAATAGGGATAACAGGGCGGGTCTGTCCAGAGCTCAGTGGTGCCTGCACTCGCACAGATAACACAGTCTTGACATTTATGTCACATCCCCACTGAGCTATGGGACCGTATGGAAAAGACGAAGGCATTTGACTAGACTCTTAGTGTGAGATCAATGTGAAACAGGGGACTTCTTCCAAAAGTAGCAATGTGCTCTGAATCTGTGTGTAGAAGAACCACAGAGAACACCAGCTGCCCTCCAGCAAAAGCATTTCAGACATCTTCTAATCTCTCTCCATCTCATTTGCCCTTTCTTTGCGTTTTTTTACATCTTAACCCAACAACTGTTGCAAATACATATACAACACACCTCCAATGCTGCAAACAGACTCATTTCTATTTTCCAGCAACATCGCACGTTTTATTCGCACAAGTTTACCAGAAAATTGCTCAATTCTGAGATCTGCCTCTGTGATCACTTCTCTTTCCTGTGCAACGCTAACAATTTTGAAGAGGTGTACAATGATAATGACAGTTCACAAAAGGAAACAACAAGCATTCAGGCCGAGAAGCATCAAAAAACCCTCAACAGAATGATCTTGATGTTGTTTCATCTGGCTTCGATGCGACAGCTGCCTAGACTCAATCCTGTCGTGTCTGGCTTGAGGAAGCATGACTGAGGTTTGCTGAAAGAAACAAGACTGAAAACTGACTGCAAAGAGGGAAAAAAAACATGGTTAGGCTGTAATTACAGTCACGGAAGCAGGTGAAGAGCACGTCATGTGGTCTCAACTCTTTCTGCCTCACGCTCTGTTAGCTCACCGCCTGGTTAACACTGACTCACGTGTTGACGGCACTATGATGGCTGTGACTGTTGGCAGCCTATTTGTATGTTTTTCCCCTTTCTCTCCTTTTCTGGTAGACGATACAGTAGAGCTTTTAGGAGTATGCCGAGAAAACAAACCAACAAATGATTTCATGCATCATTGTTTATTTGGTATCGGAGGAAAGGAAAATCAATGTGTGTGCATGCGTTTATGACATCTGAGGTGCCTACAGAGTAAACAACATTGTAAACTAGAATTTCTGCATCTGCTTCATGGCTTTTCATTATCATTCAAGGACATGTTGCTTGGCATCAATGATCGTGCCCCCGTTGGTTAAATTACAGCTAGAGAGAAAAGGAGAGAAAGGATATATTTCCCCAGAAGGAGGCCAAGGCAATGAGCAGGACTCGCTTTTGAATTTGACTACCGCCCAGCTTGTTAATTAAAGCTGAAGTGTGTAATTTTTCTGATGTTAAAATACTCCTGTTCTAGCTGCAGAGACGACTAAAAGTAAACCATTAGTGGGAAGATTTCCCCGAAAAGCATAAACACTGTGTCTCTGTGGCCCTATCAAAACATAGCTCTGTTTGTTTGAGAATTACGACCTGCCTCGCACGGCAACAGCGGCTCAGCCAATGGCATGAGTTCTGGGGCGGGGCACTCTGCTTGCCTGAGTGCAGAGTGTTTGGAGGGAAACCTGTTTGAAAT
The DNA here is from genome assembly GCA_037950665.1 of Hypophthalmichthys nobilis. Taxonomy (NCBI): domain Eukaryota; kingdom Metazoa; phylum Chordata; class Actinopteri; order Cypriniformes; family Xenocyprididae; genus Hypophthalmichthys; species Hypophthalmichthys nobilis. Next base: position 9,958,424 of record CM075472.1, read on the forward strand.
CAATCAGTCATTATATTTGCTGTAGCATGTGGTGATTCTGGTTGCGCAGAAACTATACTTCAGCTTTCAAGGTATGTGGATGTAAGTTGGAATAAACAGGAGAGCTTGTTTGTGAAGGAAAGCGTGTCTGCGAGTGGGATGTGCGTGGTGGTATTCTTTTCCTCCCTGTCAAACAGCTCCCACATAACAGACTGAGCTTGTGGCTTGCATGTGGGTGCTGCATATACTACCCACATTCACACACCCACATACTGTACAAACACATTTACACAAAGATACTGTCATCCCTTCTCAAGATCCTGTGACAACTTTTCTCCATAAATAAGGCCCAATCTGATCCTGGCATCCTTTACTATTATTGATGGATGTGGAGGCTGAGATAAGGCCAGTATTGGAAACAATCTTTGTTCAATTGTTTCTTACCCAGCCTTGTCACAAAAGTGCTGTTTAAGAAACCTGGCTACTCTATTATCATACAGCCAATACATATTCATACCTATCTGTCTGTGTGTTTGCGGATGGGGAGAGGAGAGTGAGCATTGCAACAGAATGATTTTATATGTTGAATGACATTGACTGATGCCCACTTCACCATTCAAGATGTTTGTTTGCGAGACAACCTCACTGATCAAATTCAGCACACAAACAAGGACCGTTTCTTCAGTTCTGGGCATATAAATGTTGACTTCTATTCAAATGAACAGATTTCAGCCTATATATATATATGAATTGTGCAGAAAAATGGTCTTACACCGTGTCCTAAAAAAACGCAATGCGATTCTAGCAGGGTTGCCAGGTTTTCACATCAAAACCCGCCCGATTGCTACTCAAAACTAGCCCAAAACTAGCCCAATGGCGTTTCAGGGGGGTCCCCCGGTAACAATCAAGTTCCAGGGGGGCAAAATCCGCGTTTTTGGCAGGGTTCCCCTGGTAAAATTCGCAATCCAGGGGTTAAATATGTCATTTGGGTTCGTTTCAACCCGTAGACATGAAAAACAACCCGCGGTAACCGTGTAAAAGTAGCCCAATTCCGCGGGAAAACCGCAGACTTGGCAACACTGGATTCTAGTGACAAGCAGTTTGTCTGTCCACACTAAACTACGACACGCGACAAAACCAATCAAAAACCACAGCCAATCAGAAGAGAGTGAGGGCGGGCTCTCTTCTTGGGAAGCGCACGGCAGTCACAATGAAATGGATGAGTACATAATCAAATTCATAAATATTACACCATTTAAACATTATTTAAAGTACATACTGAGTGACTAAAACAATCTTTGTCATAGAATACACTTGTTTGTTCACAATGAGTTGACAGTTTGAACGTTCTTGTGACAATTTATTCATTTTCACGATCTGAGGTGAATTATCCATGGTTACTTTCAGTATGGCTACAAAGCTGAGAACACAAAATAATATTCAAACAGACATTAGACACTTTTAACAATAAATAAAGCACATAAACAGTACTTATCATTATCATTGCCATACTTTGTGTTGTAGCCGTCGCGGCTAGTAAGGACAAAAACTCTGATTAACATGGAAAAAAGACACCTTTTATTGCGTGTGTCGCGTGTAGTTAGGACACAGTGTTAGAAGTGTTTTACCATAACTTCATTATTTAACTTAGCTACTCTTCAAATGCCATTTGTTTATAATTTTATTGTTTTACCCTTGTCCCAGGCCCAGAATTTCAATATTAAATTATTAAACTATCTATCATAAAAATATGAATTATTTCATATTAAACAATGATAATCTAAGCAAACAAACATAAACCACACCAATTATGTTGAAATCAATTATTCTAATATTTAAAAAGAAAAAAGAATTAAAATATTACAACTCTTCCACAGCAGTAGCATCATTTCCACCACCTGAACAGTTCTATCCTTAAAGCTTTTTTAAAGTTAGTATACATAAAATATGAGAACTGCTTATATTATAATATTATATACATTATATATGCACAATAAAACATTGTTCAAAAATATATTATACATATTATATATTCGAATATTTAACTGTGCATAAATAATATATAATATTATAATAAAAGTATTAAAATATACTATTATATATAATTTTATTGTACATCAATATTGAAAAAAACAAACCACATTCATTATTGAGCAAAAATTAATTATTCTAATATTTCAAAGAATTTTTCAAACATTCAATACATCCAAGATTTCAGAGGGACAAAAAGAAGAAAAATAACTAGTGACATTGTAAAAAGTGTGTTTTCAACATTCTAGTATTCTACTGCCCACAAGTTGAATAAATACCCTCATATGAAATACTGTACAGAATCAAGCAAGACAGCAAAGAATAAAAGTATCTTCATTTAGGAGCCATACATTTACTCTGAGCTTTGTCAAATGAAGAGTTTTCTACCTTTCACATGCTTTTTAAAACCACAAAGGCCTGACTTGAAAATAAACCTATTAAAATGGTAATCACGCATGAGTAGATAAGTCCCCCTAAGCTTTTACTTGCGGAAGTACAAATATTCAACCGGGAGTTCTCCTGACGACGGCATTGTCATGGCAAAGCACTGGTTTTAGATAAGAGGAAGCACAGCGCTATGTCTCAAAACAGTTTGTGTGGAGTCTATCCACCACCATGAGGATCAGCAACCGTCTGAACGGCATATGGAAGGAGGGCAAGAAGTGAGTTAGAAACCTTGATGGCCATCTTCACATATGACAGGGTTTCACAGCTCTGACGCAGACTATTCCGTGAGGCTCTGATAAAAGGGCGATCACAGTTGGCTAAATAAAGCTGTTCCCGTTGCTCACACAACACTAAACTGTTCTTTTCAGACTAAAGATCACACACAGGTGTCAACGGGAAATAAATGTTTTTTATCACACATCTTATTCTGAGACTGCTTTTAGGTCAATAACGATGGAATGTTCAGGTAGGTGTCGATGTGATCTGGTGTAAAATTGCACATATGTTCACAAAGATCATCTCACTTACGCTATACAACAGACACTGAAACCGAACCGATGTCTCTTTACAATGAAAGCATGAATATCTCATTTTTCATCAGATATGGTGAGATAATCCAATGAAGCTGTGAGAGCGGCAGTCTGTCTCAGAGGTGTTTAAAAGCTTATCCTCCTTAATATCATTTACATGGCCCTTCTGCAGTCAGGGCAATAAGTGTAATTCCGTTAAATTGCGATATTGTCTTTCCCATCATTCTTCAGTCTCTCAGTCTTTATATATAGAGTCTGGTTAATCCTTTCCTTTTTAATCAAGTCGCTTTGATGTATTCATCATGCCATTTTATTTAATTTGCTATTCCCCTGCAGGGGAGGATAGAGGTGGACAGACACTGATGGAATCAACGTGCCGATGAGACGTGCATAGGTTCTGCATCTCTGTGGTGACATTCACCATGGTAACTTGGCTTGTTTGTGGGCTTAGTGCCCACCGGATTCGATGCAACCAAGGAAACGCATGTGAAAATAAGAGAGATGGGCATTGTTGGCAATAAGATGGTGAATGTTGCTAAGAATCTCTGAAGCCTCAGAGTCTATTAACACTGTGAAAATCATACCATGGAATCAAAGATTTTATCTCTCTAAAAAATCAATGCATTTGATTGACAACTCATTACAGGTTAGCTTGCTTCTGAATACACTTTTTTCCCCATGGGAACAGAGTGAAATTTCTATTAATTCAATCTTGTTATTAAAGCTGTAGTTATCGCAAGACTCTAATCAAGATTTCATAGAAATTTTAGTGCCGGAGGCTGTATTGACCATATTGAGGTCCTAATTAAATGCATTTCTTATCTTTTTTTCTTCAAGACAAACACAAATGCTTTATCAGCAGACACCTTATCAGTGTGACGGACGTCTCTTGGAGTTTTACTTGAAACTGGAATTATAGAATCACATTTGCTCTGAGTCAATATTGTTTTTCACTATTTTCTCTCATTACACAAGGACGAGACAATATCTTCAAGCATGCCATGCATCCCTAAAGAAGCTTTCAATGAAATGAAGGTTTTATAGAGTATATGCTAACATTACGCTAACCTCTTGTAGGCATCACAGAGTGCTAACAAGGCTAGCAATTCACAGGTGGCTGTTAATTCGTAGTGTCAAGCTGTTTGCATTGATGACACAAACCGAGTTGTTATTTAATCATATTTAGCTTGTTAAAGCTTAGGGCTTTAACATGCCACAACCATCATTTAATTTTCAAGTGCATGGCATATGCTTACTGTGTCAACAAGAACCCTGCCATTTTGGATCTCTGTGTCTCCCTGAAGTATCCTCAGAAAGTTTGCCTACGTTTAGTGACAGCTCCCCCCTTCACAAGGCACAACTGGGCGTCTTCACATCCCCGCAAGTGACGTTCACAGAGGCAAAACTGCCGCTCCGGCACATGAACAAAAGTGACATGCTTTAACCTGGGGTGGCAGAGAGCTAAAGGTTCGGGGGAGATGGTTTCAACTTTAACATCCACGCCATTGCACAGCTTGCGATGTTTCAGAATATGCGGAAGGCTGGGAAATGTCCTGAGGCTGGATGAGACGGATCTCGGTTCAGTCAGGAACATTAACAGAATGGAAATGCTGGTATTCTTTTATGCGACTTCTGCTTGGCTGATAAAGCCTGTGCAGAGTAAGACAAGCAGATGTAAGATCACTCAGGGAGAAACCCGTCTATCTGAGCTGAGTTTTGAGTTGTTTTTTGTACTCTTCCTAGAAGTTTACTATAGGTATTCCCCCTTTGCTTGGCTGAGAAAATACGTTAGCCAATTAGACAGGCCAAAGCGCATTTTAAAGCATCTGGCGCATTAATTATCGGCTCTTATGAAGGTTTGAAGACCAAACAAACATATTTGAGGATAAAGCTGATTATTTGCCACTTCATCAAGGCATATGATAATAGAAAACATCCAATTTTTAAGTAGCAACAAGGCAAGGGTCTCAATCACATCAGAAAGCATTTCTCAGGCACCGTTAACAAACCTGGCGTTCAGAGGCATTGTGCTTCCTCTTGCGTGACGGGTGCTGGATTTTGGCAGCCATCAGCTCTCGCATCTTTGCCTGATCAAACAATCCCCACATTTTCCATCGCTGGCCCCACGTTTCTATGCTTCTATTCATCCGGCCAACTACATGGTTTTTACATGTGACCTCCTTGCCAAAAAAACAGATGCTCTCTGGCATTTTAAAATTGTTTTGCGTAAATAAAGACAACGTTGCCATTATGAGCGAGATTTGTGATTCTGACATTTGCTTGAGCAATGTTAATCCTGTCAGCGGCATTCAGGATGACTGAGCTAAAATAATTGAAGATGAGAGTGTGCTCAGAGGGACAGGGTCTCACTAGCATGTCCCACAATCACACACACACTCAAATTAAACCAGGCATACTAACTTTAAGTCATAGGGCAAATTACAGTTGGAAGTGAGCATCTTTATGCCTACTCACTCTGAAGGGCACTTGGCAAAGGGAGCAATGAAAGACAACGTCATTTTCTTCACCTAGAATGAGCCGTCAACATGAATTTCTTCTTATTGCTGTTAATATAATTGTTGAGAATAAATATACATTTTATAACGAAGTTTTTAAATATGTTATAAATATGTGTGCGTTTCCTCTCCGCTTTATAACTATAAAATTTGCCGTCACTTTTTTGGAAACTACATGTAGTCTGTATGTACGTACTACTATCAAATACATTTCATACACTCTTAAAAATAAAGATTCTTTATTGGCATTCCATGAAGAACTTTTAACTTCTATGGAACCTTTCCATTGCACAAGTCTAAAAGATGGCTTTAGAGGATTCAAAGACTGACAAATTGATCATGATTCAAAGAGCAGAAAAAGGGGGAGCAATAGTTATACAAAACACAGAAAAAGATATATCATTAAAGTAAAAACAATGCTTAGTGATTTTTCATGTTATAAAAGACTAATGCTAGACAAGATGTTAAACAGAGGTCTTGAAGAAAAAGGGATGAATTCAAATGTTTAACAAATCATCATCCAATTATAACAGTACTTTTGTATTATCCACAATAGTCAAGTCAACTGACCTTTATTTATATAGCGCTTTATACAATACAGATTGTATCAAAGCAGCTTTACAGTGATAACAGGAAAATGATTCAGTGATGCAAACAGAGTTCATTTCAGCTGTACAGCAGCTCTATAAGAAAATAGTGTCATTGTTCAGCTGAAGTCAGTTCAGTGTTAATTCGGCTCCATTGTAAAGTTCATCAATTATTAAATTAGTTCATTTAATCAATAAAGCAGTTCTGCATAAAAACAGTGATGTTGTTGTCCAGCTCAGTTCAGTTCTCATCCAATAAGTGTCAGCGCAGTCAAATCAATAATTTTGTTGAATATTAATAAATACATAAATCTAGACCCACCTTATCGACCTATGGTTCACTCACTGAAAGTTATCTGAATTTACAGATTCTCATTGACAACCATTGGTGAAACAATTGCCTTCTTAATTAAGAGACGGAACAGATTTTATAAAATAAATACATAAATTACAGTCATATTCTAGTTTAGATGACAGAGACTGGTTGGTAACATTGGATGTATTATCTTTATATACTTTGATTCCACATAAAGAAGGCTTAGAATCTTTGGACATTTTTCTAAAAACTTCAGAACTCTACGTTACCCATACAATTTATCTTAGATTTGACCAAATATTTACAAAAAAAAAAAAAAAAAAAAAAGTTTGATAAAAATTAATATCTTCAAGTTCAAGGTACTGCTATGGGTAATCATTTTGGACATTACAAGTACTGAGTACTGAGATATATTGATGATTGTTTTCTCATTTGGAAAGGAAGTGAAGAGGAACTACATGAATTTGTTTTTGAACTCAAGACTGGATTCTATTACATTTTCATTTGAAAAAGATTTGTCATCCATTCGTTTTTTTTTTTTTAGATGTGTTGATATCTAAGATTAATAACATTGTTTCCACTATGGTGTTTCAAAAACCAACAGACAAGAACACATTACTCTCTGCCGATAGTCATCACCCACTACCTCTGAAAAAAGGTCTACCCTTAAGCCAGCTTTATAGATTGAGACGTATATGCGATTCAGAAGTGAAAATTGACAAACTGTCTGAGATTCTCAGCAACTGCTTTAGTTCAAGAGGACACATTCACGAACTTGGTTTCAATCAGCATTTGATAAAGTGAAAACATCTGAGAGAAATAAATTATTAAACAATGATAAAAAAGAAACAACAACAACAACAACAAAAAAACATTTTTAGTTAATTATATCCTTACTTATACGAAGAATAGTCATCAGATCAAATCCATTGTCAATAAACATTGGTTTATATTAGCTTCAGATTCTTCCTTAAAAGATGTTTTTAAATATCCTCCGATGTTTCCCTACCAAAGATGTCAAAATTTGGCGAATATGCTAGTTAGATCAGGGGCCGTATTCACAAAACATCTTAAGGCTAAAAGTAGCTCCTAACTTGCCGATTTAGGAGAAACTCTTGGGCGTGTCAGTCCTAATTTTAGGACTCCTAAATTTTTGCTCTAAGAGTATTTCACAAAGCATTTTAGCACTAAAACTAGCTCCTAAATCTGTGAAACGTTAGGAGTAGTCAAGAGGACTCCTAACTCACTAAGACCAAATCACAAACAATCCTAATGGATGTTGCTGCCAATCCTCCTCAGCAATCCACCCAAAGACACTGAACATCATTGAGGCAATAGTGATAGTGCCTTGGGTGCTGAACCTTTTCTTCATAAATGCAATACATAATTTGATTTATAGATTTTAATCTACCATAAAACACCCAAAATAAATCTTAAATAAATAATGTCCAATAACCTGTGGCAGGTGAGGCTCCGAGCTTGGAATTTAGCCCAAACCCAAAGTTCTCCCAGTATCCCCAGCCGAGAGTGAGGAACGGGGTGGCGGAGGGATGCAGAAAACTGTCGAGGTAACTATAAATGAGTCGGCCCTCATCTGTGTATATATACCTCCTCTCGAGCTGATTAGATAGACCGCTTGAACGTGCTCCTCCCAAACTTTGTTGATAAAACATCATTTGTCGCCTGAATTCTTCGTTCTCTCGAGACGTGTAAGAAGCTGACAATTAGCTGAACATAGTTTAATTAGTGACATTCTACATTTTACAACATTTATTTGAATATAGCAACATTTTTATTTTAAAATCTTTATTTGAATATGACAACATTTTTATTTTAAAACCTTTATTTGAATATGGAAACATGATACCTCATTCTACAATATTTCTATGATTAAATTGCTGACAGAGACTCCTCCCCTATCAGCCAAATTATTGTGGTCATAGTTAGTAAGCATGTTGACATCATCCATAGCAACGAGGTCAACCCCGCCCTTTCTCTTAACTTAAGATTTCTCTCTATTCCTTAGTAAAAGTTGGTCTCAGCAGCTTTGTGAATAGATTTTAAGAGAAAACTCTTAACTAAAAACTTTTACTGCCATTTAGGAGAACTCTTAGTGGTAAGATAAAATGTTTTGTGAATACGGCCCCAGATGTCATAAGTGATGACAAAAAAGCATACATACAAGGTTGTTATTCATGTCAGAATTGCACATCATGTTCTTCTGTACAACAATGCAAAAACTTTGTTTTTCCACAAAAAAGTATACTATAGTATCCATTTATTGAAAACATAGAGGTCACTGAGGATCAGAGTGAGTGAACATAAATCAGCCATTCGTAGACATGATGTAACCTCTCTGATAGCTAGACACTTTATTCATTATAAATATGGTATTGAACAACTTAAATGTATAGGTATTGAAAAAGTGATTAATTCCCACCGTGGTGGAGATATTGATAAAAAAAAAAACTTGTACAAAGAGAGGCATTTTGGATGTTTTATTTACAGACTGTCTCTTTGGGGTTTAAATGAGGATTTTGATCTCTTATCAAAATGTCATTGTTCCCATTATTTTTTATTCCAGATGGAGTTGAACTGGAGTCTGTGGATTGATTGTTTAATTATGATCACCTCAAGATTTGCATTGTATCGAACACACATGCTATCTAGCTTTAAAATGAATTGCAAGGACACCTCACCCTGGGTCACATGACAATAAACGATTAAATTACTTTCTTGAAGTGACTATTGCATGTACCCTTCGCTAACAGACTTGTGTAAAAGCGCTTTGTGAAGGGATTCAGGATTCACTTTCTTTTGGAACTCCCCGACAAATGGTGTCCCATTCTCGAAGTGCCATTGAAGGGTGCAAAAACATTGTTTGGAATTTGCCCATACACTAATATGCGAGTAGCCGTTCACCAGATTTAGGACACTAGCTGGATCTGATGAGGATGGATTAAGGTCCTCTCTTACAGAGATGTGCCAGTTTCTCCCATCTCACTCTCCACCACCTCTCAAGACTGGAAGTAAAGGGCAGCCATCTTAAACCCATCTGAGCCACAGCTAAGACTAAAGTGAAAGGCTTGTCACCAATCTCTACCAAGCTCCATGTGTCAAGGACAGGCTTTTGGGAAGAGGAAGAGCAGGCTTAAAGAGCTCAAGGAGTGGCTAAAATCCATAACCTGTCTGTGGGCAAGCCACAATTCACTGCAAAATTCTCACGATACAATATGAGAGGTAATAGGCGTGTCACTGGTCATATATATTTGTGCTCAAGGCAAATTGAGAGCATGGAATGTACATCTCTGGTTTGGCTCGCTTCTGAGAGAATTAAATCAGAATCCAATCAATATCAAGTTTAACAAATATCTTTTTTTTCTAGAAACTCACCGGTGAATAAATAAGAAAATATTGGTGTGTTTACAAGAAAATTTGGTACGTATGCATCACTGTCAGCTGTGGACAAGCATAAATCTATAAGGTTGCAAAAAAGAGCACTTTGGGAGGTAGTTTTTCAAGCACACTTCTGCTCTAATGAGCTTTTCTTCCATAAATTTGCCTCAGTGACCCATTTTTCATTTATAAATGTGCTGTGTATTCTCACAATTGTCTAGAAGCCTTTAGTCCCCCAGCCAAAGTGCTGTTTATTTGTGTTTACATTTTGTTTCTCATCACATTGTTATCTTCACATTTTGGAATGTTCTGCTTGAGGCAATATTCATGATGGTGGCTTACACCTCAAAAATTTGTTCTAATAATAAGCATTCTGTCTGTGAATAATAAGATCAGATGCCATATTATATAAATGTGCTTCGTCAGTCTCTTCAAAGAAATGAGGTGAGATGAGGATCAATGTCAATGTTATCCTTGTTAAAGGGATAGTTCACCCAAAAATGAAAATTCTGTCATTATTATTTTTTTTGTGTGTGGATAAAAAAGATATTTAACATATTTTTAAAAATAAAATATATTTTAACTACACTTACATCTTGCAAGTCTCTGGCCATCTTATCATTCTCTGACTACGGCCACTTTTCTTGTTAGTATCTGGTTTGCGGGCTTGGTGACATGGCGTGTCATTGTCACTGTTCATTACCTTCGCATTTCCTGTGCTTGCTATGACAGAGAGGTAACGCCCCTTCACAGTGAAAACTCATTCCAGCTCCACAGGGAGCACTTTGTCTCCTCCACACTGCTATTGCACCACAGAAAATAACAAACGAAGAAATAATAAGATTTGTTTGTGTGGTAGGTAAGCGTTGTCTGAAAGGCACTGAAACCCTGACATCCTAATCCTTATTAAAAACCTCATTAATGAGGTCCTCCGGAATTCTAGGTCTAGGTCTTGAACGCAGGTAATAGAATTAATCGCACACACAAGGGCTTACCGTCGAGTACACATTTAATTTAAAGACTTATTGCAAGTGGAGAGTTTAATATCTGCTGTGAGGGGTTTAACACCCTTATACGGACTCTCAGCAGGTCATTGCCAAAAGAAGAATTTTTGTCTGATTGGGAGAAAAAAAGAGACTGATTAGAGCATCTGGCCACTGGCAATCAGACAGACAGGCAACTTTGTGTTTCATTAAAACATAATTAAACCATCCTTTTAAGTTCTATTGAAAACATTATGTTAATTCACCACAAGTTCAATGGCCAGTGCTTTTAATTCAAAGTGTGCCATTCCTCTATTAAACCAAATCGAGTTTCAACAATGTATCGGGTCAGTGCTCCTTAAATGAGCTTCTCTGAAGTAGCTCTCAATAACTTTCTCCCTTGTTTTAACTTGTATTTTCCAGACTAAGTGCATTGGCAACTCCACCCAAAACAACAAAATGCCCTTATTTTATTCAATCAATTTAACTTTTCTCAATATGAATGAGAGCTTCATTAAATCTAGCCACTATACCATTGGCTCATATTGCCACTGACCTCAAATAAGGCCAGGTGACAAAGCTGACAAGTGACAGTAGCCGCGTTTCCATTACAGATTTCCGCAAAACTTTTGCGATATTTTCTAATTATTTTCTATTTGCGAAATGACATGGTTTCCATTAAAAGCACAGTATGTTTTTTCGCCGCTAGGGGTCGCTAAACTCTTCAAAACAATAACAAAGGCATAGATTGATGATGCAGTGAATGAGCTTGGACTCATGGAACTTGTCGTCATACCGATGGATCTAATAAAGTTTATAGCGAAATTATGTTTATGGTTGAGTGAATGCATTCATGTTTTTAACATAACTGAGGTATAAAGCAGGGCGTGGCCGAGAATCGTGGGCGCGATTGCTAATAAGAGACAGATTTCAGTTCCACACGCGAGTCCCAGGGGATATAAAGGTATGAGGACATTTCATTCTATCGCAAAGTACTCGCAAAGCTGAAATACTACTAATACAGGTCAGTTTATTTGACAAATTAAAATTGTGAGGTAACGCACATTCTAACATTTCATCTTGTTGAGCTATATAATATTGATTAGTTTTATGTAGCCTATTTGCTTACCTTGTCTAATAACATGCAAATGCGGTGTCAAGCTCTGTCAAGTCAAAGTTGTCGCAAAGCTCTCACCATCGCGGAAACGCCACGCCGATATTTATCCTCATTTTATTTATCCTTCTGTCCCAAAGTTTGCTTGCCATAGTCCATAATGTTTGAACGAAACAACAACAGCGTGTCCATAGAGGTTACCTAGCTGTCCGCATCTGTTGCCATGGTTACTATGCAGTACAAGGAAACCAGGGATAACGCAGATATTACGTCATTGACAGGCGACAAGTGACAAGAGAGGGACGGGCACTATTTAAAATTGTGAATTTCTCTGAATTTACAAATTCTTGGAAACATTTAGGATAATGTAAGTACACAGCTGAAAGAAATATATAACACTGTGCAAGTGGTTTTTGGATATTTTAATATAAAAATATTACATATTGTGCCTTTAACCAATGTTATGCAACTAAATCGTCTTTTTTTTTTCTCGCGTGATAAGTCATTACAGAAATCATGGCAATGGATATCGATAGGTTTACGTATATCCCAGCCACTGCACTAGCCATTATTTTTAATCAAAGGAGATGTAGACATATTATCCAAGCATTTATGTCAAGGAAAGCTCCTTATATTTAGGAGCGGCCATGTATGCAGTGTTTCTGGGTGTTTCTCCCTCCTATCTACCGTAATACTTTTGTCTTTTTTGAGTTTATTGAAGAACTTTCGTCTTCTGTCCCTCTTTTTAAAGAATGATTGACTTTTACATACGGCAGGTGACCTGTAAATGCTAAATCCTGTTTTCATTGCAGTTTTGCAAAATATTCCTTTTTCGAATTGCCTGAAAAACCACCTCATGTGAGCGTAAAAACGTTTTTGCGATATATGGGAGTTTTTGCGAAATTGTGTTTCCATTGAGCGTATTTTCAATTCGCAATTTCAATTTGTGCAATTTAAAGGGTAATGGAAATGCGCTTAGTGACACAAATGTGTGAGGTACACCAAAGTACTGGACTCATGTGTGGCGGAAGTAGAATATGTTCCTCTCCCACCACCCCCAAATTGCAGGCTTTACAGGCTGGGGGCAACACTGTTCCACCTAATAACTTTGTTTGATCCCATACTGCTCAAGCATGCATTACCAATCAGGTCTCTCCTTTCAGGGCTTGCTTATAAACCTGATAAGTGCACGCGCTAGAATCCTAATCACTGACGCCCTTCTGAAAATGAGAAGCAGTCTGTGAAAATCAAATCTGATTGCACTCAGCAAACAAATACATATCATGAGTACGGAACATAATCAAGATTAGCTAGAATACGTGACTCGCTTCTGCGGGCATGTTTGTGCGTGTGATTTGAGCATTAAATCTCTGTGCCACCGGAATATCAAGTGATAGATAGGTGACCTCCTTCTAGCAGTAACCAATTTCCACGTGAAGTGGGGAAGATAATCTGATCACAACAAGGTATAAAGATAAAGGAAATCCCCATTGCCCTCTTTCTATTTCAGAGGTTTTTTTTTCCCTGTGCAACCACCCAAAAGCACAGCTTTTTTTTTTTTTTTTTTTGCCTTGAAAGAGAAGTGAGAAATGTCGGTTGGCCAAATTGCTCCAACCTATTTTGCTTATTACCATAAAATCAAAATGCTTTATCAGAATTAGCAAAAAGAAGTGTTAATAGATAATTACTGAGCAGAATGCATAACGCTGGAAGTAGGATCATATCTACAGGCTCCACTATTATTCCAGAAAGCACACCGCAATTAAATCTTGACTGTTTAAAGTAATATTCCAGTTTTAGTACAAGTTAAACTCAATCGACAGCACATGTTGCATAATGTTGATTACCACAAAAAATACAGCGCAAACATCTGGGCTACAGTGAGGCACTTACAATGGAAGTGAATAGGGACAGTTCATCAGTATTAAAATACTCAGTGTTTAAATAGTTGAACCACAAAACAAAAATAAAATGTGATAATATGAATTGTTAAAAAAACTCTTACTGACCTTTTCTGTGTGAAGTTATATAAAACTTTGTTGCCATGACCACATACAGTAACACCTAAAACCCAAAACGACTGTAAAATGACCAAAACACCTTTAAAGATCAAATAATACAGGTTTTACAGATGAATGAATGTCGTGCAAGTGATTTTTTTTATAAGAAGTATCACAGTTCTGCTTTTAAATCCTGAAAAAAGGCCACTTTCACATTATATCCATCCATTATAAGTGCCTCACCTTATGGTACAAATGCTGTGGATTGAGCTTAACTTATATTGAACCCAGAATATTCCTTTCTCTGAGTTCCCTTAACACTGCTTCCCTGATTCTCTTCCTTTATCTCTGTTTCGTGTTAATTCTCTTCCTCTTCTCTATTTTAATAACCTTTCTTTGATTGCCAAGTTGCTGACATTGCAAGGCTTTACCCCAAAGTCCCTGGCGCAGATTCTTGATAAACAGGGGTAAACAAACACAAGAAAGCCATTAGCCGGTGCCCACAGTCTAGAGTTTGCAAAAGACTCTCTTTGGAACGAGCGTTGGTTTGGTTCTGTTTACTTGTATTGCTTAACTCGCACACATAGGTACACACAAACACTGAGAGAAGTGACACAGAGGCTGCTCATTAACGGAAAAGAGGCGACGGTGACTCAGACAAGCTCTTACGGACGTGCCCTCACCCAATTCCTCCAAGACATTTCCAGATCCTTTCAGGCATTCATTTAAAGCAGGGGAAAGGTCACGTTCTGGTATCGCCACAGAGGATCTCTGACTGATTGATTAAAAACAGACGGATACATGGCAAGCTACAGCGGATCAGTCTGAGATGCTTGTGCTATTGGTCCTTCTGCTGAGAGCAAGGGAAAGAGGCATGTGAAATACAAAGCATAGAGAAAGGAATAATTCGCCATGACTTTCTCTGCAGATTAATTCTTCTGTGAGCCTCTGCTCAAAGTCTCGGTCTAATGAGGTGCTCTGACCTCAGCTAGGTTTAATGGAATAATAAATGTATCAATGCTTTGAAACCTGCAAGGTCTCTCACCAAAACACACACATACACACACACACAATTGAACAGAATAGTAACTCCGTTCATATGTGTCTTAGCCCTTTGTTTAGCACCACTGTATCATTGCTAATCCGTGGATGTGACGAATGAGGATCTTTTGATGGACAGCCGCAGAATACCAGTTCATGCCTTAGGCCTTCATATTCTGCATCTATACAAACAACACATAAATCTTTGTTCCTGACAGGAAGGATACCCCATTTTTCAGGGTTTCCAGGTTGTGGCAGTATATATTTTAGTCATGTGACAAAAGGAACCTAAATAAAGGAAAATAAACGAAACACATTGATGTGAATCATCCAATTTCTCAACAACACCATCAAAAAATGATGTATTATATGACCTCCAGCTATAGATCAATATTCTTTTCAACAACAAGGCATTGAAGATATAGGAATACATTTAAAGACAATCTGCATGTTTTTATTATTTAGTGTAGTAAATAATTTCAATAGCCAAATCACCAAAAAAAAAAAAAAAAAAAAAACTATTATAATTTATTAAATTATAATATATAAAAAACTATATATATATATATATAAAGAAATAATAAAATAAGACATACTGACGGTTTATGCATTAGTGATAGGGGTTTTTCAGATATTCTTTCTGTAGGTCACTGCTTTATTCATTCAAACGATTCATTAAAACACCAATTCATAAAAAATGACTCTCTATATGTGTGAGTCATTGAATCATTCACTCAACTAAATACTCTAATTCATTCAGGAATGAAACACTGATGCGCAGTGATTATTCTGTGGCTTTGTTTGAAACTATTTTTGTTGGCAGAGCAAAAATATACAAAAGTAACTGTTTCTACAATAAACGTTCCTCAACATTAACTTCTTGTTTACTGATCCAGTTTTAATTTGTTACTGTATATTATTGTATTGAAGCGCCACCAGAAGCAACAAGTGCTGTACACAGCGAGCCAGAAACATTTGTGAAGACAAATTAAATACGAAATACAAGCTCAGATCCAATATGCGCTGTAGTTAATTGCTACAAAAATATGACTTTTAAAATGAAAATATTCATATCGATGACCCATAAATTAGAGAAGAATGTATGTGCAAAGCGGCCTGTGCATTAGACTTACTTAAATATCATTGAAATAGAACATTTGTGTGTCATTTCTTTTTTTTTGTAACAAAGCTACAGAACTAAAACCTTTCAATTGGTGACCTATACCAAAATAACATGCAAAGGGTTGAAACAGTCAGGACAGGAGCTTTTGTTTAACGTCTTTATACTTATTTTGAAATTCAAATTTAATTTAAGTATCTTGTATGTATTATTGCCTGTGTTAAAATGACACAATGTTCTGTTTTTGTAATGAAAAATTATTATTTTCTCTTCAGTACTGCTCTTGTGCACACTGTATTTCTGCAAATGGGACTGATGACAATAAACCACCTTTAAAAGTGTTCAATAAAAGACATCACTTATAGGCATACTTAGCAAATTTATACAAACGGCCCACTTTCTCTTCTCTTGGCTGATAAAATGTAAACCAAACAGTTTTCTGTTGTGAATCACGGTGAACTTCCATATTCAGGAAAACGGTGGATTGCTTTGTAATAGTAAAATCAATAAAAACCTACTCAGTTTTAAAAATTGGTATCTGATGTTACAAAATTCTTTTTTTTTTTTTTTTTTTGATGTTAAAGAAGATTGGAATAAAGTATCTTTTTTAGCTTTGTTTCAATAGATGGTCATTTTTGACTGAGGAGGAAGAACTTGAAACGTAAAATATTTCAAAAGATCAAAAAAAAAAAAAAAAAAAACCTATAATATAACTATTTTAACATTTAAAATTTAAAAAACCTCCTAGTAACTTATTGACAGATACAGCACTGCTGTTTCTGGGTTTAACATTAGTAGTTCAATAACACTGACTCCAAACTGCCTTGGGCGAGTCCTCGAAAGAAAATTACCTTCACAGCTCCTGAGTCACGCATCTCCTGCACGTCCATCCAATATTTCATATTTTCTACAGACTGTCTCGTTCTTTAAAGTCTCTTGAGCCACAAATTCATTGCAGATTCTTCTTTGATTTTGTTAACATCTGTCACTATAGACCTCCCTTCAACTTCGAAGTTACACTGCTCTCATTGCTATTTGTGTTGAGAGAAGCCAAAAGTTGAGACTGCGCATTCTTCTACCCGGTTACCTAGATGATACACTGCTGAACTGCTATACAGGATATGAAGTATTGACAAAATGTCTCCAGTTACTCTATCTCCAGCCTCCTTTGGCCTTCCAGCATCCTGTTCACCCTGAAACTATCCTGAAAGACACAGGCAAGAAAGCCAACAAGGCACTAATTACACATGCTGTTTAAAGTTTAAGGTCGTTAGTTGACGAGATTGACAGGGCTGCGGAGCAGAGCCGAGCGGATGTATGGATGCCGGGTGTACGCGATATTAAAGCTTGTACAGCACTCATCCACTCTTGTAATTACAACAATTAACTGTTGTGATTACCAAGAGCTTTATTTGGCACTATGGAGTGGAAATAAGGAGGCTTAATGTGGCAGGATGATTATTGATAACTCCTCATGGGTGAGGTACGGTCAAGGCAGTGAACGATAGGAATAATCCCCCCGATTATCTTGTAGCAGAGATTAGCTTTAAGAAAATTAGCTGTGTTGGCTTTGCTAATGATCAGATTATTAGCCACAAACTATGGACTTTCAGCACAGTTGCAGACCTGCAGATTGGGCCCATGAAAGTGGATTAAGCCTTGTTTAGGCACTGGGGCTATTATTTATGAGTGAACTTAGCTTAATGGAACGCAAGCAAATCAAGCTAATGCTACGGCTAATTCTGTCAGCCTAAAATATCATTCTGCCCACAAGCATGTACAATGAGAGTGAAGTTAAATAGGCCAGCATTACCATGGATACACAGCGCTGTTGGAGCAAAACAAACAAACAAATCAAGATGGAAATCCTCCTCACTATCTGAAGAAATTATGCGTATTCAGTTATTATAATAAAAATGAAACTAAATTACAAAAACAAGCCAAAGCTCCAAGACATATCGCTCCCCAAACAAAAACAAGGCCTTCGAGGCGTGCTTTTTCACAACAAGATCCGGTAACAGTTTCCTGTGCCTATAACATCTAATTATACGGCAAACAACACCATCGTGTAATGATTCGCAAAGCAGGCCTGGTTTGTAATAGCTTTGTCACATTTGCTAAAAGACCAGACACCCACAACTTCCCTCTGATAGTAATTTCCTGTTTATACACTAACACAGCTTCTGGAGCTGTACCTATTCAGCTTGAGTTATTGATTAATGGGCATGTTGCCTCGCAGGCTCAGTCTCATTAAAAACGACTGGCTTTCAGTGATTTGGGTCTTGGGCACAGATGGAAGAAGCCTGCACGAATGGAGCTGAGTCAGGAATGCCAATCCTGGCCGTCTCTCCGTCTCCGCTCCTGACCCTCTGCTTCAGCGCAAGATGGGCAAACTGAGTTATTTACAGATGCAGCATTTCCAGATCAGGCTGAGATATTGTTGGAGAACACATCAATGTTTAAAAACATGCCACTGAACATCATTGTGTCTGGAGCATCCGTTAGGTCTAATTTTTGAGGAGAGCTGTTGTCACCGCCGGGTAAGACAACAGCACAGCGCACCGTAGGAATTTTACAGGAAACGTCTCAATGCTCTTCTAAGACTCATTCATTGTTCCTTTGGAGAGCAGTTTAACATTTTGAACATCACTCAAAGAGAGAGAGAGAGAGAGAGAGAGAGAGAGGAATTGTTCAGCATGCCATCTTTTGAAAAGATGAATCCTGATCCTCTGTTCAGCTCCGTCTGCCAATTTTCTTTTTCTTTTTTCATCATGCTGTCTTCTGTAGCATCCTCTGTACATCTCCTTTAGATATACACACATAAGTAAACTGACAAAACTGACACTTTTCTTATGATTCAATCCTATTATTTTGCAAGCTGTATTACGGGTAAACTGCTGGATGGCCGGCGAAAGGAAGATTTGCTTAAAGAGATAGTCTAGAATGACTTGTGTGTGATAGTGCAAATCCTCTGCAGGGGAAAGCAAGGCAATCCTAAGTACTTTATTGATTTAAGGACTCACTGCAAAGTTCCATTCATTGTATGCAACCTGATCCACCACCATCAAACCTTTCCAGCTCCGTGGTGTGTGGTGGACTTAGAAAAAAAATGAGGAGGTAATGTCCCTTCTCTTTTTAGTCCAATGTAAATTCATGTTAAAGGCCTATTTGATGTTTCCATGATTTGAGTAGGGATGCACTGATCCAATATTCAGTATCGGTATTGGCTTTGATACTGAGATTTTTGCCGGATCGGGCATCGATCAGACAGGACCGATCCAAATGCGTTACTTTGCGTTCTCAAGGTTGTTAATGTTAAGCTCCACAAAAAAGCACCATAAAAGATTTTGTGCTCTATATTCCAAGTCTTCTTAAGCCATTCGATAGCTTAACTTGAGCATGTGCATTAGGGCTGGGAGAATAAATCTATTCATCTCGATTTGTGGATTGCGCAGATGGCGCTCTAGGCTATTTTTTAACCGCACGCTCAAATGCTGATGAAGAAGAGCGCTCGTGCGTTTAGCTATGTACTAGCACCTCAGAATGCTTTTATGATGTTAGATTAATATAAACAGCCCACTGCAAACACTCTTACAATTCGCTGCAACATTTTCGAACTTTATGAATGATTATTTTAAGTTTCAAGTGGTGTTTGTAAGGAATTTGAAGAGAGCAGAGTACGACTGTTTCTAAAGCACACAGTGCCATCTGCTGTTAAAAACAATCGCGATGGATTCGGAAAATCTCAGAATCGACCCAGAATCATTTCTTGATTCGCGATTCAATGATTTATTGTCCCAGCCCTAATGTGGATACATTGGAATGACGTGTCTGATGTAGTAGATTCAGCAACCTCTATATTTTACTACACTTTACGGTCAGTGTTTTGTACGCTCTGTAAGAAGTTGAAGATGGAATGGTTGACTAAAACAAAATCACAGAAAATGCTAACTTTTGCTAAAATGCTTCAGAAAATTATATCAGAAATATAGTTATTTTTTATCCCGTTATCCCCACGCCCCTGTCCAGACGTCCCCTAGAAAGGAAATATTGAGACCGGACCACTTAAATTGAATGGTATATCCAAAATTTTACATTTATTTACTTACCCTCATGTTATGTCTATATTTTGCACAAGCACCTTTTCATATTTGCACAAGAATATATTGTTCAGTAATATATATTGCACATCTATGAATTCTCTCTATTTTTTTTGTTTTTATATTACAGTATATTGTATGATACTGTATTGCATTTACTGCTATTTTTCTATTCTATTCATATTTATGTTTATTGCTTTAATGCTTCAATTTCCCAGAGGGGATTAATACAGTACCATCCTATCTTCGATCCAATCTGATCCTATCCTGTCCTATAACCTTTAAATTCATAGTTCATTTTGAGTTCATTTCAATTTGGACATGACTGAAAATGGTGATGTACAAGTGAGCGAGTTGTTATTAGTCCAGACTGTGCGTCATTCAGAGCTGAATTGAAAATGTCTTTTAAATTTCTGAATTTAAACTGAGATGTGAACTGAGAATGTAAGGAATAGAATTAAAGGGTTAGTTCACCCAAAAATGAAAATAATGTCATTTATTACTCACCCTCATGTTGTTCTACACCCGTAAGACCTTCATTCATCTTCGGAACACAAATTAAGATATTTTGATTAAATCCGATGGCTCAGTGAGGCCTCTATAGACAGCAATGCCATTGTAACTCTCAAGATCCATAAAGGTACTAAAAACATATTTAAAACAGTTCATTTGAGTTCAGTGGTTCTACCTTAATATTAAAAAGCGACGAGAATACTTTTTGTGCACCAAAAACACAAAATAACGACTTTTCAACAATATAGTGATGGGCCGATTTCAAAACACTGCTTCGGAGCTTTACGAATCGAATCAGTGATTCAGGGTGCCAAAGTCATGTGATTTCAGCAGTTTAGCCGTTTGATAGGAGATCCGAATCACTGATTTTCACATAACTCTAATTAATGGAAGAACAAATCAAAGAATCAATGAATGAACAAGTCAAATCAACTGAATGAACAACAGACTCTTTCCAGTTCTACTTCTCACCTTTTAACTTGTAATTTGCTGTTTACTCAATGCCTCGATGAGAACACTAGCTCAAAGAGGTATAAAAAACCTCCCTCTAACACCTTATTTACTGATGTTATTGGTTTTGAACATTATTTGAGCTCATATGTAGTAATAATCTGTTTCATTTTTGTACTGTAGACTATTTTCTCATTGAAGAAAAACGGCCTTGATTCATTCCTTACTAAAAGGCCAAATAATTAACCCGGCTCAAGCTCAGATCTATGACAGCTGTCCAGTTAAGCTGTGACTTGTGGCAATAGTAATGAAATGCCAATCAGGAATAAGGTACCGTGAGCAATGGAGCGGTTTTACTTACGAGCATTGCGCTCCTGGCGTTACTGTGTCTTTAATTTAATAATGCCACACAGGAGTTCTGACAACAGTCATGCATTAGACATTACATCATCATTCATCACAACCGCTTTGCTCCAGCCATCCAGATGCCAGACACACAGGGGGGGATACTGAGACAGAGGAGAAGAGTCAGAGAGCGACAGAATGAGACAGGGAGCAGCAAAAAGAGACAGGGACACGTGGAGAGCCAAAGCCATCCAAAGCACTTTATTGCATAACCATAGTTGACAGGAAAAGATGAGACTTTATATAATCTGATGGATCCAGGATGAAGGAGGATTTACCCTCTGCTTAAGCATGAGAAACTGAGCATGTCCCGCAATTGTGACAGACCACAGAGACACTCTCTCCTCGTCTGTCATCCCGTTGCTCCGCACCCCCTGGTACGCCAAGGACACAGTTTTGAAAAGATGCAAAGAAGCTCCCCAGAGGTAACCTGGATAGAGCCAGAATTTGACTAAAACTTGCATTATCTATTAGGAGATGATAACAGGGTTACCAGTTGTGTTCTGCTTCATATCTTCCCACACAAACAAGCATGTCTAGACCCTCTTTAGGAGGGTTTCAGCCCCCTCTTTCCTATCAGCCCCCCAACTATCTGCGATTAACTGTCAGCCCACTTAAAAATCTGTGATTATGATATCTCTCTTCATGTTTGCTGAAAACAGCAGCCACGCAAACATATCAGGTTATTTCACTCTGAATCTGCCTCTTATCAGTCGCTTAAAAGCTTAAAACTTAAATTAAAGATGTGAGATATCTGCACAGCTAGCGTCACCAAATGTAACTGCAAAAGTTGAAAAAACCTCAGCATCTCATATTCAGATTGAAATCCGAGAACCGGTCCCTCTTACTTGCCTCTGCCTCTTTCCCGCTGTGAAATATTGTTCTGACCTTAACCCTCCATTAAAATTCAATTGACAATTTAGTAAGTGTCTTCCTACCAGGGCTTTCCTGTCTCTTCTTTTTGATGAAACGAGATCTCGGCCCCACACTGTGAATGCTACACTCTCCCTAGAATCAGTAAGTTCTTAAATTGATCATCCTTCATTCTTTATTCGTTGTCCCTTTCTTTGAACGATGGCAGAAATTACAGGTTTCAGCTAACAGAGGAAATCAAGGCTAGCGTGGCAGCAAAGCCTCGGCAAAGATCAATAGAGTGGCGCAGGCATTTCCACAAACACACACCTATCTGGGTTTTACAGACTGGGATGACATTTATATGTTGGATGGAAGATTTCAGAGAAGCTCTACTGTACTGAACTGGAAATATTACCTCTGCGACTTCTGTCATAGGAAGAATGCTTACCCATAAATGTTTACAGAGCACACAGGCCCACACAGATTTATCGTGAGAATAACAGGCTTCTGTGTTCAAGACACACTCCCTATCCTGAATCGATCCCAGCCTTACCTCTCCATAATGGGAGACACTGTTGCTAATAGGCTGTAATAAAGTAACTTGTGGCACTACTAAAATCTCCACATTTAGCCT
The DNA here is from genome assembly GCA_037950665.1 of Hypophthalmichthys nobilis. NCBI lineage: Eukaryota > Metazoa > Chordata > Actinopteri > Cypriniformes > Xenocyprididae > Hypophthalmichthys > Hypophthalmichthys nobilis. Next base: position 9,981,441 of record CM075472.1, read on the forward strand.
TGCCGCGTCGATTCGGCGTCTCAATATAATTCAGCATTAATGGCTGCCTGTGGATCAAGACCTGTGAAAACAAAAGCTACTGACTTTAAGGCCAACATAAATATGCGGTCCTTTTACAAGTGCATATTAGCTGTGACAAGCCATTAAAGGGGTAAAAATTTCCCAAGCGAGTGAAAAGTGCAACCGTTCGCTCCCCTCCCTTTCCCAAAGCTGGGATTTTAAGCATGGGATGATCCATGATTTTGCTTGGGCTAAAGCATTAAATATTTCACATCTCGGAAAAACAGTGAGGGAAAATCACCGCCATCGTTTGTTTATTGCGTCCCCCGGAGAATTTTTAGTAGATGGCTATGGAAAAAAAAAATAATTAACATTTTCTTGTGCTATCTATAACCTTCTCTTGTTCTAGATTAATGTAACATGTTCAATTATGGTTTCAGCGTGCCAACGGCTGTTTTTCTCTGTTCGAATTGCGAATGCATGGGAATACGGAAACTTTTTTTTACAACCCTCCAGCTTCTGATCAACGAATCGCTCATGTACAAGCGGCGCCGCGGTCTTAGACACATAAAGATTTTACATGTCTAATGCATTTGTCTGTTTTAACTAGCCCAATAAGAGGAATAAACAAAACATGCATTCAAGGATTTGGGGAATAAACAGTGATTTTTCATAAGAGCCTAATTTACCCACCTGCTTCGGCAGAGCAAACACAGAAGCAAGTCCATTTGCTCTCAATGAAATGGTTGTTTCCAGGTTCATTGCCAGTAGGAATATGGCCTCTTTCTCTCTCACTTTGACTATGACCACCAGAGTATCACAAACCTAATGTCTCCTCTCTCTCACCTCACTGCAAAACTCATTGAGCTACTCAGAAATTTGAGCCCTTCTTGCTCCAAAGCACACATTAGGCTGAACAGTTCATTACCAAATGGAAATTGATGCTGCCTCTGTCACTTTCAGCAAAGCTTTCAAGAAAAAAAAAAAAAAAGACCATAACATTCTTCTCTCTGGCAGGAGAGAAGAAAAAAGAGAAGAGAATGGGATGAGAAACAGAAAACATATGGTTTGCCGCAGAATTTTGATGAGACTCATTTGTTTCAGGAATACACTGTCCTCAAACCTGATACTTCAGAGGCTGTCTGGACTTCAGACTCTGTCAGGTTTAGTAGGGAGACCGTACGGGTGAGTTCTGCAAGAGCTACAATGATGTAACAATCACAAGTGATAATTCAGGCAAAATAAGATTGCCTCTCTACTTGTCTCTCTTGCATATTTTGATTTGCAAGAGGAAATGAGAAACAAGTCCAATCTGGTCTCATTGACATTGCGAGGCATGTCATTCCTCAGTCTTATTCACGAGCGTCTCTCTCTCTTCAACATTTCTAAAAACAAAACACACTGTGCTGGCAGTGACAAATCAGCCAATCATGTGACGTGAGATCATACTGCACTGTAAATATACATAAGGTTTCATTCATAAACACAGATGATGTACAATCTGGCACGAAACAAATTTTGTAAAGATCAGACAATAATGTACAGTATTATAACTTTGATATGTGGGATGTGCGTGAAGAACAACTTATTCAGAAAGGCACGAATAATGACTTCAAAAATGAATAATGACCTTTACCAAATAATAGACCAACGTAACTCTGTAGACGGGTCATTGACGAATAAGGTTTTTAAAAGTGTAAAAAACCATAATGGAGATATAATTAATTTTGAAGTTTTATTAAGTGTTAACAATGAGATTATGCATTTTTTTTATAATCAATTAGCATGGCTTTTGTCATTTTTTACAAGATGGACAAAATTTGTCACCAAAAAAATCAAGCAGTTTAACCAAAATTTTGGTTTTACTGAATGACACTTTTGGTTATACCGAATGATGATATTTTTGAACAATGCTAACAAAGCTAACAATGCTAAGCTTGTTAGCTTGCTAGCTAGCTACCAAAAGGACATTCAAACATTTTAGATTTAGTACAAGTTTTTGAAATATTACAACATTTTTCATGTTTTATAGCGGTTGTACCAAATGACCTGATGTTTTGGGACATGAGTATGAGCAACTGAAAACATGAATTTTTCAAATAGTTAAGAGAGAGTTAATTAATTTGCTTCATGACCATGTGGTCCTTTGCGAATGTCTGAATGATGTCACATCCTGTCACATGATACTAACCGCATGACTTGATCCAAAATGGTCCTTTTATATTGGTTACTCCGAATGACATCAAATTAAATTAATTTTTCCGGACATTCTTTCTCACAACAAAACAACAACTTCTACACATAATTTTAATACCATTTTGCATTATGTTGATATACATTTAACATTTTAAGATATTTTAATCACAAATGAAATGGCTGTATTGGCCTTTGGACGGTTAAACCGAATGACCTTTTGACACTTCAAAATCTTTAAAATACCTTTATATGTAGCAAAATATAATTAAAACCTTTTGGATTCAATAAAAGAGATTAGTTGTACTACCTTACATACTTTGGATGTCATATCTTTGTTTTTTTATTATTATTAAGGCCTTTGGACAAAAAAAAATGACCCGTCACGTCATTGACCCATATGTATTATTCAACTTGCATAAAACTACATTAAATATATTTTAAAAAGTAACTATTTTTTTAATTATTATTATTAGGGTTTTAAAGATTTATTTTACATAAAGGTTATAATAAAAAAAAAATAATTTTATGAATTATACAAGGCATATTTACCATATGGAAACTACAAATGAAATAGAGGTTTTTTTTTTTTTTTTGGTTTTTTTTTTAAAGAGGCTTTTCATTTTGGTTTTACATTGTAGGTTTAAGCCCTCCTTCCCCACATCCGGCTGTATCCTAATACACAGATAGTTGTCATTGCAACAGCTACTGATACACATCCAAATAATGGCTTCACTGCACATCCCTATCTGATTTGACGACCTTCCCCATAAAGCTGGCAGTTTATACGAGACACGTACAGTACTTGTATTTACCACAGCAAGACAGGCAGTTGCTACAAGAAATGGAATAGGTGGAGGGGAGGAATCACAGAGGATGCGCTCTTTATCGGTCCCCTTGTCTGCCCTTGTACCTAAAATGCGGTATTTGTTCAAATAGGCTAATGTGAAATCACAACTTCCTCTTTACTTTATTTATAGCCAACACACTCAGCTCCTCAGACTGCAATTCTGCCTCACACATTCTGCCAGGGTTTGGGCACCAAGCAGTCTCGTTTGCATATATTTGCATGTAATTAGCACATCAAACCTTCAGACTTGAAAGGGACGCCTTGTCAAAAAGTATTTTGCATCTCCCTCTCCTCTCCACCTCTCTCTCTTCCTCTCTCGCTATCTCTCTCACTCTCTCTTTTGCTTCTCAATCTTAGCCTCTATTCTGAATGTGTGATTAGAAGAACAATTATATAAGTTAAACCTCTATGAACCTTGGGAATTATACCAGAGTTTGGATATTTGTTACTGTGACTTTGTATTCAAAAGGAAATTCTCACAATTGACTGAGTGTGTGTGTACAAACATCTCAAAGTTCACTTTGCTTTTGTTGTATTTGCTGATTGTTGACTTTTCACCAATTATGAAAGTCACTGAGATGATGAGACAATACCATTGACTCAGTGAATTGCATTAATTAGAGTGAACGATCATGTCAACACGCATCAGTCAAGCCTTTGAGTCACAAGCAAACATGCAATGAGCCATAAAACAAGTGCCCAAACAATTAATGAACTTGCAGTCATTTGCAGAACTTTTAGTAAGTGCAAACACAGTTTTAGAAACAGCCTTCCATTATGTAGCTCACAGGTCTGTATTTTTTCTAGAAAATCACTGTGACACATCGGCCCACTTCCCATGTTTCCCGTAATAATGTGATTGTGAGTGTCACATAATTGTATATGGAATGTTAAGGATCATGTATGGCAGACTGAAAGTGTTTTTGTAGCTCAAATGCTAGAGCATAGCTTTACCAACACCAAGGATTGCATGAGCTGATATGTATGGCTTTAACCAGTGAGTAAACTGCCAGTTTAACTACTTAGAAAATAGCTATAATGATGAAAAAGTTATTATACGTGAACATATATATATAGCAAATTACTTTTACATCATCACAAAATGCAAACTGTATTTTCAGCCAGCTCTAATATGCTAAATGTGACCATAAGGCATAAAGATATTAAGATATTACACATATTAACATCACGATTTTCTATAAAGTTGCTTGTGAAAAGTGCTATACAAATAAAACTGACTTGACTTGAAAAACACTAGAAACACTGAAAACTAAACATAGGAATAAATAAAACTTTAAAATATTTTAAAAAAGAAAACATTTTTTTTTTAAAAATTGTAATAATGTTTAACCTCCAAACTTTTAAATGGTAGTGTAAATGTGGGGAAAATATATCATATAGCCTAAGTCTGAGATAAATAGCACAAAAAATACAAACGTTGAAGTGTTACAATCATCTCTAGTCTCCTCAACACTGATGCAAAATGTAAGAGGCTTTGCAATAAATGCGTCAGTCAAATACATAAATGTAAATATGAAACCTTGATTATTACAGTATATGCATATCCCAAGCTGTCATATTAGTCTGCAGAGCAAAAAACCATACTATACTGACGCCGAGTGGATTAGATGGGGCATTCGGCTTCCCATAAATTTCATATTTAAAACAAACAGCTGCATTGCGATTACATTCACCATACATTTATTATTAATCTCTCTTGCTCTTATATTGCTCGCCTTCCAGTGATAATCCCTTCCGCACGTGTGCCTGAGGTCGCCAACCCTCATGAAGCTAACTTTTTTTTAATAGTGTTTGTTTTATTGTGGGCTGTGGTTTTATGGAGCATAAAATGTCAATCTCAGTTTTCCTACAATGTCCATCTCAGTATAAATCGAGTTTAAATAGACACACATTGTTTGTTTGTAGGGAAAATGGGTAGGGCAGATATATTTTATTACTAAAGTGACTCTGTTAAAGGGATAGTTCATCCAAAATGAAAATTCTGTCATCATTTATGCTGAGCACATATATACGTCATATATACGTCATATATACGTCTAAGGTGTCCCCAAAATGTGTCTGTGAGGTTTCAGCTCAAAATACCCCATAGATTTTTTATTATACCACGTTTTAACTGCCTATTTTAGGGTGGGAGGAAAAATGCTCTGATTTGATGTGTGTACACATTTAAATGCTCGTGCTCCCTGCCCCCAAACTCGCGACTTCATTAAACATTGCATAAATACTACAGAAGTTCACAATATAACTCTCAAAATAGATCTTTACAAACTGTTTGTGATGCAGCATATCAGATCACGTAAGTATGGCATGCATTTTGTGGATGTTTGTTAAAATTCGATTCTGAATGAGTTTGATAGTGTGCTGCACGGCTAACGTGGCTAAAGTTACACACAGTTAGAGAGTCTCCCATAAGAATGAAGATGCTTTATGAATTATACAGACTACATGCGTTTTCGGGTTAAAAATGAAAATAACGACATGGCTCTGGTCTCCATGAATACAATAAGAAACAATGGTAACTTTAACCACTTAACAGTACATTAGCAACATGCTAACGAAACATTTAGAAAGACAATTTACAAATATCACTAAATACATCATGATATCTGAATCATGAATAGTTATTATCGATCCATCTGCCATTTTCGCTATTGTCCAGTAGCCTATCTGCAGAACGTCTGACGATTCAGCTGTGCAGCTCCACAATGGTAATACTGCCTAGAACATGGGCTGGCATATGCAAAATAATAATGATCCCGACTGTTGCGTCACAGTCGGTGTTATGTTGAGATTCGCCTGTTTTTCATTGGTCTTTTACACGAATGAGATTTACATAAGAAGGAGAAAGCAAAGGTGTTTGAGGCTCACTGTATGTCATTTCCATGTACAGAACTCTATTCAATTATGCCAAGGTAAATACAGTTTTTCATTCTAGGGCACCTTTAAAACACAATAATAAAATAATAATAAAAAAATGGTGTTAAGTCCTGTATTGTCAAGATACCTAGAGCTAAAAATCTCAGTTCAACCATTTCTGTACAGATAATCAGACTGAACCTCACAAGGCAGAAGTGTCCACTTTATGGGCCACCCATGGATAAAGCACGACATTGAATTCTGCTTTATAGTGAGTTGTAAAATAAATGCAGAAGTGAGGGACGTGTCCTTGCTTGGTCTGGAGAGGTGGCTGTGTTGGGTCTCTTAGCACTCTGCATCATAAAAGCTGACCTCTTTGACCCTGGGGTTCTTAAAGGCCTACTCGACGGCACCCATCTGATGTGATTATTGAATGTTTATTCCCCTTTTCTCTCATTGTTAGTGCACTTAGAATGATTAATTACGCCAAGCTCTCTTGGTGACATCTCGTCTCACTCAGGGGAAAAAACACGCTCTCCATGCTCCTTCCCCCTGTCTCTTTCTATCACTCGCTCCCTCAGTCCTCTCCATTCAAATCAAATTCAATTCAGAGAGCACTCCATCTGCCATCATGGCCACTATACAATAACAACTACAGCTATGGTAAAACAGACAACAAATAAATAAGAACGCCAATAAATTGAAGGAATAGTTAAAGTACGCTTTAACCCAGAGTACTCAGTAAAACATAATACGATTTTATGTGAGCGGCACTTCATAACCTTCTTGTCTCTTTCTATACACCTACGTCCATCTCTTTTCCCATCCCTCCTTTTTTGTTTCAGCTTCCTTGTTCTGTTCCAAAGCTGCTGAGTTTGACATTTAGAGGGGTATCAAATCACCAGACCACCACTCACCCCCTACATCCGCAGTGTGAAATTCTTGACACAGAAAAGCACTTTTATTGAAATAGATGTGTGTTTAAACATGCATGTTTCAGTTAACAAGCTCTAAACTGTCTGTCCACTATGTAATCCACTTAAACACCCAGAATGAAGCATCCACAGATGTTCATCCTTTATATCAGCTGAGCAGCCAAAAGGGAAAGACAATACCAGCAGGCGCGCTGTCTGCATTCAGATTTAGCCACCAAAGTTGCTACAACCTGACATGCTGTTCACGAGCCAACAGAATTTGTTTGTGATATGTTTCATTATCTTGACAAATTTAACCGCTTACCCATAAACTAAAGATGTGTTGGTTTATTACCTGAACTGAATTATTCTGAATGCATTAGTTTCTTTTCCATCAACTGGTTAAAACTCTGTCCAATTTTCGGATTTGTCTGAACAAAAACAGCAGACGGACTGAATAAAAATGCAAATTAATTCTCTGACAGTAGGTGCCGCTTATGTGTCTTGCTTCGAAGGCTGCGTCCTTCGGAAGTTGCATTTGTCAGATACGACATAAAGGATGTCTTATTTAAATATTACATTTGTGTTTCATTTTTTTTGTTTTTTATTGATGAAGTAAGAGTGTTGGACTTTCTTCTCCTGCATCCTATTCTTCTGCAATCTAGAATGGCAGCACAACTGAAAGGTTTGTTTAAGCTGCGTCCTCTAATGTACAGGTGTGAATTTGCATTTCCTTCAGATTGAGTATTCATTTCACTTTACATTTGGAAGAAAAAAAAAAAGAAAGCAAGCCCAACCCAGATGAGAAGTTGTAGTAACACAAAAATAATGTAAAATATATATATTCCATAAAAAGTAACTAACACAATTAGTTACTATTTTAGGGAGTAATGCAGTATTGTAATGCATTACTTTAAAAGTAACTTTCGCCAACACTGCTAATAAAAATAAACTCAGAATAATTCATTTGAGAATCTGAAAACATTGGTTGCACTAAACGTCTTTGAATGACTCAAAAGAATCATCTCAATAGAGTAATTCATTCAGAAATCAGACTACACAGGCTGAGCTGTATGTTTTTGATTTATAATGAAAACGGCTTATCAGAGATGTTCTTCTGTGAATGATCACACTGATTTCACTGTAGATTCAGTAGTGGAGAAATTGCACATGTATTGCAGGAATACTTATGCTGTTTTTGCATTCCACTCATCATTGCTTTTCCATTGTTTTTCTATGTAAACAGTATGTTTAAGAGCTGTTTAATTCATACATTTAATTAAAAATAATAATAATTAAAACTAAATCCATAAAATGATCCCATGATGGAAACACCTAATAGGTTCCATATATGAAGTGCCTGACAGAACCCTTTAAGGTTCTACAGAGAACCTTTTCTTCTAAGAGTGTATGCTGTTTATTAAACAACACCAAATACTTAACCCTCTGGCACATTTAACATTTGTTCTTTTTAGAATTTTTTTACTTCATCAGAATGGTACGAAACTTGCTGTGATCAAACACACACACACACACACACACACACAAAAAAAAAAAAAAAAAAAAAATATATATATATATATATATATATATATGTGTGTATGTGTATATATATATATATAATTGAAAATAGTATTTTTGTGCATTTTTCATAACAATAAACGTAAAATTCTGTAACTTTTTACTTTTTAAAAGTCAACATTCACTTCAGCAATAGTTTGCCAAGTGTCCTCCTTAAAAAAAGACCAAAATTAAGTCTAATTAATTCTGAGTGCTCTAGTCTAAAGCATTCAAAATTTATGACAGTTTAAGCTGGAAATTTCATTTTCAGGTCCATGCCCAAAAAGTGAATAAATGGATTATAACTACAGTGTAAATATAATTTAGTACCATAAAATCCCATAAAAATACAAAATATTAAATAAAAACATTACTGAACTAAAATATAGTGCATTCATTTCATTGAAAAAAAATAGATTCGGTCATTTTTGACTGACACACGAAGAGCACCAGAGGGTTAAAGATGCCATTTTCCCACATTTACACATTTTATATGGATTAAAACATGGCATCCTAGAAAAGATTAAATCAAGAATACTGGTTTGAAAATGCTCTTATTCTTTATTATTGCTCTTTATAGTTATGTTCTTTTGGACTTTAAGCTGTTTGAAACATTTGTTTACAGAATACATTTTACTGTGTTTTTTTTTTTTTTTTTTGGTATTATTATTAGAGGGCAACACTGAAGTTTCTTTATCTTTTCAAATTGCTTATTCAATTCAATGCCATAATTTGATACCGTCACATGCCTACAATAAACGTATTTTAAAATGTTTTTTTTTTCCATTCATTTTTCTATGTGTGGTCAGTGTCATCTTCTTTACACAATCTCTGCTGTAGCAGAGACAATGCTAAGGTCATTTTTGTAGGATGTTTGTATTCATGAGAGAAGATTGGTGTATTTATGCACACCATAATTATATAGTCTTACTTAGTTCCTGTACTTTAAGATGTTATTTGGGCGTTAAAGAGGGTACGAGTGCAACGAGTCCTCCCTAAGGCCAGCGAAAAGGAGGGGAGACAGCTTCCTGGATTAACACTGTGTGTCGAGATCTGACAGCTTAATCGCGACTGCTTCCTCGGAAAAGAGAGCGCTTGATAAGAAACTTGAAAAAGAGGATGTCGTCATCATTAATATGATTCATTTTGTCAAGTCACATCCCTTAATACCCCTACCAGGGTTTCCAAGATCCTACTCCTGCATTATACATGTACGTCTTTATCATTTGTCTTCAGTGAAGTGCATCGAACAATCCCTCCTGTCAGATTTTCCTGGGTGTGAAATAGACACATTCTGTTTATTAATCCTAACACCACAATTCTCTGCTCTAGATCTTTTTTTCTGCCATCATTCTAGACATTTACAGGCAAATAACTGTGATAATATAACACAGCATCCCTTAAAATGTAACTTTTAATTAATAGATACAACAATATATCACATTTACTTATTATGAACGTCCGCAGCTAATATTATGAGAAAACAAGATTTTAAATTACCTCTGTTCACTTTATAAGTGTAATAAAGGTGATGGAAAACAATTTCCAATTGTAAAAACGACTGATATTGGAAGCACCCTCTCTGTGCTGTGAAAATTAAATTATAAATAGTTTTTATTATAGCAGTACTTGGACACAGCTCTATATTATCTGTGTGCATATAATAAACACCAAAGATCTGTTACCATGGCAATGACTGGGAAAAACAATCCCATTAGTGGGATTGATAAAAGGCCAAATGGAAAAAAAAAGGATAAAAGAGAAAATGAAGGAGAGAAATAACTGCAATAATATGGGTAAAACCTCTGATTACATTTACCAAATGCTGCTGTACTGAACATTAGCCTGCGTTAGGGCCTGAGGTAGTGGTGGTTATTAAAAAAAAAGAAAAACACTTAAAAACATTATTACATTTGAATGAGGAGGAGAAGCAGGCAGGTCTGTCAGATGAAAAGGGGCTCGGGGAGCAGTAAACAGAAACGTTGATAGGACGTAACGCTTAAAGGATATACCTAAACATCTGCAAGTTCTGCAGCATGGCTCATGGCAAAGCACCCTCAGATTTACAGCTAGAGATGGAAATTGTCACATGTTTCTGAAGAATTAATGATTCTTCAAGCACTTTTAAGGAATAATTATTTGAGAAAAAAAAAAGAAAGAAATGCAGTTCTACTGCCAAACGATAAGGTAATATCAATAATGGTATTCATTTAAAACAATTCTTGCTAAATGTTTGTTTATACAGAATTAATTATTGATTTAACTGCACCCACACTATAGGATGAGAACAAAATTTGAACTGAACTGAGCTGAATAACTATTGCCTTCTGTAGAGCTGCTTATAGCTAAATTGAACATCTTTTGTAATTGATGAACTTTGCAACATTGACAGCTGAACTGAACTGAAACAACACTGAACTAAATTGAGCTGAATAATGTTATCTTCTGTAAAGTCGCTTTACAGCTTAAACTGAATTTGTTACATAAGTGATGAATTTTACAACATTAACAGTTATTTTCCTGTTTTATTAAAGTGAAGCAGCTTTGATACAATCTGTATTGTACATTAATACAATACAGGTTTTACAAATTACTGTATAAATAAATGTGACACGACTTAATGATTTTTAGAGCCACCACAGTTGCAATACAATAATTTATTTTAAAGGATTAGTTCACTTTAAAATGAAAATTACCCCATGATTTACTCACCCTTAAGCCATCCTAGGTGTGTATGACTTTCTTCTTTCAGACAAATACAATCAGAGTTATATTAATAATCACAATGATGCTCCCAAGCTTTATAATGGCAGTGCATGGAAACCACCTGTTTGAAGCTTGAAAAAAGTGCATCAATCTATCATAATACTCCACACGGCTCCGGGGGGTTAATAAAAGCCTTCTGAAGTGAAGCAATACATTTGTGTAAGAAAAAAACATTCATATTTACATTTTATTAGCACATCAGGGTGATCATGAACATGAAATTGTCCAGCCATGACTTCCTGTTCCACAGGAGTATAAACATGAGGAAACACAAAGGCCAAATTCCCTTAATCATTCATCACAATGAGTAAAACCAAAGAATATAGTTCTGATGTGCAGCAAAAGGTTGTTGAGCTTCACAAAATAGAAAATGGCTGTAAGAAAATAGCTAAAGCATTGAAAATCCCCATTTCCATTATCAGGGCAATAATTAAGAAGTTCCAATCAACTAAAGATGTTACAAATCTGCCTGGAAGAGGACGTGTGTCTAAATCATCCTAATGCGAAGTGATCTCCAGCATATTCAGTTGTCAGACAAGACTGGAACTTCAAACAGGACCGGCTTCTATGGTCAGAAGAAACTGAAAAAAGAGCTTTTTGGCAGCAAACTCACCAGATGGGTTTGGTGCACACATGGATAAAAAGTACCCCATGCCTACGGTTAAATATACTGCTGGATCTTTAATGTTGTGGGCCTTTAATGTTGTAGGTCCTGGACATCTTGTTCAGATACATGGTATCATGGATTCTATTAAATACCAACAGATAAAAAATCAAAACCTGACCGCTTCTGCTAGAAATCCAATAATGGGCCATGGTTGGATCTTCCATCAGGACAATGATCCAAAACAAACATCAAAACCATCAAAATGTGTCACTGAGCACAAAATGAAGCTTCTGCCATGGCCATCCCAGTCCCCTGACCTGAACCCTAAAGAAAATGAGTGGAGGGAACTGAAGAGAAGAAGCACCAACATGGAGCTGGGAATCTGAAGGATCTGTAGAGATTCTGCATGAAGGAATGGTCTCTGATCTCTTCTCCAAATTCATCAGGCATTATAGAAGACGACTCAGAGCTCAGATCTTGGCAAAAGGAGTTTGCAAAAAGTTTTAAATAAAAGGGTGCCAATAATTGTGGCCAAGATGTTTTGGAGAAAAACATTTATTTCATAATGTGATTTTCCACCCACTTTCAATTCTTTTCCTTCAATGAAAGGTTAGATTTTTGCTAATTTTATGATTTAAAGATCAAAAGGATAAACAAAGCAGATTTATTTTTAGTCATCTTTGATCATATTTATCAAGGGTGCAAATAATTCTGACCAAAACTGTAAACACCTAGGATGGCTTGAGGGTGAGTAAATCTTGAGGTAATTTTCATTTTAAAGTGAACTAATCCTTTAACAATATACTACACAACAATACTAAAGAAACAAACAATGCGGTAACGTCATTCTTTTATTTTTATAAAACACTATCGAAAAATCTCATAATGTGCATCAGCTACATATTTTCATATGAACAACCAGTCAATAACTCCCATTTAAACCTCACAGATAGTTGTAAGCTGTATGCATTTGATTTAATAATAAACAGTGTTGGCGGTAAAGCATTACAAGTAACATGATTTATGTAATCAGATTACTTTTTAAGTACCTAGTGAAGTAAACATTACTTTTCAATTTACAAGAAAATATAACTTATTTACTGACAGCTCTCCTGTCCCCAAGTTGAGAGAAATCAGGAGTGAGGTGTTGTGTGCACTGTGTAAACATGATGGTAGGTCTAGACTAAATGTACGCATGCATTTACTCATCTCACTTGCACAAAACCAGATTCAGTATTCATCAAAATGAATAAAAACTCAGAATATTATGCAAACCTGCAATAATTAATATGCTAAATATACTTCATGTTTTTAACCTCACTTTATTAACCAATTTCTTTGCTGCTGACCTTCGATGATCCAATTCAACCATACTAATAAGCAAAAATGACTAAGATAAACAACACATTTGTGTTTCATTTTTTGCTGAAGTAAGTGTAAAACTTTCTTCTCCTTTGTCCTACTTTTCTGCAATCCAGAATGGCAGCACAGCTGAAAGGTTTGTTTGAGTTGCGCCCTCTACAGTGAAGGTGTGAATTTGCATTTCCTTCACTTTTCACTTTTGGTGGGCCTTTATATTTGAAAAACAAACAAGCAAGGCCAGCCCAGATGAAAAAGTAATGAAAAAGTAATGTAACTTTCCATAAAAAGTAAGTAAGTAACACAATTAGTTACTTTTAATTAATTATTCATTTAGGGATCTGACAACATTGGTTGCACTAAATGTCACTGATTCACTCGAAAGAATCATCTCAATAGAGTAATTCATTCAGAAATCTGACTAAACAGGCTGAACTCTACTGTAAAAAAAAAAAAAAAAAGGCTTATCAGAGATGTTCTTCTGTGAATGATCACACTGATTGCACTGTAGATTCAGTAGCAGTGAATTTGCACATGTATTGCAGGAATACTTAGAGGTCGTTCACACGTTTTTGAATTCCACTCATCACTGATTTTCCATTTGCTTTTTTTATGTAAACATGTACTACCCTTCATAACAGTGTGAATGGATGCTTAGTAAAGAGTATTTTAGTGTGGTATGGATCTGGAACTATTTTTTAAAAAAATGGAACTGGCTAAAAACCTTATTTACAGCCCTTTCCTTGAGGAATTCAGTGCTAAGAGACCTTAAAACCATTCAACAGTTCAGAGCGTATCAAAATGAATGACAGACTCAGCATGATCACACAGCAAAAAAAAAAAAAACTGCAATTATTCGTTCCAAGCAAAACGATTCATCTTTGAACAAGCTGGACGCATTAAATTCTTTAGGTTAAGTCATTCAGCTGTTCCAACAAGGCGGATCAGCATTCTAATTATACCCTTGAAATGTTGGCTTTTCAAACTGCTATCGCATGTGCCAAGATGTCCAAAATAGACCACATCGTTCAGCATGACTCCTCCTTTCATCTCACATTACTGGAGTAATTTGTACTCTGTATTTTAGTGATTTTTTAGCATATATTCAGCAAATCCAGTGCAGACAGTCTTCGTTTTCTTTGCATAAGCACATGGATTAGTAAAAAAAAAAAAAAAAAGGTAATAGATACTCTGACAAAACAAAACAAAACCTCACACATAGACTTACCTGCAGTGTCTGTGTACACCTGCCACTGTTTCGATGATGAAGCACTCTCCCTCATTCAAACAGAAGGCCATCTCCTGACTGTCTTGGCATGGCTTGAAGAACTCCGAACGTACGGTGGAGGTTGTGGGGGCAACTGCGTGTGAAAGAGAGACAGGGAGGGTACAAGAAAGATGAGGGGGGACAGAAAGAGATTAATCAAGATTAAATAAGTTCAATCAAATGAATTAAACACTAATAATCCATCCATTTTCATAATGTCCATTCCAGTGATAAAATTACATCTGAATGAGTTCTCAATATTATGACATGAATGGTGTTAATTGAATCACAGATAATGTATGATAGTTTCACAATCACTTCACTGATTACAAATGAGCCCATGTAAAGACTAGAAAATGTTATAGAATCTATTATAGAGCTTATATGGGGTATGAGGGTTTATGACACAGGCCATCAGAGATAATAAACCTCATGTAATAAGCTACAACAGGGATTTTTTTAAACGCTTTTTTTGCCAAATGTTGCGAAGGAACCCCTTTCAAATAATCTAGGTAGCTAGACCTTTTTGTATGTTATATTGTGGGGGGAAAAATAAAATATACATTTATTACTAACTATTAAAGGGGTCATATAATGCCACTTTTACAAGATGTAAAATAAGTCTCTGATGTCCCCAGAGTGTGTATGTGAAGTTTTAGCTCAAAATACCCCACAGATAATTTTTATAGCATGTTAAATTTGTCACTTTTTGAGGGTGAGCAAAAATTCTCAATTTTTGTGTGTGTCCCTTTAAATGCAAATGAGATGCTGCTTCCAAGAAGAGGGCGGAGTTTCAAGAGCTCTTGTTAGCAGCTCCGATTACCTCATGCAGACTTACTGAAAATGTCAGAAACTGTTCAGCCTTTTATGTTCAAATCAGAGTCGGACAATGCTGGAGAGATTCAAGAAGAAGTGACAACATGTAGAAAGCAACAGGACGTTTCTAAATGGTTAGTTGATGAATTTATGTAGCTGATGTGGAGTTAACTATCTTAAAGTCATTGATTAGCATATTCTGTCATGATAGTCTATAAATCGTTTGTGTGGTAACTGTTGTAAGATCCTACAGAGCCAGAGAATATATGCTGCATGAAGATAGAACAGGTATAGTTTAGTTTAATTACGGTTATAACTTATGTTGTCATCTTGCTTTTATGACATGCTATTGCATTTGTGTTACGTATTGTATTGCAATAACATGGCCTCACCCCTTTGTTGCGCGGGGGACAGGGTTAATGTAAATTTTAGGGTTAGTGATGTCACCAACCCAGGAAGAAGCTCGTTGTAGTCCCTACCAGCCATTTGTTGTAGTCCTTAAACAGAGAATTCTTTAAAAGAAAATATCTCGCTTTGCATTGAACTTTGAGCATCCTAACTTTGCAGATGTTGTTTGTGCTCTAACAGCAACATTACACACTAACTAAAGTTAAAAAAGTAAAATCATAATCAACCACCCCTTTAAATATTATAAATATGTATTAAAAATTGTCCAAAAAATATTTAAATAATAAGAACAATAATACAATTTATTAAAATATTATGTTTAGTTGATAATATTTTTTTCTACCCAACATTTAGTACTGTTAAATGTATTAACCTACAAAAACAATTGCTGTCCTTACAATAAAATTAATAATAATAAATGTGCTTAATTATGACTGAGTTCCCAATAACTAAACAAGGCAATAATCAAACAAGCTCAAACAATGTCCTCTCTCTCTCTCTCTCTCTCTTATATGAAGCTTTGAGATTTAATTTATCATTTTAGAGAAAAAAGTTCATTCTGATTGTTCTTTTAAATGAAATGGTGAAAAAAAAAAGGGACAAATCATACATATATTTGCCTGCTTTATCACAGAAAATATGTAGCACTTAACACATAATGCATTGGCTCTTTAATATATTTAATTAGTGCAATTTATGAACAAAAAATAACCTAATCAAGACTGAAGCGTAATGAATCAGCATGCTGGTCAAAGCCTGCATTAGCACCTTCCTGTTGCTCTCTATACAAACTGCAGTGATGATTCACATAAACAGTTAATCTCAGGTAGGACTGCTGCTTATAAAAGACCACCTGCACCTTTTAATCTGGATCAGAACAGGGAAAGTCCAATTAATCCCGTTCCTCTGACCTTTCTTTACTTGCCTGACTTCAACATGTACATCAACATCTGCTGTGTTGTTAGCAGTCACTCTGAATACAAAACCAAGGCCTGAGGCACCTGGTACATGTTTACACAGTCATAACGCCACCAACCATGTCCATAAGCAGAAAACAATGCACTGAAAGCATGCACACATATAATCTCCCAGACATCTGCCACGGGATGAAATAAAGCAGAAACATACATAAGCGTGGCAAAGATGCCGTTGCCCACTCGAAATCTACATCTGTAGTCTGCAGCTGCCAGCAGAGAAGGCAGTCTCAGTAAAAGCATGCGCCCTGTTCAAAAACAAGGCAATCCAAATAGCACCAGACACCTGCAGTCACACAGGAAAGGTCAAATCAATCTGTTGTTCTCACGTATTGATGGATAAATCTCGGGTCACTGGTGCAGAAGACGATGACGGATTAGAAAATTGTTGAAACAAGAAAAAGAGAACAAAGATGCTTTGTTCGTTTGAGAAAGCTGCGATGGATGACTCCATTACATGGAATCACACGGTAGCCAACAGCAACTGCTTTGCACCATAAACAATACAATAACAGCGCCAAATGCCTTATCCTAGCCCTCAGACAGCATCCGACTGGATTTTTCATATCCTCTTGTTCAAGTGTCCATAGAAACGGTGGGTTTTATGACTCAGTATAAATCATCTGAGAAGCATCGATCAAATGACCATTGATCTGCACATTTCGTTGTTAAAACGGAGGATTCTGTTGGGTAGATTATTAGTCTCATTTTTCTCCAGAGTGGCGTTTCAAACCTGACTTGTATACTGCTGCTGACTGGCTGTTCGATCAGCAATCAGCAGTGTTTACTGTGTGACCCAGGGCTACTTATGGACTGATCTCTCACCACTAAGGCTCTAATATAGGTGCTCATAAAATCATACTGAGCCTATCCGCAGGCGGGACTGCAATAATCATTGCAAAGGACTATATTAAAAGGGAAAAAAAATCCTGTTTAATAAATACATGATCTCTCAAGGGGGGTGGCGGAAGTACTCAGCGAATTAATGAACATTGCAATCGATGCTTTGGGATTCAAAGGAGCTATTTGCAATCAGCTTCATTTTAGGAGAGATCATTGATGAGTTTATTAAATCAAAGGTGCCGAACGCCTGTAGAGACAGAACTGAGGCATAGCACCCACGATGCCTGCTTTATTCTTTTAGCTTTCCATTGACAGGTTATTGAAACAGAACGGAAACCGAGAGCATGTGGGCGACGAACCCCACCATCCAGCCTAATTGATTCTGCAGGGAGGTAATGATTTCCTCTACCCGCAAAGGGCTTTGTTATAAAGACAAACTTTTACAAACCTAACGGCAACAGAAATAATACAAAGAAATGAATAAAGATGACTATGCAGATCTCATCCTCTAAGTTTGCATCACCAGTTTAGGCCATCAGAGGAAAAACGACTGCATTCACACTGTGCACCTGCACTGTGGGACTCAAGAGCGTTCTCTGCACATCAGACACTGCGCTTCCATGGGCGGCCAGCTCAAGCATGACATGATAATTGCTCAGCTTCTGGTTATTTAGTGATAAATCCTCCCCTCTTGTTATTCCCAAAATGGTTTGTCATAACATTTGATTCATCCCAGTTGCTTTAAAATTACCCCTTTTTTCTGGAAGGCAATCTACACAAGTAAGTCCCTTGGTAAGTTCCATGAAATAGTCTTACCACAGTTCAAAATTGAATCAGTAAACCCAGTGGGTTATTCATCAGAATATGTAATGAGCTAATAGACAAAAACAACATGTCCACTCTTCAAGCACACTGAAAACGGTATGTATAAACCCTGCAGTGTTGGGGAAACTAATGTGAAACGGAAGATGTAGTTCGATTACAGTCAAGATACAGTTGGCTAAAAACACTAAAGCTATTTAAGGGAGTCAATATCAGACCATTATAACCATCAGATAATTTATTTGCAATAAGAGCAGGAAAACAATTTGGATCTAGTGGTGGTATTTTTGTAAACAAGAAAACACAGTAATTTACTCAAATTATTATATAAATATATCTTTAAAAGAAAGTAAAATGTAGTTCACGCGTCTGTAAAGTAACTTGTAAGACTAATTTTAAATGACTTGTTTTCTGAACTGGTTCATTTAAATGACTGAGTCCCAATAACCATATCACTAAAATGAATCACAAAATGAATCACTAAAAATAAGATTTTCAAATGATTCATATGAAAGAGAGAAAGAGGTTACCGCTACTCGGTGGCTTTAGAAAAACAGAGCATGGTGGGCAATATGCTTTTAAGTATATAAATATAGGAGGACAACGTCAGTCATTTGTAGTTGCCACACTTCCTGCTACCAGCTAGTGGTGATATGAGTATAACTAAATTTTGGCATGTAGATGTCTTCAGGCCAGGGCACTTATCAAACATGTGAAGTTTGGGGTGAAGATTGGACATTGTATGCTTGAGTTACAACAACTTCCTGTTTCATGATGATAATAGCATGATTTAGCTAAGTGTTGCTAACATGTTTTAGAATGTTTGTAGCATGTTTCGCACTCAATTGCATTTTTAGTATGTTTGTAGTAGTGCATCATAGTCTTAAACATGACACTTCCTGTTGCCAGTGGGTGGTGCTATTACTATAACTGAATATTGCCAAGTAGATGTCTTCAGGCCAGGACTCTTATCAAAGATGTGAAGTTTGAGGCAGGTTGGACATTGTATGCCTGAGTTACAACAACTTCCTGTTTCATGGCAAAACATCAGACTTTGTCAGACCGCGACGGACAAGCCATTCAATGAAAACTCAGGACCTTTGCCATTAAAGATTACTATGGCCTTAAGATTAGACTGACCAAATATGATGTTTATCTGGTTAAATCTCAATGAGGTGTTAATCACAGTGTAAAACGTGACATTTCCTGTTGCCCGCAGGTGGCGCTATGACTGTAACTGAATATTGGCATGTAGATGTCTTCAGGCCAGGACTCTAATAAAACGTGAAGTTTGGGGCAGATCAGACATTATATGCCTGAGTTACAACAACTTCCTGTTTCATGGCAAAATGTCAGAATTTATCAGGCCGCCAAGAACACGCCCTTCGATGAAAACTCAAGATCTTCACAATTTAACATCGCAAAGGCCTTTAGATTAGACTGACTAAATATGACGTTGATCTGATTAAAGCTCTAGGACAAGTTCATTAAAGTACAACATCTGGAAATGGCAAAAACTGCAAAAAATTTGCAGAGAAAATTCAAAATATCTCACTTCATGGTGGGTTTTCAGATTTTGCACCCTGGGACTTTTTGTAGGTATTGGGCTGTTACATCTGTCTACCCAATTTCATACTTATATGTGAAACGTAGCGCGAAGGACGCTTAATTGAAATTTCGTAGGTGGCGCTATCGAGCCAATTTGCCACACCTAATTCTAAAACCCATATCAGACGTAAATTTTAACCACTTCTGACACGTGTGCAAAGTTTCATGAGCATGTTTAGGCCCTCAAAAATGTGATAAATTTCGGAGAAGAAGAAGAATTGACCGAGCAATTACAATAAGGTCCTCACACCATCAGTGCTTGGGCCCTAATAAAAAAATACTGCATATATGTACGAGCAAGTATATAATCTGAGCCAGAAGAGCAACAATATTTCTCCCATGTAGTCAGGGAGACCCGGGCAATTGTAACACACAAAATTTCTTCAGTCACAAACAAGCTATAGAGTGATGACACTTTTTTAGCACATGCTGTATTCAGTAGTGCTCTCTCTCTGGCTGAATTTATTTTAATTATTTTTTTGTCACTACATAAAAATCTGATGTCCAATATTTTTCTACTGCTGTATAAAATTTTAATGCCTTTGAATTTAAACATATAACTTCTTTACTGCTAGTCTGTTGATTAAAAGATGCAGCTGGTAGCTACAATGGTGTCAGGGCAATTGCAACAATACCAGTTGACAGATGACAGAACACTGTTTTATTAAAACTATGAAGATGAATACTGTTCTGCTTACCTAATACATTTATTTTAGTAAAAAAAAAAGATTTAATCCATTTTAAATAATAATTACCTAGGTCCAACTAAGACTTTAAAAATCTTAACTACTCAGTATTATTAAGTATTTAAGTTAAGTATTAAATCAGCATGATATTATTACTTTCAGCTATGCTCATGTGAGGTAAAGTGGACAACCACTGTGACAGACTCTGACTTCATATATATATAAATATATTTCACAAGTTCACACTTACATATAATTAAATAGAGTAAAGGTTAAGCGTATTTAGCGTGCTGTCTGAGCGGAGGGCTCTGAGCTCGGAATTTGGGCCCAAACCCAAATAACTCTCCTGTCCCAGGTTGGGATAGGAATAGTTAGAATTGAGGAGATGGGGTGGAGGAGGGATGCTGAAAAACTGGAACAGAGGTAAGTCTGCTGTATATACCTCTTATCTTGTTAACTGAGTTGATTAACTGAATATGCTCCTCCTGTGTTACTTAGGTTAATTATCTGAATGTGCTCCTCCCAAACTTTGTTAATAAAACATCATATAGACACACTGAAAAACAGCTGATAAATTTGTAATACCCAGTAAGTTATGGAGGAAATGCAATTGCCTAATTACAGAAGATTAAAATAGCTTTGAATATAAGAGCAAATCACAGGCGGATGTTCCACTAGCCAGCTCTGCACACAATGTTGAGTATTATGTAATGTATGTAATGTAGCAGTTCAACAACTCAGCTGTGAAAATAATCAACCAATTTAGAAATCACAGCATTCCTAACTCTAATTTATAATTCCCTAGTGTTCTCTTTCAGTTTCTAGTCCCAGAACACAAAATGAACAGATGAAAGGAAAAAGGATTTAAAATATTAAAAACACATCACTATTAATCACCTCCATATAGCAGGCAAACCAAGCACATCCATGTGTAAAAACACACATGCTTTCTGTCACAGCAGAGACGGCCATGCACATTTACATTTGTAACATTTTCCTGAAAGCTTTCCCCTAATCACCCTGCTCATTAGTGTGCTTATGCGCTGGCATATCTCTGGGGAGACACCAGAATGAGCAGAGTTCTTCTATGCTGTTTACTGCACTGCACATCAAACACTGCACACACACAGAGCTGGAAGGTCTTCTGGGAACCTGGACTTAGCTTTCCCATCATGCACCGCTGCCCACTGCCCTGCTGCTCTCTCCTGAGTGGTGTAGTGAGGCAGGGAGCCTGTGTCTGACCGCTGAGCGTACAGAGCTTCTGGGACGCAAGCACCACATATAAGCCCAGGCAATTCTGTGGTGTTTTGCATATTTTGAATAATGTATGTCAATACATTAGAATGAATTAAGTAGTAAACTGGACCCGGTCTTCACTAACAAAAATAGTTATTAAGAGCATATTTATGGGTCAAGATCCTGGATTATAAAATTCATTCCGGTCCTCTAATTTGATGGCTCAGCAGCATCCCGAGGGGGCTGATATACAGTTCAACAGGACATTTCACTAGTTGTATCATTCCATTTGTCCACTTGTTCATGGTGTTTCAAAGAGAATGTAAGAGGTGTGGAGTGGAAGTGGCAACATCCATGTAGTTTTTGGACCAACAGTATGACAATGAGTGTGATTTTGCTATTATCTGATGGTCCAATAAACAAGTTAAAGGGTTAGTTCACCCAAAAATAAAATTTCTGTCATTAAGTACTCACCCTCATGTCATTCCAAACCTGTAAGACCTTGTTCATCTTCGGAACACAAATTCAGATATTTTTGATGAAATCCGAGAGGTATCTGAACCACACAGGCAGCAACGTCATTGCACTTTTTAAGGCCCAGAAAGGTAGCAAAGACATTGTTAAAATAGCCAACATGACTACAGTGGTTCAACCTTAATGTTATGAAGCGATGAGAATACTTTTCGTGTGCAAAAACAAAGCAAAAATAACAACTTTATTCAACAATTTTTTCTGTTCCCTGTCATTCTCCTATGCTGTTATAAAAGATAATTTAAAAATATATTAATTTGTGTTCCTGAAGATGAACGGAGGTCTTACAGGTTTGAAACGACATGAGGGTGAGTACTTCATGACATAAATTTCATTTTTGGGTGAACTAACCCTTTAATTTTGACACAGCACTGCCAGTGACAGTGTGTATTTTTGCTCTAATAATAAGAAAGTTCAAATGATTCAAATATAAATGATTCAATGACTCTTTCATAAAGAAAAGTACATTTAATTCATTCATGAATCAGTGTTTTGAACAAATTGGTTGAGTAAATGACTCAGTGACACTCTCAAAGACAGTCAATTGTTTCATTCATGAATGAATCATTGTTTAAACAAATTAGTTGAGTAAATGGCTCAATTACTCACTCAAGGCCAGTCATTTGCTTCGTTCCTGAATGAATCAGTGTTTCTAATGATTCAAATTGGTTCAGTAAATGACTTAGTGCCTAACAGACAGTCGCTTGTTTAATTCCTGAATGAATCTGTTTTTGAACTAATTGTTTTAGAGCAAATAATTCAGTGACTCACTCGTGGCCGCCTACTGGCGTAACAGTGTAACCTGCAGAAAGAATCACTGAAAAAGTTCTGTTGGGCTCTTATATCAGTTCTCCTGGAACGCCGTTCAGGCAAATTTGTGTAATTCATCAAATTTTAGAACCAGAAATAGCTGTGGAATACATTGTTTAATTATAGGATTACTGTTGCCATGTGGTTACTCAGAGATAAATTCAATGAACTTGAACTCTCTGTACAAGTTGATTTATCTCTTGTACACATTTCACTATGTATAGGCCATGATACAAGTCATCTATGCACGTGGTCACCTTTTGACAGCTTCCACCTTGCCTTTCCCACTCTCACCTACCCAGTGGGGCCACCTGTCATGGACAAATGGATGTTAATGGTGGAACTTGTACGTAAAAGCGTATACCTTTACTGTCAGAGGGATGGTGGGCTACGAGCACTTCTGCTCACTGACAGCTCATGATGGCTGTACACACAGACATCTGTCACATGGTAACAGCATGCCCTGTCCTTCACCGGTCAAGATGACAGGCCCTCGGGGCAACTTTCTGCAATAAGCCTTTTCTTAAATTACGCCTAGTGTTGTGGAGTGAGAACTGGTTGCATTTTTGAAAAAATAAATAAATAAAAACTAGTACTTAATAGTCTTCATGACATTCGGTTTTGTTAATGGCTCCTGAAAGGCTCCATTCTATCTTCACTTTAGAGGGAACACTGCACTAAAATACTTTAGACAGCATTTCCTGCACAGCAGGGATTTGCCGTTGCAGAATCTACAGCAAAAGAAATCATGTTTTAGCCGAGTTGTGGATTTTCAGTCTGAATTTAATGTGATGAAGAGTATTACTTCATGTACTAACAGAACTGTTAATGCAATTGTGAATTGTTTTTTTTTTAAGATGTTAAAATATTCCTAGCTTAATATACAGCTAGAACTATAAGTAAGCCACTGTGACACTATAAGTAAAGATTGCTCTGTGAGCAATATTGGCTCAAACAATGGCATGAAGTTTGGAGCAGAACTCCTGTGGCCTTATGAGATAGTAAAGTGCCCATTGAATGCACACTTCAGAATATCGGAAGAAGTAGTAGGTAATCTAGGGACTTTTTGACTACTGTTTTTCAAATACTATGTTTTCAGACATACTACTCTTTTGGCGTACTGTTTTTTTGCATGCTATACTGTAAGGAAGTTTTCAATTTCGGATGCAGAATATGTGTTCCGTCACCTAATGGGAGATGGGGGAGTATTCATAAAAAACTGTTTAATTTTTTCGTGATTTTATGTTTAAATTAAGCATAAATTCTAAACTGCAGCTTTAAAAGAAGCAGAAGCTTACAATTACAATTTTCATCTCTACTTAACCTACGGTCACTGTGATTTTGCGATGTAAGACATGTTTGTTGATCAACATATTTTGTTTATCCTGGATTAACATTACTGTCTGAAAATTTAGTCCTAACCCTATCCCTACCCCTAAACCTAATCCCACCTATAACTTATCTCTAAATCAGAGGGAAATAATAGGTGAATAACACTGATGTAGAAGCACCAAACCATGGTTGTAGTCCCTCAAATCTGATTGGAATGTTGTTCCAACAAAGATGTTGATCCAGGAACATGTATTTGCTGAAATCACGTTTACCATTTAAGGGTTAGTTTACCCAAAAATGAAAATTCTTTCATTAATTATTCACCCTCATGTTGTTCCACACCCGTAAGACCTTCATTCATCTTCGGAAGACAAATTAAGATATTTTTGATAAAATCCGATGGCTCAGTGAGGCCTCCATTGACAACAAGATAATTAACACTTTCAGATGCCCAGAAAGTTACTAAAGGCATATTTAAAACAGTTCATGTGATCGCAGTGGTTCAACCTTAATGTTATGAAGCGACGAGAATACTTTTTGTGCACCAAAAAAACCTAAATAACGACTTTATTCAACAATATCTAGTGATGGGCGATTTCAAAACACTGCTTCATGAAGCTTCAAAGCTTTACAAATCTTTTGTTTCGAATCAGTGGTTCGGAGCGCATATCAAACTGCCAAAGTCACGTGATTTCAGTAAACGAGGCTTCGTTACGTCATAAGCGTTTCGAAATTTCAGTGGTTCACCACTGGTGCGACTCTGGCAGTTTGATACACGCTCCAAACCACTGATTCAAAACAAATGATTTATAAACTGTAGTCACATGAACTGTGTTAAAGTCAGCATGAAATCAAATTGACAATTCTTATTTTTTTATGGAATATTGTAGTATTTATTATCAATAATTTATCCGTGCACTTGATTATTTTTTAAAAATTTATGTGCCCTCATAATCTTTAATCAAAAACATTAACCTCCCCTCCCCCTTCAAAACGACTCATCATCTTTTCCTGTCACATGCTATGGCGTGAGAGTGGAGCTATCTGGAATTGCCAGCAGATCCAGTGACGTATGGGGTAAATGCTGTCGCTGGGTTAAGCTTCACTTTATAGAGATTAATGCATTAACCACCGCTGGTGCCAGTCATTGGGGTGTACAGTACCCTCAAACATTGAAAGTAACCTGAGGACACGTTCAGTCAGTCAGGCTGCGTGTCTACTGGAGCAGAGCAAGCGACCGAGCGTTTTTAGATTCATTCCTATGGAAGTTGAGCGTCACACTTAACTTACACCACACTTAAGGCTCAACTTCCATAGGAATGAACCGGAAACACTTGCTCTTACCCGCTCGCTCCACGCCAACGGACACACACCGTCAGTCAGTCAGTGAGTCTCTCTCGCGCGCGCTCTCTCTCGCTGTTTAGTGCCATTAACCGTCCTTGTCATCCTCAATAAATAAAGTTCTTACAGTAACGTGAGGGTGCTCGGAGTGAGTCCGGTGGAGAGAAATCCCCCACAGCTGACTGCAAATGGGCATTTATATCTGCCTTCATTTTGTTAGCAACACCCAACTTCCAACAATCCAATCAATTCCCGAAGGACGAAATCAAGTCCCGCCCTCTCATTTCAGATGCCGTTTCACTCGGATAGACGTCACAGTAGAGAAGAAAAGACAATCGCAACTTCCGTTTCATGCCGACTTTAAATATGTCTTTAGTAGCTTTCTGGGCAACTCAAAGTTTGTCAATTATCTTGCTGGCAATGGAGGCCTCACTGGCCATCGGATTTCATCAAAAATATCTTAATTTGTGTTCCGAAGATGAACAAAGGTCTTAAGGGTGTGGAAAGACATGAGGATGAGTAATTAATGACAGAATTTTCATTTTTGAGTGAACTAACCCTTTAATCTAGAGGTTCCGTTTGTGTCAGAAAACCTGCAGAAAGCCAAACTCACAATAGGCTACTTTAACAAATGGAGATAAATGAAGACTACCAGTGATTGCCTGAAACACACTGAGGTTACAGATTAAGTATACAGATCTGCTAATGTCTTTAGTCTTGCAAGAGCATTTTTACTCTGTCCTTTGAGCATTTTCATTATGCTAAGTTTATTAAAAGCTTTCGCCTCTGAATTACAGTGAAGATGAAAAGATGATTTACTTAGAAAAATGACAGAGATAGAGAGTGCTAAAGGGCCTACTTTTGTAAGATATGATGCTACAGAAAGTCATTTTTGGATATGAAAATAGGACGTCTTAATCTGTTCACAGAGCCAACCATGAAATGAACATTTTCTATCTTCCTTTCCTTTTTTTAAGTTGAGTACCCTGTCCATTTTTCATTTAGATATTCCTGCAGTTTAGAAAGCTCAGATGACAGCATGTATGAGGCAAGCAAAACTGCAACAAACTCGTATAATGGATCGTTGTGCCAGCACAGCACCTTTACATATCAGACAGTAGAAGTTTCTGAGTAAACAGTGATTTTCGAGCTGCGCTTGCATCTACATCATCACAATGGATCTCCTGGTCAGTCTCAATGAGGTTTGAAGTAGCATATTTCCTAAAGTATAAGGACGATTTAAGTTAAACATTAAAGAATTAGTTCACTTCAGAATTAAAATTTCCTGATAATTTACTCATCTAAGATGTTTATGTCTTTCTTTCTTCAGTCGAAAAGAAATTATGGTTTTTGAGGAAAACATTCCAGGATTTTTCTCCATATAACGGACTTCAATGGCTACCAATGGGTTGAAGGTCCAAACTGCAGTTTCAATGCAGTTTCAAGGGTTCTTCACAATCCCAGACGAGGAATAATAGTCTTATCTATTGAAACGATCTGTCATTTTCTGAAAAAAAAATAAAATAAAAATTTATATACTTTTTAACCACAAATGCTCGTCTTGCACTAGCTCTGTGATGTGCCACGCATTATGTATCACACATGACGCAGGCAGGTGTTTTCCTCAAAAACCTTAATTTATTTTCGACTGAAGAAAGAAAGAAAGAAAGAAAGAAAGAAAGAAAGAAAGACATAAACATCTTGGATGACATAGAGGTGAGTAAATTATTGGGTAATTTGAATTCTGAAGTGAACTAATCCTTAAAGTAAGTAAGAAAATCAGGATTAAATGGCATAAAGCTCACTTATTCTAAGGCAGGGGTGTCCAATCCTGTTCCTGGAGATCGACCTTCCTGCAAAGTTCACCTCCAACACAACTAAACCAGCTAATTAAGATGCTGCAAAGTTTTATTACAGCTACCTAAAATAACCATAATTGAACAGGCGAAAACTGAGGGAAGACAATTTGTTGCTCTGTTAAGAAGAGTTGAAAGTGTCTAGACAGATGACTCCCCCTCAGAGGAAAAGGAGACTGACTCATTAAATCCCACTGCGAGGCGAAGACAGGGATAACTTAAGACAGATTAATGCCAGAAACAAGACCCATTACCACTCTGAACAGGGGGAAAAAAAAGAAAAAAAAATCTGACAGAATAACTCTAAGAAAAGGGTAGTATCTAGAAAGGTGAATAGACTCATCTCAGCACTTCTTCTGCAAACAATGACAGCCATGACTGAACGAAGTGTGCCTGACTAAATGCAAGTGACAATTAAGACAAAACTAGCGACCTGGAGGAGTTACATGTGAGTCTAGCTTTTTTCTGCCTCTGCAAAAACAATCAAAATATGAAATCATGATGAACTGGACAGGGAACGAATCTAAGTGGTTTTAGTGGACTAAAAGCAAACATCCTTAATTAAGCGAAATGTCTCACATGCATTAGTAGAATATAAAAAGCAAATTATGTGCTTTCACAACCTCCGCTATGATAGTCCATAAATTACTTTGAACCGCACTTGAAAAAAAAGAAGAACATTTTTTTTAAGCCTTTCATTCATGAGCAGGAAACATCTCACAAACATTTCCAAATGCCACCAAAAGGGTCCTCATCTTCCCTGACTGAAAGAAAACAAATGATATAAAAGTAGATATGTAGTGGCATAATAGTGCAGATCGCATGCTTTTAAAGAACAAGGGGGTGGATATTCATCTAGTATCTAAAATGCCATTAACTTCATTACCTGTTAAGTATGTGACAAAAACAATTATTGGCCCATAATGTGAAAAATGTATGAACAGAAAGCAGCTATCTCCATGTTTTATTTAAAAAAAAGTAGATGGATGGATGGATGGATGGATGGATAGATAGATAGATAGATAGATAGATAGATTTTGGAAAACCAAGTGGTACAATATTTTCTGTACTTGTCAAAGAAAGGCCATTAATTGATTTTTTATAGCACATTATCCTAGCAATGTGCTGATATCCTGCAGCAGGAGCACGAGCAGTAAAATCCCCAACACTAGAGATCCAGATTACACACTATTGTCTTTTATGAGGTCTCTTCGCACAAGGCAACAAACCCAGGACCCTTTAGCCTCCCTGAGTCTCCTGATGTACTGCAGATTTGGCCAGTTATTCATCATTTGATCTGCTCAAATCGCTCTGCCTCCCACACTCTCAAAACGTCAAACTGATTCATGTATTCATTATCCAGTGCCGAGGATGCATGCCTAAGCTCATACACTCTCTTTCTCTCCCGGTCCCTATATCTCGCTATTCTTATTCGTCTTCTTCCTCCTCCTTATCTCCCTCTGTCTCTTGTTCTCCCTGGCTCACACGCAGCTGCTTTATGTTTCTGCTTGGTCTCATGTTTCTCCATAAGAGGAGAAGTTATAATGAGCCATGTCTCTGAAATCGTAGTAGATAACAGACTTTCCCTGTGAATGTAACCGATAAGCTTAACCAGCTACTGTAGCCTTATCAAAGGCGATCTACTGCTTTTCACATGCATCTTGGGTAGAGCTAGCATGCTGCAGAAGGGAAGCACATGTTCCACAGACTTCACTGGATGTTTGACCAGAGTAACCTTGGCGATAAGAGAACAGCTGCAGGGCTGATCCAGGATGGAGGGGAGTCTCCTTTGAGCTGGGTGTCCTCTCAAATCTCCTGTCTTATATGGCCTCCCCTTCCCCCTTAACTCATGTCCTGGAGAGGAAGTGTAGCTCCGTCAGCTTCACTGTGAGCACAGCTATATTTAACGCCCAATGAAATATTTATCCTCAAGCTGAGACACAGGAGGATGTGCAGAGCCAGCATAAATGGGAGGGGACTGAGAGACAAGAGAGTGAAAAAGAGACTGGGTGAGGAAGTGCTGGGATGAGGGGTCTGGATCACCTGCATAAAAAAAAACATGTCAATGCACAAAAGCAGAACTGACAACTGTGTATGTAGCTATTTGATTTGCTGCACTTGCTGTACTTTCTGTACTTTCTCCTTTTCAGAATTGTAACATTCTTTTCACACTCATTTTATTCACCCAGCAACAATGTCCAACATTTCAAACTACATATTGTTTAATAGCATTCTGTGATGAAAAAAAGAGAAGAAATTAAATGGCCTTTGTTTTGCTAAGAATTAACATTTCCTAAAATCACACCTTTAGCATAATGTGACAAAATTACGGCTTGATTGTAAATGATGCACAAAAAAATTGTGATTAACTGTGAATTTGGTTTTCCTTTAAAATTTATAAGCCTTATAAGTCTTATAAGCTCTTCACTGACACTGTTGTCTCCTTGGTAACAAAGTACATTTACTTTTGGGTTTTTGATAAGATGACGTGATTATTTCACACTAAAGTAGGCTAACCATTTTAAATATAATAATTAAAGAAATAAGCCACTAGAGGCAGCTAATTTACCATGGCTATGGGCTATTCTTATGATTTTACAACAACTTAAAATTAAAAATATTCCCTGAGACAGAATTTGCCTGTAGTAGAAGAAACACCCAGTTGTGAATTCAAATTCATCTTTCGACAGAAGCAACTGTCTTGATTAAACACACAACATGAATTACTGGATCAAAATCCTTTGTTGGTCCTGGAAAAATACAATCATAACCCTAACCCTAATCCTAACCTTAAACCTAGCCCTAAATATCACCCCCTCCCTAAAATCTGATTGGTTGGTCGCATTGTTGTTCAATAGGAACATGTCCTGCTTGGCTAAATCATGTTAAGCTCAATGAAACACATCCTTTTGCATTCAGAAAATCAGGTTTAAGATGAGTAACATTCACAGCGTATCAACAAACAACATGACCTAGATCTCAGGTCTCAGATGAGCAATATATCTGAAACCAGGAAAATGAAACGGAAAGGACTGTCTGAATTATGAAAGCTCAAACTCTCTTCTGTTTGCTGTCATTGGGAAGCTAGGATAAAGGCAGTACTCCTCTACTGGTCTACTAAAAAAAAAAAATGGATGAGACATACTGGAGTGGAAAGATAGCAGCAAGTTACAAGTATAGGTGCGCTATGATTATTTATTCTTTCTCCCTGTATCTGTCTCTTTTCATTTTCTCTTAGAGCACCAGACAAATCAGAAGAGTGATTTCTCCACTACCCTCTGGAGTGAAATGTGATTCAGCAGTGGGCAGTGAGGTAGTGTATAGTCTCAGCAGTGTATGTGCGTGAGAGAAGCAGCAAGCAGGGTGTGATGTACTGCTAGCAGGTGGCCTGGTTTTAGTATGCACGAAAGGATGGAGAGCGGAGTATGTGCATGCCAGTCTCAAAGTCTCTCTCTTCCTGTCTCTTTGCTCCCTTTCCCTTGGCTCTGCTCCCAGCATATGGCTCAAAGATGGGCATCCACAGGGCACGCATTAGGACCCACTGACACATAAACCAACAGGCCTGATGCAAGACTGACCACACTGACCTTTTTTTGCTCCAGATGACTGTGTCCAGTCCTTGCTGTTTGTTTGCTTGTGAGCATTAGCATCAGTGCACAGGCCATTCATGTGGGCAAGGTGATAATATTAATGTTAATTAATCAATTGAATCACGATTAATGGCACCTATATCGATATTTGCAGAGAAAAGTTCACGATGTAAGACATAACATTACATATCATGCAATCTGCTGAGTATTTTTTGCAATAGGCCACTGCTGTCGGGATGAAGGATAGTATTAAGATTTGGCCGCAATCTAATCTCCATGTTAGTATGCTCATCAGAACTGTGGTTCACTTGAATTCGTCCAAACAAACATTTGACGTGCCAGCTCTCTGGATTCCAGAAAAGAGGATTACAAGGCTGAAACTCAGCACACCCTCCACCCGTTTCCTGCATGGGCTGGGCAGATCCAATCATCCTGACACACTCTAAACAAGTGAGGGGTCACGCTCCCTGCCTCCTTGGAGTGTCTATCATGGGGCCCCTGGGTGCGGGTGCATTTGAGTGACACAGACTCTGAATGTGTGTGATCCTGTTTAACCTCTGTGCCCTGCCAAGTGTCAGGCTCCCTGCCTATTTAGTATGCAGACCTGTGACATTCATCCAACCACAGCGAATGAGAGATGGACTGCTGCCAGGCAACACAGAGGAGAGGAGATGAGGAGAAGAGATGATAGAAGAGAGGGAAGGAGAGGGAACAAAATAGGAGGGGAAAGAAGGTGAGATAAGAGGAGAGGGGTTGAGACGAGAGGAAAGGAGATGAGGAGGTTAGAGAAGAGGAGGAAACAAGAAGGGAGGAGAGGGAAAGAGAGGAGACGAGGAAAACAGAGGAAGGGGATGAGAGGAGAGAAAACGGAGAAGAGGAGAAGAGACTAGATGGGAGGAGAGACTATGGGAGGAGGTGAGAGGAGAAATGGGGGAAAGGGGATGAAACGACTCAAGAGAGGAGAACAGAATATGAGGGATGAGAGAAGAGATGAGATAAAATAACACATGAAGAGAGGAAAGAAAGTGGAGAAAAGTAGAGGACACTAAATGACAGGAAGTGGAGGGAGAGACTTGGAGGAGGCAAGAGGAGAAAAGATTAAAGGAGGTAAAATGTGAGGGAGTCAAGATGGGAGGAGAGACTGGGAGAGATGAGGAGGAGGTGAGAGGAGAGGAGAAAAGGAGATAGGATGAGGCAAGTCAAGAGAAGAGGAGAGGAGATGAGAGGAGAATTAAGGGTGGAGGGGAGAAAAGTAAAGAAGGAGAGAGGAGCCTAGAAGAGAGGAGAGGGTAGACGGCAAGGAGAGAGAGGAGAGGAGAGGAGAGGAGAGGAGAGGGAAAAACAAAGGAGACGGGAGGATAGGGGATGAGAGTAGTCAAGAGAAGATGGAAGGAAAGGAGACATAAGGAGAACAGAGGACTGGGTGGAGGGGGGTAGAGATATAAGACAAAACAAGACATGAGGAGAGAAAAGCGGAGAAGAGACATGATGAAAGGAGGTGGTCGAAAAAACCAGGAGGAGAGGAGAGGAGAGACGAGACAAGATGTGACAAGCGGAGGTGGTCAAAGATACCAGGAGGAGAGGATAGGATAGGATAGGATAGGAGAGGAGAGGAGAGGAGAGGAGAGGAGAGGAGAGACAAGATGAGAGGAGGTGGTCAAAGATACCAGGAGGAGAGGAGAGACCAGGAGGATAGGATAGGATAGGATAGGATAGGATAGGTGAGGAGAGGAGAGGAGAGGAGAGGAGAGGATAGGTGAGGAGAGGAGAGGAGAGACGAGATGAGAGGAGGTGGTCAAAGATACCAGGAGGAGAGGAGAGACCAGGAGGATAGGATAGGATAAGACAGGATAGGATAGGATAGGATAGGATAGGATAGGATAGGGTAGGATAGGATAGGATAGGATAGGTGAGGAGAGGAGAGGAGAGACAAGATGAGAGGAGGTGGTCAAAGATACCAGGGCGAGAGGAGAGGAGAGGAGAGGAGAGGAGAGGAGAGGAGAGGAGAGGAGAGACAAGATCAGAGGAGGTGGTCAAAGATACCAGGCGAGAGGAGGGGAGAGGAGAGGAGAGGAGAGTTGCGAGTGGAGGAGAGGAGAGACAAGATGAGAGGAGGTGGTCAAAGATACCAGGCGAGAGGAGAGGAGAGGAGAGGAGAGGAGAGGAGAGGAGAGACAAGATGAGAGGAGGTGGTCAAAGATACCAGGGCGAGAGGAGAGGAGAGGAGAGGAGAGGAGAGGAGAGGAGAGGAGAGACAAGATCAGAGGAGGTGGTCAAAGATACCAGGGCGAGAGGAGGGGAGTGGAGAGGAGAGGAGAGTTGCGAGTGGAGGAGATTAGACAAAAGGAGACAACAGAAGAGGAAAGGGGTGGAAAAGGGAGCAGATGAGGGCCAGAGATTAGGCAATGTGAGAGGAGACAAGATGAGAACAGATGAGAGGGGAGGTGACAAAAGAAGAAGAGACAAGATAGGACGAGAGCAGAATAGACCAGCCTATGAGAGGAGAAAAAAAGGAATAGCCCTTGTTGCTGTGCTCACTTTCTCTCTTAGTATCACTTCTCTTCCCTCCTGCCTGAGATTTTCATTAACCAACAGCCCTGTGATTTACGAGCAGGAGCCCAGCTGAAGGTGGGGGAGTATAGCCTGTGTGCATATGCACTTCAGCAAACACACACACACACAGACACCTCTGCTCAAACGCACACAGATGTGCTGCTAAAAACATACCCTGAAACACAAACACACAATATATACTGCATCAGATTTGCATCAGTTGTGTTTGTAAAATGGCTCTTTTCGCAGTGGGCAGCTGCAATTATCTTCACTTCATTTTATGATGAAGAACCGAAGATAAGATTTAATTGAGAGTACACAAATTTGATGAAACAATCTGTCTCTGAGTGGTTCACTTCACAGAAATTTAAAGGTGAAGTGTGTCATTCTAGCAGAAACAATCAGAACTTCGAAAATAAGAGCTGTTTTTAAACAAAAAATGTCTTCCAACATCTTCCATTTTTCAGCCCAAAATCACACTACAAGTTGAGCCACTGCTGTTATGTTCAGCCAATTGCAATTCTGTTTGGTGCCACTAGTGCCACATAAATTACACACTTCACCTTTATGCTGCAATCATTTCAGTGAGAGAGCAAATTATGTACTCAGAATTGTGAAGCCCATCTTACATGTTTTCAGCCAACATCAAACCTGTTTAATCACATTTGAACAGTACTTATACAAAACACAGAGTTGCTTTAACAAAATATAAACCTGGCAGAAAGTACTGACTGATACAGCAGAGTAGGCCAAGCTGATTAGTTGGCCGACATTTGGATATTTTAGAGATTACCAGCATTCACTGGCGTCTGCTGGATATCCAGAGTCTAAGATTTAAGACTGACATTTCCTGTTTTGAAATATTTAAATGTTAATTTAACTTCGACATTTATTTATACACTGCATTAAATGACATCTCATTTTATTTACATTATATGAGATGTATATTACTATAGAATTTTAAATAAAATTTGTTTCATTGTAATCTACACAGGCCAGTACCAATACCACTATTAATATGTTAAAGTGGTCGTTGCAAAGGCAGTCAATGGATAGACAGACATCTCTCAGATTTCATCAGAAAGATCTTAATTTGTGTTGCGAAGATGAACAAAAGTCTTACGAGTTTGGAACAACATGAGGGTGAGTAATTAATGACAGAATTTTCATTTTGGGGTGAGCTAACTTTTTAATATTTAAATGATCAGACTGCTGTTTTTGTTTAACATTAATTAGCAACAATTACAGAACATGATCTTACATCTTTTAATTTAAATAAACTTACAACAATTATCACATAAACCCAGTATCATTGATATCACATTTTATTTAGCATGAATAATGTAGCTCTCTCAGTTTGAAATTAAGGGCCTCTTCATTTTATTTACTTTGAAGCATATTTTATGCATTCGTTTTCATGATAAATGAGTAATAAAATCACTAGTTAATATAATATTTTATATGTACATACTTCACATTCCATATTAATTGTGTGTTTATATGATTTATGAGGACACAAATTTGTATAATGACAAGGGTATTACACTGGTATTACAATGTAAATGTGGTTTATGAGGACATTTCCTGAGTCCTCGTATTAAAATGGTGTAAAACATAGTAAACAATGTTTTATTAAAATTGTAAAAATGCAGTTTTCTGTGATGGGTTCTATGGGGATAGAATATACAGTTTGTACAGTTTAAAAATTATTATGCCTATGGAATGTCCTCATAATAATAGGTGCAAAAACATGTGCAATTGTGTGTGTATGTGTTCTTGTATACATGGTTTATGAGGACACAAATGTGTATAATGACATGGGTATTACAACATAAACATGGTTTATGAGGACACTTCCTGTGTCCTCGTAAACCAAATGGCTTAAAAAACATACTAAATGTTTTTTTGTTTTTTTGAAATTCAAAAAAATGCAGACGGTTTTCTGTGAAAACTTCCGGTTTAGGGGTAGGGTTAATGTAGGGGGATAGAATGTTCAGTTTGCACAGTATAAAAACCATTACGTCTATGGAGAGTCCCCATAAACCACATATACAAGTGTGTGTGTGTGTGTGTGTGTGTAGATGGATATAGATATATTCACACGTTCCAGATATAAGCACTGGATCAACTATTAGCTACTATTATAACTACTAGCAGATAGTGAGAGAGAAATAGTTACTTATAAAGAGCAGAGAAACAGGCACAATTTAGTGAAAGAGTGCTAGAGAAAAACAGACCACTTCCTGGAAAGACATTTAAAAGCGTTAGCCCTGACACACAAAATGTATTTTCAGACTGATGGACCTGTTTTTCAAAATGGTTTCCACCAGAGCGCAGCACTCCTACTAGACATATTTATCAAAAATGTTCTGCTCTGAGGCATGTTGTGATTTTCGCAAAGCCAGCTCCACACTCTAACAAAAACATCCGTTCAGGGGTGGAGTGTGTGAGTGACACAGGCAGATACGCCGGGAGATTTTGTGTCTGCATCACTCCGCCAGCTCTGAGGAGACAAATCGAGTTAATTAGCTTCAGCTTTTTCGAACCTCGCACCTGAATAGGTGTTTGCTTTTGTTCTGCTTAGAGTCGGCTATGAGTTTGCATGGGGAGCAACACAAACAGTCCTCCCTGTTCCCTTAATCTTGCTCTGCATGGAGCATTCCTATTCCACCTGAGCTCAGAGGTCTGTATGTTCACTCAGAGCTGAGATGAAATAGCTGCTCTGAAACCATGTTTGCGAGCAAACAAATTATTTGGGGGGGAAATGAGATCTGTTCCTCAATTACATATCCGCCCCCCTTCAATCTGCCACCATTGGTAATTGCTTTCCTTTTCATATTTTTCATATTCATACAAGGACAGCAGCTTTTGGAGCCCATTATTCACATGATCTGACATGGTTCTCTTCAATTTTTGTTCTCATCACTGTTAGGCTAAACTCTGATATTGTGTCTTTTTTATTATTTTCGTTTGCTTGTTTGTAGGGAAAGTGAAATCCAATTGAATTGTGGGTAAATGTCCACTACTAACTCTGCTTGGAGCTTTGTGAATTTCGAGAGTCGTGCTTGAAACATTGGGCTTGATTTGTTCTAGCATTAGTTAATGAAGGAGGACGTGTTTTTCCTACATTGTGCAATTTTGTGTTCCTCCTTCATCTGAGTGGGGACAAGAGGTGATAATCTCCAAATAAGACTAGCACTGTCTCATTTTCTCTTGGAAACACACACACACACACTCTCTATGGCTCTCTTTACTCTCTCTAATTCAAGCTTTCTATCTGTTTCTAGCAGAAAATCAGGGTGAAGCCAGGTGCCAGCAGCCTTTACTGCAGCCATCAGTTCACAGCTGAACTCACTGCAGCAGCCGCCCATGATCCCGCTTTCATTTCTGCCTCTATCTGATAGGCTACACTCCACCGCAGCCAGTTCATATAATTAACCTGTCAGCAGGATCAACCTGGGTTAGACTTTGCTGTCCAATCTCATATTGAACCAAAACATTCTCACAGCTTCATCCAACCAGAGAAAGACACTTTAATTTCAAAGACCATCCCTGACCTGCTCTTCTCTTTGCTGTGCAGGCGCATGCGGCAATTAATCTATTAGTCAATAATCCAATAATCTATTAGTATTGGTCACACTTTATCTTCTTTGGAACTCTGGACACCATCTTTGGTGTTCATTTTACTCATTCTCTTTGTAAGTGATCGATAAATTCTCCTAGTTTAATAGGCTGAAATAAGATAAAAATCGATCAGTTACAATTGGTCAAACACTCTCTTTATATTTAGAATTACAGACTTCAGCTCTGCTGTTTCAGAGGTTAAATGTAAAATGAGTACCCTTACGAAAAAGAAGTTTATTCAAGTGTGCTGTTAGTATACTTCTTTTTAACTAAAAATAAGAAAGTATACTTACAGTCGACTTTTGATGTACTTCACAGAAATATACTTTATGTACTTATAAACATACTTAAAATTACACTTAAGTATACTTGACTTGTACTCACAGAAAATTTGATTTGACGTATTGTACTCAATAATTAATAATTATTGATTAATAACTTATAATTAATTAAGTATAATTATACTTAAAGTACAAAGTATTTTTAAGTATACTTGGCTTAGTTGTGTTTAATCTCTTGATTGAGTAGCCTATTAAATACTTTTTCACATAGTTTTACATACTGTCTTATAAACTTACATTGTTTGAAAATATTGATTTATAAAGAGAAGGATGTTCATAATTCTGAGTAACTGAATTTTTGTGTAGGCTAGTCCACATAGGAATTTACTTCAAATATAATGTACTTTACTCTTTCCCCACCACAAACTGAATTTCCCAGCTATCCATTTTTTCAATGTTATACGGTAGGGGGGCACTATTACACTTCTTCTGAAAGAAGGCTGAATCTTCCGATCAAAACACAGGCAAAGAAGAAACAGACACAAGCATTGTAAGATTGATAACGCAAATGTAAAACAATGTGATCATCAACATTATACAGAAATCCAAACTGCCTAACATTACCAAATGAAATGTGGAAGACATGAAGAGGAAACAACTGTAAAGCTTTGGGGGTGTTGATGGACTCGATCTACTCCATCTATGTTTTGATCATCGTTTAGAATCCCATCTGAAGTCTTTGACAAAAATGTGATTTTATCAGCTTTTTGTTTAAAATTTTGATTTTTTTTTTTTTTTTTTTTTTTTTAATGAAACATCCACATTCAAGTGTTGATAAAAAAGGATGTATGAAGCTACAATAAAATGTTTTTAAAATGGAAAGAGTTAAAGCACAGTTAAAGGTATATTGCAAGTATTGAAAAAAATAATACCTAAACAGGAACATAGTAGTATACTTAAAGTGCAAAAATAATATATAAATAGTAAACTGTAATTATGTTATGTTAACTTAAAGAAAACTTACAAGTATACTTGCAGTTTAAAACGACTAAACTAGTTTAGTTTAAACATTATAAATGTCTTTACTGTCATTCTTAATCACATTTGAATCTACAAGCATATAGCATAGTGACGTGATGCTGTCATTTCTTTTTCCCATAAATGTAAATCTCATTATGTTAAAATTCCTTTACAGTTACTTATCTCATAAAAATATTATTTGCATTACAGTACACTCAGGATTGTCAATTTAAAAGCTAAATTTAACACCCAACAACAAATATTTAACCAAAATTAATATTTTAGCAAACTGCACTGCCTTTCTCTGTTAGATGCCAACGTGCATACTTGCTCGCTTCATGAAGTCTGTGAAGTTTAACTGAGACATACTGTCTGGATGAGCCTTTATGCAAAATGGAAATAATCATGTGAACGTATAACACTGCACTAGAGAAAAACACCTCTCAACAGCACACACTCCTCAACTACAACCAACAAGAAACTTCTTATGAGTGCCTTTAAAGCAGTAAACAAAGTTCTTTCAGGCTTTTGACAGCTTGTGTCATGCACTTTTTCCACAGCAGCACATTCTGTGATAATTAGCCATTATTCAAATGTGTTTATTCCACCTAAATACATCACTTCAGTGTTGTTATTGTGAACTAAAACTAATTTTCGTTAATTAAAATAATGCTAAAATAAAATAAAATAAAATGAAAAATAAAGTCCTCCCGTTTTTAATGTTGTTTATATGTCTATGTGTCTTTTTAAAATATGCTTTAAGACAAACCATCTGCAAATTCATAAGTCAACACCATTGCGGAGTATTTTCTGTTTAAAACAGCAATGATCTAAAGATGGTTTCAAAAACGCTGTTTGAAATCGCTGGTGTTTGTGACATCACAAACTTATGACGTTATGATGAACTATATGCCTTTCTCCACTGACGTTCTGAGTTGTTCAAATCTTTTCTAAGGGTACTGATTTCCAGAATGCAGCTGTCTGACTCGCGAACGAGAACATGGTTTGTGTAACATTAGCAACACATTATTAGCTGTTTGATAATGTAGTCAAGCAAAAAGCGAATCGTATTAATTACCGTCATGTGTCCAACGTTGTAAAAAGTGATACCATTGTGCAGCGTTTACTTGACCAAGTGGATCTCTGAGCTTGTGCGAGTGAGTGGAGGCGGGGCTAATTAGCATATTCATATACTAAATGAAGCAAGGGTGTAGAGTTACATTCAAGTTATTTTAAGGCATGAAGAATTTTTTTTTTTTTTTTTTTATAGGAAAAATGTTTAAATATGTATATAATAATAGTAAATAATAGTATATTATACTAAAATAACACTGCCTCACTTACGCCATGAATGCAAATAAGTTGTTGACTATTTTCATTATCAATTATTCAGAATTTTATCGATGAGTTGTTGCAGCCTCCCTCACTGGACCAGTGCAAGATCACAATGCATGCCGGCAAACTCAAACTGCAATATGGGATGGGTTTGTAATGGGTACAGTGTGCTGCGAAGCGTACAGGGGCACCTATGCGAGCGAGAGGATGGCATTACTTAAGAATGGAGAGCGAAAGAGTGACAGACGTCAGGGGACACGGCACGGCCCAGACGTGTATGGGACAGCCAACAGAGGCGGGAAATTAGCGAGTGAAAACAGATCCAATGAGGCATGAAGGAGCCTCT
This sequence comes from Hypophthalmichthys nobilis, assembly GCA_037950665.1. Classification (NCBI taxonomy): domain Eukaryota; kingdom Metazoa; phylum Chordata; class Actinopteri; order Cypriniformes; family Xenocyprididae; genus Hypophthalmichthys; species Hypophthalmichthys nobilis. Next base: position 10,021,846 of record CM075472.1, read on the forward strand.
CCTCTCATTCGTTGGCAGTAAATGAAGCTCTTCCTCAGCCTAACTTCAGTCACGAGGCCCCGGGGCCCAGGAGGACGAATGAATGAGATGCCCGACAGGCAGACAGGGGAAAAACAGGAATGAGCCTCAGTAGGGACAAAGCACAAATGTGTTTGTTTGGCAACCATGTTTGCTCTGATGGTGGATAGTTATGAGAAGCCATCCCCATTGAATCTTCAACAGGGACGGCTAATGTACATGAGGGTTTTCTGTGTAATAGCACTCACGGGGGAGATGCAACATAACTGCGGCTGTAAACACGAGTGAACGCGTATAAATGCGCAAGCAAACATGCAATCAAAACTGATCTCTAAAGAAGGAAAAATGCATGTCTATGCACTTATGCACATAATCACATGCACTTTCTGCCACGCATTCCGCTCATTTATTGCCACTGATTGGCTATTACACGGCGCAGTCATGATTATGAGGCTGACAGCGAGGAAGCTCTCAACACAAACAATGCAAAGCTGGAGGCAATTTATATCTTCCATATCATCATCATCATCATAGTTATGATTGCTCTAACCTTTAGGGGCATATGGGGGGAGAAGCATGGTACTTGTTTTAATTACATCCACAGGGAGTTTGGTTAACCGCTGTAACTATTGTTCCTTTCTGTACAAATTTTTACTTCCACATCCAGACACAAGAAACTGGTGCCTCTTAATCTTTCATTTTTCTCTTTGCACCATCCTTTTTTAATCCTCCACTTTTCTCCTGTTCACACAAACAGACAGACAAGCACAAATACACACAAAAGATACATAAGCACATTCTCTTTGCTTGAATATTTGAGGAACACATCTCTGTCTGGAGCCTATCCGTCATTTCCAGGAGGCCGTCAGTCTGGCAGGTTGATGACAAATGGCAGACATGATGATAGGCTGGTTGTTCATGCCATATGACATGTGCATGTGTGTGTACATTGCTTGTGTGAGCAACATCTTCACTATAACTCAGCCTCTTCTGGCCTAAAGGGGACGGAACAACCCCTTTTTGTGATTTACTCAAATAGGATATGTTCCTTAAACATCCTTGATGGTCCAACATTACTATCAACTATAGGACTGTCAACTGAAGAAAATGATATGATATGATATGCAGATTAATCAAACTAAATGCATATCAATATTTGTTTTTAAAAAAAAAATAGACGGGCAAAGAACTGAAAATACATTATAAAACATGATTTTTTTAAAGTCAATACAGTATGTTCTATTCAGATTATAGGGTTAAGGTTGGGTTTATAGCTGAGGTTAGGGGCATGAACAACATTATCATCAACCTATTTCTCAATGATCTTAGTGGAAAGTTATTGAAATGCCCTCCATGACCCTCCATGAAATGCCCTCCAAAAGGATGTTGATCCTGCAGATGATCTACTTTGGTAAATCACATCATGACAGTTTTGTGACCCGGCTCAAAAAAAAGGACTCAAAAAAGAGGACAAAAACAACCATAAGGCTTGTGCAGTACCAGAGTCCTTCACAGTCAGACACCTCAGCACTGACTACCATTGACAGTTAAAGAGATTCAGTGACGGCTGTTGCTTTTTAGAAGTGCCAAAGCACAGATGTCACTTATCACTGGCAAAATGTGTACTCAGATCTAGTTCATTTTGAGGTCTGTAATGTTGCTCCTAAAAGCTTCTCAAACTAACAGTTAAATTACTTAATGAAAACAACTGACAACTCAGAACTGTATTCTTATTATCTCAATATTTACAAATGGCACTAGGCAAGAGACACAATTATGCATACTTAAGTAAATGTGCTATGACAGACTTTAACTACGTCTCCCTCAAAGCACGTTGTGTTTGGTGGTGTTTTTAATTCCAAATGTTGTCATATGTTACAAAGTTCCATCTATTTAAGGATGGATGGAGGGACAAACCGACGGACGGACGGAAAGACTGACAGATGATTAGATTGACTGATTGATTAATTGAATGATTGACAGATAGAGTGATAGAATGATTGATAGAATGATAGAACGATAGAATGTTAGAATGATAGAACGATAGATAGATTAAACGATAGATAGATAGATAGATAGATAGATAGATAGAGCGATAGAGAGAACGATAGATAGAACAATAAAACGATAGATACATAGAACGATAGATAGATAGATGGATGGATGGATAGAACGATAGACAGATAGATAGATAGAACAATAGAACGACAGATAGATAGAATGTTAGATAGAACGATAGATAGATAGATAGAGCGATAGAACGAAAGATAGATAGAACGATAGAGAGAACGATAGAATGATAGATAGAACGATAGATAGAACGATAGATAGATAGATGGATGGATGGATGGATGGATGATAGAACGATAGATAGATAGAACGATAGATAGATAGATAGAACGATAGATAGAACGATAGATAGAACGATAGAACGATAGAACAACAGATAGATAGAATGATAGATAGAATGATAGAGCGATATATAGAATGATAAAACGATAGATAGAACGATGATAGATAGAATGATAGAACGATAGATAGAACGATAGATAGATAGATAGATAGATAGATAGATAGATAGATGGATGGATAGATGGATGGATAGAACGATTGATAGATAGATAGACAGAACAATAGACAGAACAATAGATAGAACGATAGAACGACAGATAGATAGAATGATAGATAGAATGATAGAACGATATATAGATAGATAGAGCGATAGAACGATAGAATGATAGATAGATAGAACGATAGAACGATAGATCGATAGATGGATAGATAGATAGATAGATAGATAGATGGATAGATGGATAGATAGATAGATAGATAGATAGATAGATAGATAGATAGATAGATAGATAGATAGATAGATAGATAGATAGATAGAACGATAGAACGACAGATAGATAGATAGATAGAATGATAAATAGAACGATAGATAGATAGATAGATGGATGGATGGATGGATGGATGGATAGATAGATAGATAGATAGAACGATAGATAGATAGATAGATAGAGAGAACGATAGAACGATAGATAGATAGATATGCTTTTAAACTGTGCTCTCACTACAGACTGGCACCAATGATGTGAGAACAGGAACGAAGTGACAACCAAACTGACACAGACATGCCTCCAGTCATAGCGGCCCTACTCTGAACCATAACGGATCAGGCAGCTGTAACATGTTCCCAGTCAAACACACCTTTAGGGGCTAGAGCAGACAGGTTCGTGACCAATGCACACGTGGGACAATGCATGACGTGTGCAGGCTGACCAGTGTCGGCGCTCGAGTTTGCTGAATCAAAGACAGTTTGTCGAGTTTGCTGAGTCAAAGATCAAAGACACACACAGTCTAAGCCAACTGGAGCACCCCTATGGACAGTTCCCAGATGAGCAGGAACGCACTGCTTGAGCCTCGGAATAAAACTGCTTACTACACTGGATTACTTTGCATCCCAAAGGTGTGGATTTGAGGCTTTGTATGAGAACACACCAAATCCTCACTGGATTTTCAGGACAATACAATATGTACTCATCTCTTCACCAATTCCTCTTGCAGTGCACAGCAGAGGAAACAACATGCTGCCTGCCATTGCTGAGTCATACTTTAAGTCCTTCTAACATAGTTCTCTCATACTGCTACTATAAAGTGAATCAAATCAAAGTTTATGAGATTTCACAAAAACACATTAAAATTGTAATATTTAATCTATCTGGCTTACAGATTCTATTATTTAAGACAAAAACAAGAAAAATTAAGTCTGACTGGACAAAACTTTTCATTGGCTTCACAGCAGATACATATGTATATATATATATATTTCAGTTATTTTGCAATAACATTCTTTTGACCCATTGTTCATTCTGTTATTTGTTCTGGCTGCAGCTGTGAACAGTATTATGTACAGTAATTTATAAAGAGAACATATTTTGTGAATCTATTTCACCTTGAATGTTAGACAAAAAGTTCAGTTAGAAAGCAGCCCTGGAGTCTCAATGTTATTCCAGTTCATGTTTGACTTACAAACACAAATCCCAGTGCGGAACGAGAAAGCAAAAATACTTTATACAGTAAAATATGACAGCATTGGTCGCTTATATAGTGCTGGATTTAATTTGGAGTTTTGAGTTTAGAGGAAATTTAGATCATTCAACAATCCAACCGTCTCCATTGACTTTGTATTGCGTGAGGCAGCCTCCTGCTGTCGACCCAAAAAACGAGCGTTTAAGGACTAAAAAGTGGATACAGGCAATTGAGACAGAGTGCGACATGTCATATTACTATGAGAACTACGCCCACTGGAGGGTAACGTAATCAGCTACAGGAAATATAATATATAAAACTGACATTTGGATATTTGACTTAACAGTGACTAAATGTTTACTGCACACGTAGGCTTACTGAGGCATAGTGAGGGTCAGGATCCCAAAATTTACCCATTCTTCCTGCTGATACTTCACATCTTATTGCCTGTATCCACTTTTGTCTCCTTAAATTCTGGCTTTTACGGTTCGGTAGCTTATAAAAACTTCGTTTAGCTTGTTTGCTGTACACCTTGTCACACAGCAGCTTTAAGGCATTGTTTTGTTTTTTGTTATAAGTCAGAAATGACAAGGAGGCAGCCTCACGCAATACAGCGTCAATGGAGACGGTTCAGCCCTAATATATATAGTAATGTTTCATATACACTCACCGGCCTCTTTATTTGGTACACCTGTTCAACTAACACAAATATCTAATCAGCCAATCACATGACAGCAACTCAATGCATTTAGGCATATAGACATGGTCAAGACGATCTGCTGAAGTTCAAACTGTGCATCAGAATGGGGAATAAAGGTGATTTAAGTGACTCTGAACGTAGCATGGTTGATGGTGCCAGACATGCTGGTCTGAGTATTTCAGAAACTGCTGATACTGGGATTTTCACACACAAACATCTGTAGGGTTTACAGAGAATGGTCCGAAAAAGAGAAAGTATCCAATGAGCAGCAGTTCTGTGGGCAAAAACGCCTTGTTGATGCCAGAGATCAGAGGAGAATGGCCAGACTGGTTCGAGCTGATAGAAAGGCAACAGTAACTCAAATAACCACTCGTTACAACCAAGAACATGTCGAACCTTGAAGCAGATGGGATACAGCAGCAGAAGACCACATCAGGTGCCACTCCTGTCAGCTAAGAACAGGAAACTGAGGTTACAGTTTGCATGGCCTCACCAAAATTGCCTTGTAAGGGTTCAGGCTGCTGCCGGTGGTGTAATGGTGTGGGAGATATTTTCTTAGCACACTTTGGGCTTTGCAGCACCTTGCTAAATCTATGCCACAAAGAATTAAGGCAGTTCTGACGGCAAAAAGGGGGTCTGACCCGGTACTAGCAAGGTGTACATAATAAAGTGGCCGGTGAGTGCATGTAGGCTCTATTTATCACTACCAACTGCTGTTTGGCTATTATTTTTAATTGTCACCCCAAGTACCATCCGGATAAGATGTGTAAATTTAATCTGTGTCACAAAAAAAGAGGCTGAGTTGTTTGCTTTCTAATTATTCAGTCCTCCACCAGCTTGACCCATTCAGGCCTATTCATAGACCAACAAGGCAGGCAGTATCTCACTGACAGGGTAATCAGCCAATCATAACAACATGGTGGCACTGCCTCCTGTCACATGAGTTTTCACCTCTATTTTTCTGTTTTTCTCTCACATTCATGCTTCAGGACCTCAGCAAGAACACATGGTGTTGCAAAAGGAGGCTTCCCTCTAGAGAAAACTAGGCGGTTTACACATTATTTTATTTTTATAGTGAATATCATTTTCTGAATATCAAATTTTGATGAGCCACCCTTTCCTTCTGACAAATACAGTGACAATTTACTCTCACACAACTGCGCATCATATGTGCTCCCTATCTATCAGGGAAACTCCATGCCTCAGTAGCTTGATTATTTCAAAAATTAACTCCAACATTATTTTTAACCAGTTACCCAATGAGATTCTTTGGTCTATGATGTCGAACTGTGTGTATGCAATCAAATATGGATTTTAAATAGTGCAATACACAGCAAAATATATCAATTCACAGCATATCTGTGACCTAGTATCATCCACTTGAAATAATCCCAACCATAATTATATCACTGGCAGGAATTGTGTATCTCCTCCCCTCTTGGGTAAGGAAAATAAGTATTTTAAAGCACTCACTTTATGTGTGTATTTGAGGGTGAAGGGGAGGAGAAGCTGTTTGCGTATATGTGCATAAATGACATTTTTATCCGAGCCCAGAGGTGGCTTTCTTTGAGTGCCGTCTTGGACTCAGCAGGAGGGGAAAATAATTTCTACCTGGCAAAGAAAAGTCACTAGGCATCATTTCCATATGCCTCAGAGTAACTCACTTTATCCATTGACAAACTATGGATTTTTTCCATGACATTTGACATTAGCAGTTCTAGTGATAAATAATCACACAGAGCTGTCAAATGTTTCTAATGTGCCTACCTGATTTCACAGAAAAAGTCTGTCGATGATCAAGACAAGCGTTCAATCAACAGCCCGTCTCAATCATAAGGTATCTAGCCAAGGGTCTGAGGTGTTGTTGATCTGATGCTTTTGTTGGTATGTATTTTGTGTGGCAACTGGTATTCAGAGGCCTGATATGAGTGTGTTTGGGTCTTTTGTAACACTGCTGTAAACTGTGATTATAGCCTCTGGCTAAACGCCAATCAAGCCAAGTGCTTCCAGACTGCTACCACAAGCTATCTCAGCCAATCAGTTTGGAGCTGCTGTTTGGTCGGGTGATGTATCAGAGGGGGAAACTGCACTTACTGCAAGGGTTGCTATTTTGGGTTTCCAAGGAAAAATAATCCAAAAAGGAAGGAAAAAACAAGATTAAATTTCATTGTGTGTGGAGAAGACTGAAGATGAGTGAGTCAGAGGAGAGGAAAGAGAGAGAGAGAGTGAAGAAGACGAAAGACAGAAATAGAGAGAGATAAGGGAAGAATCAAAGGCTGAGTGAGAGGGAGAGATAAGGAGAGAGACAGAGAGAATGGCTCACATTCGCTGAATCTCTTGCCAGACCTTTGGGTGAAAAATTACAACCAGTCACTGCAGGGCACGAGTGACTTCCTAACCACTTTAATAAACTGAGGAGAATGTGATTGCACAGTTAGATAGTCTGTCAGTGTGTTAATGAGAAACGAGCTTTTATCAGAGTCAGCTACTCCAGAACCACCTGGACACATTAGCGTAAAAACCCATAATCACCCATCTACGATCTCTTTAATAAAAGAACAAACAGCCTCCCCAGCAAGCACTTTACTTTCAAATAGAGAGATATATTCCTGAAAGCAATATATATATATATAACATGTCGATTTAACACGTTAATTAGATTACAGTAAAATATAATGCATCAAATAAAGGCATTTAATGCGCTTGTCCGTTTCATACAGTTGATTGATGACGAATATGATGCAGGGAAACAACTCATTGTGCCCAATGCCCCTGTCTGATTTTTTGTTTCATAATTCCATCAAATGATATAGCTAACACACGAGTAACGAGCACAATATCACATGAGTGTTGTTTTTCTGTCCAGAATAACATGAGTGCAATGCGATACAGATTTTATATACTGATTTATTTTATAACAGTTCAATAAATAAGAAGTTAATATTGTGTTATTTTAGACACAATATTGTCTGATTTGCTCAATTTTCCAACGAAAATATTAAGACAAAGCAGAACTGTTCATTTCAGAGCAACACACAGTGGCGTTTCATTTCTGAATCCGCGTTTTGAACGATTCGGGTGAACCAATGATTCAACTGACCATTCATAAAAGGCTTGTTCGACTTGAAAGTCGAACGCAAAGTACAGTGAGAGCGATGCAAAAGCATACGCAGCAGTCTGCTCTCTAATCACACTTGCGGTACTTTGATGCCATACACCGATCGGTCTGTGCAGAGCCACTTTAAGATAAACAAGCCTGAAGAAAGCCATTTACTACACTCCTGAATGAATCAGCCGTTTGAACGAATCGAATAAATGAATGAATGAATCATTAAGACATTTACCGCCACCTACTGGCAGTTTTAGTTTCATATTTTAAGTCTAATTTCATTAAAAATAATAATAATAATTTCATATTTCCAACCGTCTATATGCAGCGCACATACAGTAAACACAAGCGACGTTTACCCTGCTGTACATAATAGCACCACATTAATAAAAAACACAATTTATTGACCCGCGTTGTTTTCTTTCATGCGCCGTGCACATCTGTGATGATGTAAGATGAACACAAACGCACCAGGGCTCGATAGAATCAATTTGAGAGTGAAACCAGACCAATGCATGCGGGAGGCACCGGGAACAATTGCACCCGGGCTCGGACCGCGGCAAACGAGCCCAGTGTGAAAGCCCCCAAATGTTTATATGTAATAAATTGTATGTTAAATCAAATAAAATATTTCTTTCTGAAGCTATTTGGTTCCTCACACAATAATGACTTTAAATTATCTTTTGGTAATTTCTCAGCCAAATTTGATGTGCAATTAATTTGCGATTAATTAGTTTAACTAATTGCCGAATCATGTAATTCGTTAGATTTAAAAAAAAATTATCTATCATGTGTGTGTGTGTGTTAAATATATATATATACTGAATGTGTTAAATATATATATATATATTTAACACATTCAGTTATTTTTTTTTTTTTTAGAAAAGAAAAAATATGTGTAAGTGTTGGGTTTGTAGCAGAACATGCATATATAAAGACTCAAAACAGAGGTGGATTTCTGCAACTCTTTACGCATCTCGCTCACACTTCTCCATAACAAAACAACACTCTATTCTATTTTTGCCTCATCAGATGACTCAGCCAATCAAACCAACTAAATGTTGTTAAGAAATACAAAATCTCTCAAACTGCTTTTTTTTAGTTTGAGAGAAAGCTACTTTGTAACTTTTTTCACCCACATAATTGATTAAGTTTAAAAGTGAGTCAATATAGTGATGGTAATTTCAATAATATTAATAATGCTAAATGATGAGACAAGTTCAAAAGGAATATATTTCTCACTTGAAGGACTAATTTGAGCCTTATAGTGGGTGTATCAAAAAGACAAAAAAAAAGGGTTTAAAATAATCTCTGCTTTCAGACAGAATGAAGGGCACATTTGATGGAACGGCACCCAAAGCTTATTTTTGGATGCACTCTTTGGGGTGACCCTTGCCTAGACCTTCTGAAGAGTCAGTGCTAGAACAGATTTTGTGAACATTTTTCTGGCAACGGGGGAATGAGGCAATCTATGTAAAGCACACCCAGGGCCTCCCTAAATCTGCTCAGAGGTAGCACAAAATCCCGCTGAGACTAAAGAATGGAGCACAAAGCATGCCGTTAAATCACCATGTTATTCCCTGCACATGCTTGTTTGATTGGAGCACTCGCTTGAATATAAATAGCTATAGAAAACGTCTGGCCACATTGTGCTCATCTTCAGCGCTCACACATGCTTGTGTTTGCCATCTCTCTGTCTATTTTTCAGAAACCTTCTTTTTTACTTTTCCTTTGAGCTTAATTCTAATAGCGGGTTCAAGTGAACTCCTATGACCATTGAATGAGCATGTACTCAATAGACATATGAAGCCCAATCTGCAAGGACGCGCCATTTTTACCTCTCTGATCAAAGAGGCCTGACAGGAACTCACTCTATTATTCACATGCAGGAAGGTCTCTCGTCCCCATTTTACAAGGCCACTCGTACCCATTTGAGTTAAGTGATCCGTGTTCTGAGGTCGAGATACAATGTTTGGGCAGGAAGTCGGTGGTGGGTTAAAGGCCTGCGGGCAGGATGGGAGCGACAGAGAAGCAGGAGGTGGGGGGTTGAAGGCTAGAAATGAAAGTGAAAATGAATCCCGCCAGTCTGCCAGAGCCAGAGTTGGAAGGTGAGAGCCTCTTAATCCATTTCCCGTGCCACCTCTGCCTGCCCTTGCGTTCTCTGCACTGGGTTTCAAAATGGAAGGTGACAGACTGTGAGCAAGAGCGAGCTGCGGAGAAGGCTAATCGGCCAGCCCTTCCCAGCTCCGGCTCTTCTGTCTCCCTTAGGGCCAAGAACAGGCCCAGGCCTCCAGCAGGAGATAGATATATAAATGTACGCTCAACACTGCAGATGCAAAGCAGCGGGTGGCTGATGACTTATAGGCATATTTGGCAGCCTGGCTCCTTTTCTCCAATGTGCAGAGTTACTCATGTGAAACTCAGGCTCAATCAGGAAAGTACGCTGAATACAGAAACAATCATCATTAATCACCACTCCGCCAGCTCAGGGTGAGTTTCCAATTAGCATTTGGGCACTGGTTTCCTTGCCACCAATATCCCAGCATGCCGTGTTTGTCTTCTCCCTTACATATCTATCTAACTTGGGGCCCCGCGCAGTTGCAGAAGTGCCTACGTGTTTATTTTACGTTGACAGCCAGTGGCGAAGTGCGAATGCCGGGCGCATGGTCCTCCAGGACCCGTGACACAACTTGGAACACATTTGGCTTCCAATGGTGAAATTAATGATGCAAGTTATCAATGTGCCAATCAAGCAAACGCAAAGAAAAACGCAACGATGACTTTGTGAGTTTTTAACAAGTATCTAATAAAAAGCGCTGTCGAAGCTCCATAAAATAATATACCGTTACTTATAATAAACCATAAACATTCATTGCTTTCTTATTCACTCGAAATAAACCGCAATTGAGCAGAACGGTTTATGAAGATTGGCGTGTGATGGCTTTGTTGCTCTGACAGTGGTGGAGGCGAGAATGGCAAGAGGTTTGTCGAGCTGAATGGAGGCACAGCGTCTCTGTTTGGTGCTGAATGGCATAATGTACTGTGCTGTGCCCAATCTAGTGTTCTGGATGGAATCGCCCTTTGTCCGGCCATATCCGTGTGTGAACAGACACAATGTCTATTCAGACCCCAGGTCTCTACTGGGCTTTCCACTCTGTCTCTCTTTATCTTCTCTAGTGTAAACTTGCAAGAATGGAATGGCGGGTACAGTCACTTCAATTTGCTTCAGATAAAGCCTAACTATGTCGCTAACAGGGATCATGAGTGGCTCAGTCAACCCTATCATTCTGAGGGGATCTCCTTGCGAAAACGGCATCTAGAGGCTATCTGATGGATACCGGCTACAAAAGTGCCAATCTCCCTATCAGCTCGCCTCAGTGGTAGTTTAGCTTATGAAACAGCACTGCGTAATCTTTGTTATTACAGTGTTGAATTATGGCATATGATCACACAGTACGTTTAAGCAGCCCAGCACTTCCCCACTAACAAGATAATGCTACCTAAACCATTCCATCATGGTTAAATTATGAAGATGGATGGGATTCTCGTGCACTAGATGCAAAGGAGCTGTTGCCATGGAGAGCAACTTTGTGATGTTGAATGCAGGTGTCAAGTGTTTTCTGTTTGGCTGAGACAACGGGTGGCCAGAAATAAAGATTTCGATGCAAAGTCAGTGAAGGGCATAAAACATCTTATCTACCCAAGATAAGATGTTTTATGACATGATTTATACAATGATGGAGGGGAAATTCACTGTTGACGACGCAGCAACCGTGACATATGAATAATCAAAATGGCTTTATGCTTTGCTTTCAATCTCTGTCTTTGAAAATAGGACAGAGTTAGTATTGTGTGAGCAACAAGCGACTAGTTCAGGGGTTTCCAAACAAGGGGTCTGCAAAAACTGTGTGTAAATACATAGAAAAATAGTATAAAAACATTACATTTCAGAATTTCAGATGACAGTTTCATTCTGCTTCTGGTTGGACAACATGAAATTAAGAAACATAAATATATGAGAAAAAAAGTGATATAGACAACATGTTTCCAAAATGAAATAATTGCCTTTTACAATGTCATTGTGCTGAAGCCAAACAAATGATATCTGAAAAATATGCATACATTTTCACTGTATCTTTTTTAGATTAAAGGGTTAGTTCACCCAAAAATGAAAATTCTGTCTAATTATTCACCCTCGTGTCGTTTCACATCTGTAAGACCTTCTTTCATCTTCGGAACACAAATTAAGATTTTTTAAAATAAAATCTGATGGCTGAGTGAGCATTGACAGCAAGTTAATTTACACTTTCAAACACCCAGAAAGCTACTAAAGTTATATTTAAAACAGTTCATGTGACTACAGTGGTTCAACCTTAATGTTATGAAGCGACTTGAATACTTTTTGTGCGCCAAAACGACTTTATTCAACAATATCTAGTGCAATATTCGAAAGATTTACGAATCTTTTGTTTCGAATTAGTGGTTCGGAGCGCCAAACTTTGGCAGTTTGACTTGCGCTCCGAACCACTGACACGAAACAAAAGATTCGTAAAGCTTCGAAGCTTCATGAAGCAGTGTTTTGAAATCGCCCATCACAATGTTGTTGAATAAAGTTGCATTTTGTTTTTTTGGAGCACAAAAGTATTCTCGTCGCTTCATAACATTAAGGTTGAAACACTGTGGTCACATGAACTGTTTTAAATATGTCTTTAGTAGCTTTCTGGGCATTTGAAAGTGTAAATTAACTTGCTGTCAATGCAGGCCTCACTGAGCCATCGGATTTTATCAAAAATAACCTAATTTGCGTTCTGAACATGAATGAAGTGTCTTACGGGTTTGGAACAACATGAGGGCGAGTAATTAATGACAGAATTTTTATTTGTGGGTGAACTAACCCTTTAATAAGTCTTTAGAAATCCAATTTTTGAATTCAAATTTGTTATATGCTTAAAAACATATTTTGGAAACATATTCAGTTAATATCTTAAGTTAACATGAACTTTAACAGACTTTAAAAAACATTACTCACTTTCTTACTCACTTAGTAATTAGGACTCCCCTAGCCCCACTTTGTAGTCCCAGAGAGTCCCCGGACCCCAGTTTGAGAACCCCTCGAAAAGTTGTAAGGCAACTCACTAACTAATTTATTTGAAAATACATTTTTGTAGTTAAAAAGCCTTGTACGGATACCAGTATTCCATCCAAAACACAACATATGCTTATTACTGACAATACTGGTTGCTTCAATTGGGAATATCTTAGGGCCTAATAAAGATGGCTCAGATTAGACCAAACATGTCATACTGCAGAGAGGAGGGTGGAGGGAAAAAGCACAATTAGTAGAAAATAAACAGTGTTAGTTTATAATGAGGAAGACGCAGTGTGATTTTCATACAGAGTGCTGGTGGCTTAGAGGGATATGTGTACACTGGGCCGTTTGACCACTGTCAGTACCTCTCCCTGAGATCAGACAGGCCGTATGCCAAGAATCAGAGAGCAGAGGCTGACGCAACCCTCTTAGCACACACGTCAGTCGACACATGCATACACACACATTGTCAACACTGCCAACCTCAAATACAAACACATATCTAACATGAGCATACAGAGAGGGCTTATAATCGGGGAACTATTACAATTGGGGAACTATGCCACAAGCAAAACAGAGCATGGTAATTGCTCAACAGTGTTCACAATATACATGCAAACAGACATTCCAAACACATCCATCCATCCATCCATCCATCCATCCATCATGCATCCATTCATCCATTCATCCATCCATCCATACATCCATACATCCATCAAAATGCATGTTTTTTTTTAATTTTTTTATTTAGTACTGTCCTGAGTAAGATATTTTACATAAAAGATGTTTACATAATCCACAAGACAAAAAAAAAAAAAAATAGCTGAATTTATTAAAATAACCCCATTCATAAGTATGTGAACCATTGATTCTTAATACTGTGTGTGGTTACCTGGATGATCCACGACTGTTTTTTTGTTTTGTGATGGTTGTTCATGAGTCCCTTGTTTGTCCTGAGCAGTTAAACTGAGCTCTGTTCTTCAGAAAAAATCTCCAGGTCCTGCAGATTCTTCCGTTTTCCAGCATTTTTTGCATATTTGAACCCTTTACAGCAGTGACTGAATGATTCTGAGATCCATCTTTTCACACTGAGGACAACTGAGGGACTCAAACACAACTTTTAAAAAAGGTTCAAACATTCACTGATGCTCCAGAAAAAAACATGATGCATTAATAGATGGGGGGTGAAAACATTTGGAATTTGAAGATCAAGGTAAATTGTATTTAATTTGTCTTCCGGGAAACATGCAAGTATCTTCTGTTGCTTCCGAAGGGCAGTACTAAATGAAAAAAAAAATGATATAAGTGAAATAAGAAAAATTTGGACTTCTTCATCCTGTTCAAAAGTTTTCACCCCCCACTTTAATGCATCGTGTTTCCTTCTGAAGCATCAGTGAATGTTTGAACGTTTTTAATAGTTGTGTTTGAGTCCCTCAGTTGTCCTCCATGTGAAAAGATGGATCTCAAAATCATTCAGTCACTGTTGTAAAGGGTTCAAATATGCAAAAGATGGTGGAAAACTGAAGAATCTGCAGGACCTGGAGATTTTTTCTGAAGAACAGAGCTCAGTTTAACTGCTCAGGACAAACAAGGGACTCATGAACAACCATCACACAACAAAAAAAAAACAGTCGTAGATCATCCAGGTAACCACACACAGTATTAAGAATCAATGGTTCACAAACTTTTGAACTGGGTCATTTTAATAAATTCAGCTATTTTTTTATTTGTCTTATGGATTATATGTAAACATCTTTTATGTAAAAGATGGTGTTTCCGTAACATTTTTTAAAATCTTATGTTGTCTTAACTTAACCTCAACCGTAATGCAATGTTGTGAAATGTTACTGGTATCAATTCATCCATCCATTCATGGAGCTGTACACCCATAGCTCTTCAGTGCCAAACACAGAGCATGAAAAACTTTCCTGTGTCAAGGGGCATGAAACACTCATTTATATCACTGGTATCACTCACATTTTCATGTATATTCACTGCCAGTAAAATCAGCACTCTGGGTGAAGTGGGCTGTTTAAACTTCACTTGTCTCCACTCACCTGAGAGACTCTTGACACAAATGTCATTTTGAGATTGCTTGTTGTTTTTTGCAACTGCTTATTTAGGCACCTTTGTTGTTTGGCCCAGACAAACCACCAAGGCCTACAACTACTGCTGATACATTGTACGCTTGAATATGTGACCGCCAGCACAGCTGAGACACTTGACAAATAAATAAACTCTCAGACAGAAATGTCAGGTAATCTTTAACCTCCAGCAATGAGGGAAAAACATAAAACATGCCACCATTATATTTCCCATTATGTTTTGGTTGAACCCCCTGCATACAAATCAATTCATTTCATGTCTTTCAGAGTTCATTGACTGAGTAGACAAGCCATGAAAGAGCTCCTGGGAGAATATTAACTGTCTGGGAAATATAGTAGCATTGTTTAGAGGCAAAGTGCTACTTTACATTCAGTACAGAGTGTAAACATTTGAAGTGGACAACATCTACATGCAATATTGACATCTATACACAGCAGATGAACGTGTAAAGACAAGCCCTTGAGCGTTTTTTTATGGACAAACATAACATTTTTAATGAAGAATGAAAAAATGTCACCTTTTCACAGTTACCTCCTCAGAAACTGTATTGTAAACCCCATCAGAGCAGTGGTAACTATTTATTTATTTTTTTTGTAATTTAATAGCAGGGTAGTACGACACCAAGTATGTTAAAGGGGTAATGCACCGCTGGCAAAATGGGCTTTCAATTAAACTACCTGACAAGATAAAACAGAGAAAAAGGGCATTTGTCTTCCCTTTTGCCAAAGAGATAGAAAAACTTCAACATCTATAATGCACTGGGTATGTTGCCATTCAAGCCCACTCCCAGTCTGCTTCTACTGAATAGGCTTAATCAGTGTCAAATACTGTCTTGCTTGAGTAGAAAATACTTCTTAGCAAACTTTTAGTCACAATGATGTCAACATCTTGTTTAAAGAATAAACATTTAGCAGGACTGAGTTATTTCGGTTTCCAGTAAAGGCGTTGTACGCAGTGGCTAAAGGCTGCAATTATGAATATGCAGTAACACTGGAGAAAATATGGAGAGAACACCGCTACAGAAAAACTGTTGCTATAGTATTTTTACCATAATGTTGTTTAAAGAGTAGACTAAGTACAATAAAATTTTCAGTGATAAACTTACTCTTACAATAACGTTTGTTAATAACTCTGTCAATCCAACTGTCTGTGGGCGGGGATACAAAAATGCGGAAGTGCAAACCTGTAGTTTTCACAAAAGCCCTGAAGCTGTTAAAAGTCCGCCGGATGATGCATAAACGGGAATTCCTCGGTCCAGGTAACACAGAGAAAGAGTAAACATTATCAGTTTACACATACTACCAACACTGTAACAATACAAAGTGGGTTGAAAACCGGCAAACTTACACTTTAATGCAAGTAATAATAAATATATTGGCACAGAGTTTGCAGTAAACCAAGTCTGTTTGTAAGCTTTGTATATTTTTATGTATAAAAAATAACATGAATAACTATGGCCTGGTTGTATTTGTAGACCACATTTACATGTATTGACATATATACACAGCAGATGAATGTGTATGAGAATGTAATTATGTATGGACAAACGTGACATTTTTCTTCCTTCATTAAGTAGTACGCAACTTTGTCTCACTTCCTGTGTTCTCTCAACCTGGCTCTGCCAAATCTTCTGCCACCTATTAAAATGAAAACAAACAAACAAACAAAAAAACAGTTCTTCCAAATATAACTTGGTTCCATAAAGGCTATAAATTTGTGATGTAGATGTACACTTTCCCAGTCCCTGTCCCCAAAAGTGGTGCTCCTTTATGCATGAGCGATTAGAGGAAAATGCGAGTGCACGGACGAATACCACGGACTGACGTGGAGATCGATGGCTGATCGTGGAAACGTGTCACAGAGAAAAATTTATCACGGATTCAAGCATGAGTACTGATACATACTGCTCTGCATTTCAATGAGCCGTTCCGAGGCCAGTGACACTGCGATTGACAGACTCCCCTGAACAATTCAAATGACCTTCAACCTGCCAGAGAGACACATCAATGAAAGCACGGAAATACAACGCTTTACCCTCCATTTTCAGTGAACGTTTATCTCTGGAGCAGCTGTACATTCTGTGACATCTCACCTTGCACTAAGCAAAAACAATTATTCCTGGAAAGCGGGAAGGAAAGAGGAGATTTAGACACATTGACTGACTAAAGAGATTTTGCGTGGCTCTGTAAACTAAGAACAGCATGCATAAACCGCAGCAGGTTTGCATGAAAAAAGGAGACAAAAGAACTTCTTTCAACGCAAACAGACACACTCGTATACTGATACAAACAAACATGCTAGCTTATAGGGGGTGCTTTGTCTTCAGCTGCACCAATAATCTCATCAAACACACTTTCTGTCTGCATTTCTTTTCTTTTCCCAAATAAACACATCACATAGACAAAGCCCATCTTATGAGCTACTTCCTGAATTCATTACAGAGCCACTCGGAAAAAGGCCAAGCAATGTTGTTGCAGAACCTATGCAAGGGATGCGGCCTTCTGCCACATTCTGACTTAACAAGAGAATAATTAGACAAGTAATGCTGGATGAACTTGTCTGCCAAATCAGTGAACCATGGGAAAACCAAACCAGCCAGGCTTCATAATAGAGCATTTTGTCCTTGGTCTCCAAGGTGCATCATTTCACATGAAATGCATTAGTTGTAAATGACTGTAAGTCAGTTTAAGTCTATAATTGAGCAATGATCACAGATTCCTGCAACACGTGGCAAACTGGGTCTGCTAGAGTTTTGACTAAAAGACCGCTGGAAGAAGAAACTGCTGTGCTTTTTAACAAGTATGCAAGCTTATTGAAATTTGCCTATTATAATACTTGAAGGTACACTGGGTCTTATTCACTAATGAGCAAGTATTCTTGTTTCTTGAACTACGGGCACTTTTGGCCCTGTAGACTTTTCAAAAAACATACTTTTCACACTCTCACTAGTAATTTGACAACCAACAATGTCCAACAGCGGACATGCATCACAATGTAATAAAAAAGTTCCACCATTGTGCCATTTGAAACACCTCAAATGAGGTGTTATGTTTAATAGCATTTTTTTTTTAAATTGGATCAAAATGGCTGAATCCTTTCCTTGCTAAAGCTAATTTCAAAGCTGGAATGTTATGTATCCTAAATGCACACAATTAAATAATATTTTCACATTTTTTTAAATAAACAAAATGACAGCAAAACTGAAGCACAGTCATAATTTAAAAAAAAAAAAAAAAAGAAAATACACAATAAATATTAAAACATCTCACTATTTATTTAGACTATTCCACTTTTAAACATGCAATGTTATTTATTTATTTATTTTTTTATAATGGATTTTCATATTTTAAGGTTGAAAGTCTGGGTCTATGACAAGAAAACAAAAGTATCAAAAATACATGGTGATAAAATATTTTCAAGACTTCCGAGTTTTATTAGAAATCAACCCCTGAGACATAAAAGTGATTGAAACCGACTCACAGTATGTGAGCCAGATTCACAACTGGTGTGTATACACACATAAATTTGTTCTTAGCCTCATTCTAATAATAACTACATTTACATTTGCCTACATTTATGTGGTAATTAGCATAATACATGGCCAACGCCCATATAAGGGCTTTCTTCACAACCTGACCCATACAGCCAATCATTATTCTCTGTAAACATTTACTTACTCCCTCTAAAAACACACTCACGTCAGAGAGCACGATTATATAAACCTTTTTTATAAACCCGTATCACAGATTAATCTATGATGCGTATCATTTTTGTTAACACTAAAATAAGACTTACTGTAGGATCTCTTAATTATTCAGTTTCTAATACTAATACACACAAAAACAACATTTCATCTTAACACATTTCATGTTTCTAAGGCAACTGGAGGTATGTTTTTTTTTAATAAGTGGATTCAGTTGGTTCTCAATTTGATTCTAATTGTTTAAGATTAAAAATATAAATTTTATTTTAAAAATAAAGTTACTGATTAATAATTTCTGTATGCAAAGATACACACAAACACATATGCATACACACGATTAGTGAGTAAGACTTGTTGTCTATCTATATCCAGTTATGGAAATAAGACACACGAAACATAGCATGCTGGAATTAAATCCGACAGGGCTGATGAGGACGTCATTGCCTTGTCCCTGTGAACCCAGCTCAGACTGCAGATGAGCTTCATAAATACCCTTGTGGACTTACAACTGCCGCCCCCTCCCTAGTCCACACACTCATTAAAGACCTCCATAACCCCTGTGGAGCTTAAAATCCACGACTTTCACCTAACATAACCACACAGCCAAAGCAAATTAGGTGACAGTTCAAAGCGAGGAGAGAGAGTAATGAAGATGGAGACGGAAAGATACAGTAATAATGTATAACAACTAGGGATGAGTCATGCTGGTCAACTAGTCATCGAAAAAATAAACTAGCGGATAAGTAATGCTTACAAGTTTATATAAATTTCTACTTATTTATGCTGTGAAAACTTACTTGAAATGGCAACTGTTTAGATATTAAGATGGCTGCCTGTCAGTGAATAGGAAGTGCAGAGAAAGTGAGAAAAGAGACAGGCTAACTGCCATAACATGGCAAAATTCCCAAGTGAAGAAGTGTGAGGGGGCGCTATTAATGAACATGTAGGATGATGAGTAGGATTCTTAATTTAGATCAGGAGTGAAGGTGAGAGTGTGGTGTCCAACATGTCGTCAGCAACAAGCAGAAGGCCGCTCAGCCGGCATAAAGCACTTGAAATGTGAGTGAAATATTTCTCATCGCCACAAACCATGTTAATCCGGTGGATCAGCGCTCATCTGCCCCCCACTTTAGGGATGGCTAAGCACTTCAGCTGGCAACATTGTAATTCTCTTTGAGATGTCACAATGGCCCTAGTGAGCTCAGTGACGTATTTCTGCTTTAATTCAGCAGGATAAATCTAGCAAACTTTTCTTTTCTCTTTTAATGTAGATTGATTAATCCAGACTTAGTGTATTTTGGCTGGATTCACACACAGGGCTTAAACAGGAGTAGGCCTTATTTAGATTAGGACATTTAAGTAGCTTTTATAAACATGCCTTAAAAAAATATTACTGGTGTGCATATTAAGACAAAAGATATCTCAGTGCAAGTTCTTTCAGTTAAAACAGCTCAAAAATGCATTTTAGTCTAGGACTAGGCTTAAGCCTTGTCTGTGAAACCAGGCAATGATGTTATATTACATTACATTTTAATCTAAAGACAAATGAGGAACATTGCAAGCAATTCATAATAAGACCCAACAATATTTGCAGTACAAAATGCCAAGTTTCAACAGTACACTAGAGTACAGAAGCTATATGGCAGAAAAGTGGAGAAAGTAAGAAGAACAGATGTTATAGAAAGTTCCTTTGTTCAAAGTTGTGGTTTAGTTAAAGGGTTAGTTCACCCAAAAATGAAAATTCTGTCATTAATTACTCACCCTCATGTTGTTCCAAACCTGTAAGACCTTCGTTCGTCTTTGGAACTCAAATCAAGATATTTTTGATGAAATCCAAGAGCTCTCTGACTTCTCCTTAGACAGCAATTTAATTGCCAATTTCAAGGCCCAATGTGCTAAAGACATCGATAAAATAGTCCACGTGACTACAGTGGTTCAACCTTAATGTTATGAAGCAACAAGAATACTTTTTGTGCGCAAAAACTAAACAAAAATGACGACCTTATTCAACAATCTCTTCTCTTCCCTGTCAGTCTTCTACACAGTTGACGTAGTGAACGCAGTGCAGCGCTTCCGTGTTTACGTCCGAACGCCGGCTTAGTATTGGCCGACGCTGTACACGTGAACAGCACAATACTGAGTCGGCATTCTGACGTAGAACACGGAAGCACTGCACTGTGTTTACAACATCAACTACATAGGAGACTGACAGGGAAGAGAAGACACTGTTGAATAAAGTTGTTATTTTTGTTTGGTTTTTGCACACAAATGTATTCTCAGCGCTTCATAAAATTAAGGTTAAACCACTGTAGTCACGTGGTTTATTTTAACAATGTCTTTAGTAACTTTCTGGGCCTTGACAGTGCTTTAAATTGCTGTCTACGGAGGAGTCAGAGAGCTCTCGGATTTCATCAAAAATATCTTAACTTGTGTTCCAAATAAAGGTCTTACGGATTTGGAATGACATGAGGGTGAGTAACTAACTTGGGTGAACTAACCCTTCATGTGCTCACATGAGAGAACTTTCTTCAACTGCTTTTTGAACACATTAAGTTGCCATTAATTATTTAAATTTAAATAAAATTTAATTAAAATTCTGGAAAACTAACCATCACTGCTGTGATGGATTTTACAGCATTAACAAACAAATCTTCCCCAAATCATCTATACTGTATGGGATATCGCTTCCATTACAAGAGTGAGCGTGATTAGGCTCTTGTTTTATCTGTTAGAAAGCCAGCTAGTTTACTGGATGAATGAGTCCATAATCTTATTTAATGTTGTGTGAGAAATGCTACAGTAATTGTGCCATTAAATTGTTTAGTAGTGTTGACAAGAATTAACTGGATTGTATAAATGATTATATTGCTTTCAACTCTGCTGCATTTACAAACAGATTCATATGCAGCTGTTGAAAGAGTGACAGTAAATTTGGCACCTTCCTCTTCTGACTGCTGCAATCCATCTCTCTTAATTTCCCCCTTTTGTACAGCAAAGTACTATTTCTTTTGCTTTTTGTGCAAAAGGGAATGTTGTATTGACATGTGCTGTTCTCTACACTCTGCTATGGTAACTCTTATTTACCCTGCTGTTGTTTACTTCCATGTATACCAAACCCAGAAATACAAAAAGGTCCAGGCAGACAGCTGAAAATGTAAAACTCACAATGTGATCTCATTTCATATGTATTCTGCCACACGTACATTTACTTACGTTTCCATAGACACCGAAACGTACAAAATTGATGTACTGATAGCACTAAAACGTTAATGATTTATGTTTTAAAACTTTACTGATGTACAAATGTGTACAAATCCCTATTTATGAAATTTAAAATTGTGGCATTAATATCTTGATTCTATTGTATTCAATACTCATATGAATGACATTATGCTTTTAGTCGCATTTATTAACCTTTTATTATTATTATTATTTACGTTCAACAAGTGCTTTCTCCAACTGGGGCCACAGCTGGACTCCTCCTGTGGAGACCTCCTTGTGGGAATACTTTTCACAAGAGGATGGATAGTTTCCAGATCAGGAAGGGTGAAATGGTGGATCCAGACCTGCCTGTCATGAAAATGGATTCCTCCCTATACGCCTGTATTCATGGCAGCTGGCATAGCTTACCCTGGCCTCAACTCCAAGGCCACAGGCTTAATCTTTGATCCCTGGAACTGATTCTGTTATTCATTTTTCTTCCACGGTCTCCCTCTCTGTCTTTCATAACCCACCACCCCCTCACTTTTTCACTCACAATTCTCATTTTCTCTCTTTTAGTGCTGCTCTAGTCTCTGAGGTCATCTGGCCAGTAGCGACGCCCAGTCAGATGACATGCTCCAGTCTGTAGTGCAGTGCTGATCACAGAGAAAGATAAAGGAGGAAGTGACAGACAAAGACAACTAACTAAGATATTGCAAACCAAGGTGCTCTATAATATCTGGAGAAACTATCTTGTAGCATTCCCATTCATCTAACAGTGTGCAATTTGAAATTTGCCATATTTGGGAGGTTTTTGAGCCAATCACCTAAGCAGTAAATGACATGTGACTAATAACTCTCGAGCTAAAGGATTATATATATATATATATATATATATATATTAGGGGTGTAACAGTACATGTATTCGTCCGAACCGTACAGTATGGGCGTCACAGTTCGATGCAATTAGACGATGAATACAGTCAGTTACAAGCGATCCACACTACAATCCAGAAGGGGGTGTGTATGGTAATGCAACGCTGTTTGCTAACCGCCACAACAGGATAAAGCACAGAAGAAGAAGTATAGACAATGTAGATATGCGTGTAAACTGGTGTTTCAACCACAGAAAAAGAATAATTGAGAATAATATCTCACATAGCATTACATTTACCTCAGGCAAGTCATTTACTGTCCACACCATGTTAGTTCACTAGAGAAATGAACTCTAGAGGGGAGCATTTCACTAAATAAATTGAAAGATGTTTTTGGGTCTAGAGAGTGTATAGTCACAGCATTTACCAGCTGAAGCTAACAGGCCCATGCTAACCAGCCAAACATTGACCACTTTGGCCAAGACAGGTGTGGCAAGTGTGAGCAAGCACGTGTTCTCTCATGCCCGTTAGTAAGACCCCACAGCTATGTAGCCAAGCCAACATTTTTAAACAGGTTGCTTTTCATAACCCGTCACAGCTCAATCCTCCAGTTGACAACAGACCCACGCTCTCGCAGATGGAAAGAATAGGCTCAAAAAAACTAAAAAAAAAAAAAAAAAAGAGCAGTGGGAGGAAAAGAAGAAGAGAATGATATAGGGGGATGGGAATAAGAACATGGCACCACACGCCATTACTGTCTGTCCTCCTCATTATCTTCTGATTGTCTGCGGTTGCGTGGGGTGTTCTTTTGAATCTGAATTGGAAACACTTTTGTCAGCTACTGTTTGAGTTTAGTCTCGCATAAGGGCTGCAGACACATCCTTCTAACTACAGCTAGAGAGCAGCAGTTCGTCTAGAGAGAACTCACTCTGTGTTAAGTGTACTCGACAAGACAAATGCTGTGAAATTATAGAGAAAGTCAATAATTTTCTTTTATTGGACTACCAAGCACACCGTGAGTACGCTGTGTACCCCATAAAATGTACTATTTAACATTGCACACTGGAGTGTACAAAAAAAAAAAAAAAACTGTTCACCAGCGTTGAACCCAATACTCTTCCTTTCAATTTACCAAATGGACACAATAATTACCCTTCTTAACTCACCTGCCGCATGAGACATATAATTGTCTGCATCTCTTGTTAAAAAGACAAATATAACAAGCTCAAGTGCAGAATACAGCAGTGCACCACAGTGCATTCTCTCCAGATTTGATAAAAATCTCATATTTCATGACAGGTCAGACCTCTGTGTGACACTGAACTGCTTCCCCTTAGCACTTCCTGCTATATGTAATAGCACACTGGACAAGTTCCTCATCGATTTTGATGCTTAAATGGCGTTAACAGCAAATGTGAATGGAAAATGAAATGAAATTACACACATGCATCCTGCCCATATCAGTGATGCAATATTTAATAAGGAATCAAAATGGTTTGTATTTGTGCTGTGGGACAAAACTGCTTCTGATCCAGATTCTAGACTAACATTGAATGTATAATCATAACGATGAACAATGTTTCTGTTATAATATCAAAGACAAAGATGCATAAAACTCATTCGTTCTGATTGTGAACGCCCACGTAATTACAAAGACTTGTATAGTGATGTGTGCAACATTCCATCATCCCAATGAACCTCAAGCCCATATCATGATAATCATTAATTAATACCGACACCGTTATCTATTGCCAGCCAAGACTGTCATCCAACATTTCATGTTTTGTTTGAGGTACTGTAATCATTTGAAATTGCTGCACGGAAATGACTTGCAAGAGTGAGAGATCTCATTTGGGAAGAAAATGACTCTTAATTTTCCCCCTCAGTCCAGCTATTCACTTTGTCAGTGCCACTCTGACAGCCTGTGCATGGTAACAACGTCTAGAACTGTATCGCTTTGTCTCTGCCAGCTTTGAATCCTCTCTGTGTGTTGCGAGCTTTAAATGCTACAGGCTATCAAATCCCCCTTCCACTCCCAAAAGTCTTTGCTTTCAAAGAGACTATTAATTTGAGAAAAACTCTTCAGTCACTAACTGTGCATATTCTGAAAGAGGTAAAATATTCATGCTGTTCAATCATAAATATATATATATATATATATCCCATATAAATAAATTTATATATGCATTCACAGAAACTTTATTCTCATTTTCTGTGTGGGTCTTCAAAAAGGCGACGACTACTCCAAAGCCATGGAAATGTAAAGCAGCCTCATTTGTCAGCAGAACTGGTTGCCGATGGTGCACACGGAATACCAAAGCACTATATGCCCGTTTCATGTTGTGCTTTGGCGGAATACCCTTGGTTCTTGGAAATATTTAAATGTGTGGGTAGTCGGCACAGACTAATAACGCGGGTATGGGAGGGACAACAGCGGCTTAAATCAAAGATCCACAGTGTGGAAGAGCTTTACTCCAGGGGTTGAATGTGGTGGATAAATAAAGTAAAGCACAAGCATGTAGCCGTGTCAATAAAAAGAAATGCGCATTTGTTTTGTGTTAAGCAAGTCTATATGGCAGATTGTCTGTGCTTAATAAAAGACACCCATCTTCCGGAACGTCTACACAAATGTTTATTGCTTTTATATACAGCTGTAATCAGTCTAAGCTAATTGTGATTGTGTTAGACAGCTCAGAGACGATAATTCGCAGCACAGCTGTATAATTTAATAGGCTTGACCCATGGGTCATTGCCGCCAAGCGGATCTCTTGTTGTCATGTACGAACGTGGGGGCTCCCACTCCTACAGGAATCCAACCAGTAGAGTTCATTATCAGAAATGGGCATCAACCATCATTCTCCAACACTGCAAGGCCTAAGGGGAAATAACACTCTTTGATCCCACTGTCATTATCACCTATCCCCCACTCCCACACCCTGACTCTTTTTCTTCATCAACTCCGACTGTTCACACCCTCCCCCTGCCCCACGGCGGCCGTTACAGCATTTGGTCCCCCCTAGGATGAATGAGATTCTCTGACTCTGTGCACCGGTTCTTCTCTTGAATTTCACATCAGCTGAGAGTCTGATTCCGTTTTTGAATGCATTGAAAAATGTCCTCAAATAACTTACAATTTGGTACATCTTAATTAAATTTATTAATTTACTCGCCCGCAAGTTCAATGACTTCCATAGTATAGAAAAAAAATATTATAATACTATGGAAATCAATGGGGCCCATTAAATGTTTGGATATAGACATTCTTCAAAATTCAATCTTCTTTTGTGTTCAGCAGAAAACAGGTCCAAACAGGTTTGGAACAGTGAGGAACTATCCCTTTAAGATAAAAAATCAACTAAGTGACTTGTCATATCACAAAATAAACAAACTGACAGTAAAGATTTTTACATTGTTACAAAATAGTCATATTTCAAATAAATGCTGTTCTTTTGAACTTTCTATTCATCAAAGAACCCTGAACAAAAAATGTAGCACAATTTCCACAAAAATATTAGGCAGAAACTAGAATCAGTATATTATAATGATTTATGGACGATCATGGAACATGATGGTGGCTGAAAATTCCACTTCACAGAAATGTTAAAATTTAGTTACATTTTTAAAAAAAAAATATATACACTAAAATAGAAAACAGTTATTTTTAATTGTAGTAATATTTCGTTCTTATTACAATAATACTTGTAATAATATTTCTGTTTTTTTCTCCTGCATTTTTATAAAGAAAAAATACATAAATATTGGTGAGCTTAAGAAGTGTCTTTCAAAAACGTTTTAAAAAATCTTACAGACTCCAAACTTTGAACTGTAATCTATGTTCAAATATTTAAACACACTGAAATTAAAGGCATTATTCACCAAAAATATTGCTTTAAAGGGGACCTATTTTGCCCCTTTTCACAATATGTAATATTAGCCTCTGGTCTCCCCAGAATGTGTCTGTAAAGTTTCAGCTCAAAATACCCCACAGATCATTTATTATAGCTTGTCAAATTTGCCCCATTTGGGTGTAAGCAAAAACAAGCCATTTTTGTGTCCCATTAAATGCAAATGAGCTGCTGCTCCCTGCCCCCTTTCCAGAAGAGGGTGAAGCTTTAACAGCTCGCGCTTCGATTGCTCAACAACAACAAAGCTGGAGAATCTCACGCAGCCAAAATGACGATTGTTAGTAACGGCGTTTAGCCTTACATTTGTTCAAACTGGAGTTGGACACTGAAGAAGAGACTCAGGAAGAAGTTACAACTTTTAGAATGCAACTAGATGTTTCTGAACAGTTAGTGGATAAATTAATGTAGTTGCTGTGGAGTTGATTCAACTCATCGACTAGCATGTGCTGTCATGTTAATCTTTTGTGCACAATCCGCATGGACGCCCACTATACATAGCGTACCTGTTTGCCAAACAGAGCCATACACACCAGGCTAATGTTTATGATTGCTATTAAATGCTGTGAACGGTCTAATATTTTTTCCAAAATATCACTCGGATGGAAATGCTCCTTTTTTAGCAATCGAGCTTGCCAGGGTCAACTTGCAGGCTATCCAAGCCAACGACACTCTAAATAGTGTTGTGTGCTCGTCTGTGCAGCCAACAACAGAACAGTTAGCATGCCTTGCTTGAACTTTTGTCATAGCGATAGAACTGGTACACCATTGTAGCTTGCGAAAACAAAATGACAGCACCATGGGTAAAACGTGTAGATTAAGGGGCGATAATATTATAATAAGATCCCCTTCCTACATCACAAGTGGAGCGTTTTTTCACATGCTTGCAGAGAAAGGCTTGCCAAAACAAAGTTATTGGGTTGTCCTTTTTCAAGTTTTCTGGGTTGGTAGATGCACCAGGGGACCCGATTATAGCACTAAAACACAGAAAAAGTTTTTCATGATATGTCCCCTTTAAAAATCTTGCTTGACAGCTGTGGTGGTGAAAAGCAGCTTGGACATTCTACTATAAATATTCCCTTTTGTGTTCCACAAAAAAAGCAAGTCATACAGGTTTAAAAAAAAGACATGAGGATGAGTAAATAATAACAGAATCTTCATTTTTGGGTGAACCATCCCTTTAAATAATGCTCATATTATCACTTCACAGTGTGATTGGGAAGAAGACTACAGTTTTAATGGGAATGAAACCAACTGACTGCAAGAGACATGCAGGCAAATGAAGCCAGTCAATGCTGGATGTGCTCAGTATTTGTTAATGAGATGGTGCTCACAGCACAGTGCAGAAATCCACCCCCTACAGATGGAAGGCACCACGCTCTAGGGAGCAGGCTATTACTAATTAGCATTACGTAATGGCCAAATAAATACAGGTTCTCGGAAATAAAGCGATGAAACCTTGAACATTAATAAATTACAGCTCTCCTCTGAAATGTTCAGATATCACCGATATTAAAAAGCCTGACATGAAAGAATCTTGCACACAAACACGTAACAATAACTGAAGCTGAATATGACAGACGATGTTGTGTGAAGGAAAATTAATTGAAATGCTAGCTGTAATTGTAAACGCCCTATTAACAAACCATTTTTTCTTTTGCTGTGTGGGGTAGCAGGTATGTCAAAAGTATCTGTGTGTGCGTCTATTTATGTTCAAACTTTAAAGTCTGCCGATTCTCTTATCTCACCATGAACATGAGGAAGGAGGAGAACACTAATCTGATGGCATCCAGCATGCTTCGCCTGACACACTTCAGGAGTCAGTGTGGTGTTTTGAGACAAACATACACACACCTGGGTGTCCATATAACCACATTTGTCATGTCTTATGCAAGGCAGAGCTCGCGACAGCTTCGCCACACTCCACCCATGATCAGAGTCACAACAATTCACGCACATCTGCTTATCCAAGCACACCTAAGACACTGTCAGCCAGTTACGCATTTCAAAGCTGCCCACAGCACATTGACAATACCGTCAGCTAGCCACTTTAATTGAATGTGGGTGATACATATGACGAATGTGGGCTGCTTGCCTCCATGCATGTGTATATATGTATGAGTGTGTTTGTGTGGGTGGGAGAGTCAGATAAGATCTGCTTCCGTCAGTACTTCTCTGCAGGAAATGTCAACATTAGTCACACGCGGGTAGTCAATGGTCAGACAGTTAAGGCCGCTGATACGTACATAACACTTCTCAAATCAACAATTTACTGCATAGGCGTAATTTGCGGGTGGGACATGTCCCCACCACTTTTTGCCAGGGTTGATATTGCACCGTTTTAAAAAATCTCGCGGCACGAATGTATCTAAAACAAAAGAAACATCCAGTTGATTAGCAATTTGCAAAGCAAAATAAACCATACAAGGGCGAATTAGAACCCAGAACCTCTGGCACGTTTAACAAAAATTCTACCACTAGTCCATCAGGACAAGCTAACTATTGATGCGGATCTACGTATTTATTGACTGATATAAATACTCTCGAGACTCACAATATATTGTACTGTAGTATAAATGTAAGGAATCACTGAACTGAGAACCGCATCTTTCAGACATTTCAGACTTGTAACAAGGAACAAATCACTCACAACCATTTCTTTTGGACATGTTGGACTCCTAAAGAGGCATGTTAACAGCTCACAGCCTCCGTGAACAAGGACCAGTTTTTTTTTTTTTTTTTTCTCAGACATGTAATCAAGCAGAACATTCAGTTAATGATCTGGTTTAACAACTCAGTGACTCACTGGACAGTCTCTTTCAGGACATCTTCAAATCAGAGTGATTCAATTCAATGGCTCACTCACAGACTATCTCTTTTAAATGTGTGATTTGCAATGAAGCAGGTTAATTTGGTATTTGACAGACGGGGCTAAAAGAAACTAGCTGAATTGCTAGCAATTGTCACAAACAAAACTATTCTACTGGAATGTTTCTTACTTGATTTTTCTGTATGTGCATTCCACAATGATAAAATTGTCAAACAGTGTTGGCAACTTGGCATAAATAGTATGTTAAACCTAGGGATGCACCGAAATTAAAATTGTGGGCCAAAGCCAAAACTTCAGGATACACTTGGTCGAAAACCGAAACCAAAAATAAATTAATTAATTAAACTTATTTAATAATCAACACTCAAATAGTTAATAACTGAGTTGTACAAACATTTAAATTGCACATAAGGAAGTTTTTATATGAACTTTTTAATAACAGAATTGTTTCTACTCCAGTTCGTTGGTGAAATATAAACATTTAAAGTAAAATTAACTGTAATAATTTGTTTTCATGACAGATTTATTTATACATAACATAATATGTAATACAGTCCATATATTTAGCAAAAAGCTCTTCTGAGGTTTTTTTTTTTTTTTACACGGTTGAAACATACACGATTGATTAAGCGACTACATGAGACAGGATTCATTTCGGTAAGCTGTAATGTATCTTTCAACATACCTTCTGGTGTTCACCCATGTTTGTACTATAAAGAGGAAGAGATGATTGGTTCATGTGCGCTTGGATCCGCGCTGCCGCTTGAACCGAGGAGGCTACAGTGATGTCATGTCGTATTAAAGAGCGCCAAAATGTTGAATGACAACAAAATGGCATTTATTGTTTGAATGTCGTAAAAGAAAATCGACAGAGTTGATAAGTTGAGACTCTGCTTCATTAAAAAAAAAAAAAAAAAAAAATGCTTATTGCTATTATTGGATGGCTAGTCTCATCCTCAGATGCCACGCCCACGGACTGCTGGCTGAACGTCTGATGCATATGGCACACTTAACTTGAAACACTTCAGGATTTTCGGAGTCGTCATCTGGTTGGTTGAATTCTACAGGATGTCTGGGTGACTCGTGTGTCGCGTTCCATTGTTGCAGTTAACTTGCACAGCTTTCTTGAATAATTTATTAGATGTAAGCCAGTCTGTTATTTACGGAGCCCCTTACGACATGCAAGAAAAAAAATTAAATTGTGCACGATTTCCTATTTCGTTTCCTCGATTTATAAATCATGTGCATGATTTATAAATAGAGGGAATGAAATAGGAAATCGTGCGCACGTTTTAGTAAATCAAGGGAACGAAATAGTAAATCGAGTAAACGAATTAGTAAATCGTGCGCACGATTTAGCCTACTATTTTTTTCCTGCATGTCATGTCCGGGGCTCCGTAGTTATTGTAGGGACATTGACTTTACATTTTCACGCCCCTAAACATGACGCGGAACAAAACAAACTGTGGTTTGCATTACATATCAGTCAAACGTCCTCTTGGGCGGTCCTTGGCCAGTGAAAGCTGCGATTATTATGAGATAGAGTCCAGACCTTCTGCTAAGGTCTGGCTACACAAGACTATATTGGATGGCAGGTGTGCTACAAATGGTAAGTGAAGTTTTTCTTCACGCTGCACATCAAAAAAAAAAAAAAAAAAAGACTGGACTAAAAGATTTTAGATTTAAGAAACCATATCATTACTGATTAAAATCGAGAAATTAATATTGTCAATCCAGAGCAAGTGTCCACATAGCTGACATGAGAAGCATGCCTCCAAAACCATTTCGGCCCAAAACCAAAAATACTAGTTTCGGTCGAAAATTTTCAGCAGGCAAAATTTCGGTGCATCCCTAAAACAACCCAAACACTTTTTCAGCTGAATTTGTATTAAGTAAATGCAAAATAAATGTAAAAGTAAATGAAATTGTATTATGTAAATACAAATGATATTTAGCTTTTAAATTAGGCTACTTTGTTTGAGCTCAATCATGGATGTAACTAACTAAACTGGGACATATATTTCCATTCAAAATTTTGTTGTCAGAGGTAAGATTTATTTGTTTATTTATTTTGTTGAAAGAAATTATTACTTTTACACAGCAAGAACACATTCAATTGATCAAAAAATGACTGTAAGACATTTATAATTATATATTTTTTAAATATATTGTGAATTATATTGTTAAATATTACAATTTAAAATAACTCTTTTCTATTTTAATAAATAACTAATATATTAAAATATTAAAATATATTATAAATTATTATATTAAAATATATATTCTATTTTAATATATAATTCTATTTAAATATAATAATTAATTAATATATATTTTTTGAAAGAGCAGAAATTATTTGTATTTCCCATCACTACTGAATGCTCAGTGCAGAATTTGGTATTGCCTACTACATCAGGGTTAAGTAATCTGGCAGAAATCCATCAGGCCTTCACTCCCCTGATGTTTGAGAAACAGAAGGCTCAGCTGTGTTGTCCCCTCTCCGGTTATGATGAAGAATAGACACTCCATCAGTGTAAAATGAAGAGATGATGGTGAGTGCCAACTAACACGCCAGGCAACATGTCTGCCACTCGCAAAACAAAAAATTTTTGAACACAGAATCACTTCAAAGATTTACCCCCCGGTCCTTTGGGAGCCCCTTTCTTTGCCTGCCCTTTCCACTTGATTGACAGATGAAGTCTCTTCTTTGTTGGGGTGAGTGGGCTGTCCATTCATTTAAGCTTGTCCACAGGCAAACATACACTGTGACACATTCCGATAACTTCATATTGACTATTTGGGTCTCTTGACAGAATAAGAACCAGATGAGAAGGGAGAAAACTCCAGGGAGTCTCATTTTATGAAAGGGTCTAAAAAACAGCAATATGATGAATAGATGAAAATATAATATCTCCATCCAGACATGTCTTCAAAATACCATATCTGCTTGTTTTATTACTGCAATATGAAATAAAAAATAGATTTGCACTTCTTGACGTACACTTCCAACAGCAGTGCTGGTAAAAAAGCAAAATAATAATGTTGAAGTTTTATTTAAGATTTTGGGATCCCACAATCATTCAGTGGTTGAATAGAAGAATAAAAATGGTGCCTGCTGCATTAAACTAAAAAATTTAATTAATTCATGATCATTTTATCTTTCATTTTTAAACATTTCTTGGAAGAAATACAATCACACAAAATATTTCATTAAGATTAAAGCACACTTGAATTTGTTATAATAAGATGTGAATTTATGCAGGCTTGGAAGGAAGCCAGAAATCAGTTTTCTTAAAAGGTGCCTTAAAAAAGCTATCTGATAAGTCAATGACTACCTGGGTGGCGAAGCAAATGCATTCTGCTTTAGATACAGAAACTGTGCAAAAGGGAGCAGAAAGAACAGGTCAATCACATTTCAGTATACAAATATTACTGATGACAGCGCTGTAAGACTTTGAATCAAAGTTTCTTTTAAAATGATTCATAAAGTTATATTTATTAATAAAACAATATGCAAAGTTTACTAACAGTATTTCACACAATTGCTGATTTTGTTTTGTGTATTTTGGAATTGTGTTTTGCAAAGTGTTTTGAATTGACTTTCAATTTTGTAAAAAGGACTCTATCACTAAACATTTTTTGTGACTCTTTGACACTGTGATGTGAACCATTTTCAAAATACATGTATAATCATTTTATTACTATTCCTTGCAATGTTTTATTGTCTGTGGATGTTGAACCAGGCTTTAGCCTGAAGTGCATATAGAACAAATGGCTTTTTTTTTTTCGTAATTAATTTTCAGGGTCAAAAAGCCTGAGATGACATTGATTTCATTAGTTAATGCATAAAGTAAATACCTTCATGTTTTATTTTAAAGAAAGAATGTTGATAATTCAATCATTTAAAGAACACTTAAAATTCAATTGCTTGTAAGACTCTTCTATGATGTTATACTTATAAGATAATATAATATGTGACCCTGGACCACAAAACCAGTCATAAGTAGCATGGGTATATTTGTAGCAATAGCCAACAATACATTGTATGGGTCAAAATTATCGATTTTTCTTTTATGCCAAAAATCATTAGGATATTAAGTAAAGATCATGTTCCATGAAGATATTTTGTAAATTTCTTATCGTAAATATATCAAAAATGTATTTTTGTGAGTGGATATGCATTGCTAAGGACTTAATTTGGACAACTTTAAAGGCGATTTTCTCAATATTTTGATTTTTCTGCACCCTCAGATTCCAGATTTTCAAATAGCTGTATCTCGGCTAAATATTGTCCTATCCTAACAAAGCATACATCAATGGAAAGATTATATATTCAGATTATGAATAAATCTCAATTTGAAAAAATTGACCCATATGACTAGTTTTGTGGTCCAGGGTCACATATGCTTAAAGTTGCAATAGGAGAAACATTTTTTCTAAATGTATTTTTATAAATATATATCAACTGTGGAAGGTGTAGGAACATAAAATGTTTATTACAATAACATTATTTATTACAATTATTGCGTTCAGTCCGAACAGTCCGATAGCATCTGTTCCCTGTCGGTCAACATGTGTTTGCATACTACCTCACAGCCTGTTCACGCAGGCATCATACGCCATCAGTGCATTTCTTGTATGCTGTGAAGAGTCAGAGCGAGAATGACAGGCAAACAGCAACAACCCAACTTTCCTTCTGAACCGACAAGTGGCACTGGAAAAGTATCGACCAAAAGAAAGACAGTCTACAATGAAAGAAAGGCTGCATCATAAAAGAGCTAAAACCCGGAATTAATATCAGTGTTGCTTTTCCATGCTGGAGACAACTGGGTTAGTCAAAGGGTCTGAAAGATGATGCCATGGTTGCAGTATTACTTTTGGACAGGTAGGTACATGGTGTGATTTAATTTGATGTGTTTTGATAGTACCGCATAATGTAGCATATGCAGTTTGTGTACCTTTACTAATAAGCTCGACAACAGCAGCATCCAGTGTCTAATCGGGAGCTATTTTTAAGTTGTCAAAGTTACAAGCAAACTACAACATCCACATCTTTGGTGCATGGATTCGTAAGGCCACCACCACCACCAGATATTTCAATCATTTGTTTTTTAATCTTGCTACAAACAATTAGTAAAACGTCTTCTTTCCTCCTTCAATGAAAATACCCTCAGCGCCCATGTGTGTATTGTGAATGCCGTCGCACGAAATATATTTTTGTTTTGTTCCTGCATTTTGTTCTGACAATGTTTAACTAACATTGTATTTTTGCTGAAATACTGTCATCTTTCTGGTTATAAAGACAGTGATGTGGTTTATTTTGTGCTCAATGCTGCTAGTTTTTCATCAGCTATCATGTTAGAAATGTCCAGCTGTTTACGTTCATTATTTTAGTACTGTTTTCTCACCTGTGAATGACACATAATGTAAACCAATAATGCTGTCGTCTCACTTCTGGTCTGTGCGCGTTCATGTGTTTTGGAGGAGGCGTGGGAGGGAGGGCGGGACGTACACTTTCAATGCTAACAGGCTAAAGTTAGCATTTTCCCAGATCACCTACTGCACCTTTAATTTCATTTCAGAATTCCATGTATTGTAACCCTCTTAGAATATTGTGCCTTTTCTCTTGTAAATGTTCTTTTTATTTGCAAAAAATAAATAAATAAACAAACAAAAAAAGTCAATGGGAGAACTTCAACGTTATTTTTTTAGAAAGCATAATTTATTCAAATAAAAAAACAGCTAAGAGTTTAGAAATTATTGCAACATTTAAATAATTAAAAATGTGAAATGAGTTTGCATGTTAAATAGTTCAAGCTGAATTAATTGCAGACATTTTTAGAGAACAAAAAGTACAGGAATATCAATCGCCTCACAAGCACTGTAATTAAATAAATAAAGCAATAAATTAGTGTATATATAAGACACTACATCTGTTCAGACGGTTCAACCGGCACTCTAAAAATAAACCTCATTTTAGCCTCTAAATGAATAATAAAGTATAGTGACAATGTTTACTCAGATCGTTCAGCCTGCTGTTAATGCTCGCTATGAGGAAAATCAGTTTAATTCAGGGACTGCATGTTTTCTAGAAGACCATCTTCACCTAGATGTTCTAATACCTCCAGGCCCTCCTCACTGAGATATAAATTATGGATTGTGTGCCTGTGAAATGTGACATTAAAAAGCCGCACTGACATGCTGAAGGGCAGCACTCTCCTCTTCATACTGACATTAATTGCTACTCCATACTGTACAGTGCAGCTGTACACGTGTACTCAGGCTGAACTATTCATTAAAGATGAGCAGGAGTAATAAACACCTGAAAGTGTTCAGTTCATTGCCGTCACTGCGGTCAATCAGTGTGTGTGTTTGTGTAAGTGAATCTTACGTATATGCAGTATTTTTCCTTGCAGTCGAAAAATATCTCTCCGAGTGGACAAAAATGCATTATTCAGCTGTACTTTACCATATAGATACCCAAATGAGCAGTCTGCTGACATACACTGACATACCCAACAATCCAGCCCGTAAGTACTCCTATAAAACACACACTCACTCTTTTTTCTCTTAAATGGCTGACTGCACTGTCATATGGATTACTTCTTTAGTGTGCTGAAGGTCTACCGAGCAATTCCAGAGGTTATACCCTACAGGGACTCCATTAAACTCCAAAAATTAGAGTTATATAACCATTTAAAGGGCCCTATGCTTACTTAAAGCATGTAAGTTTGAGCTCACATTAAGTGCTCTAGCTAGACCAAAACAAGAGGAGCTGGAGCAGGAGCAGAGGCCAAAATAATGGCTTAAATACGTGACATTAAATGGCCGTGCCCCCACGCCACTCGCTCGGAAACAAGCCGCAGCGCATCCTGCGTTACCATGCAAATTCATGATTGGATTGAAGAGAGGATATAGCTACCAACACTCAATACTCTCATACGCAAGTAATCTTGCAGACTAACAAGCTTTTAATTGGCCTTTTCTTTCAGATGAAATGTGTTCCCAGCCATGAAATGAAATGCTTTTAATCAGACAAAAAGAGTTAACTTACTGTAGACTGTTCCATTATACTATCAACAACTGCATTTAACATTCTCCATGAATGTTGAAACAGTGCAGTGAAGTGCATATAGAACAAATGGCTAAAGTTTTCAGAACTACTGCGAGGTCCAAAAGCCTGAAATGACATTGATTTTTTTATTTTAGCATTCATTAAACTACACTGTAAAAAAATATTTTCATAATTTGTTATAACATTTTTTCTTTTGTCAAATCAACTTAGATAATTATTGTAGTTCAGATAACATAATATTTTAAGTTTCTGTTGATTAAACCAATTGCCTTTATTGTATTAACTCAAATTTCACTCAAAAGAACTCAAAATTTTAAGGCAACCAGGTAACTTACTTTAAGCTGAACCAACAATTCTTTTTTACAGGATAATGTAAATTTATAAATATACTATTGTTCATTGATGTTTGTTCTAATATCTGAAGTATAAACATGTTTTAGTATGTTAACCTAGAATTAATAAATAACCTAGATTAATAAATGCTGTAAAAATATTATAAAATATTACCACTTTTATAAAAAAAAAAATAATCTAAAGTTATGATGTAAAATTGATATATATATTTAAGAATTTGCACTATTTCTTATATATTTATCAACTGTAAATGAATTCAAGCAAAGATGCTCTTTGGATCATAATCAAATCATGCTGGAGAACATGATCTTCAGGTTTTACAGAAACATTTGGAGTTTATGCAGCTCAAGTGCTGCTGTCATTAAATTCTGAAATTAATTTACATTTTTCAATGCAGCTTTTCACTAAAACTGTTATGCTGATAATATAATAAAAATCTTTCTATTAAATCAGAAAAATGGTCTAAGACTTTTTGAGCTCTCAAATTCAACAGCTACACTGACATATTACCAAGACATGAAATACTATCCACTTTGTAGATGGCGCTCAAAAATCCACAGGAGAAAAATGGCCCTTCATTGCACAGGAAACAAAATTGCACAAACATGATTAGCTATGCAGATGATGATAGTCAGAATGTTCACCTTGGGGTATGAAAATGGAACCTCCTGACTCACACACAATGGCTTTGCGACTGTTTCAGGATGTCAAATGTAATTTCTTGCCTCAGAAGGTCATGAATTGCAGATGTAACATTAATGTCACCTTTCAAATTCTTTTTAAATCATTTCCAGGGCTGCATCCTGTGATCTCTGTTGACACCAGAGCCCTCAGAATCTGAAGAAGGCAAGATTGTGAGGCTCATGCACCCTGACTGTTCCTTCCTGGCCCTGTGAGCTTTAACTCGATTGCTGGCAAGAGATGTGTAGGAGAGCAAATTAAAAAGAGGTGCGCATCAGAAGATCACCATGACTCATGCTCATTCCTTGCAATCTATAGACACAGATGCACACACACACACACATACAAAACCCTGGCTGGAAGATGCCAAAACTAAATCATTCAAACCAAAACACATCTATCTCAACTGAAAGCCATTCATAATTGGCTGTGCACTCTGATGAAACCCCTTTAGTAAGCAACATATAATATATAGTAGTCAACATTTGAAGAACTAGGTTGTCCTAAAAAGAAGGTTTTAGGACAACTTTGATGAAAGGTTTTGATCCATTTCAAATGTCGACTACTGTATATTTAAAAAAAAATATCTGTTTATATAAGCTCCTGTGCTTCATAATCTATAATAGGGCTGGGCAGTATGACGATATATATCGTTGCCACGGTATAAAATGTCTATGGTTAGAGATTTTGTTATATTGTGTATATTGCGGTGTGCAAATACTGTATATAGCACTACTGACACTTTAGAATAGAGATGCACCGATACTAAATTTCTCCACCGATACCGATAGCCGATTATTCCGTGTGATATCTGCCGATACCGATGGGGGTTCTGCCTTTCATACCTTCTTTTAAATTAATTATAATTTCATTATAATTAATAATTAATCATTATATTTTTAATTAATATATATTTTGAAAGAAATAGAAACTTTATTCTCTCCATTTCATCACCTTGTTTCAGAGTAACTGGTATCAGTTATAAACAAATACATTACTATTAACACACATTAAATTCTGCAGATTAAATTAATATTTCTTAACTTTCTGAATGTTATTAATTCATATAATTACTATTAATATTGAATATCAAACTGGTTTCTTAGCATTTTCTTTACACAAAGCACAAATGCAGTGCATTTCCATGCCCTCTTTTGATTGACAGGATATATAGACCCTGACTATCGTCTGTTTTTAAACCATCAAGGACGTCCCGCTCTTTATATTCTCATTCATGCATTTTATCACTCTAAAGTAGAGATGCACCGATATATATCAGCCAATAATCGGTATCGGCCGATAAAAGCAAATTTTCACATTATCAATGCCAATATACCAATTATTGGCTGATATATCGGTGCATCTCTACTTTAGAGTGATAAAATGCATGAATGAGAATATAAAGAGCGGGACGTCCTTGATGGGTTAAAAACAGTGCAGTGCTCGCGCTGACTAGCACACTGCCAAAGTGCGCGCATAGAAAGCTGGCTCTCAGAAGGTGAATGTGGGACGTGCTCGATGTTAAAAAGTGTTATTAAGCACAATAAGCAGTGAAAAAGAACTCAATGTGGTGCATGCACTGACTGACACAGCTTAAGCATGTGCACAGAAAGCAGCGTCTCAGCAAGCGATCGCAAATTCAGTTCTCTTTCACGTCTTATTGTGCTTGAATGTTCGAACACACATGCAATTATGTCAAAATGCCCATCGTGTGAAGTATTAATGTAAACACAGCTGGTTATGTCTCCAGTGAAAGTAAACTGTTGGGTAAACCGAATGTATATCAGTAAAATCGTTCATTATATCAGTGTTCAGTGCCACATGATCCATCTGAAATCATTCTAATATGCTGATTTACCTTGAGAGAGCTAGCCATTAGCATTTCCCATTTCTCTCAAATCTCAGTGCCACTCAAGAAACATTTCCAATTATAACATTGATCACAAGTGACAGTAAAGACTGTTGCTGTTCTTTTGAACTTTCTATTTATCAAAGAATCCTGAAAACAATGTATCACGGATGTATCAATATTAAGCAGTAAAACTGTTTTTAAAATTGATAATAGGAAATGCTTCTTGAATGGCACTGAACGCTGAAGTAATGGCTGCTGAAAATACAGCTTTCCTATCACAGGAATAAATAACATTTTAAAATATATTGAAATAGAAAACAGTTATTATAAATTATGAAAAAGATAAGCATAGCCGAGTAGTGCCACTGAGATTTGAGAGAAATGGGGAATGTTAACGGCTAGCTCTCTCCAGGTATTAAAGATTTCCTTGGATATGGCTAGCTCTCTCTAGGTATTAAAGATTTTCTTGGATAAGATCATTGCAAAAGCAGCTATAATTTGGAAGTTTGCCTGCTACTCAGCTGTGTCTTTCATATTTCCCGATTCCCCACGGTCCACTTCTCCTCTTCACTCAGGGGCATTCCAAGTGTCATGGAGGTCATGGCAGTGCAAACTGTAGCTCTCTAAGTTCTGAGAAAGCAGACATGGAAAAGCACTTCAAATCTGGTTTACCCTTGATAACCCCAAGTACACTCTGGGTCAAACATGGGCCCCGGCCAGACTGCAGGGAGTTGTCAGTAATATGAATAATTCTGTCAGAGAAACGCTTCTTCCCTTGTTAGCGGTGGTGGGTATATTTTTTGATGAAATATGCATTTTGCAAGGATGATTCACCTTTTTACCTCATTTATAGGTATTGCAGTATGTGCACGGTTGCCAGGATTATGATCTGGTTGCTTCCCCTCACAGCAGCGAACTGTCTGTGTGAGAGCTTACCCACTGCATCAGAGTTTATTCTTTGCGACATCACCAGGCATGCAGAAGTCCGAGAGAGTAATCTCTTTAAATCGTCAAACGCCCAAGGCTGTCCCTGTGACGTACAAATAAGTGCATGTGCACGCAAGAGCGGTTCCCATTGATGAGATATATGATGCTCCTGGCATATTGTGTCATCAGTGTTAACTGTGAAGCTCTGAAAAATGAAACAACAGAGGCTCTTTGGCTTTCTAACAGACCTTGCTTAAATCAAGCAGACTATGAATTTGTAATGCCATTTAATTTGAAGGATTCAGGCAGAAAAACAAAATGCAACATAAATTATTACACAGATGTATAAATAATAAAAAACACTGAGCAGAGATAAATTACGGCTGTTCTATAAGATCCCTCTCCAGGTGGTGAGTCTGTATTCCACTCAAAGTCAGAAAAACCAAAGTGCCAATGACCCCTAACAGGGGAATGTCATTATGGCCGAGAACTTGGCCACAGAAATGGCAGCATGGAGAATTGAGACATCTCTCCTCCCTGTCCGTGATGGGCATTATAGATCCCCGGCTAAAGGTCAGGTTATCACCGGAAGGACAGAGCAAGAGGACCCGAGTAAACTCTATCAAACTCTGTTGCTTGGCAATCCACGCTCTCTCTCTTTTCATCTCTTAGCTGCCTGTGTTCATAGCCGGCAACCTTGAGAGGAAGATGCTTCATTTCTTTCCACTTTGTGCAAAATACAACTTGAGCATGTTATTTCTTATAACGTAATTTGTCTGCAACCTCTTTTCAAGTCTGAGTGTTGGAAGATTATAGTAAGTCTTAACACTATCAAATATTCTGCAAAGAACAGGAGAGTAAAATAAATACAAGCTCAAGGTTGAGAAACAAGAACCAGTTCTTATTCAGAACAAGTTAAAAATCAAAAAAATACTGGAACCTAATTATTTTTATGGTGTTTGGTTCTGTTTACGATTCTTAAATGTACAGGCTTCCATCAATGCATACATTCATTGTCATGAACAATTCGGTCCCCCTGTTGAGTGGAAAGTCTAAAGGCCCGGGTATACTTCATTTTCCGTCTTTCGCTCCATCTCGCGCACAGCCAAGTGTGCAAGCTTTTCTTTGGCCGTGAGCGTGGAAAGACATGTTCGGCACTTGCGCATCTAGTGGACTTTGTTTTCAGGAGCTCAAGTCACTTGCATATGCACTGCTGAATGCGCACTGTCCGCACAGACACAAAAATTGGGCTGAACGCGGACAATGTGCGCTGATGTCCACGGACGCTCCTGATCACAAAAATGACATCACACATAAAGTACGTCTAACATGGATGGCCAAAGTACACTTTTGGCTTAAGACCCCAAAGCAATTCCAACACTGGAAAAAAAAAAAATCATGATTTGTTATCGCAACATTTTTTCTTATGTCAAATAAAAAAAAGATAATTAATGTGTCCAGATGACCTAATATTTTAAGTTTCTGTTTATTAAATCAATCGCCTTCATTGTATTAACTCACAATTTTAAGGCAACCAGGTAACTTACTTTTTTATTTACGATATATGACATATAGTAACTACTAATCACAAACATCAATGTGTTTTAATAGTACAACAGTATACAGTATAAGCAAAGATAGATTACAGTACAAAATTGTTTAGATCCTAATCTATACATGCTAGCTTACGGTAGTATTCTCCTATCATATTTATAATAAATGTCGATATATTACAATGTAGTACATTATACTGTATACTTTATTATTTATAGTAAACATAACATTTTATATATTGTATTAAACCATACAGTTTTAGTAATGAGTTTTAGAAGCTTTAAATACGTTTAGTGTGAAAGTAGATCATATATCAGTTTCACTTTGTCCTGTCGTGTACTTCCTCAAGTTTTTAATTTTGTGAATAATATGCTTACAATTTCCATACACTGTACTGCAGGAGTAGTTGCTGTGGCCTCTGACACTAAATGCGAAAGTGATTACGCATAGAGTCCATTGTTCATGACACCAGACACTATACCAACTAAATAACAAAAAACTAAAGCAAACAAATAAATAAATAGGCAACATAACTTTCTAAATCTTTCACAGTGCAACCAGTGAGGTCCATTTAGCAAAAGAATGACTCTTATAGGCCAGTTCTTTTTAAATGACTCACTTTTTAATGACTCACAGATGAGTCTCAAATGGCACACTTGCTCACTGAATCAGTTGGGGCAGTTACTGGATTCACATTTGACTCAATCACTTTCGGTAATATCTGACTGGTGCTTCCTGAAAAGTAATAAGAGAATTGTTAATTAAATAGAATCATGAAGAAACCAGAAACAAAATGGAATCGGAACAGGAATCCTTACGATTCGTACTTTGCTAAGTCCTTGTGTTTCTCATCACTACACAGCACTAGAGTAAACCTTGGTTGTAAATGTCACAGTCTACATCATGAATACGATATTATGTGGCATCAGCCTTTACTATAATTGATTAATGCACTCTTCTGCCCTCAGCTAGGTATTCCTCTCTCTGTTCATGTCTTTCTTTCTTGTGTTAATCATTGATGTAGTATACTGTCATCATAAGCTTTGTGTTTTATACGCCTGTACTGGTTATCTAGAACAAACACAAACTTTGCCACAGTGCGCTTTCATTTGGATGACCTGAAAACTTGTAAAGCAATACAGTGACGTTGCATTAAATCTATTTACACTATATATTTGATACATTTATGGTCATAAAAGACATAAAATATGTATTTCAGAAATTCACTGTCTATGCATGAGTGTAATCCTGCACTGCTGTAACTTTATAAGAATACTTTCAGATCTATTTTATGGACAACAGAGCTAACAGCCTCCACAGGGAGCAATGAAACAACATGTTACGAGAAAACAGGCATTTCTGGAAAACTACAAAGCCGTGTGAGGAAGACATTAACTTGTCAATCAAGAGATCAAAAACGCAGTGCCAACCAGCTGAATTGTGCCGCTTATTTCCACTTGTCTGCCAATGAATTGTATCTCTGGATATTATTCTAATTACACAGCTCTGCTTCTAATGCAACAATGGATCACAGACTGTGATTGTGTCTAGCTTTTAACTGCCACTATGCCATAATGACTCTGTGAAATCAAGTACGGGCCGGCACTAAGATAATATATACGCTGCTCCCACAACGCAGAGGATGAATTAGAGCACGTGGCCCCATCGGCTCGCCAGGCTTGGGGGAATTGAGGATGGAAATGAGCCGTGAGTGATGTGATTTGTTGGACGATCCGCCGGACCCTTCACGCATCTGCCCACTGCAGCACAGCGACACACTGCAATCAGCCAGTGCAAAGCCCCTATTATGTTCCGCCATTACCAGCACACAATAGCAGGTATTATCAGTCATACGAGCGAGTGACTTTGACTTGTGCGAGGAGGAATTGGTAGTGACGGTTTTAGTTGTTACGCGAGCAATAAAGGTAGATGCGATAATGTGACAAGCCGTAATCATAAAGGCTGTGGCATTTGTCATTCCCGCCAGTGTGTTTGTACATGCGTCAGCGGGGCTTTCGAATGCACATATGTGTAGCTTTGTGGATTAAGTATTACAATGCACAATGCACAGCTGTGCCCGGACTCCCTGATTAAATGGCTCTGTATTAGTGGTCCATAGAAAACGGCC
Organism: Hypophthalmichthys nobilis; assembly: GCA_037950665.1. Lineage (NCBI taxonomy): Eukaryota > Metazoa > Chordata > Actinopteri > Cypriniformes > Xenocyprididae > Hypophthalmichthys > Hypophthalmichthys nobilis. The sequence continues at coordinate 10,065,982 of CM075472.1, forward strand.
CTGTCTCCACCTGTCAATGCTTCCAGCCCTGAAGTTTAAAGCGTTCAGCATTGCAGCGGCTGGAATGGCTCATAACCTCTGCAAGTACCTGCTATAATTGCACAATGATTATCATTACTCACACTGCCATTACAGCAGCACGAGTGTCATTAGCAGGCTGCCCTAACGTCATTTCTGATGGTTCACTATTCCCTTTTGTTCAACTTTATATTCCTGAGTGCTAACTCCAAACATTGTCAAGCCGATTTGATTGAGTGAGAAGCAAAGCCATGCTTTTTTCTAGAGCTGAGCTGCTTTTAAAAAGTAAAATGTGTCATTTGAATGTGCTAGATTCCAATTAACGCGCCTTCGTTTCGGCGGATTTCATGGTACATGAATCGCAGATGTAGTTTGAATCCCCGCTTTGTGCTTTAACTGACCCTTTTTTTTTGTAACAATCCAACCTCTCATTCTAAAGCAATTTTAGCAGTTAGTGCCTCCAAACAATCAGACCGGCAGGTGGGGCTAATCCTAGATTAGATTAAATGGTTGGCCATGTTTGTTTACCGAGCAGAACCGCCCAGAGATTCTCGGACAGAGAGATTGAATTTAGACTGAGTAAAGGCACCCAATCTCAGCACTTAAATTGACATGACTTGTTTTGAATTTGCTGCAAGTGAGTGGAATATTATTGGCTCTTAGTGGGCCTGGAGGAGCCTGAGATTCAGAGAGCTGTCTGATTCTTTTCCAGTTAAGTTTGTGCTTATAAGATATTCCTCTAAGCAGGCTTTCATAAAAGTCATTACCTGGTGCTCTTTGCTATTTCATGTCAACTCTTCAGTATAACCTAATTCTTAGAAGCACTCAGAAAGTCACACTTTGATGGCATAAACCAAACAGCAACACAAGGTTTGACATGTTCTATTAGCAATAGAACACCTTCTTTCTATTCAAGACAGATGTTTACTACTTTTCGCCATCAAGGGCTTCAGAGTGATAACACTGCATGTTAATTTATTTCTATTTACTTACACTGTTAACACCCAACATGCATGATCTCAAATATCTACACACATTTATTCATGTATGTTTGTTTATCCTAAGTGACTACAAGGGTTGTTATTATAGTACATTTTATAAGTATATGTGGTCCCTGAGAATTCAGTCCATGACTTGTCTGCTTGCTGTCAGTAAGAGAGGGCAAAAATGATCCTTTAATTGATCCTATTAGCACCATAAAGGGGTGGTCTCACTACACTTTTCGTTCCACTGACTTCTATTCATACACAGTTGAATCTGGGAGACTGCGTGAGATTCTCCTGTTTTGTTGTTGTTGACTATCTGAAGCGCGAGTTGTTAAACCTCCGCCCTCTTTTGGAAAGCAGGCCGGAAGCAGCAGCTCATTTGCATTTAAAGGGACACACACAAAAACGACGTGTTTTTGCTCACACCCAAATAGGGCCAAATTTTATCTGTGGGGTATTTTGAACTGAAACTTCACAGACACATTCTGGGGACACCAGAGACTTATATTTCATCTTGTGAAAAAGGGCATAATAGGTGTCCTTTAAGGTTGCATCTTAGTAATTTAAAGTGATATTTTAGTACCTTAAATGGTCATATTAGTACATTAATAGTGCACCTTATTAACTTAAAGTGGTATATTAATACCTTAAAGGGGCATATTAGTACTTTAAAGCATTTAAGTACCGTAAAATGGCCTATTAGTACATTAAAGCACAATATTAGTACCTTACAGGTGTTAAAACCTTAAGAGTTCTGCTTAGTAAATTAAAGTTGCATATTAATACAATAAAAATTAATGTACTAATATGCACATTTAAGACTGCATATTAGTACATTAAGTGTGAATATTAGTGCCTTAAAGGTGCATATTCATTCCCTACAATGCATATTATTACCATGAAGGGGCATATTAGTAATTTAAGGTAGTAATACGCACACTAGGGGTTGATAAGGTACAAAAGTGTGCATTTAAGGGTACTGTGTCAGTGACTAGCTACTACTTAAAACGTATTTTTGCATATTTTTTCTTATTGTGTAGTAGCGGCCCCTCCTCCTCACCCCAAACAGCCAAACACACACCAGTATCCCGTTTATTACATTCTCTCAAATCCAAAGAACTCCTAAAATTTCCCATTAAAATAGCAGATTTTATGATGGCTTCATTCACGAGTCATTAGTCCAGGCAAAAAGATAACGCATAGCGCAGGATGAAGTCATACTCATTGAAACTCCTTCAGTCTGTTTAAAGATTCATGGACAGCCATTAGCTTTTCCAAGCAGTTCTAGCGCTGTTCATCTTAGTGAGGCCATCTTAGGAGAAAAATGGACCCACGATGCTGCTCATCATATTCAGCCTGCATGCCCTTTGAAGAACTGAAACCGCTAAAACCAACAAAAAACACAAGGATGAAGGGTAAAACATGAAAAGCACAGAATTCAATGACCCCTGGCCTCGACATCGAGCTTTTAGAGAAAGCGTCAGGTCCAGACATGCACAATTGATAATTGATTCTATAGGGAACCCTGTTGGGAGGTATTGCCCTTCACCTGAGCTGTCAATCAAGCAAGATCAAAGCTCAGTGACCCCCACATGCAACATAAAAGCCTTCATTTCAGTCATTAGAGACCTGAAAAGGCTAACCACAAAACTGTGACTGCAGAGGGTAGGGCTCAGTAATGCATTTGACATAATGTGTCATTTGCATAGTGAATATACGGACAAATATATTCAGTCTCTCCCATAGGAAGCAATCATATTAAAAATTCAGAACAGTCATATCTTATTCATAACAGTCAAAACCTAAATAATCAAAGACTATGATGCTGAGCTTTTATTGTTTACCTTTCTGAGACAAAAAAAAATCTCAGATTTAAAGGGATAGGTTCACCAAAAATGAGAAAAGAAAATCTATTTACTGTACTTTCATGTTGTTCCAAACCAGTATGTCTTTCTTTCCTCTGTGAAATAAAATAAAGGGTTGATTTTTGAAAAAACATCCTTTCTGCTTTTTTCCATACAGTATAATGGAAAAAGTAGCATAAATCATCATAAAAATACCAAAAATTGTGATTTATATGACTCATGCACTATATGTCTTCTGAATTAAGTTTTTATTCATTACTGAGTCATTTGGCCTACAAAATAACAAGTCAGCAAATGTCAAATGTCTACTTGTATACCCTGTGTAACTTGATGCGGCACATTTCATTTAAAATCTAGAGCAATGGGGAAGATTTTCACCAATTAATGTGAAACACATGTTGGTATCATATGGCTTTAGAAGACTTAAAATATAGAAAATGAGTCACATAGACTATGTTTACAAGAAATGTTTCACTGAACAAAAGAAAGGTTTGGAACGATATAAGGGCTGAGGAAAAGATAACAGATTTTTCATTTTTCCTGTATCACTTTTAACTTTTAACCTTACTGCCTGTCTCCAAGATATCTTTGTACATTGTTCAAACTGCAGGGGCGCTCCCTGCTACCACACTCAGTGCCGTGAACTTTCAACCACACACAGACTGCAAGATATACATCACAGAAATTGCAACAAATGGCACTTTCACACGTAGAACCACCCCAAGTCTCATTTTGAGCACACGCAAACACTCACATACAGCACACAAACATACCTCCTGGCAGCAATCCCTGAGCTGTTTTTGTTCTGATGGAATGGTGGAGCGCTTATTGGAACTGTTCACAGTGGAGCAACTCTTCAGTACAGCTATCACAGACGGTAGAGAGAGGAGAAATCACCTGCTCAAGCTGTAGAATTACAGCATAATTGGTTTCTAAAGCAGAGCCCGGTCATGTGAAACAATGCAACTCCAATTGACCTCTCTTCTGCACTCTCTCCACACACACATACAGAAACACAAACACCGCAGCTTCCGCTGTGCCAGTGCATTTGAGGCCTCAGATTTCAGCACTGGACAGCTCCCTGTCTGCCAAAGCACTCCAGAGTTGCATTGTTTCAGCACCACCACCATTAGACAGCTCTCCTCATGTTAACAGCTATTGGCAAAGAAGATCTTTTCCTCTTTGTCCTCTTTTCTATTGCTGACAGGCCTGATGTTTACATACTGTGGTAAGTGAGAACAGGACAGAAAGAGAGAGAGATAGGAAATGAATATAGTGGGCTGGAACAGATGTTATTGCTTACTCAAACTGCAGACTTCTTGTATTTTTTATGTAAAGCTCTGAGCAGAGAGAGGGCAGGGCACAGGGCTTCACCGTCACATTCTGCACATTTTTAGCTGACGCTGAAGTCTTGGCACTAAGCATATTAAGAAATTCCAGCTATGCTGTGAGAATGTTTTGTTAGGTAACCTAAAAATGTGCTTCAAATGTGCTTTAAAAATGTGTGAGCAGTAACATCTAAATTGGTTTTATTCAAAATATTACTTAATTAGGGCTGTCAATTTAAAGCTTTAATTTAATTAGTTGTGAGAAAAAAATAATGTGTTAAAATTATTAACGCATTTAATACACCTGCCTCACCACATGAATCCAAATGTCTTTAAGAATTTGTGTCACCTGAAGAGAGAATCCTTCTTTCTTATATATACATTCATTTACATAGGAAGCTGACAGTACACTATCATTTCACTTTTTGAATTTGTATTGAGCGCCGACTCAATACAACTAGATCGCTAACACCAAAAGTTGTGTGTGTATTTTATGGAAGTAAAATAATGTCATATGTTTTTGAAACAAAAAGCATCTTGAATTGCACTACTTGAAAAAAATATGCATTGCATTAACCGTGCTTTTATTTTATTGTATTGTATTTTTAGGGCTTGCATTATTATTAGCTAAAATTCAACATGGTTGTATATTTAAGCTGTGAATATTTCAATTCAAAACATTTCACACACATTTTCATTGTTAAAAATTCAATAATCCATATTCACCTTTCAGATTTCACTTCCAAAATATTCATTCTGTTTAAAAATACAACCTATAATATTCAGCAGGCAATTTTCGGTCCATTTTATTTTGCGTCCACAAATTCAGTGGTTCGAATTTCAACATTTCACATCCGGGAACTGCAGGAAAAGCAGTAGAGTACCTAGCATAATCTCCATCTGCTGTTAGTCGACCTCACCAGCACGTGGCGCAAGTTGATGAAGAGCAGAGCAACAGTTAGAGCAAGTCATTAATTTCATTCATTAAAATGGATTTACAGTAACGGAGCAAGCGGTAAGTGCATGTGTGATGATTATCAGGGACAGTATATATGCAGAAAAGCTGATAAAGACACAAAAGTTGTGTTTACATTTAATTTAATGTCTTCACTGTTACTTTCCCTGTATAGCCTACATGTAAGAAGCTTTCTCTACCGTGAACAAGATTATAACGTTATTCTCCGATGCTGATGCACAATTCAAATGTTAAATCTGAGGTAGACATATAACTTTCCTTAACTTTATATTGCGGCGCTGTGCTGCAGTACTGGGGTTTCCCCTCACACTTCATACTCCAGGATTCCCCTGTCGTCAGGACATATAGAACGCTTAACCTAGCTTTATAGACTAAATACAGTGATATAAAACACCCGAAGATGGAGATTATGCTCAGTACTCTACTGCTTTTCCTGCAGTTCCCAGATGTGAAATGTTGAAATCTGAACCACTGAATTTGTGGACGCGAAATAAAATGAACCGAACATTGCCTGCTTAATATTATAGGTTGTATTTTTAAACAGAATTAATATTTTGGAAGTGAAATCTGAAAGGTGAATATGGATTATTGCATTTTTAACAATGAAAATGTTTGTAAAATGTTTTGAATTGAAATATTCACAGCTTAGATATACAACCATGTTGAATTTCAGCCCATAAAAATGCAAGCCCTAAAAATACAATGCATTAAAAGTAGTGCAATTCAACATGCTTTTTGTTTCAAAAACATATGGCATTATTTTACTTCCATAGTATTTTACTTATTCACATCAGTTGGTATCCACATAGCAGTTCTGGTTGTGTTACTATTATTATCTGTTAAATAAATAGCAATTGAACTGAATTGTTTGGTCCCCTATAAATATATATATATATATATAGTAATGTCTGTTTGTTGCTTTTCTCATTTAACACAATAATGACTTTAAATGACCTTTTGGGGGGATGTGCAATTAATTTGCGATTAATTTGATTAATTGCCATATCTTGTAATTAATTAGATAAAAAATTGTAATTGCTTGACAGCCCTATACTTAATATAACTGAATCAATATCACAAACATTGGTTAAAGGTCAGATCAGGTAGAAATCGTTCCTTAAAAAAACAGTTTACCCAAAAATGAAAATTTTGTCTATATTTACTCATGAGTCCTTCAGTCTAATTTGTAAACTAGATCAAGCTCACCAGCTTAAAAGAATGATTTGTTCACTAATTCAGGCACTGAGTTCAACTCAGTGATCCGCTCACAGTGGTTCTCAATTAACAGCTCACTGGAGGGAAAGGTTATCAATGAATAATGTGTTAAATCTGTCTGATGCTCACATAAAGCTATCATGTTACTTCAAAAGACTTGGATTATAGTGCACAAGTCATATAGACTACTGATATGGTGCTTTTTAGTGTTTTTAAGGCTGAGTAAACTTTGATTTTTCACATTAATCACAATCCTGATATTAATTGTTAAAATCCTAACACTGATCCTTTACTCTGTCTATGTGCACAAGCCAGATTTTTCTTAGTGTGTAAAGGTATAGCTCACCCAAATTTTTTTACTCACCCTCAAGTTGTTCTAAACCTGTATGACACTTTTTTGGAACATAAAAGATGATGTTCTGAGAAAAGTCTGTGTTTTTTGTCCATACAATGGAAGGCAATGGTAACCAAAACCATTTTGTTAGCAACATTCTTGAAACATCATCTTTTGTGTGCTGCAGAAGAAAGAAATGTCTTTAAGAATTTGTGTCACCTGAAGAGAGAATCCTTCTTTCTTATATACACATTCATTTACCCAGGAAACTGACAGCTGCTGTAAGTACACTGTCATTTCACTTTTTGAATTTGTATTGAGCGCCGACTCAATACAACTACATCGCTAACACCAAATGTTGTGTGTGTATTTTACTTGTTCACGTCAGTTGGTATCCACAGAGCAGTTTTGGTTGTGTTTATTATTTTATTCTATTATTTTCTGTTAAATAAATAGCAATTGAACTGATTTTTTTGGTCCCTGCTGTTAATTTTTAACATTAATATTTCTATAATGCACCATATTAGAAGATTCACAGTATAATTTGCAGCATGCTGAGAGAGAATGTCTTTCATAAATAAGCAAAACGAACAATATAACTGAAATATACCCAAATGAATCAGAATTGTATAAAGAGCTTGTTAATTGTAATCAAACTCAAGAAATTGAAACCCAGCCCTAGGTTTTTTTCTTTTTTTTTCTTTCATATTTGGAACTTAAAAACCATGGTCACTAAGAACAGCCTGGGAACATCTCTTCAAATCATAATTTTTTTGGTACACAAAAGAAATCATACAAGTTTCAAAGGATGTGAGTAAATAATTACAAAACTATCCATTTTTTTTTAAAATAACATTTTAAAAAGATAGTTCACCCAAAAATCAAAAATTGATTCCATGATTTACTCACCCTCAAGCCATCCCAGGTGTATATGACTATCTTTGTTCAGACGAACACAATCTGAGATATATTTAAAAATATCCTTAGTCCTCCAAGGTTTACAGTATAATGGCTGTGAATGGCTGCCCAGATTTTGAAGACGAAAAAATGCATCCATCCATTACAAAACTGTATTCATACGACTTCAGGGGGTTACTAAAGGCCTTCTGAAGCTAATCGATACATTTGTATAAGACAAATATCCTTATTTAAAACTTTATAAAGTAAAATAACAAACTTCCGGTGCGACAGCCATACGCATTCGACGTATGTCCAAAAAGCGTTAACTTCCGCGACGTAGTACACAATGCCACAATGTTCTACACTACGCCATGACGTACTACGCTATGTCCTACGCTATAACGCATAGTACGTCATGTCATTGTGTAGAACGTCATGGCATTGTGTACTACATTGCGGAAGTTAACACTTTTTGGACGTACGTCGAATGCGTCTGTGTCTCTTTCGTGCTTTCTGTAGTGTTATGGTTTTCATTTCGTCTGTTATTTCTCTTGCTTTTCATTCCCTCTGCTGCTTCTCGCTCGGTTTGGTACATTAGCTGCTGGCCGTCATCTCTGGCTCAGTGTTTTATTAAAAATTATTGTATTTTGTCAAGGCTGCATGACAACAATTAGCTGTTGGACTATGCAGCAAGGTAAAGCAGAGCTTCAGATAAATATAACATTAATCAATATGGTTACAAGGATGCTTCCAGTGAACAAGATACATTGTACATTGTAAAGTTAATCACTACTGTTCAAAAGTTTGAGGTCGGTAAGATGTTTTTATGCTTTTAAAATAAGTCTGCATTTATTTCAAATCTAGTTGTATCCATTTTTTATTTAAATCTTTTGTAACATTGTCTTTAATGTCACATCTGAACAATTTAACTTGTCCTTGCTGAATAAAAAGTATGTATTTCTTTGGAAAAAAAAAAAAAAAATCTTTTGAACGGTAAGTGTGCAGTTTTTAAAGGGTTAGTTCACCCAAAAATTATCCCATGATTTACTCACCCTCAAGCCATCCTAGTTGTATATGACTATCTTCTTTCAGACGAACACAATCGGAGATATATTTAAAAATATCCTTAATCCTCCAAGGTTTATAATGGCTCCAGTGTACTAAGCTACTGTATGTCCTATGCTGTAATGCGCATAATGCGCTTGTTATTTTACTTTATAAAGTTTTAAATAAGGATATTTGTCTTGCAAATGCATCGATTCACTTCAGAAGCCTTTAGTAACCACGCCCTGGAGTCTCATGGATTCATTTTTCCAGAATCTGGGCAGCCATTCGCAACCATTATAAACCTTGGAGGACTAAGGATATTTTTAAATACGTACATCTCCGATTGTGTTCGTCTGAAAGAAGATAGTCATCTACACCTAGGATGGCTTGAGGGTGTGTGAGATAATTATCATTTCTGGGTGAACTATCCCTTTAACAACTGCACACTTACTGTTCAAAAGATTTTTTTTCCCGAAGAAATACATACTTTTATTCAGCAAGGACACGTTAAATTTATCAAATGTGACATTAAAGACAAGGTTACAAAAGATTTAAATAAAAAAATGGATAAAACCAGATTTGAAATAAATGCAGCCCTAGAGAGCATAAGAGACTTATTTTAAAAGCATAAAAACATCTTACCGACCTCATACTTTTGAACAGTAGTGATTAACTTTACAATGTACAATGTATCTTGTTCACTGGAAGCATCCTTGTAACCATATTGATTAATGTTATATTTATTTGAAGCTCTGCTTTACCTTGCTGCATAGTCCAACAGCTAATTGTTGTCATGCAGCCTTGACAAAATACAATAATTTTTAATAAAACACTGAGCCAGAGATGACAGCCAGCAGCTGATGTACCAAACCGAGCGAGAAGCAGCAGAGGGAATGAAAAGCAAGAGAAATAACAGACGAAATGACCACAGAAAGCACGAAAGAGACACCGACAGCCATATGCAGTAAACTGGGATGAAGATAAACTGAGAGAGACATACAAGAGGGGACAGAAAGCAGAATGGGTAGCATTCCGTCCCCATCAAGAGACAAGTAAGGAAGAACAACAAAGAGAAACAGCAGACGCATGGGAACTCGGAGGATACACTTTACTCAGCACAAAGCCCCAGGGTTTTAGGACCAACAGTAAATGGAGAGTGACATTTTAAACAGTATGCATAATGAATAAGCCCGAGCGAGGAGAAAAACACAACCAAGGCATAGCAGCTGCCACCTCAGCCAGTGATCGAATGAGAGTATGTGGCCAGACTTAAATACACCCTTACCGTTGGCAAGGTGCGCTGCGCACAGTGTTCCGAGATTTAATTCACTGCATTAAAGAGAATATATCACTTTGATCTGGGCACTAAGAGAAATGTGGACTCTGGCATTCCTTTATGTCTAAGGCTGATCGCTGGTCAAATCGGAGCATCAAGCACAACAGGAGCTGAAGTGCTCTCATTACACATGAGTGCGAGAGTGTGTTTTGTGATCCGGGCCTCATTGTCTATGAGAGGACCCAGTGTCAATCAGAAGAGCCCAAAATGTTCCTCCCGGCCAGCAGGGGGCGATAGCAGGCAGCATAGTATCACAGTGCCATCAAATTCCCAACATGCATCATTCAGGCGTCATCCGCTGCTAAGCAGACCTCACAGAGGCAGACGCTGTCAGGCCTAATCCTCTTAAACTAGATTTACAAACTGCAGGCATGGTGCAAACATATCATATAGCACAAATTCAACACATGTCTATTGTATAGCCAAGATTTAAGCCTCCACTGTAGGTGAATGAGAGAACAGTCAGAAATAATACTGAAACAAAACAGATGAATATTTCTTCGCACACTTGCTGACAGCTCACAAACCTGAGTGTGAGATGACAAAGAACAACACACTGCCAGGGAGCCATTTCTTATCATAAATTGAAAACACTTAAATCAAACACAACGTACAAGGCCGAGTGATCAAATAACATGGTAAGAAAATGTGACAAACAAGAGTGTGAGTCCTGGGATTGGGCATCCCTCCCTCTGCTCGAGTCAAAGTCACCCTGCAGGACCTGTGACTACAGACTGATGGAAAAAGAGCGAGGCGGTATGAGGCTTTAATACATTTGATATAAAATATTCAAGCCCGTTGCATTAATCTGCCTTTCCCTCAGGCCCTTAGAGCAATGTTTGTCCTGTGCAGTCCTGACAGAGGACAAAAATGGAGAATCTCACCTGCATCTACCAAGCGGGTTTATAATACCTGGAGAAAGCTTCGGTATAGTTAGCATTTCAAGCAAATGTCAATGACAGTTGCTCAGCTGTCTAAGTATATGCGATTTCGGAAATTTAAATCTTTTCTCATGGGTAACACACATTTTTAACATGTAAGCAAATAAACGTGCCTAGTCACTCTAGGGCCTTGATGCTGATTGGCTGATTCCAAGTTGAGTGGAAAAATACAAGTGCATTTTCTTTCGGTAGCTCAAACAGTAGAGCACTGCGCTAACAATGCCAAGGTCACGGTTTTCAACTCTCAGTGAATACAAAAACTGATGAAAAATGTGTACCTTTAATGTAAGTACTTTTTGATAAAAGCATCTGCTAAATTATTAAAATAATGTTTAAAAATTCACACTTTTTTGAGCCGTGCAAAAACAAATAAAAAAAAAGCATTTTACTGTGCGAAGGTGGTTATATATATGCTGCAGATACGATAAAGATATGCTGATGATTATTTTTATGTTATGGCTGATAAATGATAAATGGGCAAAATTAAAAATTCATACTATTTTATCAATAAACAATATAAAAAATTGATATTTATTTTGAGATTTAATTTTTAAAAAGATTACAGTTAAAAGTGTTATAAAATTATTAGTGTTTTTGTTTTTTTTATTTATTTTTAATTTAATTTTAAGAGCATGTCAAACAGTCTGTGAATGTAAAAATAAAGGAAACAAGTATGAATAATTATAATAAAATAACAAATAAATTATAATTAAATATACAATATCAGCATGCATCCAAAATAAATAAATCTATAAAATTATTTGCATTTTTATTTTAAGAGCCTAATTTTTTCAATTTATTTAGGATACATATCAGCTGATATTGTATATTTAATTGTTAATTCTTGTTTCCTTTATTTTTACATTTACAGAACATGCTTTTAAAATAAAATAAAAAATAATACATTTTAATACAAACACTATTATAATAAAAATTATTATAAAAATAAAATTATTATATTTTTTATTCTGATTTCAAGAGCATGTCAAAGGCAATCTAAATGTAAAAAAAATATATTTATATATATATGAACAATTAAATATACAACATCAGATGATATGTATCCTAAATAAATCAATCAATAAACAAATAGGTAGGTATGTTAGTAAGTTACAGCATATGTCAGCAAGGGCAAACCAAGCAAAATTTCACCTTCACTCTTCAAAGGTTGGGTTTGCACTTTGCAGGTGTGCTTCTCATTACCCCAATCAAATGCCTTATTGTGACCACAAGCAGATTGTCTGTAATATCTGTCTGATTAATAATCAGAGAACATGCTTCTCTCCCGTGTGTGGGAAGTGCATCTCTGCATCTGTAATGAGAGATGACAATGAGAGCCCAAAGCCACGGTCCAAAGCAGAGCTCACTGATGTAACCCTGGAGGAGTCGAGCACATGCTTATCTAGGACACCAGATCCACAGCTGGCCACATCTGGATAAACAGGCATCACCAACATACACACACACACACACACACACACATACAAATGCAAATGAAATTAATCTAGAAAACCCACCCACCCACCCACCCAAACACACACACACACACACACACACTATTATTTGAACAGTACGCAAACCACGCAGCTGTAGTGGATTACAAAACCCAAGTGCTGATTTTTTCCCCATGCACACCAAGCTTGTGATGGGTTTGCCCTGGGTTTGACCTGAAGCAAGATCGTGCTTGCCTGAACCACAGAGTTCCCGTCCCACGTCATGAATATATTTAGCACCAAACGCTCCCTGCACTGCACCCAAACATGTAAAACGCACACCTCTCACAAACATACAAACCCTCTCTATTGCTCCCTCTTTCTCTCTCTCCCTCAAACAGTCATACACAAAAAGTATTGCCAATCTAACCAATCTTCAAGCAATCTACCACAACAAGTGTCTCTGCCTGGCCTTTGACATTGAGCACTGAGAGGCAGGCATCAGAGCCCTTACCTCTCCACTGCTCTATTATAAACACACTGCCTTGAGGCTGTTTCGCTGCTCTCAGAACAAACTGAGATCCCTGACAGAATAAAAAAAAAATCCTTCGCCACAACCGTGTCACACAGATTGTTCTCAGCAGACTGAAAACATGAACTCACACATACATCTATAGCTGTCACTGTACACCTTGAAGAGAAATGTAGTGCTCTTGAACAGAAAATCTGCAAGACATTAGCTTTGTATAGCAACATTAAATGGCCAAACACAACAGTCTTGCTTATATATATATATATATATATATATATATATATATACACACACACTAACGTTCAACAGTTTTAGGTCAATAAGACCTTTTTAATTCAGCAGATGCATTACATTTATTAAAAGCAGCAGTAAAGACTTTCTATTAATCAAAGAATCCTTAAAAAAAAATGTTTCCACAAAAACAATATGCGGCACAATTGTTTTCAACACTGATAATAATGAGAAAAAAAATGTTTCTTGAGCACCACATCAGCATATAAGAAAGATTTCTGAATGATCATGTGACACTGATGACTGGAGCAATGGCTGCTAAAAATTCAGCTTTGCCATCATAAAAATCAATACATATTAAAATATATAAAAATAGAAAACAGTTATTTCAAATTGTAACTATTTCACTACATTACTGTTTTACTATATGGAGCTTTGGTGAGCCTAAAAGACTTCTTTAAAAAAAAAAAAACTTTCTGAACCTAAATAGTTTATAAATACATAAAACACATTAATCGCCACAACCAGCATAACACAGAACATTTTCAGTACCTGACGGCCACGCTGAAATCATCATCTCACACGCACATCTATAGCTGTCACGGTGCGCCTTGAAGAGACGTGCACCGCTCTTGAACAGGAGAAATAATAATAAAAAAAGAGAGGCTGTAGGCCAGAAAGGGAAATCCATACATTTACCGTGACTCTCAAATCTTCAAGCTATATCTTTCCTTAATCTTTATTATTCCTCTGAAGCTCACTGGCCTGGCTAGATGGAAGGATGGATGGCAAACACACTGTGATGTTTGCCATCACTAAGGAGGGAGGGGAGCCACTCACAAAGGATACATTAACAGTCCTTCCGTCCAGATGGCTGAATGAGTTCCAGAGGGGAGAGCCGGGACACACACACTCACACACACACAGAGAGAGAGAGAGAGATAAGACAGGTGTGAGAAAGGCCACTAGCCTTAATTTTACTTGAGACGGCATGCTCCAGCACATCTTATCATATTCCTGCAGAGTAGTATGCCACGCTGGGATCAAAGTGCTCATATTTAATGTTGAAGGGCCTGTATGCACAGCACGCCAACAGCCAAGACACGGAGAGAGAGAGTTGGAAAGCAGACCGCAAAATATTTGCAGAGATGTGCATGTTTGACAAGGTGAAAAGCGGAGTCTTTGAACTCTACAGCCTAAGTGCTCCATGAACTCTTGGTATACGTGTTGGGGGTTGGACGGACTTTCATAACCCCAGGTAAAAAGCGGTGCTAACCCCGCATCTAAATTACAATAGGTGCGAAACGCTCCTTTACCCGGGGTTAAAAGTGGTGTTTAGAATGACGATAACCCGGGGTTATGCGCAGTCTGAAAAGCCCTAAAAGGTTTTGTCTCATATATATATATATATATATATATATATATATATATATATATATATATATATATATATATATATGTATATATAGGACAGACAGGGAATAATTGGTAGAATGATAAAACGACAGAGACAGACAGACAGATAGACAGATAGATAGATAGATAGACAGACAGACAGACATAAACATGTTATAAGTAAACTGGCAGCTGGGATGCTCTGTGTTCAATATAAGTTTTCACAAACATGTCAAAAAGTCTTACAAGCCACCCTGAAGCTAATCATGTGTCACGCAGTGGCTGACAGAAATGGCACGACTGAGACATGACTGTTTGTGCATGACAATGCAAGCAGCACGAATCTGGCAACAGAGACGAAGCACGCTTTTGTTTCTCACCCGCGTCATCTCAGCTGCGTGGACATTCTCTCCCCTCACACGCTTTCCGTAAACACAGTGTTGGACTTGCCAAAAACAGCTAAGACCGCCGATGCTGCAAGGCGTATGGTGAGTCAGTTTCATAAGGTAAACACTGACCCGTGAATACCCTACTAGCTGGAAAATTATTAGTCGTGCAAGCCCAAGTCGGCATGTGAGTTACTAGTGACGATACCAAGACTATACCCTTCAGATACACCTGTGGTGGTCTGCTTAGATTAGTCTTAAAAGTTAATCATATAATTTTTTTCTTAAAGACTGGTCCTAACATTTTAAAATCAGTTACATAAAAATTGGTCTAATTTGCTAGTTCTTAAGACAGAGTCAAACTAGTTCTTAAGACAGAGTTTGAACATAGTGGCTAAGTTTATGCAACTGGATCCTATAATAGACTAGTGTTGTCAATAGTACCAAAAAACGTGATGATACCAGCATTTCCCCCTAGCATTTTGAGCACTGTTGATACATCTCTGATTGGCTATTGTGTTCACACGCTCAACAGATATGTCTGTGATTGGCTACAATGATCAATGCATGGGAGCGTTTGAAAACACACTGAAGTTTTATCAGTGTATACACTTATCTGTGTAAGTGTTTGGTGAAGAGCATCAAAGATGTCTATTTACAACATGTTTTTGAAGCACTGATCATTGTAGCCAATCACAGACATATCTGTTGAGCAGAATGGCCAATCAGAGGTGTTTATGAATCCACTCAACAGCGCTCAAAATGCTAGGGGGAAATGCTGGTATCGTCGCTTTTTTAAAATTTCTTTTGACAACACTAATAGAGACTTGGATAAACTACACATCCATAGGCACCACCTAAAACACACATACGGCACTTTCAAGAACCTGATGGCAGCACAATAAATCTGCCTTCTGAAATTCTTAAGTAATGACATCTGGGCCAACACCACAGTCAAAGCCGAATGCAATTGCAGACATTTCTGCAGCACACTACCCAATAAAGATTAGTAAGCATGCCGAATTAACAACGGCTGCCAGAAGAACCCTAAAACCATGCCATTCCTTTTCTATAAACATTTCACTTTATTTTTTCAAAGACGAAGAGACTGGGGAAAATGCAGGCCAAATGTGGAACACGCTGAGAAAAAAAAACACTGCTCTAAAAAAAGCAAAATAACAATACAGTAGAGAATAAATCCGGGAATATTTGGCATACTTGGAAGAACAAATCGTACCCGACACCTGAATTTGTACCTGAGTGTGATTCGAACAACAATTCAGGTAAAAGGAACAAACTACATGTCATGCTCGGCAAATGACTGCAAGTAAGGCATCACTCCAAAAACCGCTGGCGTCAAAGTGCATCTTCCCGTATTTTTTTTTTTTTATTTTTTCAGCAGGCTATTTTTATGTGCTTTGTTGCATGCTGAGCAGATCAAACGCATTTCTTGCGCAGGAGCTCCTTTCTGTCTGCCTGTGACAGGTGCTTTAAAAGATGCTTGGTATTGTTGGTGTGTAACTCAACTATCAATGATTTAATATTTCACTTCAAATGGAAAGCGAGAGATGTTGTGGAGAGAAGATCCTCAGCAGAGCATCCTATTTTATAATTCACACTGTTGCCTGACAGGTTGAGAAGCACTTCGTGTAGCTCAAGTCAATGAGTCCCTGAGATTCCCCCGCATTTCTCCCTCTCATTATTCAGGAGATGTGCAAAGTTTGTTTTGGGGCGGAACGCAGCGCGCCAGGGTCACGGATCGTTACTGGGAAACATAAGGGAATGAGGAAGGGAGATAAACATGGAAGATGGGAGATTAAAGAAGAGCCAGAGTTTGGGGGTGAGCACAACATTGAGATTGGAGTCGTTTACATTATCCCTTCGAAGCTTTTACCATGCCAGGATTACACCAATGAGACCAACACTACTGCTCTGGATGGCTCTGCTCACTTTCACCGGCCACACACACTCATTCACACACATACAGTATATATACACAGAACACAAATCCCTACAAATACATGAAAAAACAAAGCTACTCTCTCTCTCTCTCTCTCTCTCTCTCCATATTCTAAACATAAACATACACTCAGCTCATTTTCCAAACAATGTGCATCATGTAGCAATAATAACCATTTTCTAATTATAAAGTTTACAGTCTCAATTTCTGATGCATTCAGAATCCATTTCATTTTCACCTAAGAAAAGAAAAGAATGTTTTTTAGCACCCATGGTCTGTAGGTTGCTTTTAAAACCATTCTTCAAGCCTATTTCAATTAGGCCTATTCATAAATTAACACTCAGTATTACCAGTCTCATATTTTTATTTAAATAATACACAAATGAGGCACACAGGGAAATATATTCTGCTTCATTAACAAAGTCTGAAAGCATTTGATGAAAATGTTCCTTGTGCCCTTTTTGATTTAGACCGAAGTCAGAAATGATGTGTAATTTGTTGTAAGCAAGACCTTTTGAGGTTTTCAGTGCAGAATAACTGGGAAAGGGGCACAAAGAGCAAATGAGCCCATTTACAGAACAATATTCATGGCTGTTACAGTCACAGATGGGGTGTGGCTGTTTGTGATTGACTTTTCTTTAAAAAAAGCTTTTTGCTTTAACAGACAAATACACAAGGTTACAACAAAGACCAACTTATTTCTCTGCTGCGTCAGCAGATCATCTACAAATTTGTCAAAATGCAACATTCTGAACCTGTCAAAATGAGCAAATAAATCTTTGCTGAAACCTTTTGATAGCACTTTTTGAGCAATTTATACTATTCAGCTAAAATAGAGGAAAGATCAAAATGTGATCAAATGTGAAAATGAAAATACAGGGACTAAGTCAAAGAATGCAAGACTAGTTGCATGAAAAAGTATGGGAACCCCTTGCAGAATCTGTGAAAAGTGAATAATTTTAACAAAATAAGAGAGATCATACAAAATGCATGTTATTTTTTTATTTAGTACTGTCCTGAATGAGATATTTTACATAAAAGATGTTTACATATAGTCCACAAGACAAAAAAATAGCTGAATGTATTAAAATAACCCCATTCAAAAGTTTGGGAACCATTGGTTCTTAATACTGTGAGTGGTTACCTGGATGTTTTTTTGTTTTTGTTTTTTGTTTTTGTGATGGTTGTTCATGAGTCCCTTGTTTGTCCTGAACAGTTAAACTGCCCAGTGTTCTTCAGAAACATCCTCCAGGTCCTGCAGATTCTTCAGTTTTCATGGATCACACAGGGGGGTGAAAACTTTTTGAATTTGAAGATCAAGGTAAATTGTACTTAATTTGTCTTTCGGGAAACATGCAAGTATCTTTTGTTGCTTCCGAAGAGCAGAGTACTAAATGGAAAAAAAAGAAGATATTTCAACAAAATAAGAAAAATTTGGACATCTTCATCCTGTTCAAAAGTTTTCACCCCCCTAGCTCTTAATGCATCATATTTCCTTCTGGAGCATCAGTGAATGTTTGAACCTTTTTTAATAGTTGTGTTTGAGTCCCTCAATTGTCCTCAGTGTGAAAAGACGGATCTCAAAATCATACAGTCACTGCTGGAAAGGGTTCAAATATGCAAAAAAATCCTTGAAAACTGAAGAATCTGCAGGATTTGGAGGATTTTTCTGAAGAATATTGGGCAGTTTAACTGCTCAGAATGTTTGAACGGGGTTATTTTAATAAATTCAGCTATTTTTTTCTTGTGGACTACATGTAAATATCTTTTATGTAAATTATCTTACTCAGGACAGTACTAAATAAAAAATAACATGCATTTTGTATGATCTCTTTTATTTTGTTAAAATTATTCACATTTTCTGCAAGGGATATATAACATTTAGAATTCAGTAAAGTACATTTTACAATAAATGAATATTAATTGTCGTCATATAAACTATACTACGTATTTAATTTTCTAACAATATTATTAAATGATTATTTCATAATTTTTCAAGCCATTTCTTCACTCCAGGTGGATGATTCAGCACAGCAGAGCGGGCCTTTAAAGCATCTCAATGCAGTCATTAAACAGCACCTGCTCTCCCCACAGGCCAGTGTTGCCAACTCTAGCTTGGAAGAAGTGTTAAAATGGAGTCTCCATCAACAAATACATAAAGTACTTTAGCCTCTTATAAGCATTCCAATATACCAGGTGCAGAAAAGCCCAAATGTCACTTCCATCTATGCTTATCTATCCATTCAGAGGCGAGCTGATAACTTGCGTAATTCAATACAGAGGATATGCAATAACTGAACTGTAATCCCCTTTACTCTGGCACAGCAGTATGTAATAATGTCATATCATATCTTGTTATAGAACAAGATGTGAGTTTCAGCCTATGAACGAATGGGTAGGTGGTAAGAAGGCAATAAGAGACCAAAGAACAAGAGGTCCTTTTCTTTCACAAAGCTATAGTATGGCTTCAGAAGGCTTGGTATAAAGCGCTAAAAGTCACATGGACCACTTTATTATGCTTATTTGAAGCTTGAAAGCAACCAGGACCTTCTTTAAAAAAATCTCCTTTAGTGATTTTACAGAAAAAAGAAAAGTTTGAGAAAGGGCCATTGCCTTTTTACTGAGGCATGACCCCGTCGAAATATTACTGATAAATCCTTTTCTGAGAATAGAGATTATAATAAAAACTTGAGAATTAATTTCCTTGATAACATTTCAGAAAACAAGTCATGTGTTTTCTATCAGCTGTCAGGACTGGCGATGATAGATTCGCAAGTGAATCACTATTGGTCTAATTTGTCAAACATTGGACAAAGGCCCTGTCCCAAATTGCACCCTAAACACTCGCGGTCTTCCTACGAGTCTGCACTTTCGTGACGTAACGCCGCATTGACTGTCGGGAAGAAGTCTGCTGCGGAGCTCGCACCAGTGCAGGCTCGGCAAATTTGTGTATCGAGGGCACATTTCAATCACAAAGGGGGCGCTAGCGAGCACCCTTCTGACACCTAAAATGACAAATGGGACACCCTACGGTCTCCTGGACTTAACGGACATGTGCACATGGCACCCAATGTGCCATTTGGGACAAGGCCAAAGAGGTTTGCAAAAGTTCTGAAATTGTTTGTGATTCAGATTGATTAATTTGGACAATTCACTGAGGCATTGAATCGTTTGCAGCCATTTCTCAAACGGAAATAGTTATGGATACTTAAAAAAAAAAAAAAAAAAAAAAATGGATGAGGTTTATATTTACAATCCAGTGTAGTCAATGCTGAAGCAGCTCTTTATTGAGTGTGTAGCTTGTGAACAACTCTCTACTCCAGGCAATGGCAAGTTATCCATATATACATAACAATATTAAAAAAAAAAAAAAAAAAAAAAACATCAAAATTTTGATGGGGGGCTTGTGCCCCAGTACTGATAAGATGCTAGAAACACCTCTGGTTTGGCCACCAAACCAGCCTTGACCAGCAAAAAAATTCAAAATCTTGAGTGTGCCATTACCAATAATTCAATTCACATTCACTTCCTCAAAACACAGTTGTTTGCTGCATTGGATCACTTTGTAATTCCTATTTATCTGTGTATTACTATAGGTTAAGAGTAGTTCTGGCTGCCTCAACATCACAGTAAAGGGTACAAGCAGGTTGTGGCATCGCACATTTGCCCATGAAACGTTCTATCATATCGGTTTGGTTTTGACCTGCTTTGAAAGACTATGTTGCGGTGAAAAAAACATGCACACCAGTGCTTGGAATGGGACATCCCCAGCACTTTTAAAAAGATGCCATCAATTATTTACACTTCCCACCACATGTGTTCTACATGTTTCTCTTTCTATGCATTAATATTTCAGCCTACTCTGCGACAATCTCTTGGCTTCCTAGCGGACATTTTGTCCACATAAATCACACAGTGACATTAAAGAAGCCTAAGATGGCCTTCACTGCCACTTACCACAAGTACACATGGGGGCGCATTAATCTCACCCTCTCTCCAGACAGAGGAGAGAACCCGGCGCTTACGGCGCACTAAAATGTCACTAACAAACAAGGCCGTTCCGGAGAGAACTGTCTGTAAGTGCACAGTTACACAAAGACCATGAGGACAACTTGGAAGTCTGCTGAAAATGTCACGTCACTTTTCGCCGATAAAAGTCAGCTAATCTGCAAGATAAAAGCGACCAAGTATAGTACTTTATTTTAGAATGGCCTGGGAAACATCAGGTGGAGTGAGAAGTTCGTCTCTCACTCTCTGAGCCTCTAAGGTTGTGATTGGTGGTCTGGCATCACGTGGCTACCCTGTTGCTGGTATCTGGGGAGAGCAGTGTGGTAGCAGCAGCTGGAACTACGCTCCTCTTGGCCCAGGCAAAAGCCTCACTGACCTCCCATGAGACGGCGCTAAATGGATTTCTGTCTTTAATCCATGTGTATGATTTTATGGTACACCTTCCCCACAGGAGCCTCAGGGGTTGCGGTGTATGCCGTACTTGAGTGCGTGCTATGTGTTAGCACGTCAAAAATATTAATCACCACGTCAGAGGTTTTCTCTTCCTCGAGCCCTCTATTTTAGCAGCTAGAATGTGATTTACTGGCTATGTTTTTCCCCAGGCTTTAGCCTGACATGTTCTCGGTGTCTCTCTCCGATGCCGCTGCGCTTTCATACCTGACAAAATCCGCTCAACCACGCCGGCTTCCGACTGTGGCGCGGAAGGTGTGCGTGGAATCACAATGATGTGTCAGTGAAGAAGCATCCCCGCCCCCCAAAGGCAGATAGCCAGCTGCATTTAGAGTGCCAGCCGCCCACTGCCTCCTTACACAGGAAGTAATGAGGCTTGGCCCCTGAGCCAAATCAACCCCAAACATAGATAGGACACAGAGACAAACATAACACATACAGGAAACTCAGGCATGAAGACAATGAGGGTGAGGGAAAAGGCAATAAGGAAAAGGAGGAGGAGGACGAGAGTATAAAGGATAATATTAGAGTAGGAAATGTAATGTGCATCAGGGTGAAAGAAATGGAGTCAGAAGGCAGGGAAGAAGATGAGCGGCTCAGGTTTCAGAGCTGCGGCTAATGGACGGCTGCATGTCATCCTTTATAACAATGGGATAATAATACAGATATGAATGAGAGATGCACTCTCATTGGGCCGATTTTAAAACGATGTTAGTGTATCACTTATTCAATTGGGCTCCTATGGAATATACAACATACCCTCTCCCGGTGCAGTACCATACTAGTCCCACCAAAACATGAGATCATTTTGCAGTCGTAAAGATGAATGCGTTTGCACATGGCCGCTACCAGTGCATTTCATCATGTTCCTTCTCAGACGATCCTCAGAGAGAAAGTCCAAGCAGGGGCGGAACGGGCTTGTATTATATTATACAGTGATGCATTACCCGACACAATATCGCACATTCAAAATCCAACTTGCAGTCCACTACTCTTTTTCCAGTTGCCAATTCTATTCATAAAACAGCTTGGCCCAACAATAACACCTCCCTTACTTGATGCAGATCTATTCCAAGAACCAAATCTGTTCTCCATCCATCTCATATTTCACAATATAAAGAAATTCCAATGTGTCATATAGGCGTTCTGTCCACTGTTGTCGTGCAGGAAAAGCAGGTACATTGTCATGAATGTATGTGGGGAAGCCTGTAATGAGTTTTTCTTAAAGTTAAATATTGAATTAAATATAATATTAATATTTATTTTTTTAAAAAATGCAAATAAAACATATACACACTCAGCTTTATTTACTTTAATTCAACAAGGATGGATTAACCTACTGTATATAAACATATTATATTAAGACTAAATTCCGTGCTTTTGAACTTTCTATTCATCAAAGAATCCTGAGGGGGAAAAAATGGATCACGGTTTTCACAACAATATCATGCACCACATCTGTTTTCAATAAGAATTCATGTGATATTAAGTAGAATAAGTATTTTTTTCCTGAACACCAAATCAGCATATTGAAATAATCTCTGAAGGATCATGTGACACTGAAGACTGGAGTAATGGCTGCTGATAATTCAGCAGTGTCATCACAGGAATAAATTACAGTTGTTTTAAATTGTCATAATATTTCACAATATTCATGTTTTTACTGTATTTTTTTTATCAAAGAAATGCAGCCTTGGTGAGCATAAGATAATTGTTCCTAACCCCAACTAATATATAATTTGTTTGTTTGTTTTTTCATTAGGCATTTTAATATTTGCATTTTTGTGTCAGGACCCATCATTTTAGAAACACTGCTTTATTATTAGGTATATAGACTGGGAAAGGAGCCCACCCATAAAAGCTTTTCCCAGGTCCTGTGAATTTTAGCGATGACCCTGGCACAGACAGTGTCAACGTATTAATAAAAGAAAAAGACAGCCATGTGGTCTGCAAGAACCATGGCCGAAAGCATGGTTTCTCGTCCTTCTCTGGCCCTAGAGTCAGGGCCTTCTTTTGCCCCTCACCCCTTCCTTATCAGTATTCGCCCCAGGGCACTTTCAGCTCAAGAGAAAATTCACTGTACTGTGAAAGAGAGAATGTGTGGTATTAAATTATGCATAAGCTTCTCTTTATACAAGCAGTTTGCCATGTTCTCACTGTTGACTAGGGTGTTGGATGCAGTTCACAAATAACGAAAGAAAAAAAAAAAAATAAATAAATATATATATATATATATATATATATATATATATATATAATTTTCCCCCCCATTAAAACTCAGCCATGCGAATGTCACCCAGGGGCATAAAGATGCAGATCTTGATTTGTTTTTTTTCTTATAAAAAACACAAACCAGGGTTCACTGCTTAGATTTGTATATGCTATAAACCTCTCCATGATCTCCAAGATACGATTATCGAGGAAGAAGTGGGAGCAGTAATGTGAATTTAAGTTACCTCTGTAATTGTCTTCTCATTGTTTGGGGCTGTTTAAAGTCCCAAGACTGGATGACATTCAAACTCCATGCTGGCTAATTGGTGATGACACAAAATTGATGGCCTGTTTTTACCACCTTGCTTTATAAATAAACAATTTTGCAGATTTGATTACAGAAGTACATCAAATTAGCATGCAGACTAATGCTAATTCCCCATTCCCTAGTAAAACAGAGTATTTTTCAGTTGTTGAAAACAAGCCTGTACTTTGTTTGGATTGCACATTCTTTCAGCATTCATGAATGAATTAAGCAGTGTTATAGAGTAACTTACTCAAACTCACTAACTCAGTAGTAGAACAGATTGGCTTCTTTCAAATTAGCGTAGCTTTTACCAATAAGTACCATGTAGTATGAAAAAACAGGGGAACAATCAAACATGCTCCCTCCTGATATGCATCTCTCATAGCGTTGCAAAGTCAGGTTCCTTTTATTAAACTAGTTTGTTCAGGGTTCAAGTGAAAGAACAGACTGAAGAAAAAAAAAAAAAGAAAAAAAAAAACAGCAGTTTGAATTCCTATGCTGCATTTTAGGGTTTCATTTATAGTAGAATATTTAATTAAATTATGCTGTTCATTACTTTGTTTCTGCTTCAATTCTATAAATTAGGTATAGAGCATTTACAAATTTGGAGTCAATAAAATATTTAAGTAATTTTATTCAGCAAGGAAGCATTAAAATGATCAAAAGAAAAGCTTCTTGAGCACCAAATGAACATATATTGTAATGATTTCTAAAAGGATCATGTGGCATTGAAGATTGAAAATTCAGCTTTGCCACCACAGGAATAAATTATGTTTTAAAATATATTTAAAAAGCAGACAGTTGCAATAATTGCAATAATATTTCCCAATATTACAGTCTTACTGTACTGTTAGTATTATTATAGTAAGCCTAATTGACATTGCTCATTCAAAAAAACCCACTGTTTTCGTTCCAGACAAATAAGACTGATTAAATTATAAATATATAAATAACCTATATAATAGGTAAAGAATAAGCAGCCTGATAAGTAGCCTCAGTGTAGCAAACTACTAGAGCTTGACTGAATTATGAGTAGCTTGTAGCCTTACAGCTATCATTTCAAAACAGCAACTCTAACACTGGTACTGACAGTATTACAATACAGATGTATGAGGACATACAAGAAGTCATACAAACACAGATTACAATGTAAATACTATTTCCCATTTGCAGCGCTCTCATATCTCTTTTCTTCAGTTCTCTCTAGTGTGTGTGTGTGTGTGTGTACACTCCCTGCGTGAGTGTCTTAGCGTGTATCCAGTGCCTCAAGTCTACCTACCAAACCTACTGCAGTACTCATATCTTTACTTATCTAAATAGAATCTCCACCCTAAGACCTGATCTCCACTGACAGGACGAGAGCAGCCAGCACCTTCTCCAGCACTACACTTCCTCTTTTGCATTCTATCTGTCTCTCCTCCTCTCACCTTGAGCATCTGATTTAGATCAGGCAAATCTCTATCTAACAATAGACCTGCTTTAAATGGGCGAACATGCTTATGCTATTGGGAAAAAAATGAAGCTGCAACACTGGGAGTCATTATTCTTGAAAATTGATATGAAACAAACAGAGCAAGTGGGCAGGTCTTAGTCCACATGATATAGAGAGGATAAAGACAGATGAAAAACAGTCGCCTATGTGCTCCCTCATTAACATGCAGAACTAATGAACTCAGCAGCAAGCACGAACACTATTAGACTGCTTGACTGCCTCTTTTGTAATGCCGAGAAGAGAGCTGGAATATGTATCTATCTTGATGCACATTAAGTTGGGAAGGGATTTTATTAGAGGAAATAAAAATAATGAGGCCTGAACAAACAATGTGGCTAAAAATTTGGCTAAAAAAGGTGTTTCATGAAATCATGTTATCACAGACAGTGGGGTAATCTTACGCACACGAGCATATCTGCACATCCACATTCATACATGTACACATATCTAAATGTTTAGAAGATTGCACTTACGTGTCCTGAAGCGATGGTGTGGGCGAGTAGGCTTGGTAGAAGGGCCCTTGGAGGAGCGTCCATGGTTCCAGCGTTGACCGGGCTTGGACGGGGACGCAAGGGTGGAGGTCGGTTGGGCCGCTTGGGTGGTGGTTGTGCTCGTCGTACTTGTCGTGGTTGTCGTGCTCGTGGTGGTCGTACTCGGTGGCCCAGCCCGTGCAGAAGGCGATGCGTTTCTGCTCCCACCCTCCCCGTTGGGTTTTCGGACAGTGGTGCTGCGAGGGGTGACCTCCTTTGCTCCCGGTGGGACAGGATTGGTGGCCCGGGTGGCGGTGGTAGTGTTGGCCACTCGCGTTCCTACTCGGTTATGCAGGTGTGGAGCTCTGTTTCCCGAGCCTCCCCCTAACACCCCGTTGCCGCCTCCACTGCTGCTACTGCTACTGGCCGTGTGGTTTGAGGACTGCCCAATTCGAGTCCTTTGAACTGTACCTGTGCCCTCAGCTGCTTGGGTCGCTGAACCCGGAGCCACTGAGGGTGTGGTGGAAGTGGTAGACGTAGAGCCATCTGAGCCCTTCGGCAGAGCACTGGGTTTAGATAGGAAAATGGGGTCCTGTCCAATGCGATTGGCGTCCACCAGGTCAGTCGGGACGTAATCCTGCACTGAGCCCACCACAATCCATTTTAGAAGCATCAGGCTAAGGCCCAGGCCCACAAAGCCCATCAGCAGGGGCACAACACAAAGCCAGGTCTGCTGGCGGGGCCACACCGCACAGGGGCCACAACGGAGGGGCCCTGGGGCCCGGGGAGAGGCTTGTTCAGCCCCGGGCTCTTCCAGGGTCATGGTCTCCATGGTGGCCCCTAGTGCTGTTCTCTCACTCATGCTTCTGGGGTTCAGGGCCCAGCCAGGAAGTAGTGCAAGCAGCGGAGGGGGCTAGGGAGGGAGCCAAAGCTGGGCATCTCATTAATATTCATTTAACACTCTTCCACAGCTACAGATACATGCAATACTGACTACTCACATGAATAGAACAGCAAACATCAGCCTATATACATATATATATGAACACATAAATACATAAATTCTATACAATACAGTAAACAAACCTTAAAGCCCAAAGACACCAATAGTCACGTACACACGCACACATACACACACACACACACTCAATAAGGAACTGAACAGGACTGGGTTTGGGAGAAGAGTGGGTTTTGGGAACAAGCCTCTGTTTAGTTCAGCTTCCGTAGAACTGAAGGTAATTCCCAAGATGCTCCATATATAGCGACGAAAAATAGAACAAAAATTAAGTTTTGCGGATCCGTCGGGTGTTCTGCCCGTAGTCAAATTTTCCTTGTAAATCCGTGAGTGTTTGAGCGAGGGCAGCTCCCTGCTGCAGATCTTTTCTCACAGCTGCATTAACGCATCGGTCGTCGCGGCTGGCGCAGCCCTGCCTCTGTATGTGTGTGCGAGTGTCTGTGTGTGTGGAGAAGCTCAGGTAGCGGCAGAAGCACAGCTCCACTCAAGGGACAGCTCTCTCTCTCCCCTGACACGGTACTTCGTCTCTGGCTACACAGCTTGGATCTTCCCTCTAGTCTCTACAGCGGTGCATCAGTGGTCACAGGCAGCCGGTAATCCACCCCACAGGAGCAAACAGCGGAGCGGGGGAGAATTATGTACTGTGATCAGGCAGAGACGACTGCTAGGGTTAAATCCATCAGATCCTTTTCCCAATCCCTGCCCTTAGTTCTCCCGTTCTGTCAGTGCACATCCGAGCCTCTGCCCTGCATCCGTCATTGCACCAGAATTCAAAGGCAGTCCTGTCTCTGAGCTTGCTACATTCCCACACTGAAAGACTCAGACCTTGGCAGAAACACAGGCACACGGAGTGTGAGAGAAGCAAGCAGAGGGAGAGAGAGCGGAAACAAGAGAGAGAGCGATAGAATGTGCGATGGAGAGAAAGCAGAAAAGGAGGGAGAGTGAGTGGGTGAGCATGAGACTGGGAGAGAGTGAGATAGAGAAGGGAGGGGGAAAGGGAGAGAGTGCTGCTCTGAAAACTGATGCGGCTGCTTTTCTTAGAGGCTGCAGTGAGTGTGTCTGCATGTGTGTTTTCTGGTGTGTGTGTCTCAGAGAGGGGTGGGGGGGGTGTGAATGATACTAGTTATAAATTTCTGAAGCAGCCACTCTTTTCCCTTCCTGGCCCTTCCATCTTTGTTGAATGCATATGTCCAGATTGACAAACATGAACTGCCCAATGACTATACTTGAGCTTGTTTGTGACCAGACATGGATGAGCAAGGAGGCTTTTGCAGAAAAAGAATGAAGAATGGAAGGAAGTACAGGAAAGGAAAGGAACAAGGGAAAGAAAACAGGAAGGAAGAAAGAAAGAAATAAGGGAAAGAAAGGGGAACGGAAGGAGGGAGGGACTGAGGGAAGGAAATAGAGAAGGAAGGAACAAGGGGAGGAAAAGAGGGGAGGAAGAGGAAAGGAAATAAAAGAAGGAAGGAAGGAAAGTGAGGGAGGCAGAGGGAAAGGAAAGGACAAAAACGAAACAAAGTAAGATGTAAGGAATGAAAGGGAAGGAAATAAAGAGGGAAAGAAAGGAAAGAAAGAAAGGAAGGCAGAAAAGGGAAGAAAGAAAGGAATGAACGAACAATGGAGAGAAAGAAAAAAAAGGAATGAAAGAACAATGGAGAGAAAGAAAGAAAGACAGGAATGAATGAACAATGGAAGGAAGAAAGAAAGAAAGAAAGATTTGCTGCTGTATTAAATCCTGCAGTAGTTGAAGAGAAAGAGCAGCACATGTAAAGTAGTTCAAATCCCCCACAGACACCCGTCTCTCAGACACACCCCTGAGTGCCTGAGGGACTACATGAGGAGAGGCTTCTGGAAGACAGATAGGGACATACAGTCTTGGTGCCAGAGTAGGGAGACATGATTTTAAAGTCTCAAACCAGGACGCTCAGGGGGTAAAGTCTGATGTTTTTGTGGGAAGATTCTACCCAGCCTGAAACACTGATAGAAATAACATTATCCAACATCCAGTCACTTTCCACTCTGCAGCATAGTTTACCAAATACGACCACATACCAAAAGGGCAAGATCCAAAAAATTACAAAATAATAATAATAATAATAATTGCATTATATTTTATATTTGCATGTGAATTTCAAGTTAAAAGGGTATTTCACTGGTGGCAAAATGGGCTTTCAATAAAACCTGGATGCCTATGCAGTATAAAGGTGAAAAAAAAAAAAAAAGAAATCGTTAAAACCTAACTTGAGAAAACAGAGGGAAAAAAAGGCTGTTGTCTTCCCTTTTCAAAAAAGGTAGGAAATATTCAACACCCATAATGTACTGGGAATGTTGCCTTCCAAGGCCACTCCCACCAGTCTGCTATGGATACGCTTGACCGGAGTCAAATAGTGCCTTGCTTTATAGGAAATACTTCGTAGCAAACTTTTTTTCATAATGGTATCAACCCGAACAGAAAATCGGAAAAACCCCTGTGTTTCATTTCAAATGGGATGACTACGAACACAGTATTATAGATGGAATTTATGCTAAACGTAGGAAAAAGAAACTACAGTTCTGTCAGTTCCGTGTACAGGTTATAAAGCTGTTGCCATAGCGTTCCATTTTTATCATAATACTGTTTAGACAAAGTATTTAGAAAAATAATAATTTTATTAATCCTTAACCCTGCTGATCTGATTGTCCGTAGGCGGTGATACAAAAATGTGGAATATTTTTTCATGAAAGCCCTAGAGCTGTAAAAAGACTTTTGGCGACAAATACACGGGAATTTCTTGGTCCAGGTCACATGGTGAATGAGTAAACATTGTTCATTTACATATACTAGTACCAACAACACAAAGTAGGTTAAAATTTTCATTACAGTTACTAAAAAAAATTACAGTTGCCAATAGGAATGAATGAGAATAATTCTTCTCTGCAAAATTTATCTTTAAAGTATTTTATAGCTACATTTTTGGCAAATGTATTTTGTTTTACGGATGTTTTAAATTTTTTATTTTAAATAAGATAAGGATACTCAATTTTTAGTAGTGTAATGTGACTGCACAAACAGCATTTACAGTCCACCTATCTCATATTGTCCTAGTGTCTTGTACCTTCAAACACAGCAGTAGATTATCACATGGATGGAAATATGCATATGGAAATTATATACGGATGAGGATATGTATAAAACTAGGCATTGTAAGCTGAATGTACACACAGTCTTAGATAAGGATTTCTAAAGGGAATTTTGCACAGGTTCTGGCATACAAAATCTGGCTTTTGTGTGTACACACACTTTAAGAAAGAAATCTATGCAAAATTTTGTACATATATGTTATATTTCTGTTTTTCTTTAGCCACCACCTACTGTCAAAGAATGAAACTGCATTTTTATTCAGTCTGTCTGCCATTTTTAACGCATTGGTCTATCTAAACAGACAAATTGCATGCAAAAATCGAACCAAATTTTTGTGCCAAACATTCATGTGGGTGTGAACAGGCCTTAAATGATTGAAGAAGTGCAGCATACGCCACAAAGTCTGACATTTTCATTGGAGGATCAAGTTAAGATGAAACATTACAAGGTAAAATTATATATATATATATATATATATACACACACACTACATTGCCAAAAGTATTGGGACACCCCTCCAAATCATTGAATTCAGGTGTTCCAATCACTTCCATGGCCACAGGTGTATAAAATCATACACCTAGGCATGCAGACTGCTTCTACAAACATTTGTGAAAGAATGGGTCGCTCTCAGGAGCTCAGTGAATTCAAGTATGGTACCGTGATAGGTTGCCACCTGTGCAATAAGTCCATTCTTGAAATTTCCTCACTACTAAATATTCCACGATCAACTGTTAGTGGTATCATAACAAAGTGGAAGCAATTGGGAACAACAGCAACTCAGCCATGAAGTGGTAGGCCACGTAAAATCACAGAGCAGCGTCAGCGTATGCTGAGGCGCACAGTGTGCAGAAGTCGCCAACTTTCTGCAGAGTCAATGGCTACAGACCTCCAAACTTTGTGTGGCCTTCAGATTAGCTCAGGAACGGTGCGTAGAGAGCTTCATGGAATGGGTTTCCATGGCCGAGCAGCTGCATCCAAGCCTTACATCACCAAGTGCAATGCAGTGCAGTGGTGTAAAGCACGCCGCCACTGGACTCTATAGCAGTGGAGACGTGTTCTCTGGAGTGACGAATCACGCTTCTCTGTCTGGCAATCCGATGAACGAATCTGGGTTTGGCGGTTGCCAGGAGAACAGTACTTGCCTGACTGCATTGTGCCAAGTGTAAAGTTTGGTGGAGGGGGGATTATGGTGTGGGGTTGTTTTTCAGGGGTTGGGCTTGGTCCCTTAGTTCCAGTGAAAGGAACTCTTAATGCTTCAGCATACCAAGACATTTTAGACAATTTCATGCTCCTAACTTTTTGGGAACAGTTTGGGGATGGCCCCTTCCTGTTCCAACATGACTGCGCACCAGTGCACAAAGCAAGGATGAGTGAGTTTGTGGAGGATATATATCAGATTAATAAGTAAATGATTAATATATATATAATTGTGTTGTGTACATTTTTTAGAAAACAAAAAGGTTTTATCTACAAAGGACTATGGAATGCAAAAACGTTGTTGTCACCAAAAATATTATTCCACATCTAATATCAGTGATGGAAATTTTACTTTAACAGTGGAAGTAAAACACCTTACTTGCATTTTCAATAGTCGTGCAAAGAAATCGATGAGCTTCTTTTAGCTTGTTGAAACACAGTATCATTTTGTTTTTCATTTAGTCAAAGCTGCTTTGGGAAACTGTAGAGAGCAGAAACAATCATGAGGTTATTGTCACGGCACCCAGATATATTATTTGCTTAAATACATTCTACAATGAAGTATCTGCAAATTAACCTGCAATACCGAAGAAACAACCTCCCTTCTCTGCAGTGTCATCCTATTGAGAACCACAAACAACAGAGACAGTAGCTAGACTGAAAATGAAGCAACTCCATATTAATTTAGAGAAGCTGAGAACAAGAAACCATGACTTATGTACATGTCAAAACACACCTCATGACATCTTGCCACCCTACGAAATTTCATAATCACAAAATACTGAACAGACACACACAACCACACAAACACAGATCACTTGCCACACAATACAGAAGAAGGTTAAAGCCCTCATTCAAGCAGATCCCTCTGCAAACAATCAATATCAACCTTTATAAAAACGCTCTCCTCTGGGGGGCACTAGACTGTGAACGCACACCCACCACGAGTGTGACCTGGGGTGGATTTGGACACTTTTATGCTCTGACAGCACTTGATTGACAGAGGAGGATGTCTCTGCAGAAGCAGGGACAATTAAATGTGCGGTGACCTCACATAGGACCTCCTTCTAATAAGATAGGAGAGGATGAGGGAGAACATGGTGTGAAACTAAAAAAACAGGGCACACGGATGCCTTTGTTTGTCAACCGGAGAACCAAGGGAAAAAAACGAGTGATTGACAGGGGAGAATGAGAGAAGAAGAGAAAAACAAGTACATCAGATGAGAACAAGATACCACCAGTGGTGCAATTCCTTGCGTGGAGGATGCAAATATTTACACCTTATATAAAACATGCCATCATCTTCAACACTTGGATGTCATGTCAATAACACATTCAAGAGCACAGAAATTCTTCACTCAGCATCACTTTGGAGATGGAAAAATATTGTTCACAGCACAATACTGAATGATTTTGAGCCTCAGTAAAAGGGACATGGACTGTGTAACATCATGAGCACAATATTCTCAATGTATTGGATCTCTTTTCCTCTGCAGAGCAAATGAAACCCATACCACTGGAATAGACATTGTAAATGACAGAACTGTCAGTATACATCTAAACATTTATTTGTGAGTTACCGCATGGATTTAAATAGCAAACGGGTCTTATAAAAGAATTATTGAACCCACTGACAAAATAAAATGAAAGAGACTGTGTCATTAAAAGAAAGGCAATGCTTTGTTGGGTTAATGTCTTATTAGTCTGTGCAATGGAGTAATCGTTTTCTTACTGGTCATTTCTTAATCTTTGGGTGCATTGACCTAGAATTGAACTGGATCCATCATTTACTACGAGCCTTGCCAGAATAACATAATTGCATTTAGGAGATTGGAAGAGATTCCGTCTGTTCAAAGGGAAGAGTCTTTTTTGCCATTGCACTTGAGACTGGACTGAGATCCACCCACATTCACACATACCCACACAATTCCATACACACACGAGAAACCAGAATGCATTTTCTGTAGCACACTGGTGAGAAAAGCTTTGTAAAAGCTTTAGAAATTGTAAATACAACATAATGCCCAAGGTTTAAAATGCCCAGGGTGGGAAATAATAAAATAATAATAACAAAAAGTGACCTGTATAGCACCTTTCACACATAAAATGTATCTCAAAATGCTTCAAAATATAAAAACATAAAAAAGGAATAGCAAAACATAAACAAGGAGCAATGAAAAATAAAAGCAAGCAAAAGTCAAAAAAAGAAATTACAGATTTATAACAGCTAAGGGGGTTTTAGTCACTGTGCTCCGCGTTGTGCCCAATAAACGCCCCTTAGCTGTTATAAATTCACTGTAAACCATGGCTTCACGGGGCTTATTGCTTTTATAAAACGGTTACCACACAATACAAATATTAAAGCCAAGAATATGTATCAATGCAACTTTCATGAAGTAAAATCATTAAAAGCCTTCCTTCCGCTGGAAAAAGTAGTCCCTGACCGTGAACAGCAACAGAAGTTACATTATTACGCCATTAGATGGCAGCAAAGATTGTCTTTATGAGCGAGTCACTCAGTCGCAAAAGACTTTTATACTGAAACTTGTTGTGAACACGGCAAATGACAAATGCTTTGACTAGCGCTGTCAGTGTGAGCAGGGCACGGGAAAACCCATTAAATGTTAAAAGGACAAGATCACAGCGGACATTCAAACTGATTTTTTATGATGAACATAGGACTGACCTAAAGGAAAATGCTAAATCTGAATGCAGGTAATACACTCAGTATTTCTCTCACAATACTCTTCTACATAATGCAGTAAGCTAAAGCTTCAGTGAACAAAATCACTTGAGAACAAACATATGTTTACATGGCTAAGAGTGATTGCTAAGACAGACGCAGCCACATACCAAAGTCCCTTTAAGACTGGGGGGTGAAAACTTTTTGAATTTGAAGATCAAGGTAAATTGTGCTTAAAGGGTTAGTTCACCAAAAAATGAAAATAATGTCATTTATTACTCATCCTCATGTTGTTCTCCACCTCTAAGACCTTCGATCATCTTCGGAACACAAATTAAGATATTTTTTGATTAAATCCGATGGCTCAGAGAGGCCTGCATAGACAGCGATGGTACTTCCTCTCTCAAGATCCATAAAGGGACTAAAAACATATTTAAATCAGTTCACGTGAGTTCAGTGGTTCTACCTTAATATTATAAAGCGAAGAGAATATTTTTTATGCGCCAACAAAAACAAAATAACGACTTTTTAACAATATCTAGTGATGGCCAATTTCAAAACACTGTTTTAATCAAAAAAGATATTTCAACAAAATAAGAAAAATATGGACATCTTCATTCTGTTCAAAAGTTTTCACCCCCCGGGTCTTAATGCATCGTGTTTCCTTCTGGAGCGTCAGTGAATGTTTGAACCTTTTTTAATACTTGTTTTTGAGTCCCTCAGTTGTCCTCATTGTGAAAAGATGGATCTCAAAATCATACAGTCACTGCTGGAAAGGGTTCAAATATGCAAAAAATCCTTGAAAACTGAAGAATTTTGGGCAGTTTAACTGCTCAGAACAAACAAGGACTAATGAATAACCATCACAAAAAAAAAAAAAAAAAAAAAAAGAGAGAGAGAGAGAGAGGGGGAAAAATGGTTCCCAAACTTTTGAACAGGGTTATTTTAATAAATTCAGCTATTTTTTGTCTTGTGGACTATATGTAAACATCTTTTATGTAAAATATCTTACTCGGGACAGTACTAAATAAAAAAAACAACATGCATTTTGTATGATCTCTCTTATTTTGTTAAAATTATTCACATTTTCACAGATTCTGCACGTGGTTCCCATACTTTTTCATGCAACTGTATAATCTAATATGTTGGAAGAAAAACATTGACATGTATCAATGGTACAGGAGTCAGAATGATCATTGAGAAGACATAAACCTGGATTAGACATGTAATCAGTTTGACAGTAAAGAGGACAAAATAAAGTTCACAGGTTGTCCATAGGTTGACAACAATTGGACACTCCCAAAACATGTGAAGAAAAGTACCTGATGTAACAGTGTTACAGACATGGCAGTTATACAAGTCGGTTGTAGTTTCATTTTGAACCTCTTGTGAGGGGTTATGTATGCTGTATCGATGACTTTGAAATGAATAAGACAGTGAGCCAAGTTTTTGGAAGTTAAATTTTTAAAAATAATTTGGGAAGAATTTTTTAAAATAGGGACATTAGTTTGAATGTGCTGCTCAGTGACTTGCAAAATAGTCTTAAAAACCAAAATGAAAAAGAATCGTAATAGGTTAAGTTATAAATTAAATTTATATGGTGAGTTACAATTGCAATAAATTGCCTGACAGGTGTTGGATGTAATTTTAAATACAGGTACATACATTTTGTGTCAGATTGCAATATAAAATGATTTTATTGAAATCACTGCATATATAAAATGATGAGTCTATCTCTCCCCAAGTTCACCCTGTCCCTTTTGCTTGAAAACCTCTTAATCAAAGAGTCCTCTTAGTTAATGATGTCACAATGAGCCCGCTTAGGCGGGGAGGACCTCTAACGCATCTTCAGAGAGTGCAGTTACCATGGCGGCTGTGAGTGACACATTGTCACGGCAGCTGTAATAGATGCCTGTCACTAAGGATTACCACTCTCCTGAATTAAGAAAGAGAGATAGGAAGAGTAGCCCTTTCGAGGGCTTTCCTCCTTCAGCATCAGAGCAAGTGTGTGTGTGTGTGTGTGAGAGAGAGAGAGAGAGAGAGAGAGAGAGCACTCCATACATGTTAGAAACTAGACATCAGACTTGAAAAGCCTGGCTATTCCCGCTGAGTGTCTCACAGTCCAGAATAAACACACCAAAATGTGTACACAATCAGATGTACAGAACATTCACAGAAGCAAACAGAAACAGATAAGGGTTCTCTCAAGTTGTGGTCTATGGAGAGTCTAAGAGGCCCAGCTGGTGTTGGCGAGAGCAGCGTGAAGCAAAGATGTCCAGGGAAGACATTATGGAGGAGGGGACACAATCTGCTGTAGGGTTATAACAAGCACTGATCATTTACAACCAGCAGGGGTCAGGCATTTTCATCTGAGATCTAATCATTATTACTCACACAGACCGATCCTTTAAATAAAAAAAAAAGAACAAAATATATATGGTATATGGTAATATATATAATAGAATGATAGAAAGACAGACAGACTGACAGAACACAGCAACAAAACAATAGCCAGACGGTAACACTTTATTATAACTCACGCTATGAATCATTAGTTAAGCACTAGTAAATAGCTAATTCATCATTTATATAGCATTGTCCCTACATTAATAGACATTAGTAAGCAGTTTATAAGCTGTAAATGCTTTATTCAATAATTGATCAATTTATTGTTTCTAAATTATTATATTATTTTCAAACCAGTTATTTAGGAGTTGTCAGTGGTTCATAAGATCATTTAGAAAGTGTAAGTAAATGATTAATAAACTATTTAAATGTGCATTTATACATCTTATTTAGACAGTACTCGGCGTGTTAATAAATGCTTTCTTAACTTGTATTCCTACTGTAATTCATGTTTAATTCAGGCAGTTATAAAATATTTAGTAGTTGTCAGTTAACTATTCTTCTGAGCTCATCTAAAGTGAGGACTATTTATGCCTTGTAAAGCTTTTACAAAGGAGATTTAAAGGCTCAGTTATCTTCTAAACAGAAAAAATAAGTGATATACAACAGAAATATTTCAAGATGCAAAAAAATGAAACTGTACAACTGTACTGTACACAAAAACCTCTGCATAGAAATGTCATATAGAAAATAAAAATTCCTGTACACCTCCAGAAAACATAACTGGAATAAAATGAAACTGAGCATTTGCAATCAGATAATAAAAATACATTTCTGTAAAGTGCAAACATTGTTGAATAAAAATTTACCAGTGCCAACACTGGATTACAGGAGTGCCAAATTATATTCACTTTATATTAAATTATATTCACAGAAAGTATATTCACTTTCTTGCTTATTTTGTTGACGTATATTCATTTTGCTGCTTTTTTACTTATATTCACTTTCTTTATTTTGTTCTCTTTTGTTAATTTTGTTGCTTGTTTAGTTCCTTTTTTATTTTTATATGATATTGCATATTATATCAAGTGTACAGTTGTAGTTTCATTTTCTGCATCAACTTAGCCTTTAAATCTCCTTTGTAAAAGCTTTACGAGGCATAAATAGTCCTCACTTTAGATGAGCTCACAAAAATAGTAATGTTTTATAATGTTTTATAACTACCTGAAGTAATCATGAATTGCAGTAGGAATACGTATTAATAAAGCATTTTAACTATTACTATGTGTCTAAATAATAAGATGTATAAATGTACATTTAAATAATTTATTAATCATTTACTTACACTTTCTAAATGATCTTATGAACCACTGACAACTTCTACTGTAAATAACTGGTTTGTAAATAATTCTTAATTTAGAAATTATACTGATCATTAATAAAGTATGAAAATACAATTATTAACACATTATAGATGTGCTTATAAATCAAGAACAAAGCATTTATAGTTGTATTTATAAACTGCTTACTAATGTCTAATGTAGGGATAATGCTTTATAAATGATTAATTTACTTTTTACTAATGCTTAACTAATGATTCATAGAGTGTAGTTATTATAAAGTGTTACCAAGAATGTAGATAGAAAGACACAGACAGAAAGAATTATAGATAGAAAGAACGACACAACATTAGATAAAGAATTATAGATAGAAAGAACGACAACAATGGATAGATCAAAAGAATAAAAAACAGAATAACAAAAATACAAAACTACAAAACTACAGAAGGAAAAGACAGAATGACAAAAATAGACCGATAGACGGAAAGACAGATTGACAAAAATGCTGAGCGATAGAAGGAAAGACAGAATGACAAAAAGATAGATGGAAACAATAGATGGAAAGACTGGATGGAGACAGACCGAAAGAAAGACAGACGGAAAGACAGATTGACAAAAATACAGAGCGATAGATAGATAGATGATAGATAAGATATTCCTTTGACACATGGCTCTGGTCCCAAGTGACTCATCAGCATGCAGCTGACCCGTCTTTTTGGGCCATAGTTCTGAGGATGGATCCTCCCTAGAGAACTCGTTCATTGGCCCATAAATCCCTCTTACACTGAAAGGCGGCTCTATCACTTTCCAAGTTGAGAAAGTCCATTTGTCTCTTCCATCCCTCCCTCTGTCCCCTCCCCTTCCCTCTCATTCCATCTCTCATCTTCTCTCAACACTGATTTTCATTTAGATGCTGTTGACTCAGTTGGTCATACCCTCTTGTTGAATTCTCTTTGATTTAGCTCTGACACTCTCTCTGACACATCCGATGCTCCTCTAAATCTTGCACTGTATGACTTTGAGCCCTTTTACAGTATCGCTTTTATTATCCTACTGTGGCAAACAACTCATCTATTGAAAATTCATTAGATCTTGCTTGGGAGAAAAATTGCAAGCTCCATGCGAAAGAAAGCAATTGGATTTGTAAGGCTGCGTCCTCTAAAGCTTTGATGGGCTGCAGCATGTACTATTCCTTTTGGTTTCCAGGTTTACTCCCTAAAGATGACTGATTCAATCAAAAAGAGAAGAGAAGGAAAGGATGAAAAATAGTGCACAGTTACACAGTTTAACAGAGAGGTCCCTGCAATGCCAATTAAATGCATAATTAATTGTGACTCAGTAGCAAAATTTTTGAAATGCAAATGTCCTGCACTATCCTGGCACTTCTGCGCCATGCATACATGACAATATGTAGGCCTCGAAAAAGAATGGTATGCATAGGTGCAAACAGCAGACAACTTAATAGAACATAATTATACTTAAAGACGTTGTCGTGGCGTTCAAACAATGTTATATTAACATTCATAAAGACATTAAATGACACTATACAAAAAAATAGATGTGTGCTGTTATGTTTGGATAAATGAACCTTATATCTGAGAGTGGAAAGGCTATAACTCAATCTTTCAAAAAGCTGCAACAAGAGAGAATTTTATTCATGAGATGCCTTTGAGAATCATTTCATAAACAGGAAGACAGTTTCGCAATCTAATGACCATTGTTCTCTTTTATGAATGTTTCTGTGTGCATTGCTTTGGTTTCGTTATTTCTCTGCGGAGCTAGTAAATTGTTCTTTTGTGATCATCGACTAAAGCCGATGTAATACTCTGAGCAATGTGCTTTAATATCGGTGCCATTCCGTGTGCCTTAAAGAAGCAATTTATTCAATGTTCAAAGAGACGTAATTATCTATTTATCATAGCTGTAATGTGTTTTTAGTGCAGATATGGCTCAAGGTTGCTTCGCAGGCTATATGCTTGTATCATATGACTACAGCAGATCTTGTCATTGCTATTCTCATGACTTAAAACCTTATGCAAGCAGGGCATTTTGATAACTAAATGTCTACTGAATTACTGGTTCCCACCAGACGTTGGGCGAAATTTGCATTCTTTTGAATGCAGACCTGTTGGTTCGTGAACAGCACCAAAGCACCATGTTTGAATAGTCAATGGCTGCGGTCAACACAAACAAACAAGCAAACAAACATGACAGTAGCATGTCTGCCTTTACTGGAATGAGATCAAGATGACAAAAGGTAAACAGAGGCTGTTTGGGAACACACATACAGAACTACAGATGGTTCATGATCATTTGTCTAATTTTATAAGGCTTTTAAAAGACTGATAAGTTGAGTATTTCTTCAGGCAACCCACTGACTAGGTAATTTTGAAAATATGTAGCTTTGCACATCATAAAAATCAACAGGGAAATGAGTAACGTTCTTGAAGAGCAGTGACTGATTATTCTTATGAATTCAAAGATGAAGCAAAAAAATCATCTCTCTACTCAGAAGCCATTCTGCACAGCTAGAAAGCAAAGATTTATGTAAGAGGAGAGCAGGATGAGTCTGCATACTGAGTACCCTGACATCCCCAACAGAACAGGCACAGCTTAATGGACCCGTGAAATCAACACTGACACTCTCGGCGTGGACTGTACCTCTGAGAAAACTTCAGAATGTGCTTTTATAGTTCTGCTTATCTGCTGTTAATGTAGTACAGTCCAAACTTTTGTATGTACATGGTGTAAATTAATGTATGTGGTTTAGACTATGAATGAAAAATTATAACACATTCTGCAACAGTCCACTGGAAACAAATTTGTATCTAAGATGCTGGATTTGCCAAAGTTTGCCAGGTTAGTGGTATCAAATCTCTGAAAAACACTAAGGCCCGGTTTCACAGACAGGGCTTAAACTAACCCAGGATTAGGCTTTAGTTCAATTAGGACATTTAAAAGGGTGGTTGATTGTGATTTTACTTTTTTAACTTTAGTTAGTGTGTAATGTTGCTGTTAGAGCACAAACAACATCTGCAAAGTTACGACGCTCAAAGTTCAATGCAAAGGGAGATATTTTCTTTTAAAGAATTCGCTGTTTAAACACTACAACAAACGGCTGGTAGGGACTACAACAAGCTTCTTCCTGGGTTAGTGACATCACTAACCCTAAAATTTACATAAACCCTGCCCCCGAGAACAAGCAACAAAGGGGTGAGGCCATGTTATTGCAATACAGTATGTAATACAAATGCAATAGCATGTCATAAAATCAAGATGACAACATAAGTTATAAGTGACCATAATTAAACTAAATTATACCTGTTTTATCTTCATGCAGTATATATTCTCTGGCTCTGTAGGCATCTTACAACAGTTCCGCCAGAATCTTAAAAAAAAAAACGTGATAGAGATTTTTGGTCAAAACGCCTAGCACTAATTATTTCCTTCAGCTGAGACATTTTAGATGTGCACTGTTCACCATGATGGTTTTGAATTGCTTGAAATATGATTGGAGTCACAAAATGGAAAATACAGTTAAGTGCAGCATAAGTCTGTCATTTAGGCTACATAAAATTATAATGAGAACGTTATAATTGTGTGCTTGGGACGTGGCTTTTAATGGTGAAACTTGTGTCTTTGTAATCAGGCTCTCAAATATTATATAAAAAATTGGATTTAGATTCATCAGCCAATATATTGGTTATCGACCAAAATTTTCATATCAGTGCATCCCTACCTAAATTGATGGTTCTTAGACACAGTGGTGATCAAAATTGTTCATCATGCAAAAGTTAACAATATACTTACATATAATTATAATATACTTAATATACTTAACATTGATACATGACATCACATTGTTCCAGGCTTTCTTCAAGATATTATGAAGCATTGTGTTCCACAGAAGAAAGAAAGTCATACAGGATATCAAAATGTTCACTTTCTTTTGAGTACTGTTTGGAAAAAAAAAAAAAAAAAAAAAAAAAAAAAAGGAACATGTTAGAATTCTTGACCCCTGGTCCATGTTTTTAAATTAATGAAATGTATTATATTTAGGGTCAAACTTAAAGAGGCCTGAATTACCATTCATAAAGCAGTACATATTTCACAGTAGGCTTTATGTTACATTGTTTAAATGGAACATGTTAAAAACCTTGACCCCTGGTCCAGGCTATTAAATGAATAAAATGTATTATACTTTGAGCCTCTGTAAGATGACCCTGACTCACGCCATATGCATTCCATACTAGGCCTCTGCGTTGCTGTGTATATATTGGCTTTGTAGTGAGGCACTGTTGTTGTTGAAATTTAAAAATGTAGGAAATCTACCAATTACAAAAGCAGTGAAAATCACAAGAAGAACAGCTGCACTCTTAAACAGAAATGAATTATGTCGTATTATGTGATTACAAAGTAGAAACCATCCAAGCTGGACAACTTAATGATTCCAGATCAGCCTGCATTCACATCAGAAGCATAAGCAATACTTTAATCATGTTAAAAGAACAGAGATTCAACTAAATTAGCTCAAGCATTTTTGGTATACCTTGAACTATTAAAATGAATCTTAAATGTCTTCTTTTTTGTTTTAATAGACTGTCAGGCTGTTTAACAGACTGTTTTATAATGCCAAACACTGCATATAACCTTTCAGGCTAGAATCCACAGGAAGAGATCAAACTTGATAGCCAAAATTGATTTTTAAAAAGTGTCTCTGACATTATCGGTGCAATATTCTGCAGAAATTCTGATGATGTTATGTTCTTTGAAATTATTAAACTACTGGCTGTAGCAACACCTCTAAAGGTTGAGAGCAGCAATCTGAAAAAAGCCTCTTGCAGAGGTCATTTTAGAAATAACTATCAAAAAGTAGGTATTAGTGTACTCAAAGGAAAAATGCACTTACAATGTCAAAACTGAACTATGACCAAAATCAGGTCTCTTATGATAAGTTGTGTGACAGCAATGCTCAGTTTTTGAGAAAATGGAATGTGAAAATGTATTTCACAAAATCAATCAATTCAAATTTTCTCAGATCCACTGTTAGCATAGTTACAGTGTTTTGTTTTTGTAGTGAAGTGTTGGCCTGCTTGCCATAAAATAACTAAACAACTGACAAAGGGGATAAAAAAAAGGTCTACTTGGGGAGAAAGAATGACAAACTGGTCTATGCATCTGACTTATGGAAGACTGAATGTTCTGCAGGCAAAGACACTGAAAGTCAAATTGTAAAAAAAAAAAAAAAAAAAAAGCATCAAAGAGCACCTACTATATAAAAGTCTGAGTGCCTCTGTTTTTTATTTTACCTTTAAAAGGAAACATCACAAATTCTCAACTGTAAGTACTGCAATAACAGAAAGCAGGAGCTGTCAAGAACTGTTCAGTGAGTTGCAACTTACTTCACTGCATCTCCCTAAATATAGTGTCACTATTCTCAAGCCTCTCCTGAATAGTGTCTACTCCCGGTTCGACCTCTAACCTGTCAACAACCATTTAATATTTTTTAGTTTATTTATTTTTTATTCATTTATTTATTTTTTGCCACACACTTGCCACATGCTGATCTGCACAAAGAGCAGACTGAAATTCATCTTGTGTTCTACTCTGTAGATCTCATACTTAAGGACTTTTAGTTATGTCTTTTGAAATTATGTGATGCTTATTAGGGGTGGGCAACTGCGATTTTTTTTTTTTTTTTTAAATGTATAGTCATGAAATTTAACATACATGGAGGAAATTTAACATACATCACATTCACATTTAATAATCTCTACGGAGCAGAACCCCTGCTTAAAGTGTAGCTATATGGGAGGCGATAAATATGCGCTACTTACACAAAGGATATCTAATATGCTTTATGCTGATGGCACTAAAAAAGAAGAGGTGATGCAACAGATTTATAATATCAAGTATAATATTTGCAAATCAAATATATTTAATATACTGATTTTATATGCGTTTCTGCATTTTTAGCCCTGTAAGCTTTAAGAAAATTGTTAAAACACAGTGTAATTTGTCTACTAAAAATGTGGATACTAAGGCTGGGTGTTGGTATACCGATTAATTTAGAAATAATTCAGGTACATGTACATTTTTTCTGAAGGAAAGACAATCTACCTCGAATAAACTGTAAACTATACAGGGAAAAATGAACAACACAGCCCAAATGATTAAATTGATTTCCTTTTTTTTAGATATCTCTCACTTAGGGTGTTTTCACATATAGTTTGAGTGAACCAGAAAGGGAACCGGCCGAAAGTGGTCCTAGCCCTTTTGGTGTTCACAACCTAGTTCTTATTTTGGTCCTCTTCAGAACTGAAGTGATCTCAGACCCATTCTTGTTCACACCACAACTTCATAAGAACTCAGACTTAGGGTACAGTTATGTCAGGACAATCATCTACAAACTCAAATAAGTGTTGGACTCTGTAAATAGCTGATTAGAGAACATGGAAGTTGAAAAAAAAATTTAGCGGCTGAATATTACTAAAACAACTTTTACTATGCAAAAATATAAACGGAATGGTTTAGTAAATGTTGACATTAACCAAGATTATATGTTGCTAGTGACTTATATTAGTTTAAATTGTAGCAAAGAAATGCCATATTTCCCCTGGAATAGCAGGTATGGCAAGCCTCCAGGTACAATGAACTGTACTCAGACCACCTCCGGAGGTGGTCTGAGTACGGCCCGCTTTAGGGTCCTTTTAGGGGGGTCTGAGATCACTTGGTTTGTTCACATATACACGCTGAACCGCTCTGAGAGCGTTTGGAAGGCTCAAATGAACTAGGTGTGAAAACACCCTTATATAAAATGTTCTATACAAATGTTTAAACTGCATATAATTGTCACGGGTCGCTGGTTGCAGCACAAAGAAAGATAATCAGGTTCTTGATGTAGCAGCTTCTTTATTCAAACAAACTCCAAACTCTATAAAACACTTAGAACTGGGAACAGAACAACCAACTTAACAATGACGAGGACAGAGAGA
The DNA here is from genome assembly GCA_037950665.1 of Hypophthalmichthys nobilis. Taxonomy (NCBI): domain Eukaryota; kingdom Metazoa; phylum Chordata; class Actinopteri; order Cypriniformes; family Xenocyprididae; genus Hypophthalmichthys; species Hypophthalmichthys nobilis. Next base: position 10,110,503 of record CM075472.1, read on the forward strand.
ACTGAAAGAAATACAGGGTTTAAATACAAGGTTAAACAGGGGAGTTAACAAGATAATAAAGACACAGCTGGGACAATTTAAAACAAAGATGGTAACCATAGAAACAAACAAGTGGCGGAAAACTGAACAAAGGAGGACAGACATGTGACATTACTCCCCCCTCCTTGAAGGCTCGGCCTCGCGTCAGAAAGAGTCCAACCAGGGAAGGTGGACGGGTCATGGGCAGGTGCAGACAGGTAGGATGCCTCCAGGGTGGTACCGGCAGTAAAGGACGCCATGGCGGGTCGGCTCAGGACGCCATGGCGGGTCGGGAGGTGGAGACACTGGAGCGGATTCAGGAGCTGGAGAAGACACTGGAGCGGACTCAGGGGCTGGAACCATCTCCGGGCTCCAGGACATCCCCTCATACTCCACTAAAAGGCCTAAAGGCACAAGTGAGGTGGCCAACTTGACTGAGGGTTCAGGCGTGGTGGCGACCATCTTGACCGAGGGCTCAGGTGTGTCAGCGGCCATCTTAGGACGAGGCTTGGGAGTGGAGGCCATCCTGCGACGAGGCTCTGGGATGGCGGCCATCTTAATCACTGGACTGAGGACATGGATGGTTTTGAGTCCTGCAGATGCACGGACGCAGGCTGACTTCAACGCTGACCTGTCAGCGCTATTAGAGACCCGTTTACGTGCTCGGGGAAACACAGGAGAGCAGAAATGGACTGATCCATTGGAGCGGTATGTGGAGGGTACTAGCTTGGGGTGAGCTGGTGAGGCCATGTGTGTTTTCGATGGGGCTGGATGAGGAAGATACTTTTTTTTTTTTTTTTTTTTTAACTTCTTCAACTTCAAACTTAGAACCATTTAAATAGAGAATAAGATTAATAGACTCGACTAGAGAGAAATAACAAGCAGGTTCGCTATAGCGAATAGTATCCTCATCCAGACCCAAACGAAAACACACAACGAGAGAGGCGTCAGGCCAGCTCACCCGATGGGAGAGCTTGAGAAACTCCTCCACATACTGTACCTCTCTAAAAGGACGACCACTCTGCCTCAATCCCCACAGATGGTCCTGAGTCAGGATGGTGTTTTCAGCTGCAAGAACCATATCTTTTAGGTCTGTCCTTCTGTCACGGGTCACTGGTTGCAGCACAAAGGAAGATAATCAGGATCTTGATGTAGCAGCTTCTTTATTCAAACACACTCAAAACTCTATAAAACACTTAGAACTGGGAACAGAACAACCAACTTAACAATGACGAGGACAGACAGAGAACTGAAAGAAATACAGGGTTTAAATACAAGGCCAAATAGGGGAGTTAATAAATAAGATACAGCTGGGACAATTTAACTCCACAGGTAACCACAGAAACAAACAAGTGGCGGGAAACTGAACAAAGGAGGACATGTGACAAACAGAACATGGTGCAAAACAGACAGACATGTGACAATAATGTAGTTTTTATATCAACTTTCCAATTATATTATTATGCATCAACTCTAATTTGTTGAACTTTAAACATTAAACAGTGGCTATCATAAAAACTTGTTTGGTTGACAGATTTATTAAAGCATACATTAAATAACTAACATCACTAACAGGTCAAAACACAATGAATATATAATATAGAACATTAATTTAGCAATATGTTTCCTTGTAGAATTAATTTTCTAGCTAATAAAAGAGATATGGACATTGAATGGCTTTCCTAATGTAAATGTAACATTACGTGACATGTTTACAAGCTGTTTTATTTGGTGTGGTAGAAATAACATCATAGCTGTAGGACAGTAACTATTAAAAATATAGCTGCAAGCAGCAATTTTTGGGCCAAGCACAAAAAAGCACAATGAGTTATGCAAGTGTAACCCCTCCAGTCCTACTTGCCCCGCTCAAAACGGCTCTCACAGCTGGCTTCTGTTACATTCACCCCCCTAAACCTCACTCCCATCCGGGTCACGGCACCAATGTAACCCCTCCGGTCCTACTCACCCCGCTCCGAGGGGGACTCAAACCGGGGTCGCTGGCATAAGAGGCAGGTGCACTAACAAGGATGCTAGAAACTAGCTGGCCTCCATTACACAAGCATGACTGGGACCTTGATTATTTTATGCAAAATGGATGAAAAATCATTAATACATTCACTAGTAATATGATTTAATTATCAATCTTGACCAATAAGTGGCGCTGTTACCAAATTATTATGGTGTGATCAGTGTGAGGTAACAATGACACATACAAAGTTTGGTGTCAATATGTCAAAGAGTTGTAGAGTTACAGCCTCAGAATCAGCTTGGCACCATGCCATCAAATTTGACGATGCGTTATGCGAGAACAGTTAGGTCAATCAAAAAGCTTTTAATAACTTTTTGCTGGCATATTCCGGGCGAATCATCATTTAGGAATGAGATTGTGTGGGTGTTTGAATCGAGATCACAATCTTTTAACAATTAACCAGACAGCTCTACTTGTGACCCACCAGTTGAGAAACGCTGTGCCAAATGATGTACTACAGGTGAGGATGCTTTGTGCCCTGATCCATTTACACTGGCACAAATGTGTAGAAAAAAATGTGTAGTAAATGTGTCCTGACAAACAACTTTAGATAGATATATGCTTGCAAACCCATGAGCATAATCTCTGAGACTGAGTACAAAAGTACCCAAAAGACATGGGAGGACACACCAGTCCTACGTTGTGCAGTACACACAAAAACACTGCTCATACAACACTGCTCATATATCTCCTTTGTCTCCCTCCATCTCTCTCTGTATCTGTCTCTGTAGACGTCCTAGTGACTGAACGTGCTGGCGTTATTAGATTAGAATGTGATTCAAAGTGGCATTTCACACATGCATGTCCCTGCAGGCCCTCAACACAGCCGCAGGAGTGTGCATCCCTAGTGTTTGTCACACTTCTACCACAAACATAAACTCACACACACATCAGCACCACCATTACACACAGAAACACGCAAACATATGTCTCAAATCTCAAATCCTTAATGTTAACAAGGCGACCATTGTCCCTGCTGCCTCTGTGACCTGTACTACTAAGAGATATAGGACATACAGCCACTGTGAACTGGACTAGATGAGACAGAGTTTCACACAAGCATCATTGATAAGGTTTTGATTTCTGATTTGAAAAGGATTTTTGGCATAGTTCTGTTTACAACTGTGAGATAAAGACTGCAGAAGCGTTTGCCAGAATGAACCACAAACACTACCTTGAGAGGCTGCCACTCCTGGATGAGAGAGGTACAATTTTGTATCACAGTGAGACGAATGTGTTAAATAATACAGTAGCTTGTGATGGAGAACTGTATAAATGAATAAAATGCAATGCTGAGTGCTCAGAGTGGTGTCTGTGAAATCTGTCACCTGTAATGAGGCACTGAAGCACAGTAGTGCTAAACTGCATCCAGGGGTTCAGGCAACAGCAGCAGCATGTATTTAAATCAATGGAATGGAAAAGGCCTGAGAAAAAGACAAACAATAACTATTAACAGCACTCTTAGCAGTCTAATTGTTAATATAATAATAATAAAATTAATTTTAGATCATTTTTAATCATTTTTATTTTATTCATTTTTTTTTTTTTTTCTCATCTAGATCTTGTTGAAATGCCAAATATTGTCAAACGTACTGGAAAATGAAAATGCTCTTCTGTAACAGCCTCTGTATAGAATGGTTCTACCATCCCGTTCTGATGGCACCATTCATGGTCATTAAAGGATTAGTTAACTTTCAAATGAAAATTACCCCAAGCTTTACTCACCCTCAAGCCATCCTAGGTGTATATGACTTTCTTCTTTCTGATGAACACAATTAGAGATATATTAATAAATATTCTGACGCATCTGAGCTTACAGAGATATCGGAGATATATTAATAAATATAAATATATCGGAGATATATTAATAAATATTCTGACGCATCTGAGCTTACAGAGATATTGGAGATATATTAATAAATATAAATATATCGGAGATATCGGAGATATATTAATAAATATTCTGACGCATCTGAGCTTAGATCTGCTTACAGATCTACTATAGGCTCAGCACCCTCCTACTTCCACTCACTCTTATAAGTATACACCCCTACCAGAAGCCTACGCTCACTAAAGGAGCGAAGGCTCGTGGTACCATCACAGAGATGTACAAAATCTCTTTCCAGAACATTCTCGTTCACTGTTCCATGCTGGTGGAACGATCTTCCTGCCTTCATCCGGAATGCAGAATCCCAATATTCAAAAAACAGCTGAAAACTCATCTCTTTTGTGAGCACTTAACCTCATCTTTAAAAAAAAAAAAAAAAAAAAAAACCTATCCTTTCATTACCTATCCTTTCACTTCCTTTAATCCCTCTCTATTGTAGCTTATGATACTCTGAAACTTGTATTGTGAGCACTTCTTGTGTCTATTTGCCTCTTCACTCGCTTGTTGTATTCCTCACTTGTAAGTCGCTTTGGATAAAAGCGTCTGCCAAATGAATAAATGTAAATGTTATAATGGCAGTGAGCGATGCCAATGAGTATGAGCTGAAGAAAGTGCTTCCATCCACATCCATCCATCATAAACTTACTTCACACGGCTCTGGGGGGTTGATAAAGGCTTTCTGAAGCGAAGCGATGCGTTTGTGTAAAAAAAATTATCCATATTTAAAGTTATGAAGTAAAATATCTAGCTTCCACCAGACCGCCTTCCGTATTCAAGTTAAGAAAGTCCGGCCCGCCAATCATCTTCATCCGGCCCGTGGGCACCCACACACCACTAATCCTACCCAAGACTACCAAGCGTATTATATGCACGCCATAAAGTGCATATCATATACACGCCAAAACTCATTTTGGCGTATATTTTCTACGAGATTACAAAACACAGCACATGTTTCAGTCAAAACATGGCCTTTATTAGGCACTGAAGAAGCTCATGCTGTGACAGAATTGTTTTTAGAATTGTTTTTGTTGTTGTTTTGTGAAGATGTGGACTAAATTAAACACATTTTAAGTTTTGCAAAGAATCTTACAGAATCTCAGATGCTATAATTTGGTCTTGTCATTTGGACGTTAAGTATTTAAAAGCAACTTATTTTGATTTATTTAAACTCTGCAGTTACTCTCAAGAGTTCATTTTAAATGATGCTTGGCCTTCATTTATTTAGGATTTCTGATCTGATTTATTCTGGCAGCATCATCTCATTTCATACTAGCTGGAAAAAGTTGGTTACTTGCATAATGCTGGAAATATTTGAAGTCCGTCTGAAATTATTCTTTTAAATGAGAATTTTTTATCATTAAAAATCTCTTTAAACAGGATAAAAATTTGCAGCTCAATAACTGAAAGCTGGCTCATACGCACCCCATCATTCATCTTGAAATCATATGATTCGATTTGTGTCTTCTGATTGGTTCTGTGAACTTAGAGGCTTTTGCTGGCAAAGGAAAGTGGCGTTTAGAGGTTTCTGCCAATAAACCGGTATTTCTGAATGGGCTAAGGCTGGGATTTAGGGGTTCGAAGCGAAAGTATTTGATGAACGTATTCTATGTGCGGCGAGCATTCGCTCAATATTGTTATCTCATTTTTAACGGTGGTAGCATTTAGCGGCGTTTGCATCTGAAGTCTTCATTTGTATAAATAGGTACTTAGTGGTAAAATTGACAGTCACTATTGCTAAGATGTAAACAAAATAACTGTCACACGCTGGCTTGACTTGATAATCCACAACAAAAAATTTTGATGCAGAAAACCAATGAAATGACATTTAATAAACATCAAGAACGATACAGAGAACACCAGCACATCACTTCAACACTAAACAATGAACAGAAGATATCTGAAAGGTTTAAATGCACAATCATAGCAAGGGGGTAATGAGAGACAGGTGATGGTGATTAGTTGTCATGGTGATAAACAAGAGTATCTATAGAAACTAACAAGCCCTGTGTATTATTGAAAATTACTAATGTCACATACTATGCACAGATAGTATAGAAGTAGCCAATTTTACAATGGAAACAAAGGGAAAAGGAACTAAATACACAGGAACTGAACATAGGCAGAACAAGACAAAAGGAATATCAAAATAAAAGTCCTTGAAACAGAGACACAGGGAATCATGACAATAACAGCATATAGAATATAAAGTGGTTTAGGTAATGCACAATGATTTAAATAAAACCAATACAGATCTTAAATGAGTGCAATAAAAAAATGGCATTAAATGACTATGCAGAACCTTTCACTGTAAATCTGTTCTTTGACCAAGAACAAATTTATTGATTGCACATTTACATCAGCCGCATTAAATATAAACTTTTTCAGTAACAACCAAATAGAAAAAAGGTCAAAATTAACAGTTCCATTTGACAAGCCTGTAATCCAACAAATACTTTGGAAAGAACAAATCCAAGCATATCTGATGCCATAAGAAAGAAAGGGACCAAAAAAAAAATGAATCTTATGATTAATGGCAGAATGTTTAATATAAAGAGAGGCATCGAATAGTGTTAATGAGCAATCCTGAAATCCTACTTTCTGTTGATTACATAGACCATTCTAATAATAGGCTACTGAACAATCTACTCTTCTAAACCAAAAATCAGAAAATCAAGGTACTATGCTTACAATATAAAGCATAATAGAGAGGGTAATGACATGCTTTGATTGTCATTTTCAAAAAAGAAGTTGGCAGTAGTATAATGATCTTGCCTTTCAAATCATTATCATACCAGTCTGAAAGGTATAGTTCATTTTGGGTGAACAAGTACTTTAATTCCTTACATAAAATTTGCATGTTACTGAGAGAACAGGCTGAAACACACAGCACTATTTGTCTCCTAAGTCCTCAGCCTCATACTGTCCAATGTCAGCCTTCCCAAAAACCATGTACGCCAGCCCCTCTGACTCAGCCATTGCTCAACCACGTCCCAGAATTTCACCATCCTGACGCAGGAGCTTAGAAGCCAAACACTCACAGGGCATCAAATGTGTGACACTGCAGAGCTCTGATTTAAAGTCACAGCTTACCTCTGTGATGGAGGCTTATAGTACAGAGCAAGAGATTTCGATGAGAAATACTAGAGTCCCTGAGAAAGTAGCTGCAGCACTGAACAACTCTGCATGCCACATCCATGACCTGCCCAGCTCCCACTGAGATCCCTCAGGAGTCAACTCCCTGTGTATGTTATTTATCCTGTGTCCCAGATTTGGAGAAACTCTGACTACTAGACCACCATCAAATCTGGATGCAACTAGAAACTTATAAAATGTTAACTTTACATGAATATATTTGCTTTAAGTTGACTATTAATACTCTAAATGAAAAGTGCAGAATATGAGACTATTCATTATAGATTCATCAAGCACTTAAAGTCCCCCTGTGGTGAAAATCAAGTTATTAATGTTGTTTATATGTCTATGTGGTGTTTTTAAGACAAACCACATGCAAATTCATAAGTCAACACCACTGCTGAGTATTTTCTATTTAAAACTGCAGTGAAAAAAAAACACGGGTTTGAAATCGCTGGTGTCTGTGACATCACAAACTATCTTGTAACCAATCACATCAATGTGCCGGCGGCCTTAGCATATCATTAACCATGAGCGCTCTGAAGCAGGAGAATCTCAAGAAGCCATCCAAAAGTTAGATTTAGTAATATAGTGGGAGTATGATGTATATAACCTTGTTATGATTAACTATATGCCTTTCTCCACTGACGTTCTAAGGTGTTCAAAGCGTTTCTAAGGATACTGATTTTTAGAAGACAGCTGTCTGACTTGCCAATGGGAACATGGTTTGTGTAACATTAGCAACACATTATTAGCAGCTGTTTGATAATATAGTCAAGCAAAAGGCTAATCATATTAATTACCGTCATGTGTCCGACGTTGTAAAAAGCGATACCACTGTGTAGCCTTTACCTCGGTAACACTGTGTCTACACCAGACGCGACCGCGGGGCTAATTAGCATATTCATAGATCTGCATATAATAAATCAAGCAAGTGTGTAGAGTTACACTATTTTAAGGCATGAAGTTTTTTTTTTTCACAGGGAAAAATGTTTAAATGTGTCATTTTGGTAATCAAAGATGAGTTTTAATGGATAAAATTATTGACTACAGGGGGACTTTAAATTTAAAAACATTTTGATTAACTGTTTTAATCACTTAACCATATGCTTTAATTGTACTTCTAAATATCTATTTAAAAACCTAAATAAGATGTCTAAATGGATCAGAATCCACTAATGGTGCACTCACACTAGCACTTTTGGTGCACACCCGGATTCCATTGACGTCAGAGTTTGGTTCGTTTGGATGATGTAAACGCTGTTTTCTGAACTTAAGTGTGCACTCACGAACCGTATCAGAGTCTGCCTAAAATAGTTGGTCTGGGGTACAGTTCATGTGAACTCTGGTACTGTTTGCTAATGATACGGTTCACTTCTGCGATTTAGTATGATTGTGTAATCATATTAAATTGCAGAAGTGAACCGCTACTGATCACGCACGATTCGATAAAAAGCAGATTTCGGTGCCTTCTACTTCAAAGCTGTTACCTATTGGTACACAGCTGCAGCTTGCTGATGCAAGAGTACCGCGGTTCGGACCCAAATAATATAACATGAACAGAGACCAGCCGGGTAAGAGGGAGGGGAAACTATCAAACTCTGGTTCGGACCAAACAATCAAACCAGGTGTGAATGCACCCTAAATTATGAAAATAATTATTGTTATTTTGGCATTATTTATATACTATTGATTTTAGTATTTCAGTGTCAATAACTTTTTGAAATGTTGCCTTGACATCTAACTGAAATAAAAATTCAGTTTAAATTCAACATCTTACATATATATTTTATTTCAGCTTTATTTCAGTTAACAAAATCCATTTTAATAGCTTTAGTGTTCAATTGAGAATCCATTCATATTCAGAAATCAATATTTTCAACTCAGTCCTAGTGCAAAATATATTTTACTATTTAAATATTCTAAGTTATTCAAAGAAAGTTGCAAACAAACATCAGATATCTCAGGGCCTGAGGGAAAGTGGCTCCCTGTGGCAACATAAATGTCAGAACACAGCAGAGAGTGTAGGCCTACTCAAAACAATGCGTGTTAGAGAACAACTCTTTATACTTCACACATATAGATGAAGTGCAACGAAATAATACTGACTTGCAATGAGGTCATGAAGTTCCTGAGGTCTTGATCTGTATATCTCTAATGGGAGGATAAAAGGAAACTCTTCAAAAGATTTATACGCAAAGACTGTGCTCTTGTGTCTAACTTAGCCAGATATGCCTGACAGGTATAGACAGCTCAAAACTGAGAGTCCAAAACTGTCTAAAACCAATGCCCCCTTCGGGCTACTGCTAAATTGAAAAAGACTTCAAACTGGACACTAAGAATATTTGACTAAAAGCCCGGACAATATAGCAAAAGACATTTAAACGATCAAAAAGATGAAAGACAAAAAAAAAAAAAACACGAATTAGCAAATTGAAAAATCAGTTGAAATGAGTTAGAGTCACCTGGCTTTTTGAGTTTTATTAATGGTGTCTCGTTTAATTTAGCTTTTCTCCCCTCACTGAAAATCGCTACTATTACCACGAGTGCTGTGTTAATAGCAGAATGAGTCGTGCACAACTGCAGTCGATACAGAGGATACAATTTTCCACAGCACATATTATGCTAATTGCATACTGTGTGTGAGTGGGTGGTCCCAGCTGTGATAACACTGATGTTAATAAGTTTTGAACTCAATAACAAAGTAAAACAGTCATTCATGAAATAATCTTTACTTCAAACTATAAGTGATTTCTGTCATTTAGCTCTTTAGCATTCATATAGGCACAAGTTAGCAATATGGCTAAATCATTACACTTTCTGCTGCTTTCTAACCAAAGCTCAAAAAAGTGTTTCATCTTTTATGTTTAGTCTTAATGTTTGGACTGTAGTAGTCAATGCAGTAGTAGTCAATAAGACCAAGCATGCTACAGCAGGGGAACACGAGGAAGATTTTTCTCTAGCATCATAAAAGACTGCCTATACTCTATGAGAGCAGCCATACATGCAGAATTAATGTAGGACAGAAGCATGAACGTTTCCCTTGAGAATTCGTGTTTCATCTGCTGAATGAAAATTGAGGATTCATCTTTCATCTGTGTTTTGGTGTTATAGAAAATTCTCGCATTGAAAATCACTAAATTATGAGTCTCAAACACTGAATATACTTGATGAAACCCATCCAGCCATTGTGACTCTCAATTTAAAATCCACAAAAACGGAAAGCCTTATGAAAGAGTCTGAATACAAATGATCTCCACACAAAATTGTTCTCCTCATGAAACAAAGCCTTGTGTGGTATACAAAGGCGTAGGTTTGGTTTTAACATTGTAGGGACATATTAAAATCAAATCAAACTATACAGATACACCATGTTTTCACCTACACAGTGAATCCGCCCCAGGCAGTTGGTTCTTGTTTAGAAAAAGGTTTTATATTTTTATATGATATAAGTTGTTGGCCATGGTCTTTTGCACCATGACTTACTTTTACACACTTATTATTGATTATTATTATTATTATTATTTATATAGGTTCTTGTACACTCTCAGAAAAAAAATGGTCCAAAACCTGTCACTGGGGCAGTACCCTTTCAAGACTATAAAGATGTACCATTTAGGTACTAACGTGTAGACTTTAGAGGCCGGTTGCAACAGCTGTATGTAAGTTACAACGTAGCCTAAACTTAGTTGAAGAGTAACTCTACGTACTAGAGCTAATCAATCAATGTAATTTCTTATGTTTTTTTGTTTTGTTTTGTTTTTGTTTTTTTGTAACAGTATTTATTTATTGATCCTTATTAATTTTGCCCAATGCACTAAAACAGCCTGTTCTTGACTGTAGTCAACAGTATTTCAATATTTAGGTATTTTAAGCTGAAACTTCACATACACATTCTGGGGACACCTGAGACTTAAATTACATCTTGTAAAAATGGGCATAATAGGTGCCCTTTAAGTGTTAGTTGGCAACAGCGCACCAGCATGCGCTAATGTAACCATCGAAGAGACTATCACTATTTACTTGCATGAACTGTTAATCAACATGCAGTATTTATAACCTTGAAGTTTTGTAGCCCACTCCTGACCTAACCACAGGCACTACTCTTCACCACGATGATAACCCTACAAAACTTCAACATCACAGAAACACCTTTAAATACCAAAATAACAGAACATTAAACAATAACACAGTGTGTTATTGTATAATGTTAATAATAACACAGAGTGTGACAGAAAGCATGCTGCGAACTTGAAATCTGCTGCAACTCAGTTTAATGTTGAATGGATTCTTCTGATAATATTGGTTACGTCACTTTATATCACTCAGTAAACTTAAAAATAATAATTTACTCAAAAATGTTGAGCTACACAAAAATAAAACAAAACTCCTCGTTTAGAAAATGTAATTGTTTTAAGTTGCATCAATGATTTAACAGACTTTAATTAAAGCTGAAATTTATTTATTTATTTGATAAAAAACAATAAAATGTATTTAAATAAATTTAAAACTAATTTAAAATAGCTGTTTTACATTTTAATATATTTTAAAATGTAATTTATTCCTGTGATAGTAAAGCTGTTACGCCAGTTTTCTGTGTCATTAGGACTGTACAATATATCTTTTTAGCATCAATATCGTGATGTGCATCCGCGATAGTCACATTGCAGGATGTGTGATGTCATGTATAGGGATCGTAGTTAATCCGTGATCCATAAGAACCAAGCACCACAATTCAAAACGCACGTAATTCATGGATTAACTGCAAAGTTTAAACATCATAGAGTTAAAGTTTATCATTTGAACGTGTTTTAGGTCTTGTCAATTAAACATTCAAACGATTTTTAATCATTTGAGCTCAAGATGCGAAAGAGAACTCAGTTCAACATTTCTTATTTTTATGTTGTTGAAAACTGTTGTGTTGCTTAATATTTTTGGGGAAACTGATACATTCATTCAGGATTCTGTGATGAATAGGGAGTTTATTTTTACAGCATTTATTTTAAATATGATTTTTTTTTTTTTTTTTTTTTGTAACAGTGAAAAAGTATTTATGGTCACTTTTAATTAATTTAATGCCAGAAAAAATGCTTACTGACCCCGACATTTTTGAACGGTACAGTGTACACTATTATGATGGTATAAAAAGTATTACAACCCAAATGCAATACAAATGTAAGTATAGCCTCTATCTACAAATATTACAACTGCGATCAGAAGAATTGGCGATTATTCAGTAGTCTCTTCACATTGAGAGAGACAATGAATCAAACACATTCAGCTGACCTTTGCAAATGACAATAAACAAACTGATGGGATCTATAAATCTAAATGTATGATTATTCAGATTCCCTTGAATGATACGGTCACAGCATCGAAAGTTTCATGGCCTTCACACAAGCTAGACGAACGCATAGACTCATATCCATAGACATACACATCCTGTTCAGAGCTCAAGAGCACACAAACATGCGCAACACACAGCCTGTGGGAGAACAAACAATGCCTGTTTTTACGCACACTGTATGCAGGCCTGCTGTCTTTGTTATTTTGTTTACTGTTCACAAATGCAGTGATAACTGTCTCTTCTAGAGACTAGTTTATCAATGAAAAAAAAGAGAGTCACATATCAGTCTCTCAGCACATTTCTTACATATGCTAACATTGATTTGAGTAGTTGGGGGTGGAGACAAACAGCAGGGTGGTGGTCAATGCGGCAGAACAAGCGACTAAATCAATTCTAGTTCCCTTTCCCAAATGTAAAAGCTAGCTTTCAGAGAATCCCTGAGAATGATGTTGTATCATTCACTCACTTTCAGATATACCTCAGTACTCCTGCTCATGTGGAGTTGATCGACCTTACTTTCTTCAAGGGTGAAGCACTCTTTTCGCTTCTACTATTTAAAAAGGCAAGCTTTCATAAAATGCATTGCCATCTTCAGAGCACCACAAGCACTGCTTATTACTGACTTATCTAAGTTTTCTCTCATCTGAGGCTGCTGTGGTAGAACATTTAAAATCAAGTTTTCTAATTTCCTGTTTTTTTTAATTTATCATCATACTAATTGCATTTATCCTGGAAATAATTACATTGGTGATTAAAAAACACATTAAAAACACTCATTTAGACATTAAAAACAATCATTAGGAAGAGTGTTTTGTGTGTGTGTGTGTGTGTGTGTGTGTGTGTGTGTGTGTGTGTGTGTGTGTGTGAGTGAGAGAGAGAGTCTGGTGGTCACTCATCCAATACTACAATGAAAAAACAATAAGTCAATGGTAATTGTCCCTTATTTAGCCTAGTAAATGTGTGCACATTTGGCTCTGCTTTTAAGGGCCAAAACTGAGAAATGTCCTCACAAATACCATGAAACATGTCAAAAAATGACTTGAGGGCATTTGAAGTGGTACAAACTATTGGAAATGCTCATAAATCTGCCAAATCATGTTCTGCTTCAAATCTAAAGCTTCATTCACACAGACATTAATTAAATTGCTGAAATGCTTTTCTTTTGGTTTTGAGGCATTCCTACTTTTCCACAGAACCCAACTCGATCACGCCAGTGCAATACCAGCAGTCTGAAAAGCTAATAAATGAAATCATACAATTTAAAAAAAAAAAAAAAAAAAATGTTAAATAAAGTTTTCATAAAATATTTTAAAATAAAACAATCAAAATAAAACACTAAAAAACATTAAATATTCTATTTGCTTGCCAGCAAATCACATGATCATTAACCAGCAATGGACAACCATGAACATGCAGATGTGTTGTTAAATTATTGAAATATTAACTTAAAATATCAGGATGTACTACTTGCCTCTTAGTATGACTATCATTGCTTCTATGAGAATTCCTCACTAATACAGCTTCTGATAGTCTGTATGCGAGCATGAAGGGGAGGGTTAGATGTAGAGACTTGTTCTCTGAACACATCCTTTCAATTAGAGGGTCATTTAAACCATATGGTACCCTTGATAGTACAGATGTCTTCGTTTTGTAGTTGGGCACTATGGGACACTGAGGATATTTCCCCTAAATGTTTATCTTCCAAAACAACAAAGTAGGCTTGACTTTCAAGCATCTCTATTTGGATAAGCAGACCTTGAGTGTAAAGGTGCGTTGACGCCATGTCATAATTTCCGTAATGTTTCTGAACTGTAAAAAGCCTTCACATGCTTGTAAAACTTGTAATTACATCATGTAAATTCATAGTTTTCTGAGAGCTACGACTTGTGGACCCTGTACCACCTGACCACTGCGGACTTAAGGTGTGTTTGACTTGAAGCACCGCTGTACAGACTGATCGGTGTATGACATCAAAGTTTTGCGAGAGTGATTTGAAAGCATACAGAGCTTTATTTATGGTAATAACATTACAAAACAACAGTGATCACATGATCAGCTTAAGCATGTGTTTAAAGCTGTTGATAACTGCAATCTTTAATCTTAATTTAGAATCAGGAATGCAGCTATTTTTGACATCTTTTTTGGGGGGGTTACCAAGATCAATTGAGTATAATAATAATCGCCTGGTCATGTGATCTCAATAACAGTCAAACTGCTCATATGTGACATAAAACAGTTTTTATTAGGCTACTGATATGATTTTAAACATTTCTCAAAAGTACTATTCATTTATAATGTAAAACCTTTTTGAATGAGGGAAAAAAGTGCATTGGTTTGAATGTCTAGCTTCATCTTAATTCAAAGCTGCTGCTTTATTATCTCTTCACAATTTTACAGCTTCTTTGCCCTGTCAGTGTCAAGACCAACATATAATAAAATACACATTTTCTACACATATGTGTGTACTTGCTGACAAACAAACACCACACACACACACAGAGAGAGAGAGAGAGAGACATACTAAAGGACATGTCCTTGGATAACCATGAGAGTTCTGCACCAGTTCACCCTTCTCAAATTGATAACAAGTTTGGAAGGAGAATGAAAAAGTAATTGATTTTCACTCTTGTCTGATCAGACAAGTACAATGCTCAGACCTCCATTAGATTCCTATAGACCTTACAAAACCATTACATTATACAAATTGGTTAAAACTTAAATAACCAGCCGTGAAATAACCACAAGTTTTATTCCTTTAGCCAATGTGCAAATTACTTTCTCAACTCGTTACAAAAGAAACAGCACTGTTTTGCATGAGGTATCCCTTTTGTCCTCCTAGCTGTTTCTTCACATGCCGCGAGAAGTAATTTTCTCAATAAGACAGGAGAACAGGAGCAGAGTGCCACTGAGTAATGACTCACATTAGCGGCCATACCAGCAGACAGTCTTTATCTAGGCATCTTCATCAGAGCCCTCCCTGCCGCCACAGAGAGCAGCTTGAACTGCATTCGCCCCCCAGCCGAGCTGTATTCACCTCGATCGACTCAACCTTCACCTGGCCAACCACTACGTTCAAAACTCATACAAACTCCCTGGCTCATACAGAGCATTGCCAGTCGGCAATTACGAACAGAAGGGGAAAAACACTTTTTTTTTCCTTTTCATGTCTTTATTTATTTATTTCTGGTTTGAGCTTTAAGCCATTTATTATGACAGATGATTCACTTGCTTTTGTGTGAATTGCTCAAAAGCCTGAGTCGGGTGTGGAATTTGAATAAAGCTTCGACGTCCTTCTGCAACCCCTGAACATAAAATCCTGCTTGTGGTCTATGTGTTCATTCATCGAGTTTCTCAGGCAACGCTAGCAAACATATGGGCGACATTTCTCTGCGTTTTGAGAATGTGTGTGTGTCTGTGTGGCATTGTGCATGTGCTGATCCTCCCACACTTTGACATTTTGCACAATGGAGGTTCTTCCTTGAACATGCTGATGGCTTCGGTGAGATATGATTCAGTCACAGTCTGGATAAATATCAGCTCGCCTTGCAATATTGCAATATCACCGTGCAGACTGTGTGGCCTGGTAACACAGCTAAAAACCAGTTATAGCACCTGCTGCATTAGCAATCAAAAGCTTCTGATACCCTCTTCACTTCCGTTACCCTCTTCACTGCTAGTTATTTAATGTAGAGAGGATATTAGGGCTCATGCATGCAAGTCACCTGTGCTCTGCTGCAGTGCATGGAGCTGCTCTTTTCAAATGTATGGAAGTAGAATTTATATGAATTAAAATTCAAAGAAATGTATATAAATGTAATTTTTAACTAGAAATTTAAAGTTTGCTAAGGCAAGCTCATACTACAGGAATGTAAAACTATTTGAATTGCTGGTGCTCAAACAACACAACATGGTTTCTTGTCATCTGTCGTCGTCTTTTCATAGAAGCGTACATAGTTCACAACACAGTGCTGACGAGGTGCACAAACTACATTTGGTCAAGAGGCAGTCCCGACCAACAGAGCAAAAAATGTTTTCTCAAATAAATTCATGCAAGTGATTACGAGATTTTTCCGTTTATACCATCTGCATTGTGATTGGCTAAATTAGTTCCACATTGTCACTGCAATCCACATACTACAAGATCGTGTGGCAATAATATAAAACAGGTTGGAAAATATTGCAGCGTCTGTAGCTGCGTTTCCATTACCCTTCAAATTGTGCAAATTGAAATTGCGAATTGAAAATACGCCCAATGGAAACGCATCAATTTCGCAAAAACTCCTATATATCGCAAAAACGTTTTTCCGCTCACGTGAGGTGGTTTTTCAGGCAATTTGAAAAAGGAATATCATTCTTTAAAGATGGTGCAGTATGTTTACACAGAAGATGAGACAGAGTTCTTTATTAAACTCATAAAAGACTTACGGGAATACTGCATTCTAAACAACAAAAAAGTGCCACAATTTATCAAGACCTCGAAGCAGATTGGTGGGGAAAACACCCAGAAACACCTCATATGTGGCCGCTCCCAAGTATAATGGGCTTTTTCTTGCCATTAATGCTTGGATAACGAATGCAAGACATGCTGCTGCTGCACAAATAGCATATATAAAATTACCGTAGCGGATCTATACAGGTGGAGCTGGGGAAGGTGGAGGGTTTCAGAGGAACTTTTGAAAGTGAGCTGCAAACTGCTATAGTGAATGCAAAACATCCATTTGAATGTTGTGAGCAGCAAGCTCATTGGCTGCAAATGTGACATGAACCAATCAGTTTGTGCCAAGTAGTTAACGCTGAGAATATCATCAGTTTGCGTTAAGGGCTCATCAGTCTGCGCCATCTAAAGTTTCATGACAGAACTAGTCATTTAATGGAAACGCCATCATTTCGCAATAGTTTTTTATTGGCATTTAGAAGGAAAAAAAAATCGCAAAAGTTTTGCGCAAATCATTAATGGAAACCTGGCTTGTGACTGCCTGAGACAGGCTCAGATCACGTCACCGACCTACTCATACTTAACGAGCAATGGTGACTGCAAAGAGCACCGATTTGGCCGTGATCCAGGGGTTTTGTCGCAGACCTTGGAAATCTGTCTGCGACAGCAAAATCCAGCAAAACGTTGTGTAGTGTGAGCCTGCCTTTAGACAAACTTTGAATGTGGGCTTGACAAAGCCTTGTCTAAAAACTTTGAAAAAGTAAAGACGGATGGACGAACGGATGAAAGGAACAACAGACAGAAGGACAGATAAAAAAAAAAAAAAAAAATTTGTCCAACCCTGTCACTTGCTTGACCAGCACCAAACCAGCATGAACTAGCCTGGACCATCCTGGAAATTCAAAGCTGGCCTTTTTAAAAAAGTAACTGGAAAGCACGAAATGAGCAATGAGTTCTTGGCGTTCATTATCCAATTGTTCAAAGTCGGCTTCTGTAGCTTTGTTTGCAGCAGTCTGTCTTTATTGTAGTGATTTGGAAGATCTCAGAGGGAGGCAAGTGCCACTCAGGATGGCTCTGTTCAGTTGTGTGTGTAAACAGAAGCAGAAGTGGAGAGTAAGACTAGAAGGACAGAATGCAAGCATTTGAAGAGTGGAAGATGAGATGCAGCTCTCCGTAGGAGATTAAGCAGGCCTCCCACAGTAACCTTGAAACACCGAGCACTACTGACTCAGTCTACACTCCACGATCTGCTGGAGCTACAAATCAAATTACTGTGCTGGGGGGCTGACAGCAAAATTGTCTGTCTTCTCTCTCTTTATTGCCAAGAGCAAACCCCCAATAGGTTATAATGACAGCAAATTAAGGCAGAGGAAGAGAGAGACTGGAGGGAAAAGGCATATTTATCTCTCCTGTCTCTTTTCTCCCCAGGCCTCTTTACTCGGGTTTGATTCTCTCTTTTATAGTCTTCATCTTAGACATGTATGCAGGCTAATAAAGCTTATTGGCTTTTTATTGATCCGCACCTTGATAATGTTTATGTGTGTATGTATCCTCCTCTCTGACACCTGATGTGATCGAATGGGAGTCGCAGGCTGTCACATTTATCAGGCAGACTATCTGTGCTTTCTTTTGCCTGTTATCGCGTTTGCACGTCTGGAATCGCTGTTGTGTGAACTTGTGTGAAATCTAATTTTCTGCATTTTAGAGTTGTATGGGGAAAAACAAGAGTTGATAAACAGCTTTCCGAAAGGCTGATAAAACACATTAAATTCATCCAAGCTGAAACACTGCTCTCAGTAGGGCTTATGATATGATATCCCTAGCGTCATAAAAACTCCAGCTTTTGGCGGTTGCCTGACAGTTGACCCTTCCAGCGGTGCACTAGCTTATTATTACTAATACCACTGTGCTTAACTGGTCAGAAATACATCTGGCTTCCTGAAGTCCCCTCTGCAACCTCAGACCATTGCTCGAAAACCACTTGTGCAACTAAGTAAAATGACATAGCTGCAACATAAGTGTAAATGTCAATGTTGGGCATATCAGCATTGTTGATGTTTTCTTTGTTCCAATATTTTTGTTGGGCTCTTTTCATCATGCTAGCTGAACTCTCCTTCCCCTGTCCGACTCTCCTGACCCTGCGGCCATTTTGCAACTCACCTTCCAAAATTACTTTCGTGCTAGCAGGGAAAAGAAAACTGCATGCTGGTTTGTCCCCTGACACTAAAGAACGGTTCAGAATGTACTATGTCCATTCCCCTAGGTAAAGTGCCTCAAAGTTGGAGGGAAAGTAGTAAATCCGTGCACTGTTTGAGATAAATTAGGCTCAAAAAGGACCAGACTACAGCTCGGGCATCATTGCGTCAAAGGTTACCGATGCAGAGTTAACGGGGTGAAAATCAATTACATGCCTGGTTCACCTAATTGATATCTACCACAGCATGAAGATAACACCCAAAGCATTATATTTGTATTGAGCTCGAGTTAAAAAGCCTATTTATATTCAAGAGGGTGAGGAAATTTTGATGGGAAGCACAACCTGCAACTTCAAATGTGAGATTAAATTAAACTGTTTATTTAGAGTGAAATGCCAGTGACTGGGGCTGTATGAGTGAGCCCAGACGGACTTGTTACAATACATGTGCAGAGCCTCTTTTATGAAAACCCAGCAGACCTACAACATCAAACATCAGAGGCCTCTAATACAGATGGATCTTTCCAGAGCTTCTGATCCTGTCGTCAATCAAGTAGCCAAGACGAAGGAGAAGCCTAACATCTTTACACCCTAGAACATACAGTAGACTCTCATTTTCTCCTGACTGCTGGCAGAGATGGTATTGACCCTTCTACAGGAGCCCAGAATAGGAGTGTATTATCATGATCATAATCAATACAGCTGCAGAAAGATATGACAATCTCCTGATTGGACACGCTAAGAGCAACACAAGGCCATCTTATCACCATGTAGGTCATGTGATCTAGCTAAAGAAGGACATTGTGAGGCAATAAGTACATAAAAATATTTCTATTAATTCTACTAATTCAAAAATACATTCACAAAAGCAATTCATACATATTCAGATACCTAGACTTGAATACACATATTCTTTGATGAATATGTTTTTAATTTTAGAATAAAAAATGTATCATTATGAGATGACTTTATGCCCCCCAAAATATTTAAATAAAGAAAAAGCTTAAAAAATGTTTGACAATCTTTCATTATTTCTTACGTAAATTACTAATGCAGTAAAGTACTGTAGTTTTTTTAAAATATTAAAAAATATTTGGAATTGTCTGCCAAATCATGAAACATGCATAAAAAATGATTTTAATAATAAGAAATTAATTATATAATTTATATAGAATATATAAATAAAGGTGAAAATCTTTTGAATTTGAAGATCAAGGAATATTGTACTTAATTTGTCTTCTGGCAAACATTTAAGTGTCTTCTGTTCCTTCTGAAAGGCAGTACTAAATGAAAAAGAAAAAAGATATTTAAACAAAATAAGAAAAATTTGGACATCTTTATCTTGTTCAAAAGTTTTCACCCCTGATTCTTAATGCATTGTGTTTCCTTCTGGAGCATCAGTGAATGTTTGAACCTTTTTTAATAGTTGAGTTTGAGTCCCTCAGTTGTCCTCAGTGTGAAAAGATGGACTGAGAATCATACAGTCACTGCTGGAAAGGGTTCAAATATGCAAAAGATGCAGGAAATCTGAAGAATTTTCAGGACCTGGAGGATTTTTCTGAAGAATATTGGGCAGTTTAACTGCTCAGGACAAACAAGGGACTCATGAACAACCATTACAAAACAAAAAAAAAAAAAAACGGTCATATATCATCCAGGTAACCACACATAGTATTAAGAATCAAGGGTTCACAAACCTTTGAGCAGGTCATTTTTTATAAATTCAGCTTTTTTTTTTTTTTGTCTTGTGGACCATATGTAAACATTTTTTATGTAAAATATCTTACTCAGGACAGTACTAAATAAAAATAACATGCATATTACATGATCCCTCTTATTTTGTTAAAATTATTCACATTTTTAGAGATTCTGCAAGGGGTTCAGAAACTTTCAAGCAGCACTGTGTATATATATATGTATATATATATATATACAGCACAATATATAACCTTATAAAAACCTCATGACATTTTAACTTTTGCTGAAAATTGAATTTTATTGTTAATTTTTTTGCTAGATTTTTCGAAATATAAAACCAAAATTAATACAAACAAGTACATTCTACATTAGATTTTTAAAAGATTTTGTCTTTTCTTTATCTTTACTACTATTTGTCGTTGAACTGGGTATTCATGATTGTAACTGTTGCTATCAGCAGTGAATAAAGAAATATCATACGTTAGACATTGAGTTTCTGTTTAGCACTTTTCTCCAAGATCAATAGTCCTTTTTCTTTCTTTTTTTTAAACGCAGTGCACCCAGTGAGAAGCTGAATTACTTGCCTACATACCTCCTGTAAAGAGCTGTTGTTGAACTTGCTGCAATTTGCAGGCTTTGATTTGCCCACTCTTTGGCTATGTGGGGAATTCAACTTTGAGAGCACTGTGATGAAGAGGAGATAGCGGAAGCACACACGAATGGAATTTCATTAAATCGACACTGTGTTTTCATTTGCCAGAAACGCAGCTCTTCCTTATCAGCGGATTACCTATGAATGAGCTCTATTCTGCGTCCATCAATCTGGGGAGCTTTCACCTCTGCTCAGAGATTGTGGGGCCGGAGATAAGAGAGTGGGCATGGCTATGCAATTACACACTTTATTTTATTTTCCATCCAGGGTGGAGATGAAAAAAAAAAACATCTCGGACTCGGACTAAATCGCATTATCGCCGTCAGGGAATTTATGACACGTGTTTAAGATGGAACGAGGAGATAGGAGGTCAGCAAGAAAACGTTTCAGCACAGCTGCGATTCTGAAAAATTTCAGAGCGCTACCATGGAGAGGTGATCGATGGCAGCTCAGAGAGGGTCACAGTGGAGAGAGAAGTAATGCAGCCACTCTCAGACAGATAGGGGCGGCACTAGGATCACAAGGGTGGAGTGATAAGCCTTTGCCCTCTTTTCAGGTCGAGACCACACAGTTGCACAGCAACAGCAAGGCTCTTCAAAACACCACCCTGCTCCAATCCGCAGGCAGCTTAAATTCTGCCAGGGGCTCCCTGTGAGTCAGTCAGACACTCGGAGAGGGGAATGATTGGCGTGATACGTTTAATGGGATTATAGATTACTATGTGACATATGCAACTTCAGTCTCATAAATAGAGCAAACACCCAACCACAATGATGCCGTATGTTTCCAAAGGATCAAATAAGGTCAACATTTGTTCTACGTCCACAAATCATTAAAATGGAAAAGCTATTGGGCTGTTGGCAAGGTGTCAGCAGGACTGATGGAGAGAGAGAGCCGTGAGAAGAGAAAGAGAGGAAGATTTATGCATGACTAAATCAATTGTGAATGCAAATATGCTGAGAAGCGGACTTATGTGACCTAGGGAGGAGTCCAACTCCCTCAATTATGCAATTATGATTCATCAAAAGAATTCTCACTTTAAAACCTGAAAATCAATTATATGCAATGTGCACTGGGCTCCTGCAAGCCCAAGATCCAGCATTGAGCACCAAAATAGGGTCAAACAAGCATAAACGGCAACTAAGTCCCTCTCCTATCATTCTGTATGCATAAAAACCACTAGGCTAGGGCTGTATGAAAAATCTGTTCAATATATTAAAATATTGTAGCTCATTAAAAAGGTGCAGATTTTTCTTATGATTACACTGCTTGAACTTTAAAGAAATTAATCAAACATGGTTTTATTCTATGCATTGGGCTTTCACCTGAAAACTGCTTGAGAAACTGCTGAGACAGGAGCCCTAAAACTGCATTCTAAGCTAATGAAACATTTACTAACATTTTCATGGCTGAGGGGAGTGGAGGCAGCTCATCTATGCGAGACCTATCAGCTGAACAAATCTGTTTCCAATACGCCACGTCCAGGCTATTTAGATCAAGGGGGTGTTTGAATTTTGGTTAAAAATAACAAGCCAGCTGTTACATGGAGAGAGTCTACTGAGAAAATGTTGATTGGACCACATTTTGGTAACACTTTAGAATACTGTTTCTTACTTACTGCATAACTAATAAGGAATTACTGAAGAACTAATAGGTAATTCTTCATTAACACTAAGTCACTACTGTTAACTACTAAGGAAGATGTGTTAACTAATCAGTATGTAATATAATTTTATGATTATGTTAAGTAACAGTTAGCTAATCAATAACTAATGAATTCTGTCATACCTCCTGAAGAACTACTATTAATTATCTACTAGTCTAGTAACTACTAATGAACAATAAAACACAATTACATTAAGTTGTGTCCCTTTCTTATTTACTAATGTTTTCAGTAGTAGTAGTATAAAAATGCATTATAAACAAATACAATACATTTTATAGAGGTTTTTGCCTGTGTGGTAAATAATTGTTTTGTGAGTGTGTTCTGTAAGAAATCAACTTCGGAAAGGAACCCAGCCCCCACTCTAAATGCCTTGCCATAGCCAACTTACCTTAGATTAGTTTTTATATTTCATATACAGTACTGTAAGTGTGTCTGTTTTCCTCAGCATATCACATTACCATTGACTAAATTCCAGTATGTAAGGCAATGACTGAAGGAAAGTGAAAATACAGGGAACCCATTAGCAATTCATAAAGAATTATTAGATAATTCTGCAGTAATTACTTAGAACCTGAAACAGTATTCTAAAGTGAAAATACAGGGAACTCTTTAGTAATTAATAATTATTAGATAATTCTGTTGGAATTAGCCTACTTAGAATCTGAAATAGTATTCCAAAGTGAAAATATAGGGAACCCATTAGCAATTCATAAAGAATTATTAGATAATTCTGCAGTAATTACTTAGAACTTGAAACAGTATTCTAAAGTGAAGATTCAAGGAACCCATTAGTAATTAATAAATAATTACCACACAATTCTGACTCAAATATATATTGGTCAATAACAACACAAAAACTACCCAACACTGAAAAAATAACCCAAAATGACTCAACAGCCTCATCCCAGTGTTTAGGTAAATAAATAAATAAATAAAACATTTTATATCTGTGGTTAGTTAGATAGTTATGGCAAGGCAGTGGGGGTGGGGTTCCTTTCCGAAGCTGATTTCTTACCAGAACATGCGCACAAAGTTATTCACCATACAGGCAAAAACTTCTGAACAATTTGTTGTAATGAGTCTTTTTGGGAGTGCAGTACATTATGCAGCATATAAATGCATATTTAATTTCCAAAATAATAATAATAAGTGATGGACTGTAACAAAGTAGTACAAAGTAGTTGTAATTTTACTCAAGTAATTTTGAATTGAATCATGAAATGAATAATTTTCTGTTCATTAGTAGTTACTTCATAGTTATATTTCTTGAACATTAATTAGTAGATAATTAATAGTAGTTCTTCAGGAAGTATGACAGAATTCATTAGTTATTGATTAGCTAACTGTTACTTAACATAATCGTAAAATTCTATTACATACTGATTAGTTAACACATCTTCCTTAGTAGTTAACAGTAGTGACTTAGTGTTAATGAAGAATTACCTATTAGTTCTTCAGTAATTCCTTATTAGTTATGCAGTAAGTAAGAAACAGTATTCTAAAGTGTTACCCACATTTTTAATTAATAAATTTTTATAAATAATAATAAGAATGTTAACCCACTGTTTAAAAAAATAAATGCACACCCTAAAGCAATATACAGTACCACTACTACCTACTACTACTACTACTACTAATAATATGCTGTTTCAGCCTAAATCAATAATGCTCATTATTCAAATGTCAATATTAAAAAATATATATTTTATTGTTACTTCTGTCATTTACATTACTTTTTAAACAACTTCAGATAAAATAAATATTACTTTGAATACAAATGCATCAAAACTTTACAAAGAAAAAAAAAATATTGGGCATAAAAAAATCACTTTTAAAACAAGTGTTTTTCATGTTAACAATTTCACCCAAAATTATACGACCATTCTACTTTTCCTCCAGCAGAAGGAAACTCTACTGAGCATATGCTAAATAGGTATCATCACTCTAGCTTGTTTGTGATTGAAGAAATGTAATGTTACAATTGCCTGCTAAAAAGCAATCACTGGAACAGCTTAACAGAAGAGACAATTTTGTGAATGTGAGACTTTTCACACTATATTACGAAAGTGCATGTAGACTCTCTCATGAGGTTCACTTTGTCTTGATTTTTAACAGTTTCGAAAATAACCTGTGGAATAAGATGTCGCTTACAAGTATTGAACAATTCTAAGTCAAAAATGAAAGGTTAACAATAACATTATGATTTTTTTTGACAACTACTGTACGTTTTCATTAGACAGTGAGTTGAGGGAGCAATCATTCTTGCTGACCTAGTGTGCCAAAATGATATTTAATTTAATTTAATACTGTCCCTATATCTGTCACTCTCAGTTCTGACATTTTGTAGGTCAGTGGATAAATGTATGCGGCAAACGATTGTGAAGTATGATGCATTTGTTTTCAGTTTAAATAGGGATTTAGGTGGAAACAAACCAAAATTGTGGTGAAAATCAAGTTGCTTATATGTCTATGTGGTGTTTTTAATATGCTTTAAGACAAACCATGTGCAAATTCATCAGTCAACACCATTGCTGAGTATTTTCTCGTTAAAACTGCAGGGAACCAAAGACAGTCTCAAAAGCGCAGTTTGAAAAATGCCCTTGTTCTCAAAATACGTCAAAAATATTTTGTAACCAATCTCGTCAATGTGGGGTCAGGCTTTAGCATATCAATAACTATTGGTGCGTTCCAAACGGGATTTATCGCCCTCCAAAGTGCACTGAGTTTCACAGAGTGAAAACAATCATGGCCGCCATATTAAAGGGTCGTTCCAAACCGAAGCGCTCAAAACGGGCCACTTCAAAGGGCCCTTTGGAATGAAGGATTTCAAAGGGTACAACTGATGGACACTTCGGGCCCCCATGACCCTTTCCACAGGGAAGTTGTTTGGCATCACAGAATGGGTACAGGATGCTCAGAGTTCGATTTTACCTATAAATGTATGTACTATCTACTGTAATATTTATACTAGTTAGATTTGGTACATTATTACGGTCAAAACGACATTGTACTTCAACAAAAATACTTTACAGCTACATTTATCATTCCATTTAAATGTTTCAAATACATAGACACAATATACAATATGGTGCGATAAACCAAAAATAAATAAACTAACGACGAAGGCGCCTCCTTGATTGCCTTGATTGTCTTGTTAAGATGACGCAATTAAACCAGTATTTCCACTTGCCATTGTGCAGCATTTAATACAGTAAAGTTGACCGAGTGGATCAGGTATTCTGACTGAGCTTGTGTGATTGAGTAGAGTTTTTGCATCTACTAAATGAAGCAAGGGTGAAGAGTTACATTCAAGCTATTTTAAGGCATGAAGTTTTTTTTCAAAGGAAAAAACATTTATATGTGATTTTGGTGATCAAAGATGAGTTTTAAAGGATAAAATTATTGACTTCAGGGGTACTTTAAAGTGGTGGGGCCATGACAAAAAGTGCATAAATGATGTCCATACTAATCCTCAAAAATTGCGCAAAAGAAAATAGATTTGACCATCTTTATTAAGCAGTTAACAGTTAATCACTTCATTTGCAGTATGATAAAATGTTATACATAATGTAGAATATTTACATGATTTGCAGGCTATAAAGGCTGCTGACAAGCAGAATAAAATATAACCATTAGCGAAAACAGACGTCAAGAAAACCACAGGAGCAGATAATTCGCCAAAAATCCTCAATTACTCGTATACTTTAATGAGGATGATGGACCACTACTTAAAGGTGGCATGGGGAAGAGGGGGTCTGAAAAATGCTAGGCCTGTGCTCACGATTCTGGCCTTTAAACCGAGGCCTCCTGCAGGCTTCACCTCTGATGGCCTCATTGATTTGATGCAGGCGCCAAACAACCGGCTGATACGAAAGACATTTGTGTTATGAGGGCTTTCTAGTTGAAGGGCAGCGTTTACGTGGAATAAGAGCCTTGAGGACAATATTTACTTGGCCTCACTCTGAAAAAAAATGTAATAAAAAAAAAAACAAAGCGCCAGCTCTGTCCTCCTTATACAAGATTGAACAATGTAATAGTACACATTCATGTCAACACAAACCATTCCTGTTTGTGTTGACATGAATGTGTACGATTAGAAGAGGCACTTACGTCTTATTCCCAAGGACACAAATTATGATTCATCTGATTTCACATCATGCAGTGGAGAATATTCATAACAGCCTCATTATTCATTGAGACGCAAACATAAATGTGTATGGATTTATCAGCTTTTTGACTGCTTCGATCTTTCAAGGAGAATGGATTGATTTATTAGTGACTGTTGAAAATTTCAACTTGGCAGTAATCTATAGGACATCCTTTACAGGAAGGATGTATCAAGGACATTCAGATGTTAGAATCCTTCACCAAAAAGCACTTACATTCAGCCATTACAAAAGAGATATATAATGGCTGGCGGATGTATTATTGCATTGAAGAATCGATACAATGCATTGTTTTTACACACTAACTGAATTGTGCTGTATTGAGAATCAGCGAGTGGAGCACACTGCAGGCAAGAGAGCACTGCACCAAATCATCTGATTTTTTTATCATCCCAATAGCATCAGCTGTAGGCTACATGTTTTATATTCCAGTTAGCATTAGAAAGAATAATGAGGCAGTAATGAACATTTCAACACCCAAACATGTCAGGGCTGTGGGACAAGCGTGAGCACGCAAGTGCCACACACTGAGCTAAGGAGGGCCAGGAATTATAATGAACCAGGAATTAGTAATCCGTTAGCATCCCCATTCATCTCAATGGCACATGCTCATTCTGTGTATATCTCCCTGGTCGCAAGGCAGTGATTTGTGGATTTCCAACACTCTCTTTGCAATGAGTAAATATTTTTGGTGCAATCTGCTTATACCCCAATGAGGATTCAATTTAAGGGTGGATATTTGTTTTCCTAACAATCATGCGTTTTTTGTATGACTCAAATCACACAAGTTCATACAAATTCGCCAACAATTCACCAAGGCATAGAATAGAATAATTTTTCACATGAAGCTGGGTTGGGATTTCCAAGCTGAAAGTTACGCTGCCTTCACATGCTCTCGGAATTATCATAAATGTGAGTTTCCTACTTAAAAATTGCAAATGAACGCCCTCCCATTGAATGCGATGAGCTTGTAATCACGACTTCAGAAGTGGGATTTATCAAATTTCCGATAGCACGCGAAGGCAGCATTAGACTTCAAGTGGCCTTGTTGAACTTGTTTTCATTCAATTGAAATAATGAAAATGTGTAAATTTATGAATATGAATCACATAACCTATTTTGGCTCATTCCCTTGTTCCATTAAAATGTATACAAAATTTGTTTTACTCATTTAAAAGTCTTAATTAATAATATGAATAATATGCAATTATTCAATTCAATTTGATGGAATTTTACTATACTATTAAAAAATATATATTTTTTTTTTTTTTTAAGGATTTTTTTGGGTGTGTAACAGAAGAAATACAGAAATTGAATGATTTAATCATCAAAAACTCTTTGCAAGACTGAGTGTTTAAGGTTTGGTTAGATCCTACAGTGTCAAGCAACTTTTGAGATGAATGGAATGCTAATCGATAGCTTTCCCTACGTATTATAAACATTCATACATAAATCAATTTCATGCTTTTAAGAGCCCTCCACAAAATCTACTACAACATTAAATTGATATTTAAAAAAATTATTGATTTAAAAAAAAATATTGATTTCATCAGAACACTACTTTTAAATGGACAAGGACATCAATGGATTAAATTGCAATGTCTTTTCCCCCCATAATGGTAAATGTGCACCAAAAGCTAACCAGCCAAACCCTGACCCCCTTAGAAGTGCTGCTTATTTGTATCAAGTCTGAATCCAGCTTGCATTCTCCCGCTCCCTCTTGTTCTCTTGTATCAATAAAAGCATTTCTTTCCTATAATACTAAATAATTTGCATGCAAAATTGGGTTAATACTCCACACTGGCCCTGTATAATTCAGGTGAGCACACAAGAAAGGAAGTTGTTTGATGTGTTTGCACCTTATTTCTTTATTTCTCTCAGAAATACAGTACACAGCGGCTCAGTGGCAGGCCTCCAGGAGATAAGCTAAGCCATATGAACAGTGCTGAATGAGAAGCCTCTGTAATGACCTCTCTCTCTCCCTCCTCTCTGTCAGGATTAAATTCAGGTCAGGGGAGCAAGGATACAAATGACCAACCAGGCTGCATTCTGATTCACAGTCTTCATTTATCTTTATCACCACAGCACATTGCAATATTTGCTTAGTCAAATAAGGACCGATTGGTCACACTGCCACGAGTAAAGGCATACACACACCTGCAGACACTCAAGAGATATGTTTCCAGGTATTTACTGATCTTTGAGCTATCAATTGATTATTAAACCCTTAAAAGAGGTGGCAAATATCCATCCCCCAGGTTGTGAAGTGCTTTGCAAACATAATAAAAGTAATACTTTTCATTTATCGCCTGACAACAGCAAAGGTTTCTGTGTGAAAAAGCGAAGGCTTTGGAATGATGCTATGTTTCTTGCTCTCCTCTTCCAGCTATGAAATGAAATGATCCCTCATGGTGATAAATGACTAGATCAGTGGACACTGTCTCATGTTTGTTTTAAACTTTATATCCCACTTGGCTATTTGATGTTTAGCAAGAGAAGCAGATGTAGAATTAATTTGCACTGCCGGATATTCACGTCACACCATTAAAGTTTATTAGGAATTCACAGTCCTTCTGGGTTTACACGATGGAAAAAAGCAAGTATTAACTGACACTATACGAATAATATGAATCCTGAACTACATGAGTTAAAGAATTTCTTCAACCCACTCTTTAGAACCACATTCATTTTAGCGACTTTCTTGAAATGCATACGATACCAAAAATGATTGGTGATCGCTGCACTTTGATCCCATGGCAATAACACATATGACAAGCCAGATAAATCGGTGTGAAAGCACTGTGCCTCGGAGATGAGTGGGAGAGATCCCTTCTTTAATGAGAGGCCATGATGTCCATCTCACTGACTGACAGAGTTTGCAATGATCTGGGGCTATTAAATGAGAGAACGCTTGGTGTGACAGCATTCGCCTGCCATCCCTACACAGAGAGTGATGAATATGCACGAAAGAAGACTCCTATAAATAGTATAGTCTGACTCACTGTAAACTAATTACTTATGGCAATGCTCTAGTTTTGATTTATTGATATTTTAGGAATGCTAATTCTGGACAATTACCGCTGTAACTATTGTCATATGGCCGAAAAACAATAAATGGCCAATATTTATGGCTATACCATTTTGTCTACATTAAAAAAAAAAAAATACAAAAAATAAATAAATAAAGCAAAATCAGTTGTTTTCAATTCTACAAGTGAATGTAGACATCTAAATATTTTAATATACAGTATGAACAATGAATATTAATTTTGAGATTTGCTGAAGATTACATTGAACAGTGTTATTAAACAGGGTTATTATAGTTAACTAAAATCATTAAAAAAACATTTTTGATGTACTAAAATAATAAACTACAAAAATAAATAAATAAATAATACAAGCTATATAGGCATATAAAAAAATGAATAAAATTGACAAAAAAAAAATATTAAAACTAACAAAAATTAAAATGAAAACTGAGATAGATTAGATGATAGATAGATATTTTCAAAGGATGATTTGCTCTATTTTGATCGTTACCATAGACATCAGTGTTTATATCCAAGTTATAAACATTTATCCCAGTTCTTTGATAATCTGAATTGTTGTAACACAGAAATAACAATATTGTGTAGCTGTTTCATACCTATGACAATGGCTGTCTCTGGCTCAGCAGCAGTGCAAACAAAGATTTGAATATTCCAGTGTGATTCTGTCAAAGGTTTAATAGACACACACAAAACATTGTCATTTAGGAATGAGATCGTGTGGGTGTTTGAATCGAGATCGTGATCTTTTAATGATTAATCGTGCAGCTCTACATGGCGAGGTTTACAAAAGTTTATGAAATTGGCTGCATATCTTTACTTAGGGCATTCAGAAACAAAGCTTGTATCTGTGATGATTATATTGCCCGTGTATAGACAATTTAGCCTTGTCAGCAGCACTGAGCAAAGCTCTGCCATTGTAGTGGACATTTGCCGTCACAGGAGCATTTTAAAGCAGCCAGTTGCAGAATGGCATTTAGGTAGATTAAATGATCAAATAAAAGTTTGGCAGGACAAAGATTCATTTTTGCGGCTGCCAAAATATTTTCAATACAGGAAAAACCCTGCTAACTACATCCACTTCTTAGTGCTCTACTCTTAGTGAACACTTGTCTAATTTTACTTTATAAAAGTAATCAACATGTATTGTCTTTTTTATTTATTGAAAGCAATTTCAGGGGAAAAAAATTTGAGATGATACCAGGAAAAAAAAAATCAGAGATGATACGTAACTGAAACACAGAGATGTCTAACCTCTAAGCAAAATTATTTTCCTCTGGGCACTCTGTCTATTCTCTCTCCTCTCCATCTCTCTGTTGGCTGGGGCTTGAGGCGCTCCTCAGGGCAGTATCACTCATTGTTTTCCTCCAGGGAGCGAGCTCAAGATCTGTAACGACTGGCCTCCTCTGAACCCCGAGCTCCTAATGTGCACCGGGAGAGCACACAGAGGCTGCGTTACTTGAGCGGAGAGCTATCAGGTTCTGTTTGGACCATTTCCTCCCAGCTTGTGACACACAACCTAAGCCTGGCAAAACTCTGCCTCAATGCAACACAGTTTGATATGCCCATAAACTAGCAACTTAACATCTAGGTTTTTTCAATATAAATAGTATAACTGCAGTCTTTCGGCATTACTGTGTGACAAATGAATCATGGCACTGACTATGCATACTTTGCATATATTTCGGTTCGTAAATGAATTCCATTTTTTGGGTGAATATTTCCATTGGGCCAGAGCAACATAAGATGTTTTGGCATCAGAAATATTTTATGTTGAAAACAGCACCACCTGACATTTGGCACAAGCAAGATCTTGAAGTTGACAGTGATTAATAACCGCAGTGTGAACCGTGACACCTCCGAACTGCTTCTAAACATGTTTTTATCTACTGACTAGACGAAAAATGCATTTTCGACTTCCGCTAAATCAATTTGCCTACATTTCCACAAAAACCATGCACTAAAAGACACAGTAATGTCACTGCTATATAATTCTTTGTTAGATCTCCATATTTTATAAACAAGCAAGCAGCTTATCCCTAAAGCTGTAGTGATAGCCTCAGCAAAGCCGACCTAATAATTGTAAGGGCTCAAAAAGCATTTGGTGACGAAAAGCTTTTATGTCTCTATCAGGAAATTTTCAGATAGAAAGGGGTTTTAAGAATATACTGTCTAGAATATCTTCAGGCATAAATTAAGTCTGAGAACGCTTACTCTGAACAGCCTGGAGGGAGAACTAGTCTAGCACTAAGTGCATGAGGAGCGTGAAAGTAGAAAGATTTTTCCATTTCATCTGTCCTCTAGGCATGATTCTCTCAGTCTGATTTCTGACCCATGCCTCCTCCCTGTGCCAAGAGTGAGATTTATGGTGATATACGAGCAGGAAAAAGACTAGAGATGGTGCTAAGATGAGGCACGCTGGGTGCCGAGGAGGTGACGTGCCGTCATGGGGTGGACGGGGAAAGAGATGTACTTCGGGACTAATGGAAAGAGAGAGGGGGACAAATGAAGTCCACTTTAGCTGGGAAAGTGACTGATTTAGAAATGGAAGAGTTGCAAGATAGGTGTGTTTATGTTATATTTGCCATTTAACCCCAAATATGTTGTTGCTAGGTTACAACTAAAACATAGCAGTGTCGACTGTGAGTGTCTGGAGCTCATTTGTACAGATCCCACTGCCAGACCCCATATCTCACTCACAGCCACCCACCCACACATATGCGTTTCACACAACGCAAAGCATCATTTTGAACAAAGCCACACAAAAGCACATAAAAACGATCAGTAGAGCTGTTGCTAAGGCATTGGTTTAGAAATTCCAGCACTCGCATTTCCCATCACTCATTACATTCCTATGCCATCTGTTACAGCACCTTAGATCCCATCCCCCCCGATGGCAAAGCAACCATTCTCATCACAAACATGCTAATGAATCTGTATCCTTGCTCCCACCGCTACAGCAAACAGTCAAACGGATCCTCACTCAAAACAAGCATCATCAGCACAAGGATGAGACATTCTAAGATGAGTCCCATGTTCGTTAGCCGCAGGGTGATTGACATAATTACACCCTAGAGTCAGAAATATAGAGCGAGGTAATGCTATAATGTGCACCTGCCAGTGGTGATTCATGCGCACATTTAGCCTTCCATGATTAGCTGCCTCATCAGCAGAAGGTGGATGCAAAGGTTGTGTGTTTTTTTTTAATTGTTAGTAACTCAACAGTAGTAATGGGGCTGGAGCCTTTGTGTTCTAATTGTAAACTCTAATTACAGTAAACGCTGTTTACAGTAGCGACAAAGATACTCAGCGACTGTTTACATTTAACATTTATACAGCACTCCCACACCGGCTACACACACATGGACAGGTGAACCCCTTTGACACAAAACAAGTTCTTTAAATACCCCTGAGATTTTAAAGGGGACTTATTATGCCCCTTTTTACAAGATACTGTGTAATATCCCAGACTGTGGTGTCCCAGAATGAGTCTGTGAAGTTTCAGCTCAAAATACCCCACAGATAATTTATTATAGCCTGTCAAATTTGCCCCTATTTGAACATGAGCAAAAACATGCTGTTTTTGTGTGTGTCCCTTTAAATGCAAATGAGCTGCTGCTCCCGTCCCATTTTCAGAGCTTTAACAGCTCATGCTTCAGTTGCTCAACAACAACAAAGCTGGAGAATCTCACACAGCCAAAATGACGATTGTCAGTAACGGTGTTCAGCCTTACATTGTTCAAAACAGAGTCGGACACTGATGGAGAGAATCAGGAAGAAGTTACAACCTTTAGAATGCAAATGGACGTTTCTGAATGGTTAGTGGATAAATTAATGTAGTTGCTGTGGAGTTGATTCAACTCATCGACTAACATGTGCCGTCGTGTTAATCTTTTGTGCAAATTCGGTGTTGAATTGACCTTCGTTTGCAGTTCGGCATAAAATGACGACACGGCATGGCAACAACACTCTACTACAACAACTCTTCATCTTCTCTAAAGCAGCCCAAAATGGCCGGTGTTCCCGGGGGCTGGTGTCATGAGAAATCGAGTCCCCCCAGGAATTGGGGGGGGACTCAGGCTGTAATGCCTGATCAAAAGTTGTTATCGTGATGTCTTGACTAATTTTAACCTATTTCACTGTTGTATGATGTTTATTACATTAAGTGCACAAACAACATGCTTGACATATAAAATAAATGCCTATGTAAAAAAATAATAAAATATATATATATATATATATATATATTATAAAGGGTAAGGATTGTTGCAACATACTATGTTCTGTAAAGTAATTTAATATTAATTTTACACTATAATACCAACGTGGTATAATAAATAATATTACTATTATAATTTTTTATAAATTAATTGTCATATTTTTTAGTGTTTTTGTTTGTTTGTTTGTTTGTTTAATTATTTATTTACAGTGTATGGTGCACAATTTGTGAAGTCAAAAATTATATTTTGATCATTTTGTCGTATGTTGTGATTTTATGTCATAAGAAAATATTACTTTTTAACTGTAACAAATCCATTACTATTGTAATAATACAATAGAACTTTAAAATAAAAAAATTTAAAATTTAAAATAATCATAATAATAATTTTAATGTACACTACAAGTTACAATATTAATGTCTAAAATTCTTTTCTTTCATATGTTCAAAGCTTTTATTTTTGTTCGAAAACTGCAGGGTGACCTTCAAGTGTGTAATAGGTTTATAAATGCTTTCCGTTCCAAATCTGATAAAACGCTGAAAATATACAGTATGTCCAGAAAAATGTTCAAAATCATGCAAATGTAAAAAGAAAGTGATCCTGATGCACGCTGCATTCTCAAATGTACATTATAAGATCCATGCAGAGAGCAATATTTACAGCAAACCGAGACGCTCTGAGAAACTAAAAACCACAGATGAGTTTCTCACGTGTAAATGAACACAGTGCGGTGTTTCACTATGAAAGAGGCAGCGCATCACGCTAAATAGTAGCCTTTTGCAGCTTAGCCAAATCGCAATTTCAGTGTTATCCTGATTAATTGTGCAGCCTTTTAATTTTAATTTACAATTTATGATGTAATTAATTATTAGCTTTTCATCAACTCTATAGGGACAGGCAGACCATAAACTTAATTTAAGAGAAACTGCAACCAGACAGACAGAACCAGAAAGGCTGGCAGTCAAACAAACAAGTCCATTTCTGATCCACAAACAGTTGCTCCCACATAGTTACGGTGTCCTTAAATGTACTCGCATTGAATTGTTCAGAGAAGTCTGACAGCTTGAATGAGAGCTGAATATGCGAGCGAGGGGGAATCCCTGTGGACGCGCAGATGCATTATGTAAAAACACATTCAAACAGATGTTAGAAGTCTCATGAAAAAGCCAGATTGTCTCTGAACATTTTGAATGTCTTCCCAACATCCGATCAAATCCAAAGCGAATAGGATATGTCAAGCACAGAACAGATCTTGGCGCAGTCTCAATATTTTAGCTCAAATGAGAATTCAGGGGTCCAGATTTCCCTCTCCAAACACTATAGGCACATTATACACACGCCTACCACGCACAACAGCTCTGAAAGACAGCACCAGCCAGCTCTCGTTTCTTATTCATACGTCTCTGGCTCCAGACTAGAACGGGATTGAGTGATGAAGTACACTACAGCCTCTCCAGCTTGTACTGAAACAACAAGCTGCTCCAAGCTATTAACACTATTAAAAGGACGTCCAGATTGCCATTGACATTACACACTCTCTCACTCAATTTGGTGAGTGAATCACATCAACTGAACAGTTAATTGATGTAAAATTTCCATATTGTGCACATCTGTGCAGTAATTGCTAGCATTTCTAACCAAATTATGGAAGATAGCTAATTTATAATATGTTTTCCGCTAGTGCTCAACACACCACTTACAAGGGCTCTAATTAATGTTCCAACAGTTCTGATGGGAAGAAAAAAAAAAAATCCCAAAGCGATCATCACCCCTCATGATTAATTTTTCTCTCTATCACGCCATTTACACTTTTCTCGACTCGCACCCAAACCATTTTTATACCAGGCACCACTCCAAGATAAGCACACCCATCAATCTTAAGAGCGCTAACAGCATATTAGCTACAAATACAAGTGAGGGAAATGTGTAGAATGCACCGTATGTCATACCATCAGTGTGTTGAGTAGAGTATGCTATCTAAACCTGATGATTGACATTTGAAGGTAGTGTAAAGACAAGCTTGGAAGGCTGCAAACACTGTAATGACTGTTTGTGCCAAGCTTGTGCAAGATTGTGTCGTAGTACATCATATGTTGATCTCCTCAGAGTTCTGAAATGAAAACTGAACATATTCAAGTTTAGCAACCAATATTTCAATATCACTTCTAGCGGCATTTATTTATATTTTTTTCATATAGATTTATTTTTGAATCTGTTTTTGAGTATGTTCATGTATGATGATATATGAACTATGATATTTCATAATCCAATATTAAAATTACAGATACCGATGAGCTGATAACTATTTTCATGCAATACCCGATGGTCGATATTAAAAATCTATATTATTTCAATTAAATCAATTAAAAAAAGCTGCTGTCTTTTTTTTTTTTTGTTAAAAATTATCCAAAATCAATTTTTGAGCAAGTACATCTCCATACCTTAGCCTGATTTATAACGGTAAGCTTGTAATAATGTTTTCTAATTCGGGTGGTACTGGTAGTTTTCCGCGGGAAATTCAAGCATGCCACCATTCATCTTTGCGTCATTATAGCTAGTCTGTTTACAGCTAGTAGGCTTTATTATGTGAGGATGCTGCAGGTGGCAGATCATTTATAGCCTTTTCTCACAGCAGCTGGAATAATTAAACTTATCATTTTGATGGCGGATTGTATGGTATGACAAATGGACAATGAGAGATTAGACTGTACAGAAATTGAAATCTACAGGTAACGCTAATACACACTAAATACACAGTCACGCAATGCTGATGCTGTTAACATTAACAATTTGAGAACAAAGTATAATAATAATAATAATTTGCACGGGATGATGTGATATGAGCTAAGCGATCATTAGATTTAATCACCATTGGTAGCGCGATGTATTGTGATGCTTTTTTTCCTCAGTTGGTCTGAACAAAAGTTGCAGATGTTACTTACTTGCTCAGATGACATTCTCCAGTGAAAATTCTTTTTTTGATCATACTTCTAAGACTACAATCTGTGATTCCGAAGTATCCACACATTCTCCTCAAAACATTAGATTTATCCACGCTGAGGAGCCGTGCCGATGCACAACCCACATAAGGTTTGATGGTAATTCCTCAAATAACTGCAATTGTAGGCTTTGAACAGAGATGGCGACAAAAAGGCAAAACTTACGGACTGTAGCTTTAAAAGTAAAATAGAAAAATTTTAAATGCAACAAGTGAATTTAGGCATCCCAAACTTTAAAATTACAGTGAGAAAAACATTCATTTTGAGATCTGATTAAGATTACTTTTAACAGTGTTATTAAATTATTGGTGCTTTTAAAGATTAATTTTAAGTGTGCATTTTAAGTTGACAAAGTAATCTAAATGTAAAAATAAGTATAAGCATGCACAACTAATTATTCAGTCTGCTGATATATCCAATATTGACCAAAAACAATAATAAAAAAAAAAAGCTAATATTTAATTAGGAAAGATAACCAATATGGTACCAATATATTGTAACATTAAGCCATCAACATACACTTTAACCCTCAAACTTTGTCAACTGACAATAATAACATGCATCTTATAAGTAATTACTGCATGAATGTGATGCAATAAACTAAAAACAGTAACAAAAATACATAAAGCATAAAGCAACAAAAATACAAGTTGCATTCTCAGCTGTTGCCACAAGAGGTGCTATAGCAGTGGTAAGAGTAAGGCCTGGTTTCACAGACAGGGCTTAGGCTAAGCCAGGATTAGGCCTTAGTTCAGTTAGGTCATTTAAGTAGCTTTTATAAATGTGCTTTAAAAAAAAAAAAACATTACTGGTGTGCATCATGAGACAAAACAATGGCACTGACATATTTTGAGATATGTCAGTGCAAGTTGCTTTTAGTTAAAACAGCTCAAATGAATTTTAGTCTGGGACTAGGTTTAAACCTTGTCTATGAAACTGGGCGTAGATGTATTTTATTGAGTTTTCTTGTCAGGTCAACTATTATAATAATGGTGCAGCAAAAGTGGCAAAAATACTCTTATTTTAAGAAAACATATGCAGACTTGGTGCTGCTCTTTTTTTTGTAACCGATTTTTGGATCCTGATTTGCGTTTGTGTGTATGTATATATATATATATATATATATATATATATTAGTTTAATATCTTCCTCATGTTCCCACGCCACATCGACCTTTGCAATCCAGTCCTCATTTTAATGCATACAATGTGCAAATCACAATACCTATACAATCTTGACTATTGAATTATCACACATTAGTCTGACTGTGTGCTCTGGAAGCTGGTTTTTCATATCACAGTGCAAGGCTGCCAGTTGGATTTACAGGGGCTTTGTGTATTTGGGAATGTCGCCTGATTGCACCCTGTTTGCTCAAGGCCCTCCTGTGTGAGATAATGTCAGCAAAGGCTAATGAGCTGTGAGCAATGCGCTCTCATTATAACACCAAATAAAAGGAGAAAGCTACGGCTATTAAAGGTGAAAGAGGTTAAACAGCACGTTCTGAAATTATGCTAATTTCCCATCTCCAGATTAAGAAGTCAGAGGGTGACAATAACCCTTCCAATTGGCTCATTAAACCCTGTGTCATCCAATCACAGTCAGAGGAAATGCTTGTGGCATCCTAACTGAGACAGTGAGATGACACTAATGTGACATGTGTGGGGAGGTCAGGAAGTTGTCACGCTCTGAGTCAATAGCGAAGCTGCGGCCAGTCAGTCGAAGGAAACCCTTCACTTGAACTTGCATGACATTCTACCCATGATGCCATTATTGATCCATCACAGACATTTTTGGACAATATAAGACCTGATGGGCAGAGGGAAAATACAGGATGCAATCGTGTGTGAATTTTTGCTACAGCAACACTTAGCTAGGATGCACACAGGTTAAATTTGACCTCATCCTCTCTTCAGGGTAAATCTTGGCACAAAATGTGCAGCGTGCCATCTTTGTTCTGTCACTTTGTGCTATTCAGCCTTCCGTCTGGCCCTCTCACTCTCTCCAAGACACATTTAAGCATGCATCTGTTGTCAAATGCACCCCCTAGCCTTGTTATTTCAGCCATGGATAGTGTTACAGCAAGTGATGAAGGCCAACTCGGTCCATGGTTAATGCTTCAAATAAAAACCGTTGCTCGGTCTCGAATCAAGAAGCAGAGGTATTGCCACGAATACTAAGCTGGCCCCTGCAAAACATGCTAAAGCGACTAGGTCACACGGCAGTCAAACATAAAGATCAAACAAAGCTGAAAGTCACACTAAAATAAAGACGAAAATTTCAGATTTTAAAGAATTCAAGAGGGGTTTACAGCATTTACCAAACATGTCACATCACAGCAGCCAAAGAGCTCCGAGAGGCTGGTTTTGACAACTTAGTATGCAGTGCAGTCAGCCCATTTTACATTATTCATCTCTTTGGAGGATACGCCAAGGAGGCTCAAAATACCCAGTACCCTACATAACCCACTTACTGAGAGATGACGGGGACTCAGAGGTGCTCTTTCTGATTGTAGATGACAAAAAAGGGGTTACCCCTGGCCCCCTTAGATCCTGAGCACATCTCTCAAACTACTTAAATACCTGCCTCAGGTTCTTACTTCATTGTAGGAAGAACTGATAACTCATCTCTGAAGTCCACACGCTCCTGCATCGCCAACAGTCAT
Source organism: Hypophthalmichthys nobilis (assembly GCA_037950665.1). NCBI lineage: Eukaryota > Metazoa > Chordata > Actinopteri > Cypriniformes > Xenocyprididae > Hypophthalmichthys > Hypophthalmichthys nobilis. Next base: position 10,150,656 of record CM075472.1, read on the forward strand.
GTTCTAACAGTTCCCCATGACTTTTTACTTTCAGTACATCATTCTTCTTTCCCATTCACTGTCTAATCAGCTACATGTCATCCATCCCCTTTGCTAATTAGCCATTTGCTCACAGATCAATTGCATTAAATGCAGAAATTGCATTAATGCAGTATAATTAAGTACTGCTGAGGAGATGCTTTGTATATAACCGTCTCATACACTGATTACACCAGGCTAACTCACAAGGCAGGACTAACTACATTATGCTGTGAATGTAACGTTTGTACATATCTAAAGGCATTTCCTCCAAGGAGGCATGGATGGCAGTGCCTCCTCGAAAAAACAAGATGAGAAAATAGTCCACAGTACAAAAATAAAAACGGCATTATGCCAATATTACGAAATATGACATTAAAAAGTGTATAAATCACTCATTTTTCTAAAATAACACTGTCCAACCGCCACACCAGCTGTTAAAGTTACTGCGTCTCTCTTGCCTCCCCTGAGCCCATTGAGTTTTAACAGACCCCCTAAAGCGTGCCATGGGTTTAGTGGGGGGTAATTGAGAATGAATGGGAAAAAGTCACGTGAGAGGAGTCAATGCGTTCACCACACTGTGACTGGTTATTGCGCTGTTCATGCTACAAATCCCACCTCTTGCATGTTCTGCATATGCAAATCTGTCTGAATGAATAGCCTAATGGTGTTAATAGGAAGACTAATTAAAAACTAAGTAAACAGCTCACCCACTTAGATATAGCCACTTTATGTCATTTCAAAATCAAATTTGAAATGACTTGAAAACATGATATGTGATGGGTTTTTAGTGAGCAATGAGTTGTGAAATTAGGGTACTTCCCCGTGTCTGTGACCATCATGACACCTGCAGTGTTTACAGAGTGTTGATGATTTGAAAATAAGTTGATTATGAAAAAAGAAAAGCTGAACATCAGTTAACAAATAAAATGCACATTATATATGAAATTTGTTACTGTGTTTATAGTTAGTTATTATTTAGGAATAAATATCGATATTGTGATCATATTTTTTTCCAAGCACATTTTACAAATTCCAAACCACATCAATCTTATAACTACTAATTTTGTATATTATCATTTATAAATGATATATAATGTTAACGAGGGATGGAAGTGAAAAATGCTATAATATAATATAATCATATTTAGCATGAAACAGGTTTTCTTTTACAGGAAAAATGGTCTAAAAAAGACATTTAAAGGCAGGAACACACCAAGCCGACGCGATGAACTAGTGGCGACGAAAGCAGACTGCAGGGTTGGCTCACGTCAGCAGCGTCTGGGTCCAAAGTTGCCCTGACACACCTAACCGACGCTCGACAGCCAAGTAGCATGTCTGTTCTGTGCCTGCGTAAGATGAAATGTCTTTCCATACCAGCAGGTGGCAGTAGCTGAACAGCCAATCAGAATGATCAGATGGTCCAACAGACTGATGAGCTCCGACGCCGATTCAACATGTCGAATCGGCCAAAAAAAGCCGACGAGGACCAACTTCAGCCGACGGTGTGGAACACACTGAGAAAACGTAGTCAGCCGATGAACAAAACTGCCCGATGGCCAACTGTCAGCGCTGTGTGTTACTGCCTTAACTTACATTAAAAACCAAAAATTAGCTCATGTTAAGGATGCAATACTAATGCAATACTAGAAACTGCAAAATTAAGGCATGACATTGGACAGCGAAATGCTCATTGGGTAAGCAGGGTCACAAAAAAAGGTCTACAGAAAAGACGCATGTTAACTGCAAAAGGCTTTAAAGTCGCCATGAAATCAAAGTTTTTTGGCTTTTAGTATGACTATGTTAGCCTTTAAGACAAGATTAAGACAGTGTATGCTTTCCATTGAGGCAAATGAAGTCTGGTTTCACGTTACTGTTACGCGAATCGCCGCAGTGTGTGCACAGTCTGCTCCGGTTCAGAGAGATGAGAGCGGATCATATGCGTGAGTTAGCACAGACCACACAACGCATCGAACCCATTTGAATTCTGCACAGAATGCTATATTTTAAAGCGATATGGATGAGAAACGGTTAGAGATTAAAGAAAACTGAGGCTTTACCAAGCTCAACGGCTCTGGCCCAGCTGTGATATAAACAAAATGCTATTGGCTATTTTAAAAAAGAGGAGGAGCTGTTCGATATGTCCTGCCCTGTCTTCCTGTTTCAGTGGAAATTACATCAACACATTGAATAATGGTACACGCTTTAAGGCACTTCATTGGGCCTTTAAGGGTGTTTTCAGAAAGGCATTGTAATTTGTTACAATGTTGCATTTTCTTCTTGGTTCGGTTTGCTTTCACAAAGCAATATTTCAAAGTGTAACAAAATGTTTATGTCACGTGAGTAAAACATTCATCTTATTGCTCAGACTTTACCTGTTAACGTTCATCTGCGTCATCCATCAAGATGGATTGACTAGTTGAAAAGGACCTGGCTGCTGCCTGTCGATAGTGTGCATGTGTCGCCCCACCCCATACTTACTCTGATGTGTCTTTCATAGGCATACATGATAGTAAATGTGTTCGTAGTCAGTGTAGAAAGGAGAAGCCTATATCATTTAAAAAACTGGAAAAGCTGTGCAGTTTCACAAAGCCTTCATTATAATACACAGAAGAGAAAAAAACGTTAGCCTGTTCTCGCAATGTTCCTAAAATGATTGTTTTGTTAAATTAAGCTGGTCTTTAGGCTAACGCACAAACGACCCCACAAGATTTAAAAAAATGAATTGGTTGATTATCCACAACAGGAGGGTCAGGTCTTCAGGTAGTGGAATGAATTGTGAATTAAATGATTTATGACATTTTGATTATTTCATATCACCATATGAGAAAGGAAATTAAAAAGATGTATCAGTATTGTTTTAATTTAAACAACATGGTAAGACACTTATAGTTACCGAAGGTGTTATTGGTCATGCAGTTATGATAACTAAACGACACTGCAATAGGCTGCCATGTTATTTTTATGCATTTATGTAGGCCTATGTATTTGTATGAAGCTTTTATTTTTTTCACTACATTGCAAAGCATAATATCATACTTTTTGAAACACTTTATTTCAGAAAAACAATCTGTTGCTTAACTTATATTGCTGTTGTCACTGCCTAGCTTTGTCGTAGTAACATTCAATGTGAAGCTAATGAGGAAATTACGTGGTCTTTCATTGCTCCCTTCGCCAAGTGTGTTCCAAATGGTTTCATTATGACACATAAGTGGCCTGCTCCCTCCAAAGTCCCTACTTCAAGGGCTCTGCCCTTTGGAGTGAGATGGGCAAAGGAATGCTCACTTCTAATTGGAATTTGCCCTTATTGTTGTCACAATTACCTTGTCTCTGTTTTCATGGACTCTTATTTTGATATTCTTTTGTCTTATTGTGCCTATGTTCAGTTCCTGTGTATTTAGTTTCTGTTTCCCTTGTATCCATTGTTATGTTGTTAGTTTCTATAGTTACCCTTGTTTGTTACCATATCATCTATTCACCTGCACCTGTCTATCATTAGTCTCTTGTCATCTATGCTGAGTCCCAATTCGCATACCATCCGTCCTAAATAGTTTTTGAAAATAGAATTAGTATGTCCCAAATTGTAGTATGTTTAAATGAGTATTCCAAACATACCCGGATGGTCTACGTTTTCCGGTCAGAATCCGAAGTGCAGATCCGTGCACACTCTTAACGGCTAATATTGCCCACAACCCACTGCGCAATTATGACGAAGTAGTATGTCCCAAAGCTTGCATACTCTTCTGCTACACACTCAAAAGTATGTACTTTTTCTTCAAAAAAACGGTACATACTTTTAGGGCGTAGTATAAGTAGGAGAATTGGGACGCAGCCCTAGTGTATTTAAACCCTCAGTCATCCTCTGTTCAGTGTCTTGTGTTAATGTTTTGTTAGGTTGAGAAGATAAGTTCAGAGTGCTCTTGAGGTACTAGCACCAGTTCACGTAAGACAATGGCTAGGGAGTCATGGTGTGAGCTGCTACTAACAATAAGCAAGACAGGCCTTTCAGGGTAGGAGATGGACTTAAAATGAACTCCCAAAACTTAGTGCCAGATTCTGGAAGATAAATTCTTCAGTGGTACAAGAGTCACTCTCAACCTTTGTGTCTATAAAAAAATAAGTCTTCATGTATTTCACAACACTTCTGTGATTCTTATTAAGTGGGGGTCATGTTTCATTATACTTTACCTTAGGAAAGTCTCTGAGAACCTGACACCTTATACTTCTGGAGACTCCAAGTAGGCTGCAGTTCTGGAAAATGGTGGCACTTAAGACTAAAGGGTTTCTGATGGTTTCACACCTAATTCTTCACCTTAATTCTTAAAGTCTTTTGCTGTTAACATGTGTCTTTTCTTCTCAACCAGTTTTTTGTGACCCTGCTCACCAAATGAGCATTTTGCTGTCCAGTGGTCACACCTTAAAGGGTTAGTTCACCCAAAAATGGAAATTATTTCATTTATTACTCACCCTCATGTCGTTCCACACCCGTAAGACCTTCATTCATCTTCAGAACACAAATTAAGATATTTTTGATTAAATCCGATGGCTCAGTGAAGCCTCTATTGCCGGCAAGATAATTTAACACTTTCAGATGCCCAGAAATCTACTAAAAACATATTTAAAACAGTTCATGTGACTACAGTGGTTCAACCTTAATATTATAAAGCGATGAGAATACTTTTTGTGCACCAAACAATGTCTATAGTGATGGCTGATTTCAAAACACTGCTTCGAAGCTTTACGAATCTTTTGTTTCGAATCAGTGATTCGGATCGCGTATCAAACTGCCAAAGTCACATGAAGTATTGAACTTTCAAAACACTTATGACCTAACGAAGCCTCGTTTACTGAAATCATGTGACTTTGGCGCTCCGGACCACTGATCTGAAACAAAAGATTCGAAAATCTTAGAAGCAGTGTTTTAAAATTGTCCATCACTAGATATTGTTGAAAAGTCGTTATTTTTTTTTTCTTCCAAAAAGTATTCTCGTCACTTTTTAATATTAAGGTTGAACCACTGTACTCACATGAACTGCTTTAAATATGTTTTTAGTACCTTACTGGGTATCTGAAAGTGTTAATTATCTTAAGGGCAATAGAGACCTCACTGAGCCATCGGATTTTATCAAAAATATCTTAATTTGTGTTCTGAAGATGAACAAAGGTCTTACGGGTGTGGAACAACATGAGGGTGAGTAATAAATGACATAATTTTAATTTTTGGGTTAACTAACCCTTTAATTTTGCAATTTCTAATATTGCATCCTTCTCATAGGCATTTAATATATATTTTTTTACTTTTCAGTGTGAGTTAATGCTCTTTTTTGGCCCATCTTATCTGTGAAGGAAAACCTACTTAATAATTATGCAGATCCGAATAAAAGGCGTTTTTCACTTCCAGCCCTTGTTAACAGTTATATATCACTTCTAAATGATTATATACAAAAATACTAGTTATTAAGATTGATGGGGTTTGGAATTGGTAAGATGTGCTTGGAAAAAAACAGGAACAACAATATATCGACTGTAAACATGTTTGGTTGCTTGAAAGAAATTATATTTTTAATATTTAGGTGTGTAATAAGTGATAGTGTGCACTAACATAATTCTGTATTTTCTGTGCATGGGAGATCAAGAATGCAAATGATTTTTCCAAGCCTATACAAAAGCACTAACTTCAAAACCAGACTTGCAAAAAAGTATGTTTTCTATCTAGACAATTTTTGGGAGCATCTGGTAAGATGAGCCAATTTACACATAAATTACTCTTTATGCACGGAGAAATTGGACAGATGTAATACTGATATACATCATTATCTACATCATTTCTCCTATCAGCTGAAATGAAAAGAAATCATCTTAAACATAGGGCCATAAAACTATGACTTTGGAGGAAAAAAAAAAAAACAGTCCAATTCCTGTGGACCTTTGGGTCATTCTAGTTCAAAGACCAGGCTTTATATCCGAATTGAAATTACAGAGGTTAACTTATTTTTTTTACCTGAAACCACGGCCCATTTATACGTTATAAAAGCTTTTAGAATCCATAACAGCTCTTCAACTATGCTATTTTTTCACAGTAGTTAAATTAACTTATGACCTTAATTGATTTTAAATGTCTCATTTTTTTTATTATGCTTGTGTAAAGCTCTTTGAATTACCCCTGTGTATGAATTACATTATATAATTAAACTTGCCCAGAGTATCCTATTCCTCTCTCTATATGTGTGCTGTAGGTTCATTCCTTTCTTGGACTTAGAATGGCAAGACGAATGAAAACACTGAAAGCTACTCTGACAATAAATGTTTTTGACTTGCACTCAAGCCCGTAGTGGGTTTCCATGGTGATGCTCTCACCTCTCTCCCACTGTCACAGTAAGGCTGCAGAAACAGAAGTCATTGACATGTTTTGCATAGTTACAGCTCGCAGGAACACAAGCCCGCCAGTATCCGGCTAAATAGAAACAAATGAGCAGAGAGGACATAAACCGAATGGTTTCAGCTCAAGACTAATTTAACCTCAGACATCATGCTTCAACTCCCACTCCCTGAACTTTTGCTTCTCTCTCCTCTGATCGCACATAAAGAAGGGGCGTGTTTAGGAGGATTCATCGCTCTGTTGGACACCAGCTACCTCTGTTCCTGAATCGTGACTGTAGGAGTGAGATGGCGTCCATTGGAGTTTGCATGCCGTGTGAAAAAACATACTGATTTTACAGTAAAATCACACTTGGGTCGTGGCAACTCCCACATAGCACTAACTATTGGCTCCCTACTGAGAAGCAACAGTATTCCCTAAGCGAAGGGCCCCTCAGACAGAGAGACTGAGTTGAATGGCATCGAGCTGCACAGGAGAGGGTCCCCGCATGAAAGAGCCGCCTTTGGCCGCAACATCTACAGACAGAAACGTCTGCGACTCTGACATTTGCGAGTGAAGAAGCTCCAAGCAAAACCTATTGACATGCATGCTGAACCCCTGTGGTCCACTGTTGTCTTACAGCGGTTGGCAGGTACAGACGAGTGTTTGCAGACAAAGTCGACACCCGCTTTTCCTTTTCATTATTTATTTCATTTCAAGTGCCAATCAGGCACTGGTGTATTGGCAGGTGGCAGGAATCAGCAGGGGGAGGCTGGGAAGCTCTATGAGATGCACGGATGCTGGATGCAACACACAGGGATGTAAGCTCATGAGGGGTGGAAAGGGACAGTTACAAATATGGGGGTATACTTCAATACAATTAAATGATGATAAAGGTTCATTATTCACTTTTTCACACATGAAATATTTTGAAATATTTCAAGTCACTATGAAATCAAAACTGACAATTCTTTTTTTTCTTTTGGGGGGGGGTACTGCAGTAGTTATTATAAATGATTTATCAGTGCACATCATTATTCTTTTTTTAATTCATGTGCCCTCATAATCTTTAATCTAAATAACTTCTCCTCTCTCTTTTCCGATGACGTTTACTGTCACGAGGGCGGGACAGCCTGACACTCACATGAGATCACAGCAATAGCACACCACAACCATCCAATCAATTCCAGATGAACAAAATTAAGGCCCGCCCTACATTTATTCTTATTCAATAAGCCATTTAACTCGTATATATGTCACAATAAGGAAGAAAAGACTATCACAACTTCTGTTTCATACTTACTTGATGAATTACATTTAAAATTATTAATAATAACATTTTCTAAAATTTGATTTTAACAAATAACAAAATAAAAATAACAGTTTGTACAAATAACAAATAATCTGAATCATATTGGGGATATATGTAACCTTCCTTAACATTAAGGCGTAACGTTGCTAATAAATTTACACTACTGGTGAAAATAATTGGAATAATTAAAATGTTTTTGAAAGAAGTCTCTTATGCTCACCAAGGCTGCATTTATTTGATTAAAATACAGTAAAAACTGTAATAATGTGAAATATTATTACAGTTTAATATATTTCCAATCATGACAACTCTCAGAAGATTTTTAGCATGGTAATGGATATGACAATTTTAATGTATTTGGTCTTGGCGGAATAGATCTGCTACGCTGCTGCTGAATTGACCCTTTGCCGGGGGTTTGATTGACAGGTGATCTAACCAATCATAACACAGAGTCCGCCATTTTGTCCAACAAAACAGTCAGGGGAGTTAGTAGATTAAAGTCGGTAGACTTGAACTTGAAAAGTGGTGTGTACTGACATCTTTCCGCAGTTGAAACAACATTCCTTATGATGTTCATTCATGTTTATTTGATGCTATAAATGAACTAGTAGGAAGAGATGATCGGTTCACGAGCCGCTTGAACTGAGGCACTACAGCGATCTGTCACAACACATTAAAGAGCCATAAAACGGTATTTATTGTTTAAATTTCTTTGAAAATGACAAAATTTGAAAAAAATTGTTTCATATCACAAGTAACCTGCTCCACGATGTATTTTTCACTGCGTGAGAACATGATGTGTGGTGTGAGAGCGGCATGGCTTGTCGGACGTAGCAACAGTAACTAAAGGGGGCAGCGGGTCTTTGCGAATGGTCAATTGCTGTTGCTGTAGATTATTGCTGCTGCTGATTATTGTTGTTGTTGTAAATTATTGCTGTCGCTGCAGAGCAAGTACAGGAACTTGCTACTGCCAATACATGCGCCGATACGCTGCTGCGAGTAAGACATAGTGCTGCTGCACAAATAGCATATATCAATAACCTATAGCAGATCTATACAGGTGGAGTTGGGGAAGGTTAAGGGTTTCAGAGGAACTCTGAAGTGGAGTTGGGCAAACTGCTACAGTGAATGTAACCAACCAGCCATTTAAATGTGTGAGCAACAAGCTCATTGGCTGCAGAAGTGACATGGACCAATCAGCTTGTGCCAATTAGTTAATGCTGTAATTATCATCAGCTGCATTAAGGACCCATCAGTCTGCGCCATCTAGAGTTTCATGACTGAACTATGTATTTATTCCTGTGATGGCAAAGCTGAATTTTCCAGCTTTCATTATTTCAGTCTTCAGTGTCACATGATCCTTCAGAATTTATAATAATATCCTGATTTGCTGCTCAAAATACATTTCTTATCATTATCAATGTTGAAAACAATTGTGCTGCTTAATTTTTTGTGGAAAATGTGATACATAACCATCATTACCATTATCAAAGATACATTAAACTGATCAAAAGTGTATCATGTTTTCCACAAAAATATAAAACAAAAACTGTTTTCAAACGTGATAACAAGAAGATAGTAATTTAGCATCAGTAATATTGATAAATATTTGAGCACCAAATTAGTACATTAGAATGATTCCGAAGGATCATGTGACACTGAAGACTGGAGTAATGATGCTGAAAATTCAGCTTTTTCCTTTACAGGATTAAACTACATTTTAAAATATATTTAGAATTTTTTTTTTATTGAAATTGTAATATTTCACAATATTACTTTTTTTTTATTAAATAAATGCAGCCTTGGTAAGAAGAGACTTTTTGCAAAAACAAATTAGTGTGTATCATCAAAATCTCAAGCAGAATCCCTGTGTAGGCGCAGCTGTAGTCAGTTACGCGATTGCAAAGAACACCATTGGCCACTGTTGTAGTCAAATGTGCACAGGCTGAGCGATGTCAAGAATGTATTATGCATTTTTTTATTCCGTGACCTGCTGAAATATTCCCTTTTGAAGTCAGTTGAGGGCACGATGTGATATAACCTTCAATTTTTCACACACTCTGAAGATTTAAGTCCACAGCATGTCAACAGAAATGACCAGGGCCTGCTGTGAAATCCGTATATTTGCACCCGCTCAGGATGCGTCCATAAAAGACCCGTACCAGAAATGAGTGCATCAGCAGCTCCTCTTCCAAAAGCCCCCTTTTCTCCATTTGGTCGCATTTACAGCCTCATCAAATCGACGGTCGCGGTTGTCTAGTTAGGCAACAATGTGCAATACAAAGCCACCCCCAATGCTCTGGAAGGCATAGTAAATATAAAGACAGATCTGCCTTCACTTGCCCTTGCATGTCACATGTCAGAGGTAATTAAACATGTGGGAAGAATACAAATCAGAGTATTAAGGATACCTGGGGTGGGCACAACAATCAGGAGAGTTTAGTATTCCTACTTCAGTTAAAGAACCTGAATAAACATTGTTCCTCAGTGGGCGCTGTCACTTCCAACTTCCAATATAATTACTGCAGGAACATTAGCAACAACATTGTTAGAGTAACACAAACTTATTAATAGAAAACGACTACCGGTCGGTCTTGAAACAAGTTGTTATTAATGGTGCCGTTCCTCCAAGGGATTTCAGATTTTACCTTTCTTGTTCATGCAGCCTGGAGCAGAATAACTTGTAGAGGATAAGGAGGCAATTAAAACACGCAGTGTCAATCAACTCTTGTTCTAGAAAGTGGGGCAGAAATGTCAGTGATAAATAATTAGAATGGTGCCAAAAAATCTTCACAGACTCTCACTGTCAGTAGCAGTTTGCATTACATGCATTTGTGTCACTTTCCAAGAAAACAAGGGCAACGCCGTCCAGTGGAACTCATTGCTATGTGGAGCTTGTGAAGCCTGGGGATGTCTCCAAACAGCTCACTATCCCAGTTTAGCTGGACCCATGCTAGATTGAAAACAGCACATTTTTCAATGGTCAGATGAGCAAAATACTTATGTTAGGATGGATGTTTACTGACCTTTGCAGTGCCTTTAACTCCTCTTAAAGCTGGTTTCAAAACTCAGGGCTTGTGCCACTCAAGCTGTAACTTAATCCTGGATTTTGTCAAGAACGAAAGCACAAGCAATGAAACTAGACGGAGAAATCACATTTTCTGAGATATCTCAGACTGTATGACCTGTTCACAAACTGCAATAACATAAAAAGCAAAAAGTACCATGGTATTACTGTGTTTTTAGACAGTACAACGATAATACTATGTTTTGGACATGCACCATGACATCCTTTTAAGTATACAGGTAACATGTAATTCAGTATTATCTGATACCATGGTAAAGTACTGAGATATGTTCAGAATCAGTATCATCTATATAGTATGTAACAACACCACCACAACAAATTAATGTAATTGGGGGAAGATAATAATCCATATTTTCGTTCACATTATTTTCTACATATGTTTTTCTTATATAGCCTACCTAGTAAATTAATTCCCTTGAAATACAAATAACCTTTTGAGCATTGACTACCGACTATTTAAAGTATGCTCCAAATGGGGAAAAAATATGGGCATCTTCAGAATGGTGCATAGACAGCAAATCTTTGCAGAGTTGAGTTTGCTACGTCATGTGTTGTATGTGACAAACTGTACAACATTGCCATCTATTGGCAAGCTGATTGAACATCCCATTCACTGAGAACAGAATAAAATATATATTTATTTTGTATTTATTTTTATTTATTCAAATAGATTTATTTGGATTCGTTCTACAACAAGTAGATCTCGTTTTTTTATATTATTTTTATTTACCTTTTTTAATTATTTCTCTACTTTTTTTTTGTCATGATTTAAACTTGACATTGTGTTGTTGTAATGATAGACCACTAGAGGGAACGCGACTCCTATTTCCAGACGGTAACGCTGGAATTTGGCCTAATCAAATTCTGATTGTGAGTAATACAGCAGTTAATTAGTAAATAAGCAGAATTTCTGCACATTTTCAGTTTCTGACTATTATATGCCATATTCCATTAGTTCATCAGCTGTTTCTTTAAAGAAAAAGAGAAGACATCAATAAAAAAGTAGGATTTAATAGCAATAGGCCTACATACAGTGCCTTCAGAAAGACACCTACATACACACACACACACACATACAATGTTGGGTTTTCATGTTTTATTGGGGCATTCCATAGACATGATTTGTATTCTGTAAAAATTGTATATTCTATCCCCTAACTCTAACCCTACCCCTAAACCTGGTGAACGTGATTTCACCATGTACATGTTCCTGGATCAACATCTTTGTTGATCCTGGAACAACATTCCAATCAACCAATCAGATTTGAGGGACAAGTTTACCATTTATGTCAAGTTTAGGCTTACAACCTGGGTTAGGTGCTTCTACAACAATGTTATTCAATTATCATTTCCCTCTGATTTTAGGGATAAGTTATGGGTAGGGTTAGGTTTAGGGGTTGGGAAAAGGTTAGGACTAAATTTTCGGATAGGAATGTTGTTCCAGGATCAACAAAATATGTTGATCCAGGAACATGTCTTACTTGGCAAAATCACGGTGACCCCCTAAACCTACCCATCACAGAAAACGTTCTGCATTTTTACATTTTCAAAAAAAAAAAAAAAAAACATAATTCTGTATGATTTATTAGCAGTTTTCCTCATGTGGACCAAAAAATGTCCCCACAAGGACAAGGTTTTTTAATATTGCCATCTTTGTGGGGACACTGAACATGTAAAAATGAAGAAAGCTTTCTGTGTTTGGGTTTGAGGATAGAATATACAGTTTGTACAGCATAAACATCATTATGTCTGTAGAAATGTCCCCATAAAACAAGAAAACCCAACATTTTTTGGTCCCCCTGAGGAAACAAGCTTATAAATCATGTAGAATGATCCTTTTTGAAAACCTAAAATAGCAGAAAGTTTTCTGTGATGGGTAGTTTTATGGGTAGGGTTAGTTGAGGGAGATATAATATACAGTTTGTACAGTATAAAAACCATTAAGTCAATGGAATGTCCCCATATGATGTTTTATTAACAAAGTTCGGGAGGAGCACATTCATATAATCTATCCAGTGACTGGAGGCCTATATATAGATAGCCGACTCACCTTTGTTCCTCAACAGTCCTCTCTGCATCCCTCCATCATCCTGACTCCTCACTCTCGCTATTTCCTATCCCAGCCAGGGATACGGGGGAGTACTCTGGGTTCGGGTGACATTCCGAGCTCGGAGCCCTCCCCCGAACAGCACGCCAAATACGCATACTCTTGTACTTATTTGTAAGTGTGAACTTGTGTGTGATTGTTTTTCTGCTGTGTTGCAAAGTCAAACAATTTGAAACTTTATTTTTAAATCGTTCTTTAATCATATCAGATCTGTTCTACTGTCATGAGTCCCAGATGCTGGAACTTGAGATGAAGTTGTTAGGAGACAAAAGCTGGAGAATTTATAAAGATTGCCAAAACGTAAGCACTTTGAAATCTATCGGAACATACAGGGGGAAAAAAAAAATTCTTGAAACTACTAAAATCAAATTGAGCAAGCAGACAAGAGGGGCAATTGTCAAAGAAATGAGCAGCAGGCCAAATTGAGTGGGAGAATCTGTCCAGACATCAGCAACCTCATCAGCACTTCACTTACTCACCCACTTAAAGAGAGAGAATTGAAGGAAGCCACTTGTGAGAAATGTCAGTAGTGCCCAGAGTTTGTAAATGAGACATATAATTCTTTCATTTTGGTCAGTGTTCAATTGGGAGAGGAATACTCTTGAATAAAATGTGTTGAATGCTATTAAACAAGAACTTCTTTCAAAGGGTTTTTGAAAAGGAACAAAAACAGGAGGAAAAAAACCTCAAAAGAAGTAATTCTGAACAGCATTGCAATTCCTTCCTTGGTCAATTTCAGTCAGTTTTGATCAACCATTTGCTCTGAATCATACCCTCCACAGTGATCTCTGCAGTTTCCAAAGGCCTTCGGTGGAAGTCTATTAGCTGGCAGGCTGAAACTGAGGCAGTTTTCTTTTCTTTGATCAAGTAATCAAAAGGAACCGTCAAAGTCAGCAATTACTGTTCCTCAAACGTGACTTAATTACATCCTATAGCTGTTCAAAGACAAATGTTTGCACAGAACACATTTGCCATCTGAAGGAGAAAATGAATGCCGTTTCTTTTCTCTACTAATTAATATATTATAATGGGGATCAACCACGTAATGGCTTCTACACGGACCGGATGCGCTTACACACCAATATAGCTTTTGAAACGAGCAATCAATTAGCTGTACAGATGACACGGATCAAATTACTCTCAATCGATTGCCCCAGAATATTGCTTACCCCCACACTGAGTGTGTTTCTAAGTGTGATGAATGAGAGCCATTCTTAAGAATTATTCTTGGGGGTTGAGTTTTACAGCTATCCCCATTCTTACGGTCTCAAACCAATGAGGGTTAGGATTTGTGGGGTAGAAACACAACAAACCTCTCCCCCTCTAAATGACTAAAAAGGCCACAGAGAATATACAGACTTCCTGCCACAAATCTCCCATTGATTTTCCTTTTAACACTAGCTAAATGGAGATGCGCTACAGCACTCTGTTTGATGAGACTGCTTTTTATATGTGAATACACATATGGACAAAAGCACAGTGCATATACACAGACAAACATGCTCTGGCATCCATACGTCTAAATTACTACAATCATCACTCAATCTACACATTTTACACATCAAGTGTTTTAACCTTCTTCACACAAACACTTACATTGAAGTCTTAATAAGCACCTTGATATATAGAGCCCTTATGCTATGCTTACATTACAAAACGTTTCTTCTATTACAGTAATCTAACTCCCATATAGCTGACATTTTTTCTCTCAGAAAGTTTTTGGAAGGTTTGTTAAAGATTCTAAAAAATATACATAATTTATTTTGATTATTTGCCCGTGTAATAGTTACAGACATGAAGATAACAGAATATAAAAGAATAATCGATCGATTAGAGTCAGCAAAATCCATTCAGGAAATGTTTTAGCTACATATATTCTGTCTCTTGGATGGATTTATCGTTAGGTTTCAAACAAAGTTAATTGTCTGCAAAAGCATGGCTGGATCAATGGTGCATCATTTGTGTGATGCTGTTATTCACATTATCCATTGGTATCTGGCAATGTCTTCGATTAACTGACAATAAATCCAACAGAGCTCATTTCCTAGATGGTTAGTCTTTCGTACCCAACCTTAAGGTGAGTATTGATCATGTATCGAGTTCCTAATCAAGTTCAGTATGCCTATGCAATCTCATTAGTCTGAATGGTTTATAACATGTCAAGCAATTGCTAGCTAATGATTTGGGTTTGTGTAATTAATTCTCTATTTTTTGAAAAAAATTCATTAAACAGAGGAAATTGATTTTGGTTTGATTTCAGTGGAATGAAGCTTGTTAACAAGTGAAGAGCAATCAGTGTACCATATACACAAAGGAAACATGATTGAATCAATGTTTATGGATCAATCAGAGAAATAAAAAAGTCGTTTGCAGGGGCACAAGACACTGCATGAAGACACACTGGCAACATGTCAGATGTAGTATGTCTGCAAATGTATTTGTATGCATGGTTTTGATTGTTTATTGATTTTTAGAGGGAAAAAAAACAATATGGATTCTATATGCAAATGATAACGAGTGAAAATGTATTCGTTTATATTTTTCTGCTCCATTGATTTGAAAGGGCAACTGTCATGCTAGTCTTCAGTAAACAGGTGGCGCTCAAGCTCTTAATTCATCCATACAATCAAGAAATAAAACTCCATAAAAGGGTTTATGATCATATGAGACGCTTAAATGAAAGAAAGGGAAGAGTTACAGGTGGCAGCCTAAATGTGATTGTTTCATTACGAACAGTGAGCAAAATTTTAGCCTACTAGTACTGAATGACGTCATACTTGCTCTTATGTAGTACGCAAAACTGAGGAGAAGGTTAAAAAGGTTGGGGGTCTTAAAAGTGTGTATGGTTTTTACACATATGTAGTCTATATATGTGTGCGCTTCGACGACATTTTCAAACAACGTTACAGTAACCGCCAAACTGTGAAACAAGTTACTGATTAGAGTGAGCTAAATAGACGCTTTCACCTGAGGTAATCACAGCAACAGCTCATTGATGTCTTGTTTCGGTCGGTACAACGATAAAAATGGGCTAACTATTATTTATTGTTATTCATAATTAGGCTGTTATTAATAATTGTCATTATTTTTTCACGTTATTATAGATTTATCAAAAAAATTAGCACAAAATGGTTAGTATTTTGTTTACAACGTCTAGATAATTCCTAATTCAGGAGTGGCCAAAACACAGACAGAGATTGTTTTTTTTTTTTTAAAAAAAAAGTGAAAAATTCGCAAGCAGGGTGTCAGATATGGATCGCAAAGCGAATTCCATTTGTGCTTGGACAGTCTTTGGATAATTCTTATTAAGTAAAGTGCTAAATGGTGCCTAATCAGCGAATATTCACTGTCCAACTGAGCCAAAAGGACTGACCTTCTCCAGAGATCCGAGCACATGCGCAGTATCTTCTCACAGAGTGCGCGTACTTCGACCTCATACATATTGTCGGTCAACTGAGCGCGCACAGCACTCATATTTGACATTAAATATGGACTGACATGTACTTTTAATAATATTGGAATGTTCATTCTATTTACATTTTTACAAGAAATTGTTTTTCTTTTTCTTTTTTTGAACGATTGCTGAAGAGATGATAAAGAAGATATCAAAGGCTGAATATAGCGCAATGCCACGATATTAGTGTTTTATCGTAATAGCCTATATTTTTTAACTCTTAGTTCAGTTTTTTATTCTCTTCTTGTGGGGTGTGTCCAGCAGAGCAGCACTGAGCGCTTGTTGGAGTCTGTCCGGATGTGTATATGATGTCTGATCACTTGTTCCTCACCACTTGCACCAGTGCGCAGCTGGCGCGCAATGGATTTACTGTGGAAATTCTTCTATTTCATATTTAACCAGTTTCTCTGCTCTCTGAATGGATCTGAATAAAGCGACGATGATATTCGTAACTTTTTGGATAATATTGCCTGTCCTTGGTAAGTTGCGATGCATGTGTTCCAAAATTTGTTTGCGCAAATCTGTAACATAGCCTATATATATATATATATATATAGTAATTCAGATGCATATTTTTTATTTATTTATTTTTGCTAGTATTATTATTGCTAGTATTATTATTTTTAAACCTGGCATTTTTTTTGTTTTGTTTATAAAAAAGTGTTTTTGTCTTTTACATATAAGTTGTCTCTATTTATTTAAATGGGGTCCACAAAAGTAACTAGGTAAGTGCTATTACAATAATTATGAACATTGGAAAATCGTAGTAATAGCCTACTGTGACAGTTTTACCATTCTGCCTTATTCACATCTGTAACTTTGTCTTTTCCCTGCACAGATATAGTGCACTTCTCAAAGGCAGATGCGATCGCACAGTCTCGTTCGGTTCGACTGGACTGCGTTAGGGCTCATGAACAGTGTTTGGGGAAGTACGGCTGCAGCACTAAGTACCGAACCATGAGACAGTGTGTGGCCGGGAGAGCCGGTAACTTCAGCATGCTGGCTGAACCCGAGGCGCAGGACGAGTGCCGGAACGCCATAGAGTCCATGAAACAGAGTCCTCTGTACGACTGCAAGTGTAGGAGAGGAATGAAGAAAGAGAAGAACTGTCTGCGCATCTTCTGGAGTATATACCAGAGTTTACAGGGTGAGCAGATGATCCATGCATAACTTTACAGTTGAACAGAATCAAATATGAAAAATAATCATGCTCTGTAGACCACTTTAAGTCTTGGAAATGCATTATGCATATGCTGTTATAACTATGTTATAACCATTTTTTTTTTACTTAAATATGGATAAAGTTAAAAAGTTCTGGTTCTAAGAATGATGCATGTAAACAGTTTGAATTCTCACTTGCTAAATTATTATTTCAACTATATTTTGACTTTGCTGGTGTTTATCTTCCAGCCAATGACTTGCTTGAGGACTCGCCATATGAGGCAGTAAACAGCCGCCTGTCTGATATTTTTCGTCTGGCTCCCATCATATCAGGTAAGTCTGATGTTAATATATATCTCCACCTCACACTTATCTGTAAGTTCACACCGAGTACAAATCATTTGCTAGCTTTTTGTTTTTTTCTGTTGATTCTAAATATATGCATAATATATGTCTACGATATATGCGTACGTCCTCTTTCCCTGCCTCGTTCTCGAGAGATGCTCATTTGGCTATGGATAAAAGTGTCTGCAAATGCCAAATGAATGAATTTAAATGCCTTGTGGCTTATGAATGACCCGCCTGCATCTGTCATTTATAAAAGTGTGCTTTGTAATGGATGTTAGAGATTTGAGTGAACAGGTTTCAGTGATGTCCTTGGAAAAGAGTCAATGCCTAATGCATTCCCATAGAGGACTAACAGAACAAGTGCTGCTTGATGGAGAATTCACAGCTGCCCTGTAGATGGCGCTGTTCCTCCCCTGTTCAACTACTGTGAGGTCTGTTGGTGTTGAAGATAACACTGACTGCATCTCTCAATCTGAGCTGTGCTTGACTGTAGAAGTTCTGCAGTAAATCTCCATGGTGACAGACAGTAGCTCTGTTCCAAAACCTAGTAAGCTGCCTCTCTGCCAACTGTCTACATGGGCAGCATTCTAACCATCATGGAAGCTCATTAGTGACACTCTCATAATGAGCAGTCTACGTAGACAGCACCTCCATGTGGCACACAAATAGTACTCCGCACCCATTTTGAGACTCGCCTAGCAATTGATTTCAATAGCGTTAGACATTATGCTGCCATGCTAAGAGTGAGATACAAAACACACTGCACAAACTATTGGATAAAAAACCTGTTAAAATGTGTTTTTACACATAATTTTCAGTATTGAGTAAATTGTTAATTTGTGTTGTTATATATATATATATATATATATATATATATAGATGCTTAGAAAGCAGCACCTTCTTTTTTGAAAAGCCTGTGATGCACTAGGTTTTGGCAGAGAACAAGTGTCTGAGGTTTCTATTTGCATTAGAGTTTGGATTGAAAATGAATATACTGTAGTTCTATAAGGAACATGTGGGCATTACATGAAAGTACATGGGATGCTCTCCCATTACATTTCCCTCTCATTCCACTTCAAATCAATAAAGCCGTACGAGAAACACAGCTTCTGAGATTGCAGCCTTGTTTTTTCCTGAAGCGCTAATCAATAAGTTTAAATATAAAATTAAGCTTAAATATATTGGTTTTATATTTTTTAATTCTTTAATCATCAGCCTGGCAAAATTAGAGCATTATTACGATTTGAACATCATCGGCTTGCTTTTGTTTTGCTGTGTATCCGTGTATGTGTTGACTACTTGTAGCAGCAGACTATGTTGTACATCGCCAGGGAGAGAGAGACATTAATTCGAAATTAAATTATTTTTCATATTTGGATGCAAAACCATGGGAAAAAATGTGCACTAGAAAAATATTAAAGAGGTGCACTGGCTCTGGCATGTCCAAGCAACCCCTAGTAATAATTCACAGCTGGTCTATACAGGATGTTTATGGCCGCTGCCAGAGCAGCTTCAATAAAAACTGATTTGGTTGAGAGACTCAGAGCTGCTGTGCCAGATCTCAACATTGCCCAGATAGAGAGACATTCCTGTTCTTGAGGTGGTGCAGTGTCTGGGTTATACGGGCCTGTAGAAATCTCTGCATCAACCAATACTGGTACCAAACCCATTGTAACAGAACACTGTGGTAAGAGGGATAGGAAGTTGAAAAACAAAACAAAAACGGTTGGTTGGTGTCCAACGTGTGTCTTGTGAGTAAAGTATTTTTATATTTACTGTCATGAACCACTGAATCAGCCCACATGCAGGACCCCAATAATAACTGACCTTAATCTCATACTCTCGGTGGGACATCTCTTTACAACACATTGTGTGGGTGTTTTCAGGCTTTTCACAGCAGAAATGGATACTTGAGTCTGAGGCTTGTTCACACAGTGCCAACAAGCACCAAATTCCAATGGTTGTTGTGTTTTGTTCAGTTTGATCAATTTATTAACCTGTTGGTGTGAGCATGACCATTATGTTGACATACTGTAAATACTGCAGCAAACTTCAGGGGTCGTATTCACAAAACATCTTAAGGCTAAAAGTAGCTCCTAACTTGCCGATTTAGGAGAAACTCTTAAAAATAATAATTTTAGGACTCCTAAAGAGTATTTCACAAAGCATTTTAGCGTTAAAACTAGCTCCCAAATCTGTAATAAGTTAGGAGTAGTCAAGAGGACTCCTAACTCACTAAGACCAAATCACAAACAATCCTAAAGTGGCTGTTGCTGGCAATCCACCTCAGCAGTCCACCCAAAGACACTGTACACCATTGAGGCAATAGCCTTGGGTCCTGAGCCTTTTCTTCATAAATTCAATAAATATTTTGATTTTTAGATTTTAATCTGCGATGACATAACATAAAGATTCAATTATGTACAGGCGATGGAGAATAAAACACTGCAGTCAAGTTGAAAATAATATCCTATAGTCTGCGCTGATAGCCTTGTGGGCAGCTTGCGTGACGCGAGTTCGAGTTCTGGCTCGTGAACCTTTCCCGATTTGTCTTAGCAGCTTTGTGAATAGGTTTTAAGAGAAAACTCTTAGCTAAGAACTTTTACTGCTATTTAGGAGAACTCTTAGTGGTAAGATAAAATGTTTTGTGAATATGGCCCCTGATTGATTTTGCCAAGCAAGACATGTTCCTGGATCAACATATTTTGTTGATCCTGAAAAAAACATTCCTATCCGAAAATTTAGTCCTAACCATATCCCTGCCCCTAAACCTAACCCTACCCATAACTTTTCCCTATAAAATCAGAGGGAAATGATAGGTGAATAACACTGATGTAGAAGCACCTGACCCTGGTTTTAAGCCTAAACTTGACATAAACTGTAAACTTGTCCCTAAAATCTGATTGGTTGATTGGAATGTTGTTCCAGGATCAACAAAAATGTTGATCCAGGAGGATGTTGTACTTGGTGAAATCATGTTCACCGTTTGAAATGTCAGTGTTTGTTGGGGCAGTGTGAACCAGCCTTTAGTTTCAAATAAACTGTCCTCAGACTCGATTTAGCCTTATCAAAAACTGATTAAAGACTTGACTGAAAGTGATTATATTTACAGTAAGTAATTTAGCAGATGTTTTATTAAAGTGACTTTCAAATGAGGAACATGACAAGCAATTTGTGATAACTACTACTAAAGGGATCTTTGAGACGTCACTTAAACTTGTGACAAACAACTTGACTGTGAAAGACTGTGAACGTGTCTGGTGCACAGCATTGAACCAGTCATGTCAGTACAGAATATCGTTAAGGGAAACATGATGCCAAGCAAAGAGACAGAAACAGTCAACAGAATATCAGCTTTCTCAAACTCTTTTCATAGTCCTGACAAACAGAAATGCCAGGTCATCTAATTGAGCTGTCCAGGGCTCTAATGCAAAAACACCAGTGTTTCAGTAAATGTGTTAAGGTTACACTTCCTGTCAGAAACATAACTGAGATCAATATGAATGGCAGCATTAAGCGTCTAATAGTTGCTGAGCAAGACTTTCACTAAGTTCACTTTCCAACTTAGCATTTTAAACTTAAACTATTCTCCATAAAGATGCATCATTGAGGTAATAGCAGTCAAAATGGATCGGGTAATTACACAGGTTTTACGTCATGTTTATGAGAAGCCGGGTTATGGACTTGATGCCTCTTAGATGACTCAGTTCAATAGGTATTGTCAGAACTGAGTCTTTGTTCAGAATGCGTCTGTATGCAATATGCTGTGCAGGCACTTTCTGTCCTCTTTATTTGATGCCACACCCTGCAGCTCTACACAGCTTTTGTGGGGTTTGGGCTTTAGTAACAGATCCTTTTGAGCTGTGGGATCACAAGAAAAAGAAAGGGGGGAAAATCAACCATGTGAAGGAGGAAAGACATTCCCTGTTTAGTGAAAAAGTAGCCAAAAGGGTCGAGCAGAATTGTACAATGGTTGCCAGTTGGCAGGCCAGTTAGTGATGTTATAAAGCTTATTAGGTTTTCCACAGTTAAATGGAATGTTTACCCAAAAATGAACACTCTGTTATTATTTACTTACCTTCACATTGTCTGTTTTTGTGCATCCAATGAAAGTCAGTGGGTTCCAAAACAACACTGAAAATTTCTTCTTTTCTGTTACAACGAAAAAGGAAAGACATACAGGTTTGGAACAACATGAGTAAATGATGACATAATTTTAATTATTGGGTGAACTCTTGCTTTATGCACACTAAGGTTTTACATGTCTACCTTCATTTGAAGTACAACTTTAATGGCCATAGGTAAAGACAGTGTGTAGAAGACTTTTTTGACATCCATCTAATCACTTCATGGCTGTCCACATGGCTCTTTATTTGTCTTTCGGTGCTGTGGCAAAAGAAATATGTTTATTGTGCCATTAATCATGAGACATTCATACCAAATAACCACTGGAATATATTCACCTGGAAATGCTTGAATTAAAACAGGTCCTTTCCATAAATCAATAAAGAAAGCGGTCATGAGAGAAGAAGAATGATCACACTGTCACTGTAGAGCGAGAGTTGTGCCACCTGATCAGTGAGGAGCTGGAGCAATGAAGACAGAGAACGGCAGCCATTGTTGGATTAATAAATAAATGAACCCATAGGGAAAATGAAAAGAACAGTTCATCCAAAACGAAATTCTGTCATTATTTACACACCCTCATGTCTATCCAAACCTGTTTTTCTTCTGTGGAACACAAAAGTAATGTAAAATTTCTACTTGTTTAAAAAATTATTTAAAATAATGTAAAGATGTAAAAGGGATTTAAGGGAATAAAGAAATAAGAACAGTAAACATTCACTCTTATGTCAAAAACTCAAAGCGTTTCTTGTCTCGTCAGGTAGATTCAGTTATGAATTACATGACTCATGTTAAATTATAGCATATTTTCAATTCAATTCAAAATGACAAAATTTTATAGAAGAACTCAGTAGTTTGCATCACTAGACATTTCTGTAGGTCGTTTAACATTTCTATCATAAAACAGATATTGACATTGGAATTCGCACTCATCTGTGAACAGTAAGGCCCACCTTCTTTGATTTGATTGGCCATCTTGATCATTTTAAAACGTCAAACAGTGCTAAGGCTGACCAGCGTAAAAATGTAACTTTTTGTTTTTGTCATCCTGATAACAAACAAAGTGGTGCGTAATGGAGTGCAGAAGAACAACATGAAGAATATCAAATATTAGGGGGGACAGTTTCGCCATTTCTAATTATTGGGGGGAACTTGTCCACCTCAGTGTCTATGGTGGTTACGGCCCAGCTTCAAAGTGTCTTCTTTTGTGTTCTGTGCATATAAGATTAATGACATCGGAGTGAGTAAATGACAGAATTTTCATTTTTTTCATCGCTGCGTCCGAAATCACGTACTAAGTAGGTACTACATTTGAATTTGAACTTACTTCGCAACCGTTAAAAAAGTATGTTCTATATAGTATGAATGGGGGTAGTATGTTGTCATTATCACTTGACCTACCGGCGTCAGTTACGTCGATTCAGCTCCATTCATAAATCCTCTCCCGTGGCCTCATGGGATAGTAAAGTGTCCATCGAACGCAAACTTCAGAATCTCACTGGAAATAGTAGGTCATCCGGGGACTTTTCGCCTACTGTTTTTTCGAATACTATGAATTCGGACATACTACTTTGTTGGTGTACTGTCTTTCGCATACTATATAGTAGAGAAGTATTCGATTTCAGGGGTTGGGTTCATTTTTTGGGGTCGAATGTGTGTGTGGAACCAAAGATCATAGTGAAGACTAAAACAGATATAATGTTTCTTAGTCAGCCACTCCTACCAGTTTAGACAGATGAATCTTGTTCTGTGCCTTGTTAATAGATTTTTTTCATGTTCCTGCTTTGGTCCACATGCTTGTCAATAATGAGGTGATCACAAATGGCTATTCATTTGTCTCGCTATAAGGGCTACTCACAATTAAATGTTATATATGCAAAAAATGGCTCATTTTTGACATGCCTTGACATTTGATTTACATCAATCTTATACTTAATAAGGCTATTTATTTGATCACAAATACTGTAAAAACTGTACTATTGTGCAACATTACTACAATTACAATAGTATTACTGTGATGGCAAAGCTAAATTTAGCATGATTTCGTCTTGGGTCATGTGCTGAAAACATCATATTTCATCAATCAAGTCAAACAGACCTACTGTATGGAAATTGAGTGCACATTTCTGTTGCCCTTACAACTGCAGCCCACTGTCTCAGGGGAAGGAGAGATGGAGATACAGTGGTGTCTATTTCTCTCACATGCAGAACTGAGGTTGTCCCGCCCATCTGAATTATTCATACCCTCGGGCTGGTCCAGAATGTAGTAACAAGTCCCATGTGGCCCTGTCCTGTAAGAGAACTGAGATGCATCAAGGTCAAAGGGACCATGTCCTCTTCTCATGCAAGATGGTCTGCTTCCTTTTATGAGTGGCATAAATTTGGTTGTATTCAGTCACGCCGCTCATCAAGAAAGTTTGATTGAATATGAAACAGACAGAGAGTCTATTGAAAGAAGAATTGGGGTAATTATAAAGGAATCTGATAGATACTAAATTAAAATCCTTTTCATTGTTATTACATATATTATATATTTTTAAAAACGCCTTTAATGTCTGGCTCTGTCTAATTTATTTCTGGATGCGTTTTACTTAGTTTTGGTTTTGATCCATAATTCCATTGTCTCCATAAAGACAATAAATCCTGTCATTGCTTTAAACATTCAGTAGGATGAAATTCATATGCGTAATGCTCATTTGAATTGCCATAGTCTGTTTTAAGAAAATCATTTCAGACCTTTCTATTTGGCACGAATCGCAAAAAGCCTATAAGAGAGAGAGAAAGAGGTTATTAAATATGAAAAAATGGCCCTGTCAGCAGTTATTGTTTGGAAGTGCAATTTGATTTCCAATCTCATTTCACATCATTGACATGGATGCCAGGGCTGTACGGTTCATGAATCCCAACCAGCTGCCACATAGCCTGAGGAAGGAAAAGACAATGAGAGACAAACAGAGAAAGAGAGAGAGCTTTTTATGTTTGTATAGAAATAGACTGTTTTCAACATTAGATAATAAAAGTCTGCTATGGGATAAGCATGTAAACACTGAGAAACACACAAAACAAACGTCTCAAATCCTCATCATCTCACGCTATGAGAAAAATGTCGGCCTTGTCAGAAAACACGTAAACAGCTTGATGATTGCTGGAGGCATAAATGACATTTAAAGCTTGTGCGTGCTGTGTTGTGTACAGCTCATAGCGTTGGGTAATTACAAATGTCTGCATGGTTGATTACAAATCATTCAGCATCAATAACTCTGTCAAATGTGACAAAAAGGGGGAATTATGTAGAAAAAGCCTAACGTTTAACACACTCTGCAGTTAATAAAAGTTTAATTTGTTTGATTCAAGATTTTTTTAAAATTGATTCCAATTCCAATTCCAGGTTTTCAAAATTGTTTCCAAGTTTTCACAAACTTTAAAGGGAAAGGAGGGGAATTGAGATCTTAACAGTGCAATATAAAGTACAATTTACATGATTATGATTAATAATATGCATGACAAGAGATCTTAATGTAGCCCCTCCTGTTCGAACCCCTCGCACTAAGCGGGACTTGAACCCATGTAAGCCGGCATGGGAGACGGGCTCTCTAACAGGGACGCTAAACACCGCAGTCGCTAGAGCGCCTTTTGAGATCAGGGGAGTGAGGTTTACATGCACAGCTTTTACCAGCCAATGTCCATTACACTCACCCTCCTTAAGCTCACTCCCATCCGGGTCACAGCACAAATGTAACTCCTTCTGTTTGAACCGCCCGCTCTAAGCGGCACTTGAACCCGGATCCAACCGGCATGGGAGTAGGGTGCTCTAACAATGAGGCTAAAGACCACAGTCTCTAGCGTCAGTCGCTAGAGTGCCTCTTGAGATCAGGGGAGTAAAGTTTACATGCACAGCTCTTACCAGCCAATGTCCATTACACTCACCCTCCTTAAGCTCACTCCCATCCGGGTCACAGCACCAATGTAACCCCTCCCGTTTGAACCACCCGCTCTAAGCGGGACTTGAACCCGGGTCTGCCGGCATGGGAGTAGGCTGCTCTAACAAGGAGGCTAAAGATCACAGTCCCTAGAGCGCCTCTTGAGATTAGGGGAGTAAAGCTCTTACCAGCCAATGTCCATTACACTCACCCCCCTTAAGCTCACTCCCATCCGGGTCACAGCACCAGTGTAACCCCTCCTGTTTGAACTGCCCGCTCTAAGCGGGACTCGAACCCAGGTCTGCCGGCATAAGGGGTCAGGCGCTCTAACAAGGAGGCTAAAGACTGCAGACTCTAGCGTCAGTCGCTAGAGTGCCTCTTGAGATCAGGGGAGTGAGGTTTACACGCACAGCTCTTACCAGCCAACATCCGTTACACTAACAATTTCTATTAATAATAAATTACCATAAGATAAATAAACTTATCCTTAGTAAGCATTTAGTTTAGCAACATCTTTGCAAAATATTTTTGAGTAGAAACTTTAATAAATGATTTGCCTTCCATTTAAAATGCATCACCTCTTTTTACCTCCTGTTATGATTGTTTAGCTTATTAAAAATAAAAAATAAAAACAATTTAGTATCGTTGTGGTGTTTCAGCCATGAACGATTCTTGAACGAATCTGTTCATTGAATGACACAAAATACTCAAAGACACCTATGGTATAATCAGTGTGTGAATCTGAATGACTCTTGGTGAATAGAATCAAAAGATTCAAGGAGGATGATTCAAAATCCCTGTTATAGCACTTCTGTGATCTGTAGCAGTTTGAGTGAGGTAATGAATACAGAAATAACCAAGTCAGGCCTTTGAATGGAGTTGACTCTTGATTCTCAGAATCAACTAATCAATTTGTTTTTAAATCCACTTCCAGCCTAGTTAAACTATCAGTGTATTAATTCAAAGCAACTATCATCCATTCCCCCCTACAAAAAGAATGTGCATTTCAATTGAAAGCAGTTGAATAAATATCATACCCTACTGCATTCATGTATGAAAGGGACATGATATATTCTGAATCATAACTATTGAAATATGATGGGCTGAGAAGGTAATAATTCATAAAGCTGTATCTGTATGTAATTGACCTTGTCATAACAAAAGATTAGCGCTATGAACTACACATTAAACAGGTCAAAAGCAGAGTGCTACATAATACAGCATAACTGTTCACATCAAACGCTGTTTATGTCTGATGCTGTATCAGGAAGTGACACCGCTGTCTGTGTTTTTTAAACTGATCATAAAGTGCTTGCAATGCAGTACTGCGTGAGCTTGCGTGACCAGGTCACCCAAAGTCACGTCATCTGTCAGTGCTGAGATTAAGGACATTCAGTGACCCACACACACACACACAGAGAGAGAGAGAGAGAGAGAGAGAGAAAGACTCGAACACCCACACACAGCAGAAGAGTATAGATTGAATAGGCAGTGAGAGCGTAAAGGCTGTCAAACATATATAATACAAATCCTTTGGAGTGGATTTGGAGAGAAGCCTAGTGAGAGAAAGAGGAAATCCTTTATTCTAATGGACTGGGTTGACAGCTCTATGCTGTCAGTCCCTAAGGACTGATCCCCCGCTGTGGATGTGTGCTTCAGTGTTTGTGATGTATGAAGCCTATAGTTATCATTTCCTGACTCCAATATTGTGGGAATGTGAATGGAAGTAGAACGCAACCACCCCCCTCCCTCTCTTTTAAGAGTGTGCCTGCATTCATCAGTGGATTTATCACATCTCGCTAGCTTACTTTAGCTCCTTTTCTCTGTCTCTTTAGCCATTCACACATCTACATGCATGCCCAAACAAGTCTGATTTGGAGCACGCTTCAGTGTTACTGCTGCTTTTAACTATACTATAATTTAGCAATGATCAGTGGACAAAGGGAGTTGAGAAGGAGGTGTGGCACAAAAGGATGACTGCAGGGTTTAAATTGAATACCTCCCAATGTCTGTTGAATTGAGAAAAATATTTTTTACAAGCCTTGAAATTATACAATGACATGTTCTGTTACAAATAAGGGGGAAATAGCTCAAAATACCACTGTCATAAGGACCAATAATGTTTAATAATAATTATAAAACAATAAAAAAGTATTTGGCATCATAATTGTTATTATTATTATAATAAATTACATTATTATTTTATTATTATTATCAAATATTTTTCTATATGACTGTGGTATTATGCTTTTTTACCTTGAATATTTGTAACAATCATGTCCTTTTTATAATTTACAGCATTTTATGCTAGATCATATAAATAAGATAAAAAAGAGTAAAATAGCTAAATAATACACTGACATATGGACAAAAAAAAAAATTGTGTGCATTATTATTATTATTATTATTATTACTACTACTACTGATGATAATAATAATAATAATTAAATTATTATTTTATTATAAATTAGTTTTTGTCCCTATGAGCATTTTTCCCTTGCATATTTTTAACAGCACTTAATAGCAAAATTCACAGAATTATATGCTAGCTACATCATTCCACATATAAATTTAAGCATTCTAGATAATCTTATGAAAGTAAAAATTGTTACATTGAGTCGCAACAGCTAACTGTATGAATCTCTCACATCAGTGAGAGATTCATAAAGTTTTTTTCCCCAAGTTAAATCATGTCTTTTGTTGCAGTTCCACATAAAGTTACCGGCAAACTGACAAGCATCTCTGTATTATTTAGATACCAGAGGCAATTTTGACTTGCATTTGGCACTCAGCGAGTGTTCATTTTACACCCGACGTGCATCGCTTTTTCATTCTCAATTTATTAATGCCTCAGTCTTGGCTCCATTTCTCACAGATTAATAAATAGTGGCTTGTATGTTTTACTGCTAATGTATGTAAATTGAAGGCAGAGCCCCAGAGGGAAATTACTTGGCAGTTGTTGATGGTAAAACATCAAATACCAGTTTTATGTCTTATTAGACATTGATTTTTCTTCTATATTGAAAGTCATCAACGCTGTACACTTTATTAATTACACTCGTGAGATTTTGTGCAGTTTAATTGCTTGGCGGTTGGACATAACACAGCCACACACACACACACACATACAGCCCTTAGTCATCATTTACTCTCTTTACAACACAGTCTCAAACTCCTAAGAGCATTCCATCTCTCACTCCCAAAACACACATAGTCAAACATCTAGCAGTAATGTGACTCTCTCCATTGTCACTGCTACAATAGCACCAACAGGGTAAATCTCCAAGCCATCGCTGGAATTTCACTGCTCCACTGGAGTATCAGTGACCCCCAAATCCCTCCGGCTCTGGTAATTATTTGAGATCATACTAATCTACCAGCACTGTCTGGAACTGACTAAAGTGTCCATTACCTCAGCCTGTTAGGGGTCAGCAGTTTACAATCTCTATTAGATTTGGGTGGTCATGATACAAACATTTTAGAAGTTACCAAAACCATTTAAACATCCCCAGTAACACACCGTAATTGTTTGTCTAAGGACTACGCATTCATAGAGAGTTCATTGAAAGAGTGTTTGAGAAGAGTGCCATCATTTCAACCTCATCTTAAAGACATTTCAGGGCATGATCTCTGAAGAGAAGTCAGCTAATGTAAATTTCATTATAAAGTCTTCCTGCTTTTCACCTCGTCAGTCGTTTGATCGACAACTCAAACTGCCGGTCTTTTCGAGCAGAGCTGCATCAGCTCCACATGGATCAACTCTGTAAACATACATGGATCAGTGCGTTCATTAATTCCTTTTGGGTAAAAAACACTCATCAATAAATCAATAGACTCCACATCCACTGGATATTTTCATATATCAATTGGACTGGCTAATTCCCTTAAAGCGCGCTCCAGAGTTCAGCCATTGGCAGGCATCACTTCAGAGGGCCATTAAATGTCCCTGGACAGCAGTTTAAGCAGATAGTCTTTTACACAGAGCTCACAGTGTTGTTTAACTAGCAGTTCTCTCTTTATTAAAGAGCCCAGAGATGGTCAGTGAGGGTTCATCTCGTAAGAAACCCTCATTGTGCTGCAACTGCAATTTCATTAATTGATAGAAGGTTCCAGTCCAATGGACTCATTAGAAGAATCACCATATACTTTGAACTATACGCAAAGAGAAATTTTATTGCTCTTTCACAGCTCAAGAGACTTAATGGAGTTCTCAGTTCATGTTTCATGTCTCAGATGTTCATTCTAAAATAAAGAACAGAAAAAAAATTGAGACAGTTTTTGACATACATTAAGAATAAAATAAATAAAACTATTTTCCTGATTTGTTATCAAAACATTTTTTATTTTGTCAAATCAACTTAGATAATTAATGTGGTTCAGATAACATAATATTTAGAGTTTTTGTTGATTAAACCAATTGCCTTCATTGTATTAACTCAAATTTTTAATTTCAATGAACTCAAAATTTTAAGGCAACCAGGTAACTTACTTTTTTAAGTTAAACCAACAATTCTTTTTTACAGATATGATAATTTAGTCTGGGAATGAGTCATGATGAGATTTGTTAAGAAATTGGTATTTTTGGTATTTTGGCAAAAAGAAAGAAGGAATCAAGGAAGGAAGAAAAAAGATTGGAATGAAATAATAAAGGAAGGAAGGAAGGAAGGAAGAATGAGTGAATAAATAAATTAAAAGAAATGAAGAAAAAGAAGAAAATTAAGAAAGGAAAGAAGGAAGAAGAAATAAAGAATGGATGGAGGAAGGAAATAAAAAAAGTAAAGTTTGGGCAATAAAAAGAAAGACAGATCAAAAGGGCAAGATGAAAGCGAGAATGCGAAGATGGGAGAGATGGGCAGAAAGAGACAGTGGCAGACACGGAGGAAGAGAGAGTGGGAGATCAATTATGGAGGCCGAGTCCTCGTATGATTTGATTTGCTGCAGTGGCATGTGTTTTTATTGGATTGGAACAGTTGGAGGAAAGCTGTGAGATTATTAAGCATCCGCCAGAAAAGCTTCAGGTCTCTGCCATCAGCACTTTCTGTGTCTGCAGCACTCCCAATCTCTCAGGCCACTTAAGGAAGCGACTGAAGAGCTCACTTATTATTCCTGCGTCCAGAGAGCAATAAACAACAGAGCGCTCTGCTGCCTGAGCACGAGGCCACATCAGCACACGTTGCTCGTTATTTCATGTCATACTGGAGTTCTCTAAGGTGTACATGACCAGGCTCCCAGAACGTTACATGCTTCACACAAAAGATGCTGGGGAACATAATCTGAGGTCATTGTTACACATACAGTCACAGCACTAACAAAAATATCATGGCATTACTACACTGTAAAAAATTATTGTTGGTTTAACTTAAAAAAGTAAGTTACTTGGTTGCCTTAAAAGTTTGAGTTCATTGAAATTAAAAATTTGAGTTAAAGGGTTAATTCACCCAAAAATGAAAATTGTGTCATTAATTACTCACCCTCATGTCGTTCCATGCCCGTAAGACCTTTGTTCATCTTCAGAACACAAATTAAGATATTTTTGATAAAATTCGATGGCTCAGTGAGGCCTCCATTGACAGCAAGATAATTCCCAGAAAGGTACTAAAGTTATATTAAAAAAGTTCATGTGACTACAGTGGTTCAACCTTAATGTTATGAAGCGACAAGAATACATTTTGTGCGCCAAAATAATGACTTTATTCAACAATATCTAGTGATGGTTGATTTCAACACACTGCTACATGAAGCTTAACGAATCTTTTGTTTCGAATCAGTGGTTCAGAGCATGTATCAAACTGCCAAAGTCACACCCCCAGTGGTGAACCATTGAAATTTCGAAACACTTATGACGTAATGAAGCCTCGTTTACTAAAATCATGTGACTTGGGCAGTTTGATACACGTCTCGTCACTTCATAACATTAAGGTTCAACCACTGTAGTCACATGAACTTTTTCAAATATGCCTTTAGTAGCTTTCTGGGCATCTGAAAGTGTTAATTATCTTGCTGGCAATGGAGGCCTCACTGAGCCATCAGATTTTATCAAAAATATCTTAATTTGTGTTCCGAAGATGAATGAAGGTCTTACGGGTGTAGAACAACATGAGGGTGAGTAATTAATGACATTCATTTTTGGGTGAACTAACCCTTTAATACAATGAAGGAGATTGGTTTAATAAAAAGAAACTCAAAATAATATGTTATCTGAACCACATTAATTATCTAAGTTGATTTGACAAAAGAAAAAAGGTTGTGATAAATCATGAAATTTTTTTTTTTACAACTCGAATCCATGGCATTGGCTTTTTTGGTTGTCTTTGAAATTTTAAATAAGCATATCAAACCAAGTGGTGTTTACTTTAAAATCGTCATGAAACAGAAGTTGCAATAGTCTTTTCTTCACTATTGTGATGTGTATCCAAGTGAAACGGTTTCTCGAATTAATAAATATAGGGTGGGACTTGATTTTATCCATCAGGTATTGATCGGATCATTGGATCGTTGTGGTTTGCTATTGCTGTGATCACATGTGAGCGACAGGTCGTCTCGCGTCCGCATCGGTAAACATGTATATTATGCTATTGTCTATATTTTGCGCTGTAAAGTAGCCATTATTTTAATGATGTTCCATAATAAACTACTATTGCATTATGTCTATAAATTAGGCTCATGATCAGGGTATCACAAGAGGATATGGGTTAGATTTATAGACAATGACATGTTGCAGAACCTGTCCACATGACTGCAACTTCTAATCAACAATTAAACCTCCCTCCAGTAACCTTGAGCCTCATGTCAACGTGCTTGTCAAACGTAAGTAATGGTTTTTGTAATAGGTGATTAACCTCAAGGATCTAGGTTGTGTTCATATTTAATCACATCTAACCATCTCACAAAAGTCCACAATAAGCACAAATTCCTCATCAAAACACATAATTGCAAAATGCAGCCTTCCATGCACATGCAAGAGCTGCAGCGCATCTAAAAAAAGTTACTGAAGCGGGAAGCATAGGAGGAGAGGAGAGAACACTGAGTCATCATTAGGTAAAGATGAGTAACCTCACTTATTACACGGCTCACTGGATACTTGATTCTAATAAGTCAATCTGCAGTCAAGTAATTTGTGCATAATTATTAAATATTTTATATTATATATTAAATATACATTTTGCTAAACATTATAACTGACCATTTTCTCTGGCAATCAAATAATGATCAATACAATATATACTATAGTACATGTTAACATTGTTTCTTTGCTTAGCTAATGGCGTATGTGTTCTTATAGGAATGAAATTATGTTAAAGCAAACAGACAGCTTAGAAAAGAGAGAGGAAATTCAAACAGAGCTTTCAGGGTTGTGAACTTATCCATGCGAGTGAAAGCGAAGGATTTACCTGAGGTTGTTTATTCAAGAGACAAAAATGCTGTGTAGATTGAGAGGAGGGAAACAAAAGGAAAAGTGCGACAGTGCGATCAGCTGAGAGAAGTTCTTCAGGCAAAAGATTCAAACGTTACACAAATAAAAGCTATTTTAAACTGTGTTTAGATGCTTGTCTAATTGCAATGCTCTGCAGGATGTCAGTTCTTGGTTGGAAATACATTAAAAAGAGTTATAAATTGGTATGCTTGAGGCATTTTGTGTGGGATCTGTTGAAGAAATTGAGAAAGAAACAAATGAGAAAATATAGTCTAAATTGTTGATGTTTTGATGAACTTTTATCTAGAATATTTAGTAACGTACACACTACCGTTCAAAAGTTTAGGGTCTTTTTCTTAAAGGATTACCAGAGGTGACAGTAAATATTTTTACATTGTTTCATTAACTTTCTATACATAAAAAAAATCTTGTAAATAATAAAAATATTAAGCAGTATAACTGTTTTCAACACTGATAATGATAAAATGAGCACCAAATCAGCATATTCAAGTGATTCCAGACAATGAAGACTGCATTCAGCTTAGCCATCACAATAGTAAATTACATTTAAATATATTAAAAGTTAAGTTGTAATAATATTTCACAATGTTACTGTTATTACTGTTTTTTTGGTAAAATAAATGAAGCCATTGTGAGTATAAGAGACTTCTTTCAAAAACATTTTAAAAAATCCAAAATCCAAACTTTTGAGCAGTATAGTGTATAGGCCTATATATTAAGTGTGATTTTTGGGCCACTAGCATGACCAGATACAAAAATAATTACTGTTTTCAAAAAGGTTTCCCTAACACTCTTCCATTGGCTGGTCAAACAGATAGCCCTGCCCCAAACTCAAGCCATTGGTTGAGCCACTGTTGCTATGTGTGGAAGCTCAAACAAACAGAAGTAATGCTTTGAAAGAGACATAAGCTGCATCCGAAATCGCGTACTGAGTAGGTACTGCATTTGAATTTAAATTTACTTCACGAACGTTGAAATAGTACGAATGCGTGTAGTATGAATGAAATCCGGGCGTACTACATCCGCCATGTTGTTACTGTCACATGATCTAGCAGCGCCAGTTGCGTCCCTTCAATTCCATTCACAAATCCCCTCCCGTGGTCTCATGGGATAGTAAAGTGTCCATTGTAGGCGCACTTCCGAATCTTTCCGGAAATAGTAAGTCATCCGGGTACTTTTCGCCTACTGTTTTCCTAATACTATGCATTCAGACATACTATGTTTGCATACAGTTTTTTGCATACTATATAGTAGAGAAGTATTCGATTTCAGACGCAGCGATAGTGTTTACAGTTTTCGTAGTAATCAACCAACAAATGTTTTCTACATATCTAATCTTGTGTAGCCAGACTTTTAGACTGACGGCAGAAGGTCTGGACTCCATTAGCCACGGACGACCAGAGGCCATTTTACTGACATGTAAAGCAACCAATCACAGTTCGCTTTGTTCTGCGTCATGTTTAGGGGTGTGACAATGTAACATCGATGTCCCTACAATAACAGAAGAGCATGTAAAACTCTTAGACATATTTTAAAGAATCTATGCCACAAACTTTACATGCTTCACATACTTTCAAAAACCCAGTGTTTAGCTGATCCTGATAAGCGCTCATTGTCACTCATTGGCGTTCTTCTTCCATGAGGCGGTTTGAGGTCACAGCATCTTTATTTCCAGACGGACTGTTAAAGAATGCGACACACACATCTCCCGGAAATCAGATGAAGACTTCGAAAATTTGAATTATGTGTGCCAAATGCATCAGAAGTTCAGCTGTGGCCGTGACGTCTGAGGCTGAGACTACTACATTTCAAGCTGGGAAGAAGAACTTATTTTACGCACTTCGTCTTTAAATATACTTTGTCGTTTTCCTGAATATTAATTAGCAGTATAGTTACTCTCACACAGACCACATACTGGCCTCTAATTCTGTGAATGCCGTACGGCACTGCCTCAGCCAGAGGACGTTCAGTCCTAAAAGGTCAACAGTTGCCCCACTCTCATCAAGTGTTCTTTGACATTTACAGCGCTTGCATCAGTGAAATCAGCCAGTAATGTTCATAACTCTCCCTCTAAATCTCTGCCCGCATAGGTGAGGCGGCCTTTACGAAGGACAACAACTGCCTGAATGCCGCCAAGGCCTGCAACCTGAATGACACATGTAAGAAATACCGCTCCTTCTACATCAGCCCCTGCACCAGTCGAGTCTCAACTACTGAGGTGTGTAACAAGCGCAAGTGCCACAAGGCCCTGCGGCAGTTCTTTGACAAGGTGCCACCGAAGCACAGTTATGGCATGCTTTTCTGCTCCTGCCCCTCCGGGGATCACTCGGCTTGCTCCGAGCGCAGACGTCAGACCATCGTGCCAGCCTGCTCCTACGAGGACAAGGAAAAACCCAACTGTCTCTCCTTGCAAGCCTCCTGCAAGACCAACTACATCTGCAGGTAGGATGAAAGACAGCCTGTTTTACACCTCATAGAGTAAGGAGGAAAGTGCTTGAATGTTCACTTTACTTTTCAGCGAGTTAATTATTTATCCATAGAAGAAGTTTCTGTGGGGCAGATGACGCCAAGGTCTGCAACCTGAATGACACATGTATAGTAATAAGATTGCTGGACTGTCACTTGTGTGCTGAGTTTGTTTAATGAGGAGACCTGCTCTGTGGATTCTTGTTCATTCCTGCATAATTTTTTCAGATCTCGTTTAGCTGACTTCCTCACAAACTGTCAACCTGAGGCGCGCTCGATTTCAGGGTGTCTGAAGGAAAACTATGCAGACTGTCTGCTGGCATATTCAGGTCTCATTGGTGAGTTAAGAAAATTTACTGTGTCATATCCCTTATAAAAAAGTATTGTGGTATTACAGTATTATGGTGCAGTGATGGTGTCTTATGGTAACACTAGAGTACTTTATACCATTTTTTGGATTAACATAGTATTTTTTAAAATTACAGTAACTTAGAGTGCAATAGTATGGGGAACACATATACTTTATAGAGGGTATGCACGTGACGTCACCGTCTGCTGGAGTGACTGCGGTTACGCTCGCTGAGTGGCAAAAAGACTGAGTGGCAACACTGATTTTCAGTGTGAATGCTGCGAAAAACACACAAAACATATCCAAAATGGGAAAGAGTTTTGCGATTGACTGTACAAATTTTACAAGAAATCTGAGGTATATTTTTACAGACTGCCGAAAGCTACAGAAAAGAGAAGCAATGGATCGCTGCAATTCACAGAAACAACTGGACTCCAGGCAGCGAAATGTGGATTTGCAGTTATCATTTTGTGTCAGTATGTTGAATTTTGCGGTAAAATCATAACCTATATATTGCATTGTTATATATTGTATTGACAACTCATCAATTAAATATTTACCATCTTATATTCTGCATAATTGGGTGTATTTTTAAATAAACACTGACAAAAATTATTAGGGCTGGAAGATATATATAACACTGATATGAGAAACCAGCCAGATTTAGTCCTACTTATATAGTATTTATAAAGCATTCACAGGCAAATTTGCTTTATGTATTTTCCCGGCGTCGAAATCATAAATGTCAGGAAACATGATTCTTGGCTGCATGTCAATATCCATGGTTTACTGGATCTTTGGTAAGTTGTAAGAAACATTATCGAGTCCAACCTTTAGATTAATTGTTTTTATTAGTGTTTTACTCGCGTTTTCGCAGTTTCCCCTATTAAATCCAATCATGCAGAAGGCTCTTTTGCCATTCAGTCTGGCTGAGGGGGTGTGTTTTTGGCGGGAAAGTCACGTCAATGCATACCTTCTATTAACTACGACTTTTGCCTGAATAATCTCTTAATTTAGTGATTATTAATAGTTAGTAAGGTAGTTGTTGTAGCATTTAAGTTTAAGTATGGGGTAGGATTAAGGGATGTAGAATATTGTCATGCAGAATAAGGCATTAATATGTGCTTTATAAGTACTAATAAACAGCCAATATGTGTGAAAATGATTCTTCATGCTTCCTCCAAACCATTCTTTCATAACTTTAACCCTGGTGAATCTTGACATTGTCATCCTGGAATATGGCCATGATGTGTCTTCCTACATGGTTGTTTAAGAAATGAAAACAATGCTAGAAATGCTACACACTCCATCTTTAAGGGTTAAAAGAACCATTGCCAAACATATAACATGCTAGAAACATAATAATCACTGTAATAATGATCCATTCATAGATTCTTAAGTATTTGCCTATTAAAATCCAAACAGCAACTTTTTTTTTTGGCCGGGCAGTGTATTTTGTATCTAATGAAATGACTTTCATATACTAGAAAGTGTCCAAATGTTTGGGGCCACTGTATATTTCACTTTTGAAAGTACATGAACAACTAATTTGTGACCTATTAAACGTCTTTGTTTTCAACAAAAATGACCTTTAAATTCTGACCCTTGGTATATGTGACAGGTACGGTGATGACCCCTAACTACCTCCGTGCCCCTGGCATCAGCGTGTCACCTTGGTGTGACTGTAGCAACAGCGGAAACGGAAAAGCAGAGTGTGACAAGTTTACAGAGCTTTTCACCAACAACCGTTGTCTCCGTGAGTAGACTTCATTCACAGCTGCTGCTGCTGCTACTCTATATCATTGGTTACATGCCGTTATGCGCTGACTGACAGAATTTGCCCATCAAGACCGACTCTAAAGTTGAATTCTGCTTCATTGCGTCTTCATGATCATTCACAGTCTGCACCAGTAAATTTGATCTCTGCAATTTGTGTTGCTGTGCAGTTCAGGGCAGTCTGACGGCCGAGAGACAGAGAAATCCTCTTAAATGGGGTGGCTGAGAGGGGGGATTGACATAAAAAGGCAATAAAGCATTACTCAGGTGTCCATGGGCCTGGAAGACTACCAGAAGCATGCATTATTTTGTCAGGGAGTTATTCAAAAACATCCATTTAGATGAACTGGATGCAGGGAGATAGACAGAAAGCGGATGAGAAGGAGGATTTGTCTACATGAAACAATGGCCTTTAGGATGACAGCCCGGATGATATAACAGTACCGACACAA
Organism: Hypophthalmichthys nobilis; assembly: GCA_037950665.1. NCBI lineage: Eukaryota > Metazoa > Chordata > Actinopteri > Cypriniformes > Xenocyprididae > Hypophthalmichthys > Hypophthalmichthys nobilis. The sequence continues at coordinate 10,189,025 of CM075472.1, forward strand.
GTAACGCCACATCCACACTTCATATCTGACACGTCCTCATCAATGTGTGTTTTTGTGTTTATGTATAAAGAGAGAGATGGAGGGAAAGAGAAAAGACTGTCTGTCCAACAAGATGTCTGTGAGTTCAAACATCAGAGACAGTATATATTAGCAAAATTGTTTTCTTAGCTCTTTCTAGTTTGTGATGAATATATGCCATTATTTGTATATGACAGAAGGCCCATTTCTGACATTATAGATAGCGGCAGGTTTATTAGAATGCATTTACAATGCCAGACCTAATTTTCTTAAAGGGATATTTCACCAAAAAATGAAAATTCTGTTGTCATTTATTCATACTCATGTCATTCAAAACCTGCATTTCTTTTCTTTTTTTTTTTTTTTTTTTTTTTTTTTTTTTTTTTTTGTTCTGTGGAACATAAAATAAATATTTTTTTTTAAAAAAGTCTCAGTGTCTTTTCCCCCCATGCAATGAAAGTCAATGGGGTCCAGTCTTTGTGTGTGTGTGTCTGTGTGTGTAAAGTTGGATGATGTTGGATCAACATGAGAGTAAATTATGACAGAATTTTCCTTTTTGGGTGAAGTATATCTTTAAAAATAAATCAATGCAAAAAAGCATCTATCTTCATATTAGATTACAAGATGAAAACCTTTTCTAATAAATCAGACATAATTAAACCAATGGTCATTTACTTGCCTCTTTAGGCTCTGAATCTGGCCACACATATGATGGCCATCTAATAATGAACCAGTAAGAGTGAGAGAAAGAATAGTCAAGTCAAGTCAACTTTATTTATATAGCACTTTATACAATATAGTTCAGTTCAGCATTGATTCAGTTCTGTTGTAAAGATCATCAATTATTAAATTAGTTCATTTCTTCTATAAAGCAGTTCTGCAAAAATGATATCATCATCCAGCTCAGTTCCTTTCTCATATACAGGGTCAGTACAGTCAGATCAATAACATTGTTGAATATGCTTGTATGATGCAATATGATATTGCATATGATGCAATATAATACGCAATGTAAAGATCCTCCTATCATGTTACGATCGCACAATCAGAATTACCTCAAATTCGCTCCTGAGGAATGAACGTTCTATGTACTCCCTCCTTTGCTCAGACAGATGAAAGTGTGCTAAAATGTATAATGTACAATTGATGTCACACATCTGCCTTGGCTATTACCCAAGATCTCCCCAGGGTCCTATTGTACAATCTGACAACCCCTCAAAAATCTGTCCTTTAAGCTTTTAAATCTATATAATCTATCTACAATTATGCTTGGAATACACATCCATTCTTATGAGAGCAATGCAATCTTAAAGGGATAGTTCACCCCAAAATTAAAATTCAAGTTGTTCCAAACCTGTATGAATTTCTCAAAAGAAGATATTTTGAAGAATGTTGGGAACCAAACATTGGATGGGACCCATTGACTTCCATAGTATTTTTTTCTCCATACTATGGAAGTAAGTGAGGTCCATCAACTGTTTGGTTACCCATATTCTTCAAAATATCTTCTTTTGTGTTCAGCAGAAGAATGAAATTCATACAGGTTTGGAACTGAGGATGAGGATGGGTAAATGATAACAGAATTCTCATTTTTGGGGTTAACTATCCCTTTAAGATGGAGAATGAGGCTTTATGAGTCTTTAACCCTTAAGAAACAGAATCAGCTTCCAAGCCTGGCCTTAAGAGAATCTCAACACTCACTCAATAATAAGGTCAGCCTACCCTCTTCTCTGGTAATAGATGGTACTTAATACACATGCAGCTTATTCTTTACCTGAGTACTCATCAATAATCTCCCACTTGCCCTTTAGCCTGCTGTGGCGTGAGGTAAATAACATACTCTGAAGTCAAAAGTGCTCTTGAGAATAAAGTCATTTTAAAAAGACAGTTGAGTCATAATGGCTTCCCTCATTTTATCACCGGAAAGGTCCCAGAAACTTCTGAGTAAGTGGAGGTCTTACTGCACTTACACATGAAGGCTAAGTGCCTCTTTATCAGAATTCATCTGCTACAGTGTTAAGAAATGAAAAGAGAAGCTCTTTTATCAAAATAGTTGATTGCAGCATGTCAACTGTATTTTAAGCAGAGTTGATTTGAGAATGACTATTGAAAATTCAGTTACAGAAATGTTGTTATTACTACCCGAATTCCAGAAAAAAAGTTGGGACGTTATTTAAATTTGAATAAAATGAAAACTAAAAGACTTTCAAATCACATGAGCCAATATTTTATTCACAATAGAACATAGATAATAAAATTGTCTGGAAACCTTTATATACCTTTCAGCATTCATAGTGCCTTCCAAAACATGCAAGCTGCCCATACCGTATGCACTTATGAACCCCTGTACCATCAGAGATGCTGGCTTTTGAACTGAATGCTGTTAACACACTGGAAGGTCTCCCTCCTCTTCAGCCCGGAGAACATGGCGTCCGTGATTTCCAACAAGAATGTCAAATTTGGACTCGTTTGACCATAGAACACTTTTCCACTTTGAAACAGTCCATTTTAAATGAGCCTTGGCCCACAGGACACGACGGTGCTTCTGGACCATGTTCACATATGGATTCCTTTTTGCATGTTAGAGCTTTAGTTGGCATCTGCAGATGGCACGGCGGATTGTGTTTACCGACAGTGGTTTCTGGAAGTATTCTTGGGCCCATTTAGTAATGTCATTGACACAATCATGCCGATGAGTGATACAGTGTCGTCTGAGGGCCCGAAGACCACGGGCATCCAATAAAGGTCTTCGGCCTTGTTTCTTACGCACAGAGATTTCTCCAGTTTCTCTGAATCTTTTGATGATGTTATGCACTGTAGATGATGAGATTTGCAAAGCCTTTGCAATTTGACGTTGAGGAACATTGTTTTCCACAATCTTTTTACGCACTCTTTCACAGATTGGAGAGCCTATGCCCATCTTTACTTCTGAGAGACTCTGCCTCTCTAAGACATCCCTTTTATAGCTAATTGTCTAATAATCAATTAACTTAATTAGTTGGTAGATGTTCTCCCAGCTGAATCTTTTCAAAATTTCTTGCTTTTTCAGCCATTTGTTGCCCCGTGCCAACTTTTTGAGAACTGTAACAGGTATCAAATTTGAAATGAGCTCATTTAGTGGATAAAAGTGTAACATTTCTCAATTTAAACATTTGTTATGTTATCTATGTTCTATTGTGAATAAAATATTGACTCATCTGATTTGAAAGTCTTTTAGTTTTCATTTTATTCAAATTTAAAAAAAAGTCCCAACTTTTCCGGAATTTGGGTTGTAATTAAAACTATTAAAAGTATTAAAGCTGAGATATAATAAATAATAATATTAGATGAAAAACTTAAAAAAAAAAAAATGAAAATTAGAAATGTGAAATAAAATAAGCTTAAGTTGAAGTATTAAAATTACTAAAACTGTCAAAAATAAATGAATGCTAACTAGGAAAAAAAAAACTAAATATTAATATATTGTAATATAAATTTCAATTTAAAAAAGCAGAATGTAGTGAAATCTCAAATCTTCAAAACTAATTTTGACCTCAAAAGAATGTGGCAAAATTTAAAAACTAATCCGAACTGTGTTGTTTTATAATAAAATGATGAATTTAGTTTTGAGAAAAAAAAAGTAGTTTTATATATCAGGGAATAAATAGGCACAATTAGTCAAAATTGATGATACAATTATTTATGGTCGTTGCATAACATTGCATTAAAAATTATGCAACTGTTAAATTTCCTCTTCCTATTATTCCTGTAGGGTGTGGCCAATTCAATTCAAATTCAAACTCATTATTTGAAAAAAAGCCAATTCATAAATACTGAATTTTGTCCTACCATGATTTAAAACAGTTTTTCCCTTCATTTCTGCATTATACAGGCAATGCCATCCAGGCGTTCGGTAATGGAACAGATGTTGGTGTGTGGCAACCCCAGCCACCCATCATGTCCACTCCACCTGACCCTTACACTCCACAGAGAGGACGGGACAGGACATCCAATGCACTGGAAGACCCAGCACTCACCAATGTCCTGGACAGTAATGCGGACCACCTATACAGCTTCTGTGGAAGTCTGCAGGTACTGAAAGCAATCAGCATACTACAGTATATTAACAGTAAAAGACAAACTGAAGGAAATTCAGTGAAATGTACATCCTAGTTTCTGAAGGTCATCAGAAATAAAGTTGATTAGGAAAGTGCAGTGAAAAGGCAGTGTAAAATGTCTCCTGGACACCCAATCTCTCTTTGTTTTATTCTAGTCGCCTTTTAAACCACCATATTGACTGTCTCTGATGGTGAATGACAGCTGTCAGTCAGACACACATGTTGCCGCTGGCCCACTCAGATGGTTAAAGATGCACAGCCTACATCAACTTTATAAACAGCTGGCAGCTTGTTTGGATGCTTTCAGGCTTTGCTTGGCATACGATGACTTTCATTTTTCGAGCCTCAGAGTGAGATGAAGGTTTACTTTTGATTGATGTGTGTGGGCTGTTGCAGTGATAACACACACATAGGGCCTCTGGGTAGAAATGAGATACATCAAACTGCCAGAGCTGTCATGTCAGAGCTAATTGGCTGGCACATTAACATGAGGAATACCCGTAAGCAGGATATACCCACCCATTACAATCTCTCTGAGGGAAACATATCTTCACCAATCATCTACGTATCTAACTTTAAGTCTGGCACACACGCAGTCTCTAAAATGACTGGCATAAAAACAAATACAGATCTTCAGAGGAATATTTCAGGTTAAATATTTATATTTATGGTAGATCTTAAGCTGTTGAAGAAAACAATTGTGACTCAACTCTTGATTAAAAAAAAAAAGGAAAACGATTACTTACAATTTGCATTGAGCGCTGTTGAGCGGATTTGCAAACACCTCTGATTGGTGTTCACGCGCTCAACATATATGTCTGCAATTGGCTACAATGATCAACGCACGGGAGCGTTTGAATTTGAAAGCGTTTGAAAGCAGGCGTCTATCAGTGGAACGGTCCGCTGATAGACGCCTGCTTTCAAACGTTCCCGTGTGTATCTGTGTAAGCGCTCGGTGATGTCTATTTACAACATGTTTCTGAAGCGTTGATCATTGTAGCCAATCACAGACATATATATTGAATGTGTGTTAACACAATGGCCAATCAGAGATGTTTACAAACCCGCTCAACAGTGCTCAAAGCGTCACATTTTTAAAATTTCAGTATCGACTTGGTATCGAAGTCAGTACTTTTGACGACACTACTTGGTTTAAAAAAAATCAAATAAATAATTAAAAATAAAAATGATAGAGCAAGAGAGAGAGAACTCCAAATCAACACCAAAATGATAATAAACTGCATTTATCTGGGCTTTTTTTTTTTTCATATTTTTTTCAAGTTGTTACTATTTAATATTAGTTAAGCATGGTTATGTGTTTTTACAGTGTTTTATGACCTTATAAAGATCCACCTAAAATTTTGTTCTGCCTAAAAAGTACAATTTTTTTCATCTTATCAAACAGAAGTGTTCATGTAAATGCTTTGTCAAAAAAGGAAACACTTTTTTCAGTTCTTTTCTTTGAAAATTGACAGCATGCTACAGATGCTGTTGATAAAGCTTAACTTATATTTAACTTGGAATTTTTTTTTTTTTTTCTAAATCTGCAGCTCCACATAAAGAATACCAGATACACTCCCACAGATATAGCACAACAATTCATCATATTGGAGTAATAACAATATCATGATTTATTAGTAGACAGAGTTTCTTTTGTCAGATAGACTTCCAGGAAGGCTATTAATCATTCTATCCCACAATGCTTTTTGCAAGAATTAGCTCCATTCTCTCACCATTGTGCGGCACCTTTATTATATTCCAGATTCTCTGGAGAATCATTTTATCGTTCCAACAAACCAACCTGTGTGTGTGTGTGTGTGTGTGTGTGTGTGTGGGATACTGGATAGCAGAGCAGAGTCTCATGTAACTGGGTATGAAAATGTATTGGTGTGACATATTAATGCAAACACACTGCCCTCCTGCACACAATGTAACACACACACAGCACATTGATTTGAAAGAAGCAGGAACTTATAGAGTGCGGGTGGTGTATACGGGTGGTGTATGTGTGTGGGCTGTAAGGCTCATTATCATAACATTACATCTCACGCAGACAGACCTCTCTTTGAGGCCAATACTGGATGACCTCTATTTGCAGATGTGAATTACAGTGCTTTATTGAAGCTGTGCTTGACTTAGATCGCACTGGACTTAGTTTAAAGGGTTGCTGGATGGAAATGCTTCAGTATGAGAAATGGTTTATAACATAGAACCCTGAAGAGCTTCTTGCAAGTAATTGACTTTCAGCCCGTATTTCAGCTGGCCTCTTTCTCTTTTTCTTTATAGGCTCAGAAACTGAAAAGTAATGTTACTCTGGATGTTCTTTGTGTGGTAAGAACTGTACATTTCTACTCACCTGGGATTTTCCAATGAGTTAAGGGCTTTTCACACAAGATGCATTCTGTACATTGTTGTCTATGTAATCATGCACTAAGTGGATGTCGCTGACCATTGCAATGAGTTTTTTTGTGTGTGTGTGTATCCTTGAGCACTGTTTATAATACATTTCAAGCTGTTTTTGAATGCAACACATCCCTTGTGTGAATCCCTTTTGATTCCATTCCATAGAGGTATGCCATGATATGAAAGCCCGTTTCCATGTCAGAATAAAGAATAAAACAGGTAATTATGAGGTAAAGTTGAAAATAAGAATTAGAGTTTACATTGTAAGATATGTAGTCACAATTATGAGAAATAGAGTTAGTATTACAAGATATGAAGTTGCAATTATGAGACAATTTTATGTTGATTTTATATCTTTTAATTGTGAGTGTATTTTTCACAACTGTGACTTCGTACATACAACTGCTACATGCAGTCGCAATAGTCCCAAATAAAGTCTCAATTGTGAGATATAAAATCATAATTATTAGACAAACTCTCAATTGTGAGAAATAAAGTTGCAATTATAAGAAATAAAGTCATAATTATGAGAAAAGGTCACAAATCTCTTTTTATTTTTTACTCTGAAGTGGAAATGTACGGAGCCCCTAAAGGGACATGGTGGTGGAAAAAAATTGGGATGGGAGGAAAAAATATTTTTCAAAGCTTTTGCGCTCTCTCGCAAAACTTTTGCGTTCCCCTCAGAAACTTTGAGTTCCCTCGCAAAACTTTTGCGTTCTCTCGCAAAACCTGTTGGGAGTTCAGACAAACACTTACTGTTTAATTTCCCTCTGGCAGGAGGGAACAGCTCCATACAGTAACAATGGAGTGGTTCATAGAGTTTTATTTTGAACTTGGACTTAAGTATAAAGAAATATGTTCAGTACTTAGTTCAAGGCACAGTTTTGATGTAAGTCAAGGTTTCAGGTTTTGCGAGAGAAAACAAAAGTTTGCAACCGCACGCAAATATCTTTGCAAGAGAACGTCAAAGTTTGCGAGAGAATGCAAATATCTTTCCGAGAGAACGCAATTATCTTTGCAAGAGAACGCAAAAGTTTGCCAGAGAACGCAAATATCTCTGCGAGAGAACGCAAAAGTTTGCGAACGGACGCAAATATCTTTGCAAGAGAATGCCAAAGTTTGCGAGAGAATGCAAATATCTTTGCAAGAGAATGCAAATATCTTCGCAAGAGAACGCAAAAGGTTGCGAGCGGATGCAAAATATCTTTGCAAGAGAACGCCAAAGTTTGCGAGAGAGCGCAAATATCTTTGCAAGAGAACACAAATATCTTTGCGAGAGAACACAAATATCTTTGGAAGAGAATGCAAAAGTTTGCAAGAGAATGCAAATATCTTTGCGAGGGAATGCAAAGTTTTGCAAGGGAATGCAAAGCTTTTAAAAATATTTTTTTCCACCACCATGTCCCTTCAGGGGCTCCATAGAAATGAGCTTACATTCTATGCACACTATGAAAAAACCTGCAAACGAAAAAAAAAGAAAAAAGTTTTGCTTTAAGGCTAATATTTAGGCAAAAACAACTATAAGAACAAACAACCATAAAATTGCATTGCCTCAACAAGAGCAGAATGGCTAACGATATGAAAACATGACTTTCTCCACAGGATCCGCAGCTGAATGACCCCAGCAGCTTTAATGCAATCTCTCGGAGCTCAACTAGCGCTGCCTGCCTGATGGACTGGACTGTGCTCTTGCTGTCTCTGGTCTCAATTCTTGGGCATCTCACAGCCCTACAGACATTATAGCCACTCACCGATCAGACCTGCTGGACTGCTGCTGCTGCCGCCGCCTCTGTACCATACAAAAATGTTGTATTTTGAGTTTTTTTCCGCAAGTGGTTCTGTGCGCAAGTGTGGTGTTTCGCTGTGATGAAACTATTCTTGGTCCACCTGCTTTTCTTTCTCACTTATCGGAGATATTGGACAGACATGGACATACTGTATTTGCGCATCAGTGGAAGGTCATCTAGGATTACTTCTTTTGCGAGAACTTTCTGCAAACAGGCGTCATCCGAACTCTTATATGTGGTGCGTTATGCCGCAATTTTTTCTACCATCACAGCAAGATCTGGTTGAAAATACAAAGATGCATGGAGATGCCAGAACCACTTCTGACAATGAAAGATTGATGCAACTTCTGCATACTAGGGTGCTGCAGATGATGATTTATTTTCTCTGAGCTGATACCACAGGAAAGCCTGCAAACTCCAACTAATACGCAAACAGTGTCAAGCAGTGCACAGTATTTTTGAAGGCTTATCAGCAAAACCTGCTGCTCCTGTCCCTTATTAGGACCTACAAATTCCATTCTCCCTCAAAGTGGCAGTGACTTTTTGCAGTGCTCCAGCTTAGATGATACGGTATGGGAAACAAACATCAGGATAGACACGTCACTTTATCACATCAAAACACAAGCTGAATTTTTTTTTTTTTTTTTTGAGTTTCTGGACTCCTTTAAATTTGTAAATGTCACATCAATTTTAGTTCCTTCCTCTCCAATGAAACACACTGTGAGGATGAAAGCTTAACACCAATTTGCTTATTTTGGGAACTTTCGGGATTTGCCATTATCCTGGATATTTATGTGTAAATACCATCTTTGTTTACAATTACCATATTATGCTTCTCAAAGTTTATTTCTAATCTAGCAAACATTTTCAGCAATTGTATCTCCTCTGTTGTGTGAAATATGACTTAATTTTTAGTGATGAAATTCAGAAGTAACTACGAGGGTTGATACCACAGTCCAGTATATGTCAAATGTGCTGTATGTACATTCAGTGAGAACGGATTCTTTTGCTCATCTAAAAGAAGTGCTCTCCAAGTATCATTTCTGCATTGTTGTTGTACTGGTTAGCTGTAAAAAGAATATATATAAACGTATATAGATCAGGGCTGTAAGACATGCAAGAGCAAAGAGAAACTTACATTAAACAAACTAAAGAAGGCCTTTTAACTCTTGTCTTATTTTTAATTTTTTAACTTTAAATTAGGTGAGAGAACAGGTTTTCAATAGTGTTAATATGGTTTAAAATTAACCATGATTTACACATTTACACACACACACATGACAATTGTTTAAAAGTTTTAAAGAAATTAATACTTTTATTCAGCAAGGGTACATTCAATTGATCAAAAGTGACAGTAAAATCATATATGATGTTACAAAAGATTTCATATTAATGCTGTTCCTTAGAAATTTCTATGTATTAAAGTATCCTGGAAAAAATGCCACAAAATTATTAAGCAGCACAACTGTTTTCAACATTGATGATAAGAAATGTTTTTTGAGCACCAAATCATCATATTAGAATGATTTCTGAAGGATCATGTGACACTGAAGACTGGAGTAATGGCTGAAAATTCAGCTTTGCCATCACAGGAATAAATTATATTTTAAAATATATGGCAATAGAAAATTATATTTCTAATTTTAATAATATTTCACTTTTTTTAATCAAATAAATGCAGCCTTGGTGAGCATAAGAGACTTCATCAACACTGAAGTGCACATCAGACAGTTCTCTGGCAGATTGGGCCATTAAGTACTAAGCAAGACATGCTGCCAGTGTCAGTAAATGTGTAAAGATATAATCGAAACACTCTTGGATTCTCATTACCAAAATAGAACATAAACTGAATGTCTACATCTCCTATGGATTAGCCCGATTCACTGCCAGTGTGTCTTTCACAGGCCAAAATAGTCATATGTTTTACACTTTGCAACATTAAACTTGACACTTGAACAGAGAGCCATAAAAAGTTCTCATGGTTTAGTGAAGTGCTGTCAGTTTGACTGATGACTCAAAAGTCACTAACCAGCTTAGCAGCTTAGCAAAAATTGACAAAAACTGCAACACAGATTAGTGGTATCAACGTACAATTTTCTAGTTTATATATGTTAACATTAGTTAATGCATTAACTATAAGAAGTAACACTTTTACATGAACAATCCTTTTGCAGCATTTATTAATTTAATAATGTTAATTTCTATATATACTAACACATTTTGTACAATTCAAGTTGTATACTGCTAACAAATTAAAGTGCTCCTATTGTGCTTTTTCAGATATTAACTTCAGTGTAAGTGTGTAATATATACTGTTTGTGAATGCAAAAGTTCTGAATTTTCAAAGATCAAAGTGCACAACAAATGAACCAATTATGAACTGCCTAATTCCAGTCTTACTTCTAGCACAAATCTATGTAGGTTTGTAACAAATTTGCATAATACCAGCCAATGGTCTTCAACAACATATATTTTGAGCCGCCCTCAAACACTGTAGTTGTAGCTGAGGCCTGGAAGTCTTTGGTTTGTGTTGTTGACATGTTGAGAAGACGCTGTTTTTTGCGCTGTGAAAACAAATCTACTTTGCATGCTCTTTCAGTGAATGAGGACTCGGGCTCTAATTGATACTGTAAAACCAACGCCATCAATACTCATCATATCACTGTGTATAGAAGTGCTGAGGAAATTCAGATATGGTAATGGATGTTTCATTTCTGATGCATGCTGTTAGATATAGACCAATCACAACAGACTGGGCCATCTGACCAATCGAAGCAAAGTATGCTCCCAGAAAGGTGGGGTTTGTCGAGACACTGAGAAAAAAGAAGAGATACTGCAGAGTATATTATGAGAAAATTAAAGTGATTTTGACCTTGCACATAAGAGACCTCGAAAACAAAATTAGGAATTTTTAAAATAGCTAAAATAGCACTTTAATTTATTAGGAACAAACACAATTTGGCAATGAGGTTACATTTTATTTTGATAGTCCACTTTAGACATTCTACTAAGTAACTTAGCAGCTACATCAACTAACTTACATTAATTTGCAACTACATGTCAACTAACTCTAATTAGAGTATTAGTAGACTAGGATTAGCAGAATAAGTTGACGTACTTGCAAAGTTACTTAGGGGGAGACCGGGGATGGTTGTAACATTTTTGAGATTTCTGTCTGTATCTTAGAGTTCTTTTAAGCCCGTGTGTTCAAAACGTGATTAAAACTAGTTACAAGCGTCAGCTATTAAATGACATAGCTGTTATCTTTGCAGCACAAACAGAAAATGTGTGGTTTAGTTTCAGACACGGGGAGTGAAATGTTACAATTCACTCCATAGTCCAGTTAGTTGTAACAGACTAGGCATACTGAAATATAAATGCAAGACTCTAATGCAGTGGTCTCAAACTCAATTCCTGGAGGGCCACAGCTCTGCACAGTTTAGCTCCAACCAGCTCCAACTCACACCTGCTTGGAAGTTTCTAGTAACCCTGAAGACCTTGATTAGCTGAATCAGGTGTGTTTGATTTGGGTTGGAGCAAAACTGTGCAGAGCTGTGGCTCTCCAGGAATTGAGTTTGAGACCAATGCTCTAATGACTGGTAGTTGACATAAAACTGCACTTACTTAGAAGAATGTCTAATGTGGACTATCGAAATGAAGCGTTAATGAACAGTAGTAGAAATTAGAATTAAAGGTGGACTCAGTAGTATTTCCAATACACTGTTTGGAAGTTAGTCGGCCGATACCAACAACAAACGTGTAACCAATCAGCATTAGGGGGTGTATGATTGTCGAGGAGAGAGAACGAGCAGGAGGGAGATTTGAAAATAAGAAAAAAAAAGAACTGCAGAACGAGAGATGGGACACAATACAAAAGAGCTCAAAAGAATATCACTGGAATGAAGGTTCATGACTGGGCAAGCCCTTTAGGACCCGCGTTTATATTAGAAAAGCTTTCCAGCGCTGGAGAGAGCTAAGTGGGAAGGCCTGAAAACAGACGCAGAGGCTGCTTTGATCCCACTATTCATGTGAGTAAAGCCGGGTGCACACTGTGCGATTTATAATAGTCCTTTAGGATTGTTGCTTGTCACATGATCCTCATGTCACACTGTGGGATATCAGCTGTCATTTATGTCAGATTGTACTACAGTCAAGACGCGTTAAAAACAGACACGCGCATGAAAACTTGTCTAGAGTTTTACATCATCAACCCATACACGTTCGGTGGCTGTGAGCTGCGTTACTCGCAGGACTGAAATGGTGGCTAACAAAAAAATCTTTAGCGTTAATTTTGATCACGGCTTGTCTTGAAAAACGAAAACAATTTGACGTTCGTCGTAGGAGAAGTCACACTGCAGGACTGTGCGCCAAATCTTCTGACACTGCCAGAATTTCGTCTGAGGTAAAATTTGATCGCAACGGTCATTAATCAGCTGTCTGTGAACATGTCAAACTAGCGATCAAAGACTACAGATTTTAGCCTAGGATTACAGGAATCTTTTAGGATTCTCAAAATTTGGCCAAATCGTGGCCAAAATCGCACAGTGTGAACCCGGCTTAACACTGGGTTTTGATTGTCTGGAGCTGCTGTGCTGTTTGCAACTAACAACGAACACTTTGTATTTACTCTTGTGTACTGTATGTTCATTTTTTTCCTTGTCGTTCATTCATCAACTGTGCTTTATTTTTCGTGAAGCATTTTGAGGCGCGTCAGCTGTGATAAACAGACATCCACTCGCATTGCGTGTGTAACAGCGGCCAGATAGTGGGAGTTTTGCAGTTAAACCACCGCACACTGGCGACTGCTAGAGAATGAGGTGTTTAGCGTCATTGGTAGTGCATTCGCCTCGCATGCCAGCAGCGATCGTGCCGGAGTTCGAGACCGACTTGGAGCAGGGTGGTTAGAGCTTTGGAGGCGGAGCAATGAAGAGAGGGCTGGGTTTGTTTGGGTTGATTTCAAATATCAACAATGTCCAATAGCGTAGTTCAAGATCTATTTACAGCACCTTTAAGCTAGATTAATAAATACGGTCACATTTTAGTTTAGGGTCCAATTCTCACTATTAACTACGACTTCTGCCTCGATAAACTCCTAATTACTGCTTATTAATAGTTAGTAAGGTAGATGTTAAGTTTAGGTATTGGGTAGGATTAAGGGATGTAGAATATGGTCATGCAGAATAAGGCATTAATGTGTTCTTTATAAGTACCAATATCCATCCCAGTAATATGCATTCTAATAAGCAACTAGCTAATAGTGAGAATTGGACTCTAAATTAAAGTGTTACCATAAATACTGTACAAATGTTCATTGTAAGATCATGATACCTAATATATTAACTAATAGAAGAGGTGTAGAAACCAGTGCGGTTACCTTTTACCTCAGTTTGACAGTTCTTGGCCATCTTATCAGGCTGGATTAACTTTCACTCCTAGCAGGCAGGATTAAGCGATAATAGGGACATGATTGTCAGTCGGATCACATCAGTCCACTCTCCCCAGGACAATAACACACAAGGACGCAACCCAGTTCACCTAGCACTCACTCAACATGCTGTACCAGGACGTGGTGTTTCTTAACACCAGACACCGCTTCAGACATGATGATTGAACATGTGTCCGAAAGATTGGCTGAGGATTTATTAGCGGTGTCACAGTGAAAAAAAAGTGAATGTATAAGAAATTTGCATGGTAGGAAACAAGGAACGCTCAGAGGCGAGATTTAATAATCGCTCAAGCGGAGCGTCAATGGCTGTGAAGTCTGTTCGAAAGAAAGGGATCACAGTGTGCCATTGTAATTGCGGAGCATCACAGATTTGCATCAAGCACAATATGAGCTGTGAAGCAGGAATGAAAACCAAATAACACAGTATCAAATAAATGAATTTTATGAGCTGGGTGTCTGGTCTGTTTCAGATAATTTTGGAAAAAGAAAGCCAGGCTGATTAAAAAATACCTTAGAATACATCCTTTGTACACACAGCCACACGCTAACCTCAGTGAAAGAGTGTTCCTCAAATAAAAGAGAGGCACAGAAGATACTGAACAATGTAATCAGTGTGTACTGTCTGCTGTCAGAGAGGAACTTGTATCTAATTACCTCACCCTTGACCTTGGGGCCTGGCAACATTGCTCTTTTTTTTTCTTTTTTTCTGAGAACATCATTTCAAAACTCTTTTGCCACTGCACAAAAGTGCCACTTCTAAACTTTTGACTGCACTTTTATTTTATTTGTGGTAAATGTCAGGGTTTCAGGGGCTGTTTGTTATTGATTTCCTTCAAAGCTACAGAAGGGCACAGGTAATATAGTGATTTGACTCATTGATAACATCAAAAAGATGTGAGACCTTCACACTACAACTAGAATACATGAGTTTGAAGAGTGAATTCACTAAACAGTTTCAACACATAAACCTGCATCTTATTCAGTAAACATCCACAATCCAACTTAACCAAGATCTAAATGTGCAGCACCATATTTAATAGGGATGCACAATGAATTGGTATCATGTAGGTTATATGATATGACTGTTTTTTATTTATTTATTGGTATTGACGGATATTGGATATTTAATTGTGCATGCTCATTTATCTTGTTTTGCCCTTTTTAGATTACCTCAGATTACTATAATCTAATGCTCACTGATAGGTAACACTTTAAAATAAGGTCCCATTACTTAACATTAGTTAAAGGCACACTACGTAAATTTTCGCCGCTAGAGGTCGCTTATTCAAAACAAAGGTGTAGCTTGATGACGCCTGGGAGGTGTTGTCTTCAAGTGTACAGTCGGTGGAAAAGAATCGGATGGGACTCGGGCCGAAAGATTATTAACGTTACTGTAGTATGAAGCAGAGCAGAAACGCCGCTGGAGCGATTGCTAATGAGAGATGAGCGCGACATGTCTTGAGAGCAGCGGAATATTTATAATGCTGCATTCGCTGCTTCCGCTTCTTCCTGCCAAGTGTATGTGGGGTAACGCAGTGCTGTTTTATCATATTAGATACATTTGAGTGTTGAAAGTTGTTATAGTGCTACACTTGCTAGATCGATATTAAGCATAGATCGATATTAAGCATAGTAAAACATGGTACTCGCGGTAAATCAAGAAAACAATATTTAAACAATAAGACTTACTGTGTTGAGCTATATAACATGATTAGTTTTCTGTTGATGAATATATCCATCCAAACAGTTGCTCACCTGTCTAATAAAACACATAATATATTAAAGCATCTTTAGTGTTTCCATGGTTTCTACAAAATAAATCCAGAAATTGAGGGTAACGCAGGTATGATGTCATTGATAGACGACGCATGGACACGGTCCGTGTCCTGGTTAAAATTACTTATTTCTCTGGATTTAAACATTCTTGGAAACATCTGGGATAATGTACGTACACAAGTCAACAAAATATATAACATTGTTCTAGTGGTTTTTGGATATTTTATTCCAAAATCTTACATATTGTACCTTTAATGCATTAAGATTAACAATAAGCAATACATTTGTAACATTATTTGTTAATTGTTGTTAAAGTTATAGCTAACTGTTTATTGTCAGTTCATGTTAGCTCAGCTCCATTACATAATATTAACAGATACAACTTTTGATTTTAATAATGTATTAGTAAACGTTGATCATTAAATGTAATCTATATTAGCAATTTGATATTAGCAAATTTGATATTAGCAAATATCAAAATTAATGTCCATTTTTACTGCATTTTTTTTTTTTAATTTTAGACAAAATAATTAGTTTAATTTATTTAGTCAAAAACAATGATAAAAATGTATTGGCTTATTGATATTGGACACAATTTTAATATGGGTGTTTCCTTTTTATTTAAATTATTATTTACATTCTTGACAAAAGCTACTGTATCAAGATTGAAAATTATATTTTGTCTGATTACATTTATATTTATTTGAATGTCGATTAATGTAAATTTACCCTTACCAGACAGAGATAGATAGATAATGGATTTCATGCTGTTTCCCAAGATGTATGTGCTTGTCACTTTTAATCTCTGAACTTTGACTTCTGGAATGAGAATTATAGTCTAATGTCTGAGGTTACTGTGGTCCACACTCAAAAGTGGTCAAAAGTCAAAAGTTTCATATGTGAGGGTAGAAAGGTGAAAGGACAGACCTATGCCCAGCATGCACTCAACATGCTGTACATGAAGATTATTTATGGGCCATTTCATAGCTTGAAAGCAAAGTGAAGACGGAAGTGGGCAGAGAGACACAGAGATGGGACAGGGACATGACTCATAGGACAGCTAAAGGGAAGCCAAAGATAGGAGGCTCTTTGTTATTACCAAAGGCAATTAGGCATAATGTCTGGTTTCTGCACAGTCGTCCGTGCCATGTGCCTCTCTTTCTTTTAAGGGGTCTTGAATACAGAAAGACAAGCATCAGCTTTGTGACCAGATGAGTTCTGTCTGTGTAATTTGCAATCAAGTAGAAAAAATTACCCGGCATCAGAAGGGAAATAATGCCATAGGGTGACAATTCAGAGGGAGTATTCATGTCTTCTGCAGGGTCAGCAGGATTTGAGACATACAATTTCATAAAAGGTTTGTGTCTTCTGATTATTTCAAAAGTTCAAATAAAAAGGCCTTGAAACTAGCCACAGGAAAACTAAATGGAACAAAAGACTGCAAAGAGCAAAGCACATTTGCCATCCTGTTCAGAAGAAAGATAGTTTCCCTGAGAGAGAGAGAGAAAAAAAAATGCAAGGAAAACACTGATTATCCACGTCTTCATATTTGACCACAAGCATATATCACTTCTGAGGAAACTATGGGTGCGTATCAATCAGCTTCCTAGTTCAGAAGTCAAGGCACTGATCAGGGAGTCGGCCATTTTAAGGGCTGTCTCAATCTCAAAATTCTTCCAGTGCTCTGAAATGTTTGCTCCCTAAAATGTTCCACAATGCACCGTTAAAACCAAGGAGCATTTGATGCTCACTATGTTCCCTTAATGGAAATTCTGAAATGTGAAATATAAATAGCGCAAGCCAACTCACTACAAATAATGATTATATTTCAGCATAAACATACATCGCTAGATAGTCTAGCTAACATTTATAATTAACTGTTGCAGTTATAGGTATAGTTTTTAAAATATATTTTATATGTGTGTGTTCCCAATCTGCTCTTAACTCTATAAGTTAAGCATTAAACGCATTTCTTACCTATGAAACTCTTAAACTTGATATGAAATGCATAGCGAAAATGTATGTAATATATCACAACAAAACAAAACAACTCAAATTAGGCTATAAAATGAATCGTGAGGATTTGCCACCCTGGGTCACATGACCATAAACAATTAAATTACTTCCTTGAAGTGACTATCGCATGTTCCCTTCACTAAAGGACTTGTGGAAGGGCCCTTTGTGAAGGGATTCAGTTGTTCATTTTCATTTGGAACACCCCTTCAAATGGCGTCCCCTTACCGAAGTGCCCTTCAAGGATGCAAAAACACCATTTGGAATTCGCCCTGGGTCCCCATGAGCAAGGTTGAAGATCTCTGCTTTAAATAACATAAAAATAAAACAAAATAAAATACAAAATGTAAGAAAAATATCAGTTCTCATGTTCATAAATACCAGTAGTGACGTTGTACAATGAGGACGTTGTCATGTCACCACCAGTGGAAAAATCCTACTGGGTTTTTGTCGAGGAAACCAGTTTTTGTCCATCATGATAATCTTGGTAACACTTTATTTTAGGGTATTTTAACTAGTTGCTTATTAGCATGGATATTACTAGTGTTTATTAGTACTTATTAAGCACATATTAATGCCTTATTCTGCATGACCTTATTCTACATTCTTAATCCTACCCAATACCTAAACTTACAGTAACAATTACCTTACTAGCTATTAATAAGCAGTAAATTAGGAGTTTATTGAGGGAAAAGTCATAGTTAATAGTTTATATGTGTTCCCTATACTAAAGTGTTACCATAATCTTTACTAATGAACACAACTTTTATGAATTTTGAAGCATAAATACAATCGTAAGAAGTAAAAAGCTAAATGTAGGCTATAAACAAACTATGCAAGACTTCTACGACACCACTATTAAAATTCTGACAACTGTTTTCATCTTTATTTAAAGTCCCCCTGTAGTCAATAATTTTATCCCTTAAAACCATCCTTGATCACCAAAATTACATATTTAAAAGTTTTTTTTCCTGTGAAAAAAAAAAAAAATTCTTTATACCCTAAAATAGCTTGAATGTAACTCTTCATTTAGTATAGGTGGAGCCATGAATATGCTAATTAGCTCCACCTCCACTCACTCACACGAGCTCAGAGATCCACTCTGTCAACTTACTGAGGTAAACGCTGCACAATGGTATATCGCTTTTTGCAACATCGGACATATAACAGTAATTAATATGATTAGCCTTTTGCTTGACTACGTTCTCAAACAGCTAATAATGTGTTGCTAATGCTACATGACTCCCTTGCTTCAGAGCGGTCGTAGTGATATGCTAAAGTCCGTTGTCATGTTAATGTGACTGGTTACAAGATAGTTTGTGACATAAGAAACACTAGCGATTTCAAGCCGCGTTTTTGAAACTGTCTTTAGATCACTGCAGTTTTAAAGGCAAAATACTCAGCAATGGAGAATTTGCACATGGTTTGTCTTAAAGCATATTAAAAACACCACAGACATATAAACAACATTAAAAACAGTTTGCAAGAGTGTGATTATAAACACAACAAGGCTGTGAAATGGACTAGTGAGCAGATGAGTTTTCCTGTTCATCATGATGGTGTTTAATGTTCCAGACAACCTTTGTAGTTCCATTTAGCCACTTGTTAGCAACCCCCTTTTTCAAGTCAAGTAAAAGATTCAAGTAAAAGAGGGTATTATTGATGTATTTAATGTCGAAGAATAAAACGTGAAAATATCTTCAGCTTGTGTTATCCACAGACCTTATTTCAGGCATTTAACCAAAAAAACGTATTGACTTCAGGACAATGGAACCGGAAGTGCTAAAATGCTAACTCGTTCATAGAGGAAAATAAAACTATTCCTTCGAACATAAAGTGTCCCAGAGAAGCATGCGCCAATGTGAGTAAAAAAAAACATCCTCCTCCTTGCAGGTCTTGGTGTTACAGGCGTCATAAGGATGAATGATTTATCCATAACCATCACTCATTCTCTCTCTCACCTCCTGTATTACCAACAGGCCGCACTCTCATTAATATCTCTTAATGTTAGTGCCAGACACCTTGATTTACACTGGGCATTTCCTGCCAACTAAAAGCAATAAAGGCACGAGGCATCTCTCACAGCACTCATCCTCTGACACACCCAGAGATATACGACCGCACCGGATACACACTCCGCGACTCCCCCACACATTGACTTATACCACTGATATTGACAGATTCATCCATACGGAAATGGCACGTCTCAAACGCTCATTAGAGGAGGGGATCAGGTGAAAACCAGACAGAGGGAGGAGGAAAATGATTCGTTAGGTGATTTTACATTTCTTTTAACAGTCCCCATACTGTCATCACATTGACATTGATTGCAGCCAATCACAAATTCAAATGTTATCACGAGTTCAAACAGCACTGACCAGAGACTAATGTGTAGGTTTGGTATTGAATTGGTTTCCTGAAGACAGTGAGGAACTCTTTGACATGGAAAATGCAAAAACAAGCCAAGCTTATCCATCACTGCCTTTGATACATGGCATGATGTTACGGCTGTCTCCCGTCAGCAGGCTGGAAAAACACACATACACACGCAGATCTGCAGTGAGTTATCCACACGTCTCTCCTGAGTGTCTTTATGGGCATTAGTCAGCTGTGACAGCTCATTCCGTCTATGTCAGGCTGTGCCGTGCACCTACCTGAGCAGACTGACTGACTAGCCAGGTCTGGTGACTGTCACAGTGAGGTGAACAGAAAAATAATATACAGTACAACCTTCAGGGATCTATAATACTCATTGCAAACCATGCATCAACCCTAATTTGGGTATAATATTATAAAATCATTACAGCTCTAAAATCTAATTGGATGAACCATATTTCAGGCCATTGCAATATAATGCAATAAGGGGTTGTGCTTTATCTTCAGAGTCTTTGGTTTTACCACAGAAAAGGTGTCCCATTAACAGCAGAAAAATTTGGGGACTAACACTTTGGTGGTGGCAAAAGAACAATGATAAAAGACAACAATGTTCAACGGTTGAATGTATTAATAAAAATAATATATATATATATATTGCCAAGAAACATTAGCCTAACTGTACATTGTTTATGGTTGCACATTAATATAGCCAGTCCAGATTTTAAAAATTTGAGCTATTCTTTTAATATTTAAGCTATAAGGCAAGAGTGGCTGTGCTATACATTGTTATTTTTGTATTATACTAGTCATTCTATCTTTAGTTTAAATTTTAGTCATTTTTATTATAGTTTTTTATATATATACATATACAGCTTCATTTATTTTTATTTCAGTTTTAATTTTAGTAATTTTAGTATTTCAACAAACATTTATATTAGTTGGTAAGGTAAAAATTCTAATTTTAACATATATTTTTTAATCTAATGTTTATATTTTTATTTCAGCTTTATTTTAATTACTTAATTTTTTAGGTAACATTAACAACACTGGTGCTATATTGTGAATATATACAACATATGCAATATTACCTTTATAAAAGAGTTAACATCTCTCTTTAATATATGAATATTAAAATATTTTTGTAATCAAAATGTTATATTAATAAGCAAACAGCGTCTTTGCTATAAAATAAATCGTCCCAAAAATAACAGAACGTTGCTATGCAAAATAATTAAATAAAAATAAATAAATATTTGGTTCATACAAGTAGCTGTTACTATATCGTGGATCTCAGCAAAGCTGTAATTTTATTTTGACCGATCAGAAGCCAGACTGAAACTATTCAGTATATACACACATTGTGTGACTGCACATTAATTCTGTATTGATGCGAAAAGCTCTTCTCTCTTTGATCATTATGTTGCTCGGCAATGACAAATAACATACAGTTAGTCTAATAAACTACTTGGTGGATGAACTGTATCAATTGAACATTGGTGACTTTAACATATTACTGTTACTGCCACTGTATAAAAGCAAAAGCACTCTAAACTGTAGGTTTTAGGCAATCCACTTCACATCGTTGCCTAACACCCCTTGACTGTGGTAAAATAATGGGCCACTAAAACCATATTACAGAACAGAGATATTTGCTTTCATGTCAGGGATAACAGGCTCAAATCAGATCAGCCTCTGAAAAACAGTTGGCTATGTTTCAGCGTAGGTAAACCATTCATACGCATGTTTTCTTGCCTCAGCAGTTCTGAGAGTAATAGGGGCTTCTCTGAAATGAAACAGAAGTAAAATGGTTCTTTAAATACATTACATTGTCTTGGTGATGCCCTGCTGATCAGAAAGGAAAAAAAATAATTCAAGTGTTTTGGAGGACATAATATTATATTATTATATTATATCTACTAGTATTATCACTTATTTTACTGATTTAGCCTATAGGATAGTTATACATATAGGACTACAATAGGACTAAATAATATATTATAAATGTATCAATTTTTTGTACATATTTGGTGCCGACAGTCACTTTAACATTGGAGTATTTTCCAATACCAATGAGACCTGGCGAGAGCCACCAAATGATTGATTTTGTGAAAGCTGTGAAACAAGCTCTTTATATTCATAGGCTCTGGAATGATCCATGGACTTCTGAATATTCAAGTGTTTTATTTTTCCATTCATCTTTAAAATACAATGAAGATTAATGATATGCACTGAGGGATGAATGAATCTGTTTTTTCTCAGTTACAGTGAGATGATTCCTGTGTAATCAGTCTGTAAAATTTCCACGTGACAATCTCTTACACACTTCAAAACAAAAAATAGCTCTGAAACTAAATTCCTAACACATCATGACCTGAAAAGTAAGTTCAAAAATGCCCAGAATAATCTAGATGAGCAGCTTCAGTTTACCTAAAAACAGAGACACTAATATGAATCGAGTTAGTTACATGTGTGACCTAAAAATTAAATCACAGAGGTATTACACAGGAATCAATTAGTTACAAAAACAATTCAATATTTCTTTTTTCCACAAACATTGTAAAAGACATGATTATTTCTCATCACCGTCATGTACAGAGGGTGGCCCTAAAATACCTATTGACATTTTAATATCCTTTATTAAAACCAGCAAAAAATTACAAACAAAAACATTGAAGTAGCTACATGAAGAGAAAAAGAGCGATTCACATTAGATTCACATGTTCAAGTCCATCTAAAGCAAACGAGTGATGAGTAGGAGGCTGTACACTTTTTGCTGTTGCCACAGACAGGAAAACACATCTCCCAGATGTCCTTTTTTATCCACGGAGGGCTCCTAGTGGTGGGTTAAATTAGATTCAGAAGATCCGGTTGTATGGTGAATCCTGCTCTGAGAAAGCCCATTGTTTGAAGACACAGTCCTTGAGTGAATGAACAGTCTAAATACACTCTCACGTGCTGGTCTCCTCAAAAATTTCTTCATCTGT
The DNA here is from genome assembly GCA_037950665.1 of Hypophthalmichthys nobilis. NCBI lineage: Eukaryota > Metazoa > Chordata > Actinopteri > Cypriniformes > Xenocyprididae > Hypophthalmichthys > Hypophthalmichthys nobilis. The sequence continues at coordinate 10,211,925 of CM075472.1, forward strand.
TGACATTCACAATATGTGAAACTTAAGTATACAAAAGTTCATTATAAAGAGATGAAGCGTTACTGCAAAGTTATGAGTCATTGCTCATTTAAACCTGTACCGTTGCGAAATGACAAAAATAAAGAAGATCAACTGCTTTTCTAGGGTTCCCTAGCATTTCTTTAATACTATACACCCGTTGCAATGCGGCCTACTGGCGTAAATTCTCCAGGTTTGTCAGGTCAGCGAGGCTCGATTTCATCCCTCACCTAAAGACCACTTCTCTCTGTGATTTACAACTGACCTTTGGTTTCACCCAAACCAGCTGGCTCCTCTACATTATGGTGTATTACACTGCAGCTAACGGTCAGAGATATTTCAAGACATAAAGACGCTCTTCATGTGACACGTAACCCACAAAGTTTTCAAGCATAGTGTGAGTGGTCCATGCAAAGTCTTCACAAGAAGAGCGCAAGTATGAAATGTGCGAAACCTATCTATCTATCTATCTATCTATCTAAAGACGGATATGATCCATTCCTAACAGGAGTTTACCAAGCATGAGGCTACCAGCAGCAGAACGTCATTAGCTTACACAACAGATAGCTTCCACGCCATGGCAAACATTTCTATAGTCCATCTCTTAAATAAAATGTCAAAATAGCTAAAAATTGAGCAAAAATGTAAGTCTAGTTGGCAAGCATACAAATAGGTGAGCTGTTCAACCCGTACACGAAACCGGCGACCCTCCCTAGACTACTAGAAGACTGCTTCTGGCTTAGCAAGACACTCTGGTCCAAAATGTACAAACCATGCTAGAGGCACATCTGTGCTTGGTGTGAAGCCGATAGGAGACCATTAGAGAGGCCCTCAAAATTCAGAAGACTGAAATGGCTGTGGGGAAAGGGCTCAATGGCGCCAAGAGTTGGATGAATGAAAAAGAAGCCTGTTGATTGGTTCGGATGGAGTCGAACTAGTAAAGTGATGCTTAAGCTGGAGCAGGTGGTGATGGCAAGGTCATTTGAGACGGACGAGATCTATTTACGATGTTCAATTGCCGTGGAGAGATAAAGTGTATGTGGAGTGGAAATAAGAGGTCACTCTGTCACCTAAATAATCCCCTCACATGGGGCCACTCTAGGCCGTCGTCTGCCTGAAGCAGCACAAGAGAGGAGGTCGCTCTGGTAAAGGACAGCCCGCCGAGGCCGCAGACGATTCAAACACAGGTGCCCTGGTGAGCGGGAGGCAGAGCTTTGCGGTTCTTCAAGCCTTGGCTTTTCTCTTTGAAGTCCATAGGCTTCTGCTGGGACGTGTCGATAAGAGCGCTGGCGATGGCTATACCTGCAGACAACACACAACAAAGCAAGCCGAGGGTCAGAGAGGAGAAGCACAGACTCACTGAGAGGATTCAAAAGCAAAAGAGGTTCATTTACATGTCAAAGCAAAGTTATTTAAAAAAGGAACAATGGTAACTTAAAGCTATCTCTTTCAAAAGAACAAATATCAGCTCATTCATTTTTAAAGACAGATTCCTGACTGTTCATGCATAAAGAAAAGTTTCCACTCATGACTCGGAAGACTCTGAAGCCACTCCTTGTTCAATGTCAAGTTCATCTGTTTCAAGAAGCATCCCTTTCTCCTATTCTATGGCCACTTTTCTCTTATTCTAGGATGGGGGTTTGAAGTGAACTCGACTCCCAGCACCCTACATTTTGTGCCAGGATTCTGTCTTGGACTCATGTGGTCAAAACCATGGCTGCAACCCCAAAGCCATTTTTCAAAGCAGCATCTCACAAATCATCCTACAAACACAACGGCCACTTCTATGCTAGTCTGGCACTGCTCCCTCCCTGCTATTGAAGCAATACAATTATCGGAGGGGAACAATTCATTACTTCAGACAGGCCAGGGCAAAAGGAATTGAATTCAGCTCATTGGTGAGAAGCCGGAGCTTCAAGCGTTCAGGCGAAGACGATTTACATCCAAGAACAACCTGAGCCTCAGACAGTTACATACTGCCCTACATCGATTTATTACCCATCACACTTGGCCTGCAGGGAGGAATGTGAAAACTACATGTCTGTCAACAGAACAGTCCATGGGATTGAAGAGAGCAGTGTACGCCTACTACTATACTGCTTTTACAGCTGGTTATGCAGGAACTTACCATTCAGGTACTCAAACTGGGTCAGATCATGAGGATTCTGGGATAAATGTTTTCAAAACTCAAAATATCATCAACAATGAAAAATAAAGCATTTAACTGGCTTGTTCAGAAATGTTTATGTTGTTAAAAACCCAAACATTAAGAAATGATCACACTTACAGAACGTATTTTTCCATTCCAATGCACTACCCAAGTGAAAAAAAAGTACACTTCCATTATGTACTTAAAGTGCTCTATTTTCACACACTAATTTTGTACTTAATATACTAAAAATTCTTCTTTAGATAATCTTAAGAACATCTAAGTGTACTCAACTGTGCTATTTTGAGACACCATGAAGATAAACTAAAATGTGCTTTTAACATACTATCTCTGTATTAAAAAACTACTTAGTTACCACTTGTAGTACACTTGAGCCCATCTTTCATACACTAGTGGGCTCAAGTGTAGTAGAAGTGGCAAATAAATAAATTTTTTTAATACAAAGATAGTATGTTAAAAGCTCAAGATTATCTTAAGAAGTACTAAAGAAGAATATTTAGTATATTAAGTACAAGATTAGTGTGTGAAAACAGAGCACTAAGTGCATTATGGAAGTGTACTTTTTTTCACCTGGGTAATTTTCCATTGTTTTTCTATGTAAACATGCTAGATGGATGTGTATGACCGTTGCGCACTCATCTTTCAACTTTTATGTAAATGACAATGTCAGTTTCAAAACAGTGGACCAATTAGAAGACCGCGGAGGCGGAGCAAGCGTTGCAAGATTTTGTTTACAGTAGCAAACTGGCATGGCAACTGTTTTATTTGACGGCAACTAGCTTTAGCTCTTGAACAACCTGACAGTATTCCCCATATTGTCTGCCTCGGAGGATGGGGTGTTTTTTTTTTTAAATCAAGGTCAAATGCCATAGCCAGTGTGATTACTTTCTTTTTTCCATATCAAAAATAGTAGCTATCTGTTCTGCTGTTTGGCAATTTCTATTTTTTCCGGTATTGCATCACTTTTCAAAAGCACATCAAGGCCCTGTGTGTTTTTTTGTTTTTTTTTAAAACCATTCCTGAGCACTGCATTTCACGTTTGAATTGTGTGAATTGCTTACTGGGCAATTTGAAACTTGATAAACAAAACAAAGAAACATGTACATATATCTTTAAGAACATTAAGAAATGACTGCCCACATTAACAATTGACTGCCCTGGCCTGGCCAGGTTTGGAAATGTAATGAAATAAAACATACAGGCACTTATCTCCACATTTTGTCATTACATCACATAGACAAAATTATTCCATGTTATATAAAGCCGGACATGCATGTTTTCCCACTGAAAGAAAAGGAGGTCTTATTTGATCACACATGCATATAACGAACAAACATTCAGTTGATTTTGTTAGCCAGGCACGAAATGAGAAAGACCTTCAGCACCAAGAAAATTTCAAGTTTCTGTATAAAATAATCAATATGGTTAAAACCGATCAGCGTCTGTCTGCTTGCTGAGTTTATTATTGTGTCCAAGCACTTGGTTGAGTGGGAGGCTGTTTCAGAGAAAAAAGGCACCATGTTTTCAGGATCATACTCACATCGCACCAGGTAGACATGCAGACAGAGCAGGGTGAGAGCTGACAAAAGCAGCCTTCTCTGCTCCAAGCTCCTACATCAGTCAAACACCGATTGGTCTGCTTTGTGAAGGTGATGCACCGCTTTATCCTAGCAGACAAACACCTACACATCCTGCTGTGGAACTTCCAAAAAGACGAACTAAAACAAAGCTCTTTGACGACAAAGAGACATCTGTGTGCAAAGCTCCGGTGCGTCTCTCCAAAAATATTCTTTGTTGATTCAAAACAGTCTCACCACTTTTTCTCTTCAGTCTCCCTCTCCTTTTATTTCTCTCTATCTGATGTAGCTTTCTCCAAAAGTGTTTATGACAAACTTCAAGCAAGCAGCCACTCTAAAGTTTTCAGTGCCATTAAATTACAACAAAGATCTGTCTCGACAGATCCAACTTTCTTCAGATATCACCAAACATACTCTTTCTGTGCATATCAGTTGTTGTTTTCATGTTGCTGTTATTTGTTGTCTCTATTTTGTGCTTGTCAAACAAAAGAGGAGCTATTAGAGAAACAAAAGTTTTTTTTTTTTTTTTTTCAGTCAGTCTAGTTCCTGGGGAGGAAGTCAAGCTTAAATGACAGGGTCCCATAAAACAGCAAGTTGACTGACAAGCCTGCTGAGAAGGGGAGGGGGTAAAAGGTTTTTTTTCAACCCAATCTTATCACTCTGTACCTCTTAAAGCTAAACAGAGGTCTAAGAGACAGACCTCTAGCTGACATGGCTTTTAAAGCACTGCCGTATAAATATATGCGTGTGTGATACCTCAGTACGAGCTCTCAGAAAAGGTGCTGTCAGCTGAAGGTGAATGACAAATATGGGGGAAAAAAGACAAACTGGACACCATTATTACTGTATTGATTATTTTTTGTTTGTACATTTGTAGAAAGCCAAGTTTGGTGTTCACTGGAACATGACAATCCTTTGTCTCAAAGTCAAGGACATAGAGAGGTACAATGTCTACTTTCTTTTTTTTTTTTTAGATCTGTTTTGTTCAGGAGACATTCAGACTGGGGTTAGCCATAGTGGTGTAAGAGGATATGTCCAGCAGTCACAGACAAACTTACATCAAACCACCAAGGGAACACTGGAGAACTTCCTGCATGAAATTAATTCTCACTTGGGGAATAAACCAAACTGCAACATAATAAGTGTGCAGCGGGCATGTTAATTCGGTGTAAAACATTAACTGAGAAGCTGCCTGTACCAAGTCAGAGTTTTAAATTTGTCAAATTTTATGCTAGGGATAAAATTACCAAACACTCTAGGAGGATAAATCCCAAGTGCCAAAGAACATGCAGAAACATTAGGGGTGCACAATGAATGCATATGATATCAGTTTTCTGCATATGTTAGAGATTTTTTTTTAATATATCAGTATCGAAATTGGATATTTAATTGTACATGTTCATTTCCTTCATTTTTACATTTAGACCACATTGGCTGCAACGCTCATTTGAAAGTTAAAATCTACTAAAATACTAATAATTTAATACCGTTATTACCGTATTACTCCGAATATAAGACGACACTGATTATAAGACGACCCCCCTTTTTTCAAGATGTACATTTTGGAAAAAGGCTTTTTTAATACCAAATGTTGTAGAGTTGTCAAAATTACTGACTTCAGTACAAGTCGGTAGCGAAATTTTAAAAATCTGACGCTTTGAGCGCTGTTGAGCGGATTCGTAAACACCTCTGATTGGCCATTGTGTTCACGCGCTCATTGGATATGTTTGTGATTGGCTACAATGATCAACACACGGAGTGTTTAAATTTGAAAGCGTTTTGCAAGCAGGAGCATTTGAAAGCAGGTGTCTGGACCGCAATAGACGCCTGCTTTCAAAGGTTTCCATGTGTATCTGTGTAAGTGCTCAGTGAAGAGCGTCACTGATGACTATTTACAACGTTTTTGAAGCACTGATCATTGAAGCCAATCACAGACACATCCGTTGAGCACGTGGACACAATGGCCAATCAGATGTGTTTATGAATCCACTCAACAGCACTCAAAGCGTCACATTTTTAAAATTTCAGTACTGACTTGGTACCGAAGTCGGGTACTTTTGACTCTCTAAAATAATGTTTGTTTTTTTTATAAAAACATTTTTATAAAAAAAAAAAAAAAAAAATGCTTTTATTTGAAAATAATTTTCATATTGCATATTTTTTTATATTTTAATTTTTGTATTGAAAAAATGGTAAATACTGGTAAAATGTACCAACGATCGCATTTAGCACCATGTAGCCTACTAAAATTTCATTAACAGTAGAAGTGAAATCTTAGTGTAGTTTTGAAATCTGGGTACCGTCTTATCATGGGGGAAGTTTGGTTCTGTCAGCGAGGCACACGAACATGACAGTCACACGTCTCTTAGACGGTAAGCTTTTCTTTGACTGTTTGCGTTTTTACACTTACAAAATTACACTTTGACACACCGTATTTCTTGGCACACTTGTTTTATGTGTATTTGATGCCACATATTGTTACAAAACAAAATCGCTTCATAAAATTAAGGTTGAACCACTGCAGTCACAACTTTTTTTAAAAATGTCTTTAGTACCTTTCTGGACCTTGAAAGTGTTGATTATATTGCTGTCTATGGATAAGTCATATTCCTCTCGGATTTCATCAAAAATATCTTTATTTGTGTTCCGAAGATGAATGAAGGTCTTATGGGTGTGGAACGACATGAGGGTGAGTAATTAATGAAAGAATTTTCATTTTTGGGTGAACTAACCCTTTAATGCCTTCTCTAAAAATCGAACCCATTACCTTGGCATTGCTAGCACCATGTTCTACACTGTGAGTTTCAGGAATGCTACATGTAAAACAGGCACCTGTTTTAAGACAAATTTTGAAAATACTGACCTGACTGGCCGGGTGGAGGAACTCCAGATGCCCCTCGTGGGAGACACAAGAGCACCGTGAGCACTGCTGCTTTACCCCCTGAACAGGGTTCCACGGCCACTGGCTTGGGCGGTCCCTGTGAAGAGATCAGAGGAGAGGAAATGTGTCATCTATAACAAGCCTACTCCTGAACACATCACCATCAGTCACAAATGTCACAGTCCTCGGTGTGAGATGACATTGTAGGATGTCTCTCGCACGTCGACAGAAAAGGAAAATTCACATCGTGATAATCTCAGTAACAAATCACCTCCCTGAAACTCAAAGACTCAAAGCAAGCCACTTTCAAAGTTCACATCATGCACACACACGCAAAGAAAATGTGACATTTGAGGTTGTCGACTACCAACTCGGGTCGTGCTGTAGCACCCGCTCTCTGTCTCTATAAACGCTGCCCTGGATAGAAGTATGCATCAGCGGGTCTCTGATGCAGCATAGTGGAATGAGGAGGAAGGAAGCCACAGGCAATCGCAGTGATCTTAAAATGTCATCTTTTATCTCATATTACAGATTATTCAGCTAACATGCAGAGGATTGGTCCACTCACATATATATAAATGCTTTTTTAAAAGGACTTGTCGAATGTTTAATGCGTTTTAATGACAAAGGGAGTCATAAATGTCCCCGTCATTGAATAAAGCACGCATGTGACGTTTTGTGCATGGGGTATTGTCTTTTAAGATTCCCTTAGCTCATTAATACACTCTCATCTCTAGCCCTCCACACACACTGACTCAGCTATAGAGTGGCTTTATTCACCATTTAAAGAGAGTGCCTCTTCAAGAGCTCTTCCAAGATCACAGACTTTAGCAGCCAATGGCTCTCCACAAAATGAAGCTTTAATATCTTACCCCAGTTGCCAAAATGTGTATAAAAAAAAAAATGAAAGGCACAAAAAGGGAACAGACACCAACTAATATTTTCTGCTAAGAACAGTCCTCATCGAGCCTATAATATGAATTAAACGCCAGACGTCAAACCAACAAAGTTACCCTAAGGTACCTTTCTCTAAAGCAGGAATGTTTAATACAAACTTGGCCCTTTCCCACCTCAATATAATTATGACAATTATTGGAGCACACAGCGAACATTTAAATGAGCTCACTGTGGCTTTTGACTGACATACAGACCATTAAATTTTTTTTGTGTTCTATTGCGTCATATCACACAACCAGACAGCTCTCAATATTTTTATATTTTTATTAACTATATGTTTTCCGAAAACAATATAAAAACAAATAAGAATGAAGTGCAAAATTTTCTTCTTGGCTAATAAAATCATAGAAAATGTGTTCAGTTCTATAATGAAAGAATGCCCAAACCCATCACTCTCTCATTTCGTGAGAGAACTCATGGAACGCGATGGCACAGGCGTGGAGGGGCTTGTGAAAGGTCAAATTAAGCCTGCGCTGACAGTGATGTCCATCAAGCCCGGAGGACAGAGGCTGTTATCAGAGCAATATCTGTCTCTTTGAGAGGAAAAGAGGCCACTTGTGCTGCACTTAAAAAGTTCAAAGCCATTGTTTCTGAGTGACAGGGGGTGGCAAGGGGTGTCTAGCTCCCCTTCTAGCTCCCTCATTCCTCCGTGTGCAGAATATCACAGTTTTTCCTCTTGATTTTCTCTCTCTCCCTCACACTGCATCCTTTTTTCTTGATTAAAGATATTTCCTTCCCTTGCTAAATGCCTACTTGTATCTTAAGGACAAGGCTGAGTTTACACCACGGAGTAAAGAGAAACCATAAAGAATGGATGTCAATACACGTATTTGCTCTGCTAGCCACACTATCAGGTCTAGTCTCTAATCCACCTCAGAGCTTCCTATTTATTATGTGACAGACAGCACAAACAGTAACTGCTAATGATCTGACAGCGGCCTCAAGACTCTTCAATATGCCCATCATACACAAATGCATCCTCTTGCTTTTGAATGACACAGCAAACCTCATTATTTCTGGCAAAACACACCAATCAAGTGATTCATGCTAAATATCACACTTAATTACACATCTCCATTTTCAACCCTACACTTAAGTATCCATTTCTGGCCACTGCTATTGTCTGAGCTTGGTAGTTATGCATAATGTAAAGATACATTTCAATTTCACACCCAAACATACATTACAAAAGACTCTTGCTCAAAGGGGTGACCAGTACTTTCTAACTTAAATGACAGAGAAAAGTATCATTTTCAAAGCTTTGTAACACATGTTTTTTTTTTCTCTGTGTGCGCACATGTGGGGGTCTTTTAACCCCTTCCTCGCCATTGACAGAATTTTCCAGTAATCCATGGGTGTGTCTCAATCAGCTCCCTAATTCAGTAGTCAGGGCACTGATCAGGGAGTCGGGCATTTTAAAGGTGTGGTAAGCGATTTCTAGTAAACACTGTTGATAATTAAAATCACCAAAACAAACACGCCCTACCCAAAAGGATCACACCCCTATCTTGATGCCTCCGCCCCCACATTCATGTACACGCTATGCAACACTGGCAACAACTACGGCAGTATCTGCTGTGCCTGTTGCCCGAAGGTACAGTGTGATGTTATCAATAAGTGAAAGCACACTATGCTTGTTGCTATGATAATTCATGTCGAATGTCTAATTGTTATTTAGCTCCTCAACTCCTTTGATGGCAATCATCCCTTCCATCTCAAAAAACAAAAGTTTTTAGCTCCCTACATAAAATGTTAGTCCAAGTAACTAATATATTACAAATGTGACAAGATTAAGGGGTTATAGCAATCACTAAAAGAGGAACAAAAAGAAATTAACATATATTAGGAGTACGTTATCTTTTCGGACACACTTTGGGAGTCAATGCTTGAAACAGATGGTGGAGGTGGCTTCCAGGCATATAATAATAATGCAAATGAACAAACAAGCAAAGAAGACACAAGAGTATATTCAAGCAAAAGACTACATATCTTAGCTCTGTGAAACACAGCAAAGCCAACATTTTCTCTGCAATCTCTCTCTTTCTATAGTCATTCTGCTAATGTCTGTCTTGTGCACTGAGCTCTCTCTCCTCCCTCATCATGAGTGTATACGCCACTTACTGCTGATTGGCTACAAGTGTGTTTTGGTCAAAATTATAAAAAACGCTAGCACTAAATGAAAATTTCTCACAGGAAAAATAAAAACTAAAAATGTGTTTAGTTTATAATAAAATGTAATTTTATTATACAGTGTTTTGTGTTTAAAATACTGTATAAAAATTTAACAAAATAAGTAAAATAAAAAAAAAGGTTCACAATTACTCCTTTTTACATCATGGAGATTTTTATCTTTAGAACTCCTTTTAAAACATCCATCCTTTAAAAACTATCACAAATGACCCTAAAAGATTCTCATTAGTCTGTTACGAGTTTGTGGGGACTGTGTATTCAATGTATAAACCACCTAACAAGATCTTCAGTCCTCCCAACAACTCCAATCAAATCCATTTTCATGTGCTTACTCTCATTCTTTATGGTTTTGGATTCAGTGATATTTGTCTCATTCACATTAGCCTTGCATCATAGAGATTAGAGTAATCCAATTGCAGGCCATTTAGAGAGCATTGCCATAACACAGTTAATGAATAACAATACGGTTTAGAGCCATACTAGCAAGCTAAGCTAAGGTTAGAGTTTACAAAAGATTACATTATAGCACATGTACTGCAAAGATGCACTGGAGGAGGTGATTTAAGAGGTTTTCATAGATTCATAACTCTCACAGTTTTCACTACGGCATCAATGCTACCTCAAATCTTGGGGCTTTTTGAGAAGAGCTGTGCTTTTACTTTTATGAGTGATTGGATTTTTTTTCTAGTCACTATACTATAGTGTATGTAAGACCATGGTATTATAAATATGAAGTTCAAAAGTTTCAGGTCAATAAGAAATTAATACTTTTATTCAGAAAGGACACATTTAATTGATCAAAAGTGACAGTAAAGACATTTATAATGCTGAGTTCCAATGTTGATTTGATAAAAAGATTTCCATTTTAAATAAATGCTGTTCTTTTGAACTTTCCATTCATCAAAGAATCCTGAAAATAATCTATCAGTTTCCACAAACATATTGAGCAGCACAACTGTTTTAAACATTAATAATAATAAGAAATGTTTTTTGAACAGCAAATCAGCATATTAGAATGATTTCTGAAGGATCATGTTACACTGAAGACTGGAGTAATCGCTAAGGAATATTCAGTTTTGCCATCACAGAAATAAATTATATTTTAAAATACATTAAAATAACTTTTTGGCCTAATGGTTAGAGAGTCAGACTGGTAACCCCTTAGTTGCGGGTTCGAAAGTCAATACCGGCAGGAAATGACTGAGGTGTGTGTGTGTTCACTGCTCACTACTCCTAATGTGTGTGCACTAACTTGGATTGGTTAAGTGCAGAGGACAAACTCTGAGTATGGGTTACCATACTTGGCCTTCAAATGTCACATAACTTTTGAACGGTAGTTTATATATACATTGGGAAAGTCGTCAGACCATATTTTCTTTAGAAAAATCTACAATCATGCAGTATTTAAATGCCCAAGATCATCCACTTCGCTCTCAAGAATAAACCAAAACCTTGAAAGTAAACTCTAAAACTTCACAAAAATGCTCACCTTTGAACATGAAAATGAAGGACAAATCCAGAAAATTTAATGTTCATGAAAGACTTGCACGTCTTGTCTCAGGAGAAAACAAGAAAGGCTATAAAAAGACATGAACTTGCCAGCAAACAGATGTCTCTCGTACAGCCCTGCTGATTTACAACTAATTGAGGGCCAACTCCATCCCAATCTCTTGCAATGACTAACCTGATGAAAACAGCTCAGCGCCACTGAGGCACATTCTAATTAGACACCGAGACAAACTGGCCGATGAGAGACACTTTATGGGCCATGTCTTGCCAACATGTCCGACACTTTCTGTTTACTTGATGTATCCTGTACATATTTCATTCACTGTTTTTCCACCTTGTATCTCTTAACATGACCAACTGGTGAATATCTGGTATTATTTATGACCACATTCTATTCCTTGTTTCATTATTTTGGTGTCTTTATTCCACCCATCTCTAATTTCCTCTGCTGTGTTCATCTCTTTACACATGTAAAAATATGTATCATAATATCGCTGCTGCTGAAAATGAAGCTGATAAGACTGTTACTGCTGCTGTGAGTATTAAGCAGCAGAGAATGGAAATGGAAATGCAAACCAAGTCATAAAGGAACAGGACTATCCTCTTCATCTATATGTTTCTCCAGATTTCAACAGACGGCGGAGCATCTCATTTGCATGGCTAATCAGAGCATTCGCGGTGACAGGGAGCATGAGCGCTGGTCTGTAGATAAGAGCTCACTATTGAGCACTCTCAAACACAAGAATGTCTACGTACACAATATAATTTAAATGGCCCTCTCTTTGTTGCCTGGTGACAGCCTCCATCCATCATACTCTGCAACAGTTAACGGGCCCATATGTTGTGCGCTGGCCATGGTGGCGGAGCAGCATCTGTGTCATCTGCACCATTTTAAATGGGCTGGCCTCACATTGGCTTCATAATGCACTTCTGCTGACCTCGATGCACTTTTTTTTTTTCTCCAGTCCAGTTGAGCCAAACACAGACCAGCCCAGCCTAACGCACAGACAGAGTGGTCTTAACACAACCTGTGGCAGACGCAAACTGACCCTGTGGAGATTACAGCAGCCTTTACTGTCATTATATTGCAAAAATCATGTGGGACAACGAACATGCAATACCATTCCCAGCGTGCACTGTAAAAACTGATCAGTTTAACTCATAGACTGGAAAAAATATGGACGTAGTGTCCGTGATGTCACCCATAGGTTTCTGAAGAGCATTTTTGAAACCTAAAGCTGGCTGTTGCCATCTTGGCAGCTCGTCACTGCGCATCACTCCCAGATAACAGAAAATGGGCAAAGAAGCGGGACGTGGGTCGAGCTGAGGTGATGTGACGGCAGCAGACAAACGGCTACTGGTGACAGCAGCAGCAATCCACCTGACACTCAAGTGGCCATGCCCTTAATTATGCAGAACTTTAAGGCTTAATATAATTTAAACGGATGAGCTATATATAAAAAAAAAAAAAAATTCACCCCCCTCACAGTTGTCATGAAGGACAAAATTAGCTATATAGATCAAAACCACAATTTGTACCAGGCTGTAAACATGTTTTTTTGTAAAGTTGGGCATTTTAACATGGGACTCAATGAGATTCTGCTCTCTTTTGGAGCCTGTCCCTAGCGGCCAGTCAATGAACTGCAGTTTAGGTTACTTCCGTATTGGCTTCAAGAGAAACGGGGGGAGGCTGCTGCTTGGTTTAACTTTAAAAATGCAACTGTGAAAACCTGTTAACTGGTTAACGGTAATATGGGGGAAAACTGTAATAAATCTTTTTCATGTATTTTACTGTGAAATATTGTTAAATTTTGTTTTTGGAAGTGAAAAAGAACAAGTCATCTTATAATTTACAGTAAACAAAACAAAACAAAACAAAACAAAAAAAAAACAACATAAATTTACATTCCCAGAATTCCCTTTGTGACACTTCACAACATTTTTTTTAATTGAAACTGTTTTTTTCTTAGTTTTTTCTTCAGTTTTGTACATTAGGGTTTTTGTTATATTAATATTTATTGCATTATTTTAGTGTCACGTGTGTTACCATGGTATTTGTGTGCATGACACTTTGTACACCTTCTATATATTACTATTTACCTCAGCTTATGGAAAAGCTACTTGTGATGAGCTTTGATTCTAAACGTGGCTCTCATTACCACCTGTTGTTGGTTGTCGGTAAAAAAAAAAAAAAAAAACCTGCTGTGTTTATACGGGAACAGGAATGTGGAATGTGAAGATGGTGAGTAAAAGCTAAGAGAATTTTTGTGTAAACTATCTGTTTAAGGCTTTTAGATGTCTGAACTGTGGCTTAGTGGTATGCACACGTGCTTCAGACATACTGAGCTGTGGCACTCAAACTGGAGGTATGGGTGCAAATCCATGTTCTAATCCCACTCCCTCTTTTTCCACTCATTATTTCCTATCATACCTCTCTTTTGTTATCAATAATACTGCAAAAAGCCTAAAAACTGCACAGTTAATGGCTCAAACATGCCTTGGTTAAACCTGCTATTAAGATTAGTCTTGGGTGAGCTAATCTGTGATAACTACAGACAGAAGCTGAGCTACAGGCACATATTACTGTGCTGAACCGTCTGGATTGTCCTCTTTTTTATTAGCAGGTTATGCTAAACAATTCAACAGCACCAGATGCTGTCTCATTAACCTTTATAAAACAGAATTGCTCTCATTTCCCTCCTTTCACCTTCAGCTGCTGCCAGATTCTAGCAAAGTGGGGCCAACATCTGGATCAGCCTCAACAGACTCCAAGAAGTGTCAATGTTGATCACCGAGCACATGATGAAAGCTGGGAAGAACAACTTGAGGGGACACATATGCTATAAGACTAAACCTAAATATATGTTTAAGGATTTCATACCAAGCTGTCCCCATAAGCTAGACATAATAAAACAAACATTTAAGTAGAGAGGTGTGTAGAAGAAACGCTCAGAAAGCCACTGTGGACAAAATTGCAGAAAATGCTACTGAGCATTTGTTTTGGGTTTGATTCCGTTTCATTCAGAATGTTCCCTGGCTAATTTTGAATACAAACTTGTAATGCTATTGCAATCAAACCTTTGAAGGAACAAGCTCAGAGTTGAAACAGGCAGCTCTGAAAGGTGGCGGGCCGGCTTATAATGGGTCTCCTGAGATGAGCCTATGTGTTAGTGGAAACTGCTTGGGAGATTTGCGCTGGTCGAAATTAAACCTTCGAGAGGCTGAGAAGAGAACAACAGGAATCCAGTATCAAAAGGTATCTCTTCTTCTACAACAAAGGTGACAGAGCTTAAAAAGTGATGAGAAACAACAGTATTTTAGAAAAGGAACGACGTTCTGAGAGTACATTCAGTAAAATGAAGAGCTTTTGAGCTAACAGACTCTCTTACCATAAAATACTCTATAAGAAAAACAAAATACTGCATATGCGGATACTGTACCATCGGAAGCCAAAATGTTGACTATCAAAACAACTTCTGTTCACAAAAACTTCTATTCTCAACAGCTGGCTTGTGTACGCAATTTCACCGGACTTAAGTGGCTCTTTTCACTAGGCTGATGTCACCGTAAATGAGAACCATACGCTGAGTGAAGCTGAAGTTTGTTTAAAAAGATCTATGTTGAACAGCGTTCAGCTGGAGGATTGACAAGTATGTTGTTTTCTGCTCTCTTCATTTGTGGCGTGTCCTCCCACAGCCCATAATGCTCACTGAGCACCACTCCACTCTACACTAATGGATTCTGGAGAGGCACATCAAGTGCTGCTGGACGTGCGTTTTCAACGTCTCTGCTGTGCGGCAGGTACATCTGCTCTCACAGGTCTGTGTGCGTGTCTGTTGTGTAACAACCATGAATCCCGATGCACTTAAATTAGAGCTGTCAAACTGCAAACAGTTTCTGCCTGGTATTGCTCATTATTTAGACTGTAAACCTCGTTAAGTTGATTTTAAAGGTTAGGTACATTCTATATATATATATATATATATATATATATATATATATATATATATATATATACACACACACATATATACACACACACACACGTCTGGATTATTTTTAAATTGATTTTTATATTATATAAACGCTCTATCTATCTATCTATGTGTGTTGTTAACGTTTTGCTCTGAAATGCCTTAAAACAAAAATACAAGTAAAAAACTGTAAAATAATACAAGCATGTTTTCCACACTGTTCTACACAAAATGATATTAAAGGGATAGTTTCTTACACAAATGCATCACTTTGCTTCAGAAGGCCTTTATTAACACCCCGGAGCCGTGTGGATATCTTTTTTTGATGGATGGATGTGCTTTTTTGGGCTTCAAAATCTCATGCTCTATTCACTGCCATTATAAAGCTTGGAAGAGCCAGGACATTATTTAATATAACTCTGATTGTGTTAGTCTGAAAGAAGAAAGTTATATACACCTAGGATTGCTTGAGGGTGAGTAAATCATGGGGTAATTTTCATTTTTGGTTACTAACCCTTTAAGTTACAACTGATTCACATAAATGTAGGTTTTTTTGACACTCAAGTTTAAATTAGAAATATTTTCTAGTGTCTTGTCATTGACATGGAGGAACTGCAAAAAGAATGCAATGATTTGGTTTTTATAAAACTAAATGGCTAAATAAAAAATGCATTGCAATTCATTGTAATATTAATCATGTACCTTAATTGTATGTCATTATGAATATATTGTGAATATTTGTTGCTGTATATCATCTAACCCCACACTGAAATTTTGTAAGTAGATTAAAACCTAACTCTGTAATAAGTTCAAAGGTCAAACTAACCTCGATTCCACCCTGAAGCAGTTCTACTTGAGTGCCGCCCACATCCAGTGTCACCGCGACCGATGCAAAAGGGCGACTGGCCATCTGCTGCCTTTCCCTCATCAGTTGCTGTAACAGGAAGAAAAGTATGATACATTAGTAAATATATGTACATAAATTTTATAGTTTCAAACAAATCTAAGCTGTCAGTTTTCTTTGTCAAAAATCTTTGACTAAAAGTGGTGACTGACAGCATAAGTGACATGACATGAAAGTTCAGTGACTGATATTTATTGAGAACAGAAAAACTAAAAGCACCTGTAGACACACACACAGGTGTGAGGCAGTATGCAGATATTCTGACGTGTTTGAGATAAGAGGAAGGAAAAAGATTACGAAAAGAGAAGAGGCGAAAGTGCAAAACAGAATAAAGCAGAAAAAGACAGAAAGAGAGAGAGGCCATTGACAGCACTCTGGCTGTTTTCCAGCACAGACAGAAACAGGTGGTTGAATAATTCATTTGTTCCATATAAAAAAAGTTTGGAGGACCTGGCTAATCAAATGTCTGCAAAGATTGGAAGGAAATTTCACTTGCCACAACATGCATGACAAGCAATTATTTTGCCATTGATTGCGTGAGCATCAGTATTCCAGTGGTGGAGTTTAATTAATGATGCATTCCCTGTAATTTCTCCATGCAACTGACTGGCTGGCTGCCCTAAAAGCAGGATTCACAACCTTCATTCAAAATCCCATCCATAACCGATGGCACGCTGCTTTTTTTGCCTATTTGATGGACATAGTTTATCTATCATGTGCACATGGTGCACAATTTTCCTTGCTTGTGCATACAGGAGGAGATGACACTGTCCAGGTCAGAAGTACTTCTCAAGGTGACATCAATATATTTATCAATACCAACTTCTCATCTGTAATCAGACTGTGTAGATGTCAGTGAGTGAAAGAGAGTGAGCATTCATGAGCATTTGCGGGTGACACAGGTACAAAAGATCAATATACTGCAATATAGCGTGTTCAATCACATAGTACTATGCAAGTTGCCTCCATATTAGAGAATTCCACAGAGAACAATTAGCATACTTTTTCAGTGAAACATTCAATAGGCATCCCAATAAGACCTCAAATCCCCACTTAAATATCTCATTGCATTTCGTTTCCAATAATGACATCAAACAATAATGAACAACACT
The DNA here is from genome assembly GCA_037950665.1 of Hypophthalmichthys nobilis. Lineage (NCBI taxonomy): Eukaryota > Metazoa > Chordata > Actinopteri > Cypriniformes > Xenocyprididae > Hypophthalmichthys > Hypophthalmichthys nobilis. The sequence goes on from CM075472.1 coordinate 10,229,217, forward strand.
TCAGCAAGAATGTAGTAAAACAATTAGAGAGAAAGCTTTTGCCCTGGAGACAAACTTTGAAAGACATTGTACTTAAGTGAACACTCCAAATCTCTCCAAATCGCAGGTGATGCCTCTATCATCTCTGGATAATCAATAGTGAAAAAAAAAAACACACACACACACACACACACACAAAAAAAAAAAAAAAAAAAAACCCTGAGTGGTCCTCACCAGCGGTCAATCAATATCTAAATGTGGGCTGATTTGGGTACCAAGGACGAGGATGATTGCTATTGGATTTGTGACAAAGGAAAGCGTGCAGCTTTAAACTCTAATTGTGCCACATAACGGTGACGAAGGACAACTGCTGAGGTACTGTCACTCGCCTGGTTTCACAGCAATTCTAGACCATGTTCACGACCTGACAAACATGCCAATGTCCAAACACACAAACATATATGCATGTATGTGGATTTCAAACTTTTTTTTTTTAAAGGGGGCTAGATTCAATGATGTGGACACACCTGGGGGCTGCATACTATTATATACTATTTATATATATATATATATATATATATATAAGTATATATACTGTACAGTATACACATACAGCTCAGACTAACATTTGAGACCAGTGGCGCCAGCTGATTTGGTAAAACCACACATGGCACCTCGCAACCATGGCAAAAAGTAACAATATGGTTTCTATGGTATCTAGAATGGCTTTATGGTACTTAGTCTATAAACAAATTTAGCATAAATACAAATGCACAAAACCACTAGCTTATAACAAACATTACTCCTTTAATATATGTCTTCATTAATAATATAAGAAAATTCTATATGAATATCCCACATTTCTGCCATAATCACAAGATTTCAGTTAGTGAAACCAGCTTATTGATGTTAATTATACTACCATTCAAAAGTTTGGGGTCATTAAGTTTTTTTTAAATATTTTATTTTTTTATTTTTTTTAGCAAGGGCACAATAAATTGATCAAAAGTGACAGTAAAGACATTTATAATGTATTTAAGAGAATGCCTCTATAAGATTTGTATTTAAAATAAATGCTTTTCCTATTAACTTTCTATTCAATGTATTCTGAAAAAACATGTTTTCCACAAAAATGCAACCGCTTTCAACTTCTGAAGGATCATGTGATACTGAAGACTGGAGTAATAGCTGCTGAAAATTACAATATTACTGTTTTTACTGTATTTTTCATCAAGTAAATGCAGCCTTGGTAAGCAAAACAAATTCAAAACATAAAAAAAGTGCAGACCTCAAACTTTTGAAGTATAGAGAAATCAGTGTTTCAAGCAATGCTTTTGTTGCACATGCAACAACAAACAACACGTCTGAATGAATTGACTCTAAAGAGCTGGTTCAAATTCAAATAAAGAGTAGCAATATATCAATTGAAACACTTTAAAGCATAACTAGAAAAATGCTCACTAGACTTTCCATGAGTTATTCAAAATTAAAAAAAATCTTGAATAGCTGGAACCACAAAGCGACATTTTTAATGTTTTAAATTGTTATCTTAAATAAAAAGGTAAAAACAGTGGAGATAAAAATGTAGTGGTAAATAACAGTACTTCACTTTATATATAATTAACTACAAAAAGAACATGTAAAATAGGAACACTAGTACTTGCCTTTAAGTGCCTTGATTATAGTACTCAAAAGTGACTGACGGTTAAAAGGAGGGAAACCTAGAAGCTTTGCACTCAATGAACTGAACTGCACATTCAATTCCAATGTACACATTATGTACAGTCTTCTGCAAGCTTTCCACATGCTAATACAGCTAATCTTCTAACAATGGCAACACGCATCACAGTTCAAAGCTTCACTGTATTGCTTTCAAGATCATGAATCTTCAACCACTGCAACAGGTCCTCAAAACTCATGAACATGAAGGACAGTGCTTCTGAACAACTTTGCTTCTGAGCAATTCTGCAATTAGTTGTTTGACATATAAAACTAAAATAAATAAATAAAATATAAAAAATGCAAATAAAATCTCAACAGTCTCTAAGGCATTCAGATGAACAAGTTCTCTAAAGTGTTTTAAACAGATGATTATTGGGCCAATCACACTATGTCACCAAACACATTAAGTCAGTATTTTTCTATGCATCTGAAAGTCAACCTCAGAAATCACAGAATAAACTTCTTCCTGAGTCCATGAAAACAAAAATGCAGGAAGGTGGCAATGTCCTTGACGGTGCACATATCAAGCCGACAGTGCTGTCTCTGTGGGGGTGTCTCTTCGGCACTGACACAAAGAGGTCTCTTCAATGACTTCCGCTCAAATGGGCCCTGATGGCACCACGGTAATTAATCACTCATTATCTTTTCTATTAATCACCACTTGAGGACTGTTATGGCTGATCCCACCGCGACCATATTTATAATGAAATTATCAAAGCTGAGCACACTCCTCACATCAGGCTTTCTCTTGACAATACGATCTGATCATCTCTGCATTAACATGGATAAATAAATGTCAATAAATGAGAGATACTAGAGAGGTATGATAGCTTGAAAAGTTGAAGTGAACTGAACATGTTCGGGTGTTTAAAATCAGTCGGTATAGAGCAGTGCACTGTATATGGGGTAAAGCCATTGGTGTGCAAGTTCTGAGTGAACAATTTAATTTAATTTGTAGTTTGCTCTTAATGCCCAAAATGCACTTTGATTTATACTGTACACTCAAAGTACACACATCTGAGCTTTAAAAATATCCTTAGTCCTCCAAGGTTTATAATGGTAGTGAATTGGGGCCGCATTTTGGGAAAAAAAAAAAAAAAAGCATCCATACATAATCAAAGTAATCCATACGGCTCTAGTAGGTTAATAAAAGCCTTTTGAAGCGAAGCGATGTGTTTTAGACTTCTAATTCATGGCCGGTGTTTTGTTTTGCTCTCTCCTCTGCACCTCTGCGTTCGTCATTGCGTTCGGGTCAAAGTTTGCACTTCCGCCCAAATCGACTTGCGTAGTATGCATATGGTTGTCCGTCGGAAACTAGTTATTTGAATTTATTTGAAGTTTTAAGTATCAATATTTTCCTTACAAAAAATAATTTTTAAATATATCTCCGATTGTGTTTGTCTGAAAGAAGATAGTCATATACACCTAGGATGGCTTGAGGGTGAGTAAATCATGGGATAATTTTCATTTTTGGGTGAACTAACCCTTTAACTGTATAGTGCACTTTGTGCCATTCACTATGGCCCTGTCCCAAATGAAACCCTAAGCCCTTGCGATCTTACTCCGAGTCCACAATTCGTGACGGCAATTGTAAGTCCACAAGATGGCAAGTGCACATTTAAGGGATAGTTCACCCAAAAATGAACATTTTGTCATAATTTACTCACTCTCAAGTTGTTCCAAACCTGTATGAATTTGTTTCTTATGCTGAACACAAAAGAAGATATTTTGAAGAATGTCAGTAATTAAACAGTTGATGGACCCCATTGACTTTAGTGAATTTAGTATTTCTTTTTTCCATTCTATGGAAGTCATTGGCACCCATCAACTGTTTGATTACCCATGTTCTTCAAAATAGCTTTTTGTTTTCAGCAGAAGAAAGAAATTCATACAGGTTTGGAACAACTTGAGGGTGAGTACATTTTGGAAAGGGCCTATATAGGGGATAGCAAATAAGTTAACAAGTGAATGATTTCAGTCACAAAAGAGCAGGATAAAAAGGGCAGGACTGGAAGGAGTAAATTATGCCTGCCGAGCTTGTTGATATCATTGTAAAGCTGTTCTCTTTTCAAACAGAGATGACATTTGCATCAGAATGGCCCCTTTCTGAGGGTGAAACATTTACACATTTATGAGTCCATTAATTATATCTTTGTTTAAATACTGATTTGAAGCCATTGGCTTTCATTCATCCCCTTCGACTACCGTATCTGCGCATGTATGCATGAGAGAGTAAGAAAACAAACATGAGGAAAGGAACTGAGAAGATAAAATGTCAAAGCATGATACAGAGAGAGCAAAAGTGATATGGCATGAGAGAGCATGGCAGAAAGGGAGAGAGCTGTGGCATGCTCTCATTTGTGCTAATAGATCTTCTCTCAGAAAACAGGCTGGCTTTGTTGACAGCCAAAAAGCACCATCTGCAATTTATCCATCTCTCTCCATCACCTGCTATTACTCATCAGGCCCACTGCCTTTACTAGATCAGGGCATCTCCATAACAATTATGCAAGACAAAGCCGGTCCATCACTGACATATACATAGATGCATCCATGCGCCGCACACTCGAGGATGCAGCTGCCCTTTTCAACACATTTTTAGTTTTTTTTTTTTTTTAATCCAGACTTATAATTGCAATGTTTTGCTTGATCCTATAAACCAAGCTGAACACGGGAAGGCACGCACACAAACTTGTAGGGGTTTAGACTAGAGTTAAGGTCAAATTTGTTTTATTATTCTTTGAAATGCTCTTAAAACCTTGCCCCAGGGTAGTACAGTGAAAACCTCACTGATGTGAAATTGAGATTGATTGTTCATTGATTTTACCATAGGCTTCATGTTAAACCCTACTGAAATTCCTGCTTTATAGCATTAGGACTTTCCTGTTAGACATTAAACAAGGGCTAAAACTCTCAAAGCCATTTTGGCCACAAATACTAACATTTAATGGAATGGTTTTATGGTTTTTCATTCCTGAAAAAATGACAAACCCATACCACCCCGATGAAACATATATAAGAAATATAAGGAGGACCACCATTCAGGGTCTCAGTTAGGGATAAGTTTACTAAAACACCTAGTTAAATGAATTTATAATTATTTCCCCCAATATAATTAGGTATGCCTGTATTGGTATCACATTATGTCTATGTTTGTGTTGGACTTAGTTGGTTTTTCAATTTATCAAAGTTTTCCCTTTCTATTTCCTTCGTTTGCATTAGTTTTCATGGTTAGTCATTGTTTGATTAATTTGATGCACTCGTTTCCTCTTTTTGTTAACGTTTGTATATATAGAGCTTGTTTTCAGTTTCTCTTTTGTTCTGATCTTGTCTCATTTAAATAGTTGTTCTATTCCATCGTATATAGAGTCTGAACTCCTGAGTTTCTGCTATTTGATTTTTTGTTAGAGTAAACTGCTGTGATTAGATCCTGCTTTTATTCATCTTTGCTGCAAACACGCTGTGACAGTTGGCATGGATGCACATAAATTTATATACATTGCTGAATAATTACAAAATGATTGTGATATTATCTAGATAACTAGAAAAAATAAATACTAACCTATGGAAAGATGTTTATTTTATATAATAAAATATAATATAATAAAATGAGAAGATACCCATATAATATAATAAAATGAGAAGATACCCATGATCTTGTGTGGTTTTACAATTACAAATGCCACAACTGAACTATGGGATAACTATTGTAAATATTCATAAGGAAAATTGCAAAGTACAATCAAGAGCTTCAAAGCCTGGACCTTCATGAATTATGGACTATGCTATCAACTTTCCTCCTTGTATAATCTGTTCTAATTAGACAAAAAAAAAAAAAAAAAAAAGGAGTAAGAAAAAAGTTTTTTTGCATTTAGATATTACAAAGGATGACTTCTATTATTAACAGCCCAATGAAATGAAAACAATATGTTAAAGTCCCAAATCAGCTTTAACTAGCAGTTTTAACAGTTTTATCTTTAAAAAAAAAAAAAAAAAAAAAGAGGTTTCAGTTGATGGAGAAAATTCACTGTCAAATTTAAAATGCTGTGGATGCTTAGCTGATCAAAAAGAACTAACTCTTATATTATACATACTGCACAAAATGCAAATTAATTATTTTAATTATTAATTGCAATTATGTACTCAATCAACAAGCCTAGCATGAGGAGTAAATTCATTCTGACTTGTTGGCGCCTAACTTGCAAACACTCTATTTAAAATTTTAACAAAGTATTCACTGTAGAAATTATGTAAATTGAGCAACTCTCAAACCAGCAAATTAATTACAGCTGATCATAACTGGAAATGAGGTCTTGAACCAAGCAGGGAAATTTGCCCAGACAAATGACACGGAAAGAAAAGTTTTCAGACTAGGAGCAAAAGGACCAGATACAAATGCACCCACTGATCTTATGAAGAAAAAAAAGAAAAGAAGAAAAGAAAAAAAAAAAACTCAATCCACAAATGTCTCCAGCCACAGCCTAATGTTTTTCCCCTGATGATTTGCTCACGTTTAAGAGTACAATTAAGGTAATCCACTCAGAATCACTTCTGCATTGTAGACCTATGTGGCCCACTTCATCCCGAAGAAAACATCAATGACCTGATTAGCTCTTCAGAAAATGGATTATGAAACTGGCTCAAATTGTTTATTCCACAAAGTCCTTCGGATTGACTGCTTAAAGGACATGTCACTCTCATTGGCTCAGAATTGAGTTTGACATTGATCTTTTAGTGTTACCACGTATGTAGATCAGGGTCGTTCAATTACATTCAATCGGTGACTGATTCTTCATTGAGAAATAGGCATGGAGGTCACACAGCTCAAAAGTGTATTTTCTGTAACATTGTAGCAAATGTAAAAATGTTTTTTTTTAGAATTTTCTTTACAATTATTTATTGCAAAAAAATATATTTTTAATTATATAACTATAAATATACTCTTGTTATTGTAATATAAACAGTAAGTGTTTCCAGCTATAGGTGATCCCTGTAAGAAGTCAGATTAGCATACATTATCAGACTCTACTGTCTCTACAGTAGCAATTACTTTTCTCACTGAAAAGATAAAGAATATTAGAAATGTGCAACCGACTGATGCTATATTTTAAACAACATCCATGATCGATTCATGCTGCAATTTCTGACCCTTTGTTAAATATTATTAAAGGTGCAGCAAGCGTTTTTTTCAAAAACGCTGTTAAAAAGTTGTTTGGACCGAGCACCCCAACAAACGTGCTTTCCGCATTAGGGGGTGTATGATGGTGGAGAAAGAGTGAGCAATAGGGAGATTTGAAGAAAGACTGTTGAAAGAGAGGTGAGAGACAATACAAGAGAGAAAATCTCAGAGGAATATCACTGGAAAAAATATCACTTATGATCAGGTAAGAGCTTTAGGACCTGTGTTAATATTAGAAAAGCTTTCCAGCACTGGGTTTTGGCTTGCTACAAAGGGTGTTACCCACTCAGCACCTCACTGCATTTTTCCACCTCAGAAACACCCGAGTCACAGAATATTCTTTCTAGATGCAGTTCATGCATTCATGACTTTGTGACCTGATTATTGTAATGCACTTCTGGCTGGATGCCCGATTGTCTCCATAAATAAGATGGACTTTGTTTAAAACAGTGCAGCCAGAGTTCTAACCAGGTCCAGAAAATATGATCATATCGGTCCAATATTATCATTGCTGCACTGGTTACCTGTCAATACTTCTACTTAAAAAGCTCTGTCGCACAGTCCCTCAATACTGTACTGATCTCAAGCATTCTTATTACTTACTTACTTATTACACCACCAGTTTGCCATTAAACATCAGTCTCATCCAATTCCAGTCTCTTTCTTACATCGAATATATTCAAAATGGGTGGGCTCACATTTTATCAGTCATAAATAATTACAATTATCAGCTTTGTAGCTAGATTACATCTGTTGAAACAATATGTGTTGTGAAAAATATATTAAACATTGAGCACCTAATGCACAAATTGAATCGTAATTACAAAATAATTACAGTCAGTTGCATCCTCATTCCTATGCAACAATGTTTAATATGTAATACAGCAATAATAATAATTTGCAATACCATTTTACAATAGTCTTGTCTGACTTAAATCTAAATTTTTCCCCCCTAAGCGCTGCAAAATGTAACCATAGTGATCCAGCTACAGACAACAGGCAAGAAGACAGGAAGCATGACCTTCTTTCATTGGACAAAGTGAACATCAGATTTAACTAAACATTGAATATTTGGTACTCAGTTTCAGATCACTGATAGTCTTTGCTTTGATATCATTAATTCAACATTTCTATTTTAGACTCTGCTTTGATCCACTACTTCAGCGAACACTGCTGCATCTTTCTGAGCAATTCATGTATCATTTGCACACATTGGAGTGTGTGAACTTGTGATTTAACAAACTCTGTGAGAGTCCCACAGCTGAACTTGAAAAGTGAGGGTGAGTATTTGTCATAGACTAAAGGTTCCCTTGTGAGCGTGTGATGAATGAAGTGGAAGAAGTGCTTCTGTGTTCAGAGTCACAAATGGTTGCTGCCGTTTGCAAGACTCTCATTATGGGCAGAAATATTTTTTGCAGACTGATCAGAACTACTTTTCTGCAAGACTGACAAAGGAGCTGATGCAGTCATGCTCCCCTGATTCCATCGAGCTCTCTCTCTCTCTTGCTCTCTCTCTCTATAATGTGTCCTTTCCTGGCCAATTTGTGTCACATAGGACTGTGCCTCATTCATTAAGCTAAGTAATAAGGATCAGTTTAATTATAGCATAGTTGAGGACGTCTAGCTTTTAAAATATCAATAGTTAAAAGCCAATTGTTATATCATTGACATGCTTAATATATATAACCCACCAAACAATCATTAATGAATGATCATCACTTCAAGCCACTGAAAACTCCACATTAGATAAAGAGTAGAGCCGCCATTCTGCAGACCAATAGTGGAGTTTCTCTTTCACTTGGTTGCACACTCTTAAACCCACATCTCGGGCTGTGGGCCAGCCAGACTGGTTTTATATTGGGGCCGATATGACCTTTAATTAACATTAAAAAGGATAAAACTCTTGGTTCCCTTTGCCTGAAGTTTGCTGATGCCCTTGAAAGAGAAACCTTCTTTATAACACATGGCTCTATCGCAGAGATAAAAAGTTTTATCATAACTTCTCCATTTTTCATAATAATGGATACTCCCAGAAAAACCAAAGCATGTACTCAGCAGGCCTGAAATATAATACTGACTACATAAATTTATCCTGTCTATAACAGCCTAAAATAGATGCAGATATCAAGTCACTACAAGGCCACCACAGTCACATAGGTGTATATTTTATTATTTAGTACTACTGTGCTAATCATTTAGCATTAGTCTGGTTTAAACACCACATTTTGGATGGCTTCAAATTTGCGTATTTTAAAATTGTTCAATAACCAACTATTCCCAGAGGACAGTAACTAATAAACATATTTGATACCGTAGCTACTGGTTATTGTAATCTTGGAGTAGTTGGTCATTGAACAATTTTAAAATATTTAAATATTTTAAAAGCTATATACATATATATATATATGTGTGTGTGTGTGTGTGTGTGTGTGTGTGTGTGTGTGTGTACTAATGCTGTAAACTACAGGGAGCACTTTCTTGCATATTACTATAATATTAAAGGTTACAGTTAACAACAGAGCCCAAATTATTAAATTAAGTTGCTATTTATTTTTAGATATAATAATCAACACTCTCACATAAAAATTGTATGAAAACATGTAAATTGCATATAAGGCAGTTTTTGCATTAACATCTAAATCTGATTCTACTCCAATTCAATGTTAAAATATATTCATTTACACAGTGGCAGTCATAACTTGTTTTCATGACAGATATTTCTAAACACATTAAACATATACATGAAATAATAAAAACAGGTTAAGTAAAATTTAATGAATATATAGGCTAATATAGTGAATATATGTACTGAAGAGTTCATCGAACTACCAAGCTGTGGACAGTGAATGGCATTTCTGAGGTAAATGCTACGTGACATATTGTTTACTAGCTGTTTCATTGATGTCTTTCCGCGGTTGAAACACTGATTGAACGATTACACGACATACATTTCAGTAACTTGTACTGTATCTTTCAACATACCTTCAGATGTTCATTTATGTTTATTCTGTAACTAGTATTAAAGAGGAAGGGATGATCGCGTTCACGCGCACTCCACGCTGCCGTTTGAAATGAGGCACCTGTACAGTGATCTATCACACTCCAAAAACTCTTACTGATTTACTCAGTTTTTTTGGTGAAACATTTTTACACTCAAAAATATTGAGTACGTTTTAAAGCAGTGAAATCAATTACATACACCATATGAACTCAGTAATGCAAGTAAAAAAAATTAAGTAGATAAAAAAAAAAAACCAATATGAAAAATATTAACTGTTTTTGTTTTATTTATTAAAATATTAACTTTTATAGTATGAGTAATATTAAAGGTGCATTATGTAAGAATTGTGCAGTAAAATATCCATAAAGCACTAGGCCAGTGCTTTTTTTTCACTTGAGTACTTACAATATCCCAAATGTTTGCAACTATTTGTAAATTGTGAGAAAATTGCAATTTTAACCAAGGCTCCGGGATGCATGAGGAGTCAATTGCATCATACCCGCGTTACCCTTGGTTTCCGGTTTTATTTTGTAGAAACCATGGAAACACCAAAGATGCTTTAATATTTACGTTTTAATAGGCAAGGGAACTGTTCTGATATATTTATAGACAGAAAACTAATTATTGTTATATAGCTCAACACGTTTAGTCTTAATAGTTTATTGTTTAAATCTAATTTTCTTGATTTTTTGTGAGTACCATGCTTTACCATGCCTCAGAGAAAAACACTATTTTGTGAAGTAGCTAACATAGCATAATCAGATGCAGCTTTATTTTTAGTAACAGTAATACAGCATTTTCTCCATCATACAATATGTTTTAAAATTAACTGCATGCCATTTATCAACACAAGCCATCCAGCATTTAATATGATATTTTAAAATCGATCTAGCTTACTACAGTTTGCAACAGTGTCTCACAGCAGCCGCCGAGCGAACGCACAGAGTACCGTTATAACATAATTTTCAACACACTCAAATGTATCTAATATGATAAACAGAGCTGTGTTACCTCATACTCATGACCGGAATAGCGGAAGCGAAGCCGGAGACTGCGGCATAATAAAAGTTCCGCTGCTCGCGGCGTGTTGCGCAGTCGCTCTGCTTCATACTACAGTAATGTTAATAATCGCATCCATGAACATGATTTCTTCCAGAGTCCTATCCCATTTCTTTTCCACTGGCCGTTGAGGTGAAGACCACATGTCCCAAGATTCCGCGCTCAAACCTGGCGTCATCAAGCTACGCCTTTGTTTTGAATAGGCCTCTAGCGACCTCTAGCGGACAGAAAATACTACATATTGCACCTTTAACTTTTAATTTTCTCTAAACCTTTATAAAACCACAGGTATACATGGCATTGGCTTTAATTGTCAATGGGTACAGCAATACAGTATATTTTATATTATATAATATTGTATATAATATAGTGCCTTCATTTAAACTCGTAACAAACATGCGTCCCTGTATGTTGTTTTGCATTAAATAAAATGATTTAAAGCACAATAACAATTTTATAGATAAAATAAAACACACAAACCTGAATTTCACAGAGGAAATGCACCAATTCCGTGACGTTGAGAAGAGAGAACTGTTCTGGAAACTGCAAAAAATTCACGCACTCAACCGTTGAGTTCTCGTCACGTCGGAAGGTGGGGGAGGGGTGCATTGTTTTAATTGAGTAAGTTTACTCAATTTCTTAAGAGTGTGTTAAAGATTAATATTGATTTGAATTAATTAATATTTGTGGTTCTTGTAATAGATCAGTTTAATTGTCCATTCTCAAATATTTTGATGGAAATTTCACAAATAAATTAAGTATATTTAAAAAAAACTAATTGTTTAGTCAAATACTAAATTCTTAAACACACGCACACATACATAACATCGGAAGCTAGTTATTTTACTTTATAACATGTTAAATACTGATATTTTTCTTACACAAACAGGCCTTTATTAACCCCCCAGAGCCGTGTGGAGTACGTTTATGATGGATGGATGCACTTTTTTGAGATTCATACATGTGACCCCGTTCACTGCCATTATAAAGCTTGAAAGCATTAGGGTGCTTATTAATATAACTCTGATTGTATTTGTCTGAAAGAAGAAAGTCTTACACACCTAGGATGGCTTGAGGGTGAGTAAATCACCCTCTTCACTGCTGCAAACCAGGAATGTTTTCACTTGCTGTCCTTTAAATTTAATCCTTTACATTGTTGTTGCTGCATTACAATGCTCACCGGAAATATTTAAAACCTAACATTCAAATGACCATGGATGCACATTTAAAGAAATACTGTTGTATCCAAGTTTTTAAGCGTGCATGCTGTATGACTATGAGTATGGCATTGCACTGTGAAATGTCAATGCCCCTGCCGTCTGTTTTACAGAAGTCATTCCTCCTGCTCTACACTGACATTTAGTGCCGACATCTGTCATCCGGTCTCCTGAAATAGTACCGAGCCACTCTAGCACTGGTGCGCACAGCAGAACCTATCAAATGCCCCCCGATAGACCGGTCAGCCTGGCCTAAAACACCAGCCACTAGACTTTTTCTAAGTACAAAGCCTACGTTTCGTCCAAACGTGTCAACCCTATGCCTGTCCGGCATTAGAAATGATCATCAAATCTTAATGTTAACAAATCAGACAAGAGTCACCAGATATTCTCTTCCTATTCAGCATCTATCCATTTGCAGTTTTGTCCGAGTCAATTAAAATATTCCATTGCATAAATGATTACGTGATAGAGCACAGCAGAGGCATGTATCTTTCATTATGAGTATATTCGCTCCTCTTCAGGCACTGAACTGGATGAGACTGCATGTTAGATGAAATTCAATAATTTAGGATGACACGTTTCATTATTCTTAATCACCCCTGTTCCGTCGTCTTCATTTAATTTTTCATTTCAGCATGGGGTTTGCAGCCATCGGTCCGAACAGTGGGGAAGGGTTTTTTTCAATAAGACAAATCATAAAACACGAGGGCGGACGAGGGCAATGCCCATAGCCAAACCTGTTTGTGTTGCTCACTGGTGAGTAGAGATAAGACGGTTTAATTGCACTTTTTGTAATCTTCCCTCCCACCGTTTAATTTTTAGCTATAAGAATGTCATTCTCTAAAAAGGCAAGATAAATATTTCATTTGCAAAGACAACAGATGCCTTGTTTTCTAAAGAATGATCTGTTGTATCATCAGGCAGAGCAATAATCTTAGGCAGAGAGCTATGACTGCTGCAACCTCAATAAAAAAATAAGAGTTGTGGGACATTTTTCTGGAATTTCACACGCTGACAGAACCGATAATCACCAGCACAAATGCAAACCTACCCACAGGTCCAGAAGACAATGGCATAAGTGACTCTACCCGTGTAATGTTCCACTGCGGTAAATGCAAAACACCATTATCAAGCCCTCCGGCATCAGACGACAGTCCTCTAATGCATCTGCTCAGCATAATTACTTAACATGAGGGCAAAATACTCCATACCATCACTGTGATGAATCAAATCAGAGACATGGAACACATTTCTTCCTCCACTAAACATAAGCTAGGATACATTTTTCATATCTGTCATACTAAGTCTTGATCTGAAATCATCATACAGATATGTCACGCTATGTGGTTTCACAAGGCCAGTTTGTCTTTTGAAGACAATGGACAAGACAGGCCAACACTACAGAAATGCATGAGAATGCTGGGGATTTTCCTGAAAAGCAATATGGGTAAAATATGAAGAGTTTGTCCAACATGTTTTCTTTCAAATGAGCATTTTTACCAGGCTCCTATGTTTAGGTTTAGTAATTTTACTTTAATGGCAATGAAAAGTTATTAGTCAATTATTGAAATGCCTTATTTTCAAAAATGTCGCTTTAGTCTATTCATTGGTATTTAACAACTTTGACTGTCTTTTGCTGCAAAACCAGCAAAGTCGAAAGTCCACCTCTTTGGACAACACGACAGTAAAACGTCCATTTCTGTCAGTTTTACAGCAGCAAAAGGAACACTGTTGTGTTTACTTGCCACTTGCGAAATCCTGCCATTGCCACTGTAACGATGGACAAAACACGATAAAAAATTGCAGCTCGGCAATTGAAAGCCGGGTCAAACGCATACCTTTATTCATCTTGAAATCATATGATTTAATTTGCATCTTCCGATTGGTTCTTCTGTGGACTTTTGCTGACAAAGGGAAGTGACATTTTGCAGTTTCTGCCATTGAACTGGTATTTCTGAATGGGCTGATGCTGGGATTTAGCAGATTCGAAGCAAAAGCATTTGATGAACGTATACTATGTGCGGAAAGCATCTGCTCAATATCATTATCTCATTTTTGATGGAGGTGCGTTTAGCGGCTTTTGCATCTGAACTCTTCATATTAAGTTATGCAATATAAATATATATATATATATACATACACATATATAAATATACACAGACACACACACAGAGGAGAGAGAGAGAGGGAGATAATACATAGCATGATTGCCGAAGTACAATAAATTTTGTTGAGATGTTAAGCACTAATTGGATGATTTTAACCAGATTTGCAAGCACTGCACTTCAATACAAGACACCATCTTAGAGCTGAAGCTAAAACCGAAATAAGGCAAATGCAACTGATGACAATGAGACGTTCTCTAGACTTTTCAGGGAAACGACACAGTGAAGGAAATCAAAGGCAAGCACTCTGATTTGCGTTGAGCACTGCTGCTTTTTAGATATTCCCTTGTTTGATCTCTCAGCCAAAATCAGTGTAGTGGAGAACATTTGCATAATGGCAGTTATAAACATGTCCTCTGCTTTCAACTCATGTCTTTCAATAAGTCAGTCAGGACAAAAGGCGTTCAAATGAGAGGTTGCAGAGCAATACAGCTTCTTCGGTTACGATCATAAAAACGGAAGTTGCACTTCATAACGGCAATAAAGGACCACTATTCGCATGCCTCTGAATGCAATGGAAAAGCACAAAAAAAAAATCCCTGTTAGTTTAATTTTTCTCTCCATCTCGAGCTGCCAAGACAAAAATCAAAAATGTGACCTTGTCACATGATTGGTGCCAAAATGAAGTGCACGTCATCCAGGCTCTTTCTTGCTCAAGACAAAAAACAAGAAAATACATTTTCAGAAGCAATTATTTTTCTGGAGTGCCTCCTCAAACTTTTCAATCATTTTAAATTAAAAGATAAAAGCTTTTTTTGAGAGTACTTGAAGGCAGAAACAAACATAATTTGAACCTGTGGAGTGCAGCGCTGCAGTGAGCCGAATGCTAATGGTGGAGGCCCATCTGCCCCATCACGCATTATTGGATTTAATTCTTTAGATAAATATAGCTTTGGATCGCTGCAATCATAACTCTTGTTTATTTCCATACATCAATTAGGACAGAAGCAAAAGAGATCAACCTTCCTGATTATCAAAGTCAATTCTGTCCACTAAAATGGAATAAACGCATTACAGACACAATGACATTGGCCAATCATTCTCATGAAATTCTTAACATAACTTTTTGGTGTTATTGAGTAACAAATAGACTCATTATCCAAAAAAAAAAAAAAAATAGTCCCTGAAACCCTTTAAATCTGCCACAATGAAGTGAAGAAAGGCAGGAGAAATAGTGGAAGTATGGCATCTCTCTCCACGATGCGCAGACATCTGCTGCGTTTAACGTTCAGTTTGCTCTAAACTGCATTAGATAAGTCTTGTCAGAGCTAATTGGCTCATAAGGGCCCCTAATTAGGAAGATGGGCATGTTTGTAAGCAGTGGACTCTGCAGAGCCATTTAATGTGGCTGACAAGGCTTTATACAAATGTCTAAAGCGCGTCTAATCAAATTCCATAGCAAGGAAAAACCACAAAACGGAAAGCAGAGAACAGACTTACCACAGTGTAAAGTGATATCATATACCGATATATCAGACAAAACAATAAATCAGAAGATATATTTGGCAATTTTGAAATGACCAGGACTTAGACACAAAGATCACATATATGTTTATATTCTTGTAATGAGAAGTGCTTTATGTTTCTTCTGTTTTATGACATACCTCTCGTCGCCTGGAGGCCCAGCAAGTCTGTTTGATCTTCCACACCACTGCAGCTACCAGCAACAGGGACAGAAAACAGCTGTAGGATGAAGAAATAAAGGGATGGAAAGATTAAAAATGACAGAAATTTCAGATTCAATTACACTAGGGATTGGGCAGTATGACGAGATATATATATATATATTCAGGCGGGAGCTAGTTATTTTACTTTATAACGTGTTAAATATGGATGTTTTTCTTACACAAATGTATTGCTTCGCTTCAGAAGGCCTATATTAACCCCCCAGAGCTGTGTTGAGTATGTTTATGATGGATGGATGCACTTTTTTGAGTTTCAAACAGGTGGTTTCCGTGCACTGCCAGGAGTGTGATTATTAATATAACTCCGATTGTATTTGTCCGAAAGAAGAAAGTCATATAAACCTAGGATGGCTTAGGGTGAGTAAATCATGGGCTAATTTTCATTTTAAAGTGAACTAATCCTTTAATAGCCACCACTAATGGGTCCCTAAAACATGACAGTTGAGTTGGCAGTATTTTATAGAATTGCTTTGTCACACCTTGTGAAAGATTTTACAGTGCATCTAGACTGAATTTCTCAGATAATCCCACTTTAAAAAAAATTTAAGTAAATGGTCAAAATACCGTGCACTGATAAATGTCAGCATCTCTGAAACTCACAGAAGGCCTTCCAGTGGTCAAGCTGAGAAATACGCTCATCTCAGTCAAGTGTTAGGGTCTGGCAATGTGCATCAAAAGGCAAATCTTATAACCGCGCTGACATCAAAGTCATGAATTGTAGGGAAATTGCTTTTGCGGACTGTATTTATGGAGGTATGTGAGCATTCGTAAACATCTCTGTTTGAAATTAATTCACAGTTTGCACAGATGAAAAAAAAGTTGTGGAGAAAAAAAAAAAGAATGATGAAATCCTTTTAATGCTTTCAAACGCATGCCATCTTGGGTTCGTTTGAAGATAATGGCAAATTGGGACGAATGGGGAAGAGAGAAACTTGAATGGCTCGATTAAGTAGCAGTGCGGGAGAAATCCCCCTTTAGATCGAAGCCTTTCATCCGGTGCATTGCAGGCAGTAAACAGGACTTAATCCCCTCTGCGGTTCCACCTGGAATCCGAATTAATACGAAAAATAAAGCAATTAAAGGTTCTTGCCCCTCGTGTGGTGGTACATGTGGCGGTTGAGTAAATATGTGAGAAAATAAAGAAGGTATCCAGGGACCACTCAAATAGAGGATAGTATGAAAGGTCTGGAATGAGCTATGGGAGAAAGAATTAAAAGCCGACTGCTAAACAATGATAAAAGGTGCATCCTAAGTTAAACATGCTCCAACAAACAAACCACTCCACTGACTTGGAGAAGGCTTTTTTCTCACTTGCATGAGCTGAAAAGATCCAGAACAAAAATTGATGATTAAACTGTGAACTAAAGTGTTATTTAGCTTAGATGCATTAGATGCAATTAAGTAGATAAGCAGCCTTGTATTAAACCCATTTCAGGAGTCACTTCAAAAAAACTTTCTAAGTTTTAGGACAAAATGGAGGTGCTATTCACAATATCTGCATAGATAACTGCATGGATTTTTTCTTCTTCTGGTGCAGTCCACATGTTCTGCAATACTGCAAATAGAGTTTAAAAAATAAAATCAGCTAACAGAAAAAGAACTAGGAGATACAAACTATGTAATGAAGGTGACAATAATTCTCCTTAGGCCAGGTGAGTTTGCTTCGGTCTCATAAAAGGACCACTGACATCAAGACCAAACGAGGCAAAAATAACACTATCATACCCTGATGATTTCATTTTCTGCCATTTGAGCACCCCCCTTTTTAGCCTTCCTAGCATCCCTGACCGTCTCATTACTTTGAGAGGAGGATCGTATGGCATGACACCCCTCTTAGAACTGATGTTTAGTTAAACTTGTAGTCAAATCACTCTGAATTACAGTTTGCTGATTCACTGAGCTCCATGTAAATGAGTAAATGTCTGGGAAATTAAATCATTTGAAGGACATTTTTGGTGATTTTGCAGACTCCGACATCAAGAGGCACAACCATCTCATGGATAAAAAGAGAGACAGCTACAGCAAACCTGGGAGGGGAAGTACTCATGTCGAACCCTGAAGACTGAACAGCATGTGCTAGATTTTAAATAAAAGCAAATGGATTGCATGAATTGAACCAAATGCATTATCTTGCATTTAACAAAGAGAAAGTCATTCACAGGGTGGAAATGCATTTCGCTATTGCTCATGATAACCACTCTAATTTCAGGTTGCACACTGACAGGTTCTTCATCAGCGATACATTTTCAACACACCCCTACAGAGTCCTTTTACAGAGAGGGTCATTTTTTTAGATTGTAATAACTAGAAAGTTAATATTATCGAGAACGACATAGATCAGGTTTGTACGTTAGGTGGCATCTGTGGCAGTTTTCGTCTATTTCCACTTTTAATTTGTTGTGTTTCAGTGATGCGGTTCATAATTCAGGGGCAGATGTAAGGAGAGATAAACTCTGTCAGCGACCATCTCTCTAGCTGCACTGGTAATGGAACAGAATCTGCCGGAGGCTAGTCTTGATTCCAGCTGTCATGAGTTTGGCTATCTCACTCAGTGGAAATAAGGTGGAAATCACACTGATGAAATCAGGGAAATGCTCATTGGAGGAAAACACTTCATTGACAGCACTAAATCCTGCCTAATGCTACCTCCCATGCACTGATGCCTGAACTTTTTTTTTTTTTTTTTTGGAAAGAGTTACACTTTCTTTTCTTTATGGAAGCCCATTTCTGCCACATAAGAAAATAAAAAAACATGCTTTGGTAAATGATAATTCTGACATAAAAAGTTGAAACTATGACATACTAAGTCAATTATGAGTTTAAAAGTTAAAAATTATGACATACTAAGGACTAGATTTACTAAACAGGGCAAATTAGTGTGAGACCGCCATCCCATAAAAGCACCATTGGCAGTGGAAAGTTCTGCGGGTGATTTACTGAATGCGCACATTAAAGAACAAAGACGCAGCGAAAACATTTCCATTATGACCAACACGGTCTATCAAGACTAGGGTCGCAAACAAGCTGAGCTAATGATAATAAGTTGCATGTGATCTACTAACAACGCAGGTGGCTTAAGACATGCTATTTGGGTGTTAAATAATGGCACAAATACCAGTAAATTGACTAGCACAAAATTAGTAAATCATGTTGCATGATTCATTTATATATTCTCCTCCCATAAATATTGCACCTGAAAGGGAATTCCAACAAATGCATATGCAATAAGGTCAGCCGCAAAATGTACTCATCCGTGTAGCGCGTGAATTGTATACGTTTATTTTGTCATTTAACAACGGAGTCTGATCCTCCTACCCCTCCGCTACATAATTAAAGCTGCGACAATTGAGTGCATGAAGTGTCCAACATTTCACACTTCGTTTTTTCCTTTAGTGTATCTTTCGGGTATTTAAAGTGTACTTTTTCTTTTTGGAATTTACAGTGTGAACACACTACTTGCACTATTTATACTTAAAAACGTCACGGAATAGTGCATAAGAACGCGAACTGGGAAGCACCATAGGCCTTAGTTAAATAAGGACATTTAAGTAGCTTTAATAAATGTTTTAAGATATGTCAGAGCAAGTTGCTTTTAATTAAAACAGCTCAAACATGCATTTTGTCTGGGACTAGGTTTAAGGCACTTGTCCTATATAGGGCAACTAAATCGAAATTATGACTTAAGTTGAAATTTTTGACTTTTTAAGCCATAATTTTGATTTAGTTTACCTGAAAAGATTGTCTTCTTTCTTCACTTATATTTGAATAAATTATGTTACTTTATTTTTTATCAAATAAATCCACCCTTTGTGAATTTACCAAAGGCATATCGCCACATAAGAAAAAAAGAACATAGTGCTCTGGTAATCATAATTTCAATTTCAACTTTTTATCTTTTTATCTCTATTATTGTGAAATATTACTACAATTTATAATAACTAACTGTATTTTAATATATTTGTAAATGTAATGTATTCCTGTGATAGCAAAGCTGAATTTCTCAAATGCTCAAGGAACATTTCTTCTTATTATCAATGTTAAAAACGATTGATTGCACTACTTAATATTATTGTGAAAACCTTAATAAATTTTTTCTTAAATATTTTTTCAAAAGAGCAGCATTTATTTGAAATAGAGATATTTTGTAACATTATAAATGTCTACTCTTTACTATCACTTTTGATCAATTGAATGTGTCCTTGCTGAATAAAAATATTAAATTCTTTAAAAAAAAAAAAAAAAAGATTTTTACTGACTTAAAACGAATAGTAGTGTATTGGCAGGTGAACACTATGGATGAACGCATAAAAAAAAAAAAAAAAAAAAAAAAAAAGGAAAATCATTGTTTGACAGTTTATCCTATTTGTCAGTTGTACCACACCTTGTCAAGGCATATTTTCCACAGCAATTCACAGGGTTAAAACAAGTAATCTGCCAACTACGCATCCACTGAAGCATTTGAAATCATCTATATGCTTCTGCTCACCTATCGCTTCTAGACGTCAAGGGAAGCGCGCTGAAGCTGGTGCAATTTCCTGTGTGATACGTGAGCAAAATACACACAACAGCATTTGAACTTCCCAGATGACAGAACGGTTTTCAACGCCTGACAGTTTCTCGTTCACCTGAAAAGACTGTCTTCTTTCTTCTATAATATTTGAATAAATGTTGGTGAAAGTACTAAACATTTGAGTCTGGTCCTTCTGAAGGTAGGTTTGAATTTAGCTGACTCAAACTGAATTTCCAGAATGAAATGCCAAGCTTTCCTAAAGTAACAGATTAATTCCAGTCAGCTTACGCTGCCAGTGTAGATGTCACACTACACACACTAAGGCAAGCTTGAAGTTAACTAGTTAAACTGATTGCCCAGGCAGTCAGAAACAAGCAAGCTGTATAACATGACTGTTTGGAGCACAAGTTGACCCCGTGTCGGAGTGCATCAGTGTGTGACACCAGCTTCCAGAGGGGCTGTCTAATCCAGGACAATGATCTGAATCCAGGACTAGCACCAGAGGGAGCGGCAGCAGCAAGAGATTGACCATTCAGAGAGAGATAGAGAGAGAGACACCCTTTATAACCAAATCTAATAAGACATAATGGGAACAGGTGTGCATTTAATGACAAATCAAGAAACTGCACAGAAATTAACAAATCAGGATGACAGATCTACCTTGTGGCAATGACACCTCGTACGGAGGAAAGAGTTGAGCAGCTCTGCACGAAACATTGCGTGACTTCAAAAGTTCATCAGTTTTGTCTCATCTTGCTCAGCCAAAACTGAAAATGCTGTCATTGTTCTCTAACCCTCAATTTTTTCTAATCCCATATGAATTTATTTCTTCTGCGCTACACAAAAAGGAGAAATTCTCAGAAAGTGGTGGTTGCTTTTTTCATGCAATTACAATTAAAAACAGGGGTTTTTTTTTACAAATTAGATAAAAAGATGCAAAAGCACCATAAAAAGTGGTCCCTACAACTTATTCCGAGTTTTCTGAAGTCATATGATAGATTTGTCTGAGAAGCAGACTGAAATTTAAATGGTTATTAACCATTATAAATAGTCAATAAACATTCAAACCAGTTTTGTGAACCAAATCAAAAAATGTATTAAATATCTGACTCTTTGTTCCAAAACCAGACATTGTTCCACAATGCAGTGCAAAAGAGTAGAACTTTTTCACTGCTTTTCACACAAAGGTATCACATGTCTTTAGAAGAATATAGCATATGAGTCAGACTATTTTTTATAATACTTTATAATAATTTCAGGGTGCTTTTGAGTTTTTTGAAGCCTGAAATCCTCAGGCTTCCTTCATTGTAATTATATGGTATAGTGGCTAGCATACAGGTTTGGAAGTTAAAAGTAAAACTACTATTAAAAAGTGGCACATAATGTCAAATTGAACCTCTTCAATCACCTTGTTTCCACCTGGATCCTTGACACCAAATTAGCTTATGAATTTTTTTTTTTTTTTTTGCTTGGTTTGAAAGTTACTTCTATGTGAGTGTACTTCGCTACACTAATATTATACACTATTGACAATGGACCTTATTTGTTCTGTGAAATCTTGCTGAAATTTCACTAATGTGACCGCACCAAGTCTATCAGAAGAGTTTATTCCATTAGATCATTTAGGACCTTGAACTTATATGGTAGTTTAAGCAAAAAGGAGCTAAAGCTAGAGGACACTAAAAGCAATTAGGTCTCATTTCCTCTTGGCCTAAAGAGCTCTCTCAGCACTGGCTCACTAATCCAAAGGGAAAAGGCATTAAACACATCGGGTGCTGAGGAATTCAACCCGGGCAGGCTGTCACTAAATAATTATACATTGGCTTAACAGGTGAAAGATGTTGTTACGATCAACTTCTGTGTTACATCACTCCTTTAAAATGGAGAAGGAACAAAAACAGCACAAGCACTCACCTGAAGAAAGTCACAAAGAACTGCACCAGGTCCATAATGCTGTTGTGTTGAGAGAAGGCGATCTGTGAGGGGACAAAAGCAAAAGAGATATAAATGACGGGGTGACAAGTTACCAAAGAACAGCTCTTTGCGTGAAAAGATGATGAAGACCTTTGCTTGCGGCTAGGGTCCTTCACAAGAGATAATGTCATAACAGATTTTTTTTTAGCTTGAGGGGCCATCACGTACGTCATTTTTTTTATTTTTCCTTGTCCCCTCTAATTGTTAAATGGAGGCAATAATGGCTGTTCATGGTTACCTGAGCTGACATCTCTCGGGCATTACACACATGCCAAATGTTTGCCTTCTGGGATTGCGGCTTACATTAAATGCACAGGTGTAGCTCAACATGGCTAAGAATGGATTTAATGACACTGTGGGATAAAAGTCCTTAAATGCACGTTCAAATATACATATACATATACACATACATACATTCACATATATACATACACACACACACACACACACACACGCACATACATACATACAGTATTGTGTATTGTGCAAAAGTCTTGTTAGTATTTTAACCCCCCCAAAAATGGATTTAAGCCAGTTATTTATATATTTTGCTGTAGTGTGTCAGTAGGAAATATCAGTTTACATTTCCAAACATTCCTTTTGCCATGATTAGATAGACCAAATATATACTTTAAACCCAATCATAGACCTTATTCACAGCAGCGCCATGACAGGTATGAAAGTGAGGCTGTGAGGGACAGACTTACCGTGGGATCAGAATATGTTTTGTGCTGCTTACGCTTATTTCTGAGTTTTTATTCTGGCCACTCAGATCAATTCAGTCAAAGATGTTGTATTCAGAGATTTCATATCGATATGCTACATGACTCAGCGGACAAGCTACGTTCTCGGCCAAGCTTCAGAAGACACCATATTTGAATGAGATAAGACATCATGGGTTTGGCAGTGAATACTGCAGGGCCATTAACTAAGCATCAACACGCTTTTGAAAAGTTGTTCAAGTGTTCACAGTGTCAAGAAAGTGTGTTCCCCCAGCATCCCGTAAGGCAAGGAGAATAACTACTTGGATAAATACCCAGCAAAAATAAACGGATTAATGTTCTAAATGTACGAATTTGTAAGTCACCCTGACTCACCAGATGAATAATGCAACAATGGCAGAGCGGGGCAGGTCCTTTGGAGAACCCATTCATTTCATTAAGCCGTTGTCACAGGAACACGGCTGGGGCTAAAGACAGAGCTGGAGAAAGCTTTAACACTCCATTAAGGCTGAACCATTTTTGTCCCCAAAGACAAGCAAGCAAGATGCTGGGATTGAAAAGAACAGTTGTGCAGCCCCCACATCTGCCCGGTTAAGTCATTGCTCCCAATGAGACCATACCTTGTTGTGCCATAAATAATGCTGTGGAAGCACTACATGGACAAGACATTAACTTTACCAAATAAGGTCATTCAGACTTTGAAAATCATAGGCAGACATTTAAAAAATTCTTAATACTGCATATCTGAATGGTTAAATTCAAGTATTTGCATTTACAAAAATTCAGAAACAGTTTTTACATCTATCAGTGGGTTATAATGGCACCTGATAAACAATGAAAAATGTTTGTTAATTATCTCAAATTAGGGCTTTATTATTGTACATACATTATCTTGTGCATATTATAAGAAAGAAAATGCCCGTAAATAACATGAGTCTAGATTCTCCAGCTGAAAGAATCCCTTTGTCATAGTTATTCTTATTTTCCTTAATTATAATACATTAGATCATTGTATTGCTCATCATGCTGTAGAATGAATAACCACTAACAAAGCATCTGATATCTAGACAGGACTGTCAGGAAAATTATCCTAATGAGCATTTTGAAACATAAAGAGGACAGAGGAAACTGAGACCATCAACTAGCTCTTTGTTCTACCTTCATTATTAAAGTTGTGTCCAAACTTAAAGTCATGTTCTATGATGAGATACACACACACACACACACACATACATACACACTACCCAAAAAAAAAAAAGTCGCTGTTTGGATTTTAATAGGCAAATACTTAAGAATCTATGAATGGATCATTATTACAGTATTATTATGTTTCAAGCATGTTACATGTTTGGCAACTGTTCTTTTAACCCTTAAAGAGTATGTAGCTTTTCATTTCTTAAACAACCATGTAGGAAGACACATCATGGCCATATTCCAGGATGACAATGTCAAGATTCACCAGGGTTAAAATTGTGAAAGAATGGTTCAGAGAGCATGAAGAATCATTTTCACACATGAACTGGCACCTCTGAGTCCAGACCAATTTCATTGAAAGTCTTTGGGATGTGCTGGAGTAGACTTTTACAGAGTGCTCACCTCTTGCATTGTCAATACAAGATCAAAAATTGATGCACCTCTTGATGGAAATAACATCACAACATTTATTTCCATTGAGAGGTGCATCACTTTTTGGTCAAGATCTTGTATTGATAATGCAAGAGGTGAGCACTCTATAAAGTCTCCTCCAGCACATCCCAAAAACTTACACTGAGGATAAGGTCAGTGGTAATTCATGTGTGAAAATGATTCTTCATGCTCCCTCCCAACAATTCTTTCACAATTTGAGCCTGGTGAATCTTGACATTGTCATCCTGGAATATGGCCATGATACATATATATATGACATAGATATATAGATATATATATAGATATGCTGCATGGTGGTTTATGTGTGCAGACATCCTGATTTCATATAAAGTTTTTTATTTGCATCTAGTAACCATAACAAAGTTCATTTAAATTTATACAACAAGACTACAACAAATCCATTCAAATAAATTATTTTTGGTTGAAAAGGCTTAATTTATCCTGAATTTAACTATGTTCACTGAACAGTTTTATTTATGGGTTGTAGCATTAAAGCAAAAAATTAAATAAAGCTTGCACATATATATGCCTGGAATGGATTATTTATCTTGTTCATACTAGCTGACCTCACACCGACCCATGAGACAGTGAGACAGTTAAGCAGCAGTAATGTTTTGTCAGATTGGGTTTCCTGCAAAACAAGAGCACTTCAATTCTCCATATCTAATATCTGATGCTTTCAGAGGGGTCGGGGTCTTCATATGTGCATAGTTTCACCGTCCCAATTTCCTCAGTAAGCTAATAAATGCTGATCACACTTTCTGATAATAAACATCAGAGGAGAGCGAGCACACCGTGTCACGGGGGTCCATTTGATTTAATGATGCATTGCCATGGTAAATAAGTGACTCTGCTTTTGGGAAATCTAATAGAAAACTATTACTGCTTGAACACAGCTCAACCGAGATGAAGGTCTGTGAGACCAACGTAAATAAATGAACCTTATCAAAGGAACTCATCTCATATGTGATAGAGGAACAGAAGAATGAATGCAGATCAATATTAGGTGCATTCTCGCTGTTGGAGATAGCCCTAACAACAAATGGCGTGCAGTATCTGAGCGTCTCGGTGCACAGCTGGCGAACGGTAATGAACGACAGAAAGGTTGAGAGGATTTGTGGTGGTTATCTTTATAAACCATATGGATATCGACCAGATGAAATCTTTCTTTATTGTGGTGTATTTTTTAATAAATAGCTTCACTAGGCACAGAAAACCTGCTCAAAACTGAACCCTCTAAAGGATTGCTATAAGTGTTTATCATATTCTGTGTAATATATTTTATTACCAGTATAGAAGGTTATTACTTTTTCCTTCAGAGACTGGTCATTTAGGGAAAGACATCAGGAGCAAGAGGAGCGTATATTACCCAGTGTGCACCAACTACCATAAGTATATAGACTAACATGCCTGCTCTGTCTATATATCTGCAAATTATACAATGATTTATTTTATGTACAGGTATTATTATGAGCACAATCAGTCAAGATTTTTTTAACGCAATGAACTGTAATTTGCTGCCACCAGCAAGCACAGCTAAACAATCTTATCTAAAGTTTGGTAAATCTGTATAAAGTGATACACAATAACTTGCTTTATGCAGATACAGACTGACTGTAGCGGAAAGTACTTATAAATAATTGTAAACATAATTTTTTGGGAAATTTGCCATCTGGAAGGACGATATCCAATCAGCTGGCCATTATTGTAAAGTAATACCCAACAGGGTGATAAAAAATTATTAGTGACAGGGTCCTAATCACCATGTCAGAATAGTTTTCGCTAACATATCAGCTGATTGTTTATTATTGATATAAAATCTAAATATATATAAGTAGAAGCCGTGACTTATTCACAATACAGCACTAGCCTCGAATACCTTATTGCTTTTATAAAACAGTTACCACATAATACAAATATTAAAGCCAAAAATATGTATCAGTGCAACTTTCATGAAGTAAACTTTCACTAAAAGCCTTCCTTCCACCAGAAAAAAATAGTCCCTGACCGTGAACAGCAACAGATGTTACATTATTATGCCATTAGATGGCGGCAAAGACTGTCTTTGTGAGTTTGTCAGTCAGTAGTGAAGACTTTTACATTGAAAAGAACACAGAACAAGACGCAACTGACAAATGCTTTGACTAGTGCTGTCAGTCACAGGAAAATCCCTTAACTGTTAAAAGGACAAGATAATACATCAGACATTTAAACAGATTTTTTATGAACATAGGACTGATCTAAAGGAAAATGCAAAACCTGAATGCAGGTAATAAACGTGCTCAATTGATCTCTACTCTTCTACATATTACAGTAAGCTTCAATGAACAATACCAATTGAGAACATACAGTTTACGTTGCTAAGAGTGGTTGCTAAGGGTGTTGCTAAGTGGTTGCTAAGGGTGTAGTGATACACAGAACCATTTGGTGAAGCGGTTATAGCCGTGTTTTTTATTGTGAATAAAAC
The DNA here is from genome assembly GCA_037950665.1 of Hypophthalmichthys nobilis. NCBI lineage: Eukaryota > Metazoa > Chordata > Actinopteri > Cypriniformes > Xenocyprididae > Hypophthalmichthys > Hypophthalmichthys nobilis. Next base: position 10,256,547 of record CM075472.1, read on the forward strand.
ACGGCTATTGACCAATCAGAATCAAGGACAGGAACTAAAAGTTTTATAAAATAAAATATAAATATTAGATGAAAATTTCAGTTAGTTGACAAAGCAACATTTCTAATTTTCTTTTAAGTTATTTTTTTGTACTACTAAAATAACTAAAACTGAAACTGAAATAATAAATTATTTAATGAATGTATTATTTATATATAAAAATACAAATAAATAAATAAATTAAATTAAAGTTAATATTTAAAACAAAAAGTAATACAAATAACAAAAAAATACAAATATTTAACAAATAAAAAACTAATTCAAAATATTAATAAATACACTAAAAATACGTAAACAATATATAAACAAATAAATTACACTGCTCCCAAAGTCATCTATAAAATGAAAGCACCTTCCTTTTACCTCTCTGAGAACCCAAGTAGAGCTCAATGAAAGGTAATAGTTAGGTTACATATGCTTTGTGATGGAGTCCACGTGTCATAACTCCAAGTAATGACATTTCACACTGGAGTATTATGTCTTTAAGACCAGAGTCACAGCTGAGGTGTGAGTTCATAGTGCCAGATCACATCTATGTCTGATCCACAGTGCTGGGAATCTAACTCTTCCACCACACGGCCTTGATTAGGGCCAGCCATGCACCCATTTAATGAAATGCTGATGTCATCGAGCCTTGGGCAGCATGCTCAGAGCAGTTTTCAGAGGACAGAGAAAGGGAGGGACTGTCAGTGTGGATGAGCCTCTGTTGTAGAGCTTCCAGCACACACAAAGCTCAAGTCTCAATGGTCACTATATATAAAATTTGTAACTACAATCCCCACAAACTTTGTGGATTTTTTGTTTTTGAAAGAACTCTTATACTAATGCTGCATTTATTTGATCTAATTTCATATATTTTTTAAATGTAATTTATTACTGTAATGGCCAAGCTGAAGTTTCAGCAGCCATTTCTCCAGTCTACAGCATCACAGGATCGTTCAGAAATCATTCTAAAATGCTGGTTTGGTGCTCAAGAGACATTTCTCATTATTATCCATTTTAAAAACAATTATTCTGCTTAACATTTTTAAGGAAACCATGACACTTTTTTCATTCTTTGATAAAACATTTCAAAAGAACTTATTTTATTTAAAACAGAAATAAATATTATCTACAGTGACTTTTAATCAATTTAATGCATTCTTGCTGAATAAAAGTATTAATTTCTTTCAGAATGTTAGTGTAGTGTCACCATCTTAATGATCACATAAAGACCCAATCTTAATTACTATAAGTTTTAAATGGATGCAGATAAATAGAGGCTAGTGGTTTCATCTTGACAAGATATTTTCTTCCTTCTAAAACCAAACTACCTGTGCAATAGTATGCATATCTCTCCTTCTGTTTGATTGCAAGCAATAAAGACTGCAAACATCGTTCATAATAAGAGTGATGTACCACAGTGGAGATTCAACATAAATGTTTTTCCATGATAGATAGCATCAGTCTGCACATTATTCCAGCAATGTCATTTTATGTCCGTCATCTAGGCATCTGGCAACGTAACACATTGCCACTTAAGAGCTGATTCAATTTTATGGACCATAAGATGCAAACTTGTCCCAGTGCACAACTGAATAATTGATTTCCATATCAAGGAACACTGGATCTTTTTAGAAACATTTGTTTTTGTGGATTTCTATTTCACAAAGGAGATGGATGTTTCCTACTTTACCCAAAACTAAAAAAATAGCTTAAATTTTAACATACTGAAACAGGTGAAAAGTGTACTCAGTAGAAGCTAAACTGGTTAAAATGTGTCCTCACCTGTATTTTGATTGGCCATGAGAAGTTGCTGACATACACATGGAAGGTTATGTTGGGGTTGCTGTGAAAACTGAATTTCTCACAAGAGAAGCTGTCTCTGTACTCTTTGATGTTAGTCTTGGACACGATGGGGATCTCTTCCCCGAAGATGGTCCCAGCTGTAAGGGGAAAAGAATGCGATAGATCAAACTGTATAAAATGGTGGCGTTCAGAAATGACATTTGATAACTTCTCTTAATTAAGGCATTGACCATAAAGGGTCATTCATGCTACACTTTATATTCCATGGACTTCCATTTTAAAAAAATAAATCACAGATTGACCTCTTGGTGCATTTTGGTGGGTTTGTATCCATATACTTTATTATTTATTCAAAAAAGGAGCAATATATCAAATCCTTTGTCTATATTTATGGTGGAGTAATTTTGCATGGTTAAAAATGTAGTGTGACCGACACTTAATGCTTTCTGAGCTATTAAATAAGGGTGAATGAGAGCAATGCAAATGCAGTGAATGCACCAGTCATCAACACGGCTGGCCGCATACACTGGTTTAGCTGTTTGTTGATATGTTTTATTCAGGTAGAAAATGGGTTTTAAATCAACCTCTCAGCATGACAATTCCATTATCTATTTTAAACATATGGGAAACATGGTATAAAACCATAATGTAACAAAAAATTACTTGTGGGAGTTGAAAAGAAAAGCAAGCTTTGTCCTATTTTATCAGGACTTTTTAAACTTTTCTGAAGTCCTCCACTGAAACACTTAAGTCCCACCAATCGTCATTCCAAACCAGCACTATGAAACAAAGCCCTCAAAATGACAACCCAAATGCCACTACGTGGCAATGTTTATCTTAATTGAAATCGTTCAGTGCTCCTGAAGACGCCGCAGCCCCAGAATTCAGAGCCGCACGCTACACTATTGTTAGAAGCCCTTCTCAGGGGAGAGTGTCTTTAAACAGAAAGACACCACTCCAAATATTAATTGAGGGTAGCCGCGAGGTCGAGGAGGAGAGGGGTGAACCTGTTAAAGAGGAGCAGGAATGTCAAAGTCACATTAAAAAATTGGCTGGTTACTATTTGGATGAAAAGGTGATTTAAGAAAAATAAACAATAGAGGAAAATGGTGGTGTCCTTGAGTGTCTGTCTATAGTAAAATACCCAACACACCCAGGAACAAACTGCGGTCAAACCAGAATGCATTAGCATCTTTGTATCAGAACCATTATGATATTATGCTAAGAAAGATTGCATCACAATGGTCGTGTACATCCAACTAACCAACTAGTAAGGATGACCCATTCAAAACTTTGAGATTTGTAAGATTTTTTCTTACAGAAGTCTTATGCTCACCAAGGCTGCACTTATTTGATCTAAAAACAGTAATATTGTGAAATATTATTATAATTCAAAAAGTTCTAATTGAATATATTTGATTTATTTGATAAATAAAATAGTAATATTCTGTAATATTACAATTTTTTAAAAAAAGTTTTCTATTTTCATATATTTCAAAATGTAATTTATTCCTGTGATGAATTTTCACCAGCCAATACTCCAGTCTTCAGTGTCACATGAACTTTCAGAAATCATTCTAATATGCTGATTTGGTGTCCATGCAACATTTCTTAATATTATCTATATATTTATTAATATTATCTTAATATATTCTATAATATTATTATGTTGAAAACAGTTGTGCTGCTTAATAGTTTCGTGGAAACAGTGATATTTTTTCAGGATTCTTTGATGAATGTTCAAAAGAACAGTATTGATTTGAAATAGAAATCTTCTGTAACATTTTAAATGTCTTTACAGTCAATTTTGATCAATTTTATGCATCCTTGCAGAATAAAAATCTTATTAGAAATAAAAAAAACGTACAGACCCCAAACCTTTGAACAGTAGACTTTTAGAATAGACAGATGAATAGATAGATTTTTTTTTTCTTATATTGCTTTTAGTTTTTTATATTTTTAACAGTGATGTTTTAAATATGCTGACAGCTATTGGAAATTTTCAGGACAAAACCATCTATTAAAAGTTTTTTTTAAAAATCTCTTTTTTGAGTGTCCTATTACAAGTGATTGTTAAAATGCTGTCAAGAAAAAAATAGAATTTTTTTTTTTTAAATGTGTCTTGAGACACACCATCCTTGCACCATCAGTCTATTTTTTGAATGCATAAATGTGTCTTAAAAAAATGGAAGATTTGCTAAAAAAAAAATAAAAATATTAGTTTTCAACAAAAGCAAGAACTATTATACAACAAAACAGAAGCAAATATTCAACTGAGAGAAAGAGTAATCAGTACCTGTTGACCCAACTGACCAAGTGATGTTCAGATTGAAATTGTTTGAGGCGTTAATGGACATGTCCAAGTTCTTGCTGGTCTACAAAATGGAAAAAGAAAACAAAGTTGATGTCTGGGGGGGGCTATTTTTCAGGTGATTTTATAGCAATCATGTGGCAATGTAGGACTAACATTAAAAATACTTCACCACAAAATACATCTGATCGACACAAAGGTGATTACCATTGGCGTTCAATATGCGGAAAGGAGCAGCTTGGACATTCTCTGATATTTTTTATTTTTATTTTTTTGTCCACAAAAGAAAGTCATAATATATGTTTTAAAAGACATGATGACAGATTTTTCATTTCAGGGTGAACTATGCCATTTATGAAATTGATGAACAGAAGACTTGTAACACTTTACAATAAGGTTCATTAGTTAACATTAGTTAGCTACATTAGTTAACATGAACTAATAATGAACTGCACTTCTACAGCATTTATTAATCTTTGTTAATGTTAATTTCAACATTTACTAATACATTATTAAAATCTTGTTAACATTACTTAATGCACTGTGAACTAACATGAACAAACAATGAACAGCTGTATTTTCATTAACTAACATTAACGAAGATTAGTAAATACAGTAAAAAATGTATTGCTCATGGTTAGTTCATGTTAGTTAATACATTAACTAATGAACCTTATTGTAAAGTGTTACCGACTTTTGCACCACAAGTAGATTGTGACTGACCTGTTCAGGAGTGGCCATGAAGTTAATGGCAGTGTAGTGCTGGTCATCTTCTTGAAGAAGACTGAAGGTGAACTGGTAATCAATCAGCAAGTTATCTGTCAGATCAAAACCCTATTGTTAATGACCACATTTTATACAATCATGAACCACACCATGCAATTCTGTCATGTTAATTGTTGAAACTTTCCATTTAAGGAACATCACGAAAGAGTGGTGCACATTCACTCTTGAAATAAGAGGGCTACTTTGAAGAGCTACATGAATCACCAGTCACTTTAATTGCACTAAATTAATACCTCCCTTTCAGAGTGTGTCATTGCTTTAATAAGCCTACACTCTGATTAAGCTCAATTGTTTTAAGACGTCTACAAGTATTTAAAATCTAGGCTTCTTAGTTACATTAAAGAACTTGTTAACTTTATCCAGAACTAGACGTAAGTTTTACAAGTTTAAGACTAAACAGCAAATTCCAGATTTAAGATTATTTTCAAAAGAAGCAGAGTTGGATATTATGGTGCAGTAGGTTTAGTCTTTTTCAAGGTCTTGACATCTCTTTAAAACACCATTTCAAAGACAGAAATGTCTGGATTGTTTTCTAATCTCCTGGGCTGTTAAATGACTGAATGCTGCCACAGGCATCTCCCAGAGAACAGCTGTTTGTGTGAATCACAATATGGCACTGTAAACATCTCTTTCACTCCCCATCAATTTGAAAGATGTCTTTATAAGCTTTTAATCAATTCAGATGTGACATGAAAGCACAATAGTTTTACTCATTTCCTATATTTTTGCTTGAAATATCTGCAAATCAGCTACTATGAGCATCAGTCCTTTCCTTTAAAATGTCCTACCCAGAAGGAACGCTGCCACTTTTAAAAGTAGTTTTAGATGTAACTATTTATAGGTGACAAAACTTGAACCATCCTCCAGCTTGCTCTTAAACCATTAAGGTGATATATGCTGGATACTGAAGAACTGAAACTGAAAAAGCGGCGCCTGAGTGATTAAAGACACTGCCCACTAGTGTTGTCAAAAGTACTCACTTCGATACCAAGTCGATACTGAAATTTGAAAAATGTGATGCTTTGAGCACTGTTGAGCAGATTTGTAAACACCTCTGATTGGCCACTGTGTTCACGCACTCAACATATATGTCTGTGACTGGCTACAATGATCAACGCTTCAAAAACATGTTGTAAATGGTCATCAATGACGCTCTTCACCAAGTGCTTACTCAGATACACATGGGAGCGTTTGAAAGCAGGCTTTCAAACTCTCCCGCTCCTGTTTTCAAAACACTTTCGAATTCAAACACTTCCGTGTGCTTTCAAACACTCCCGTGCATTGATCATTGTAGCCAATCATAGACATCTATGTTGAGCGCATGAACACAATGACCAGAGGTGTTTACGAATATGCTCAACATCGCTCAAAGCGTCACATTTTTTAAATTTCAGTATCAACTTGGTATGGAAGTCGGTACTTTTGACAACACCACTGCCCACTGCAGTTATACAGGGAATATATGGTGGGCTGACTGATCACCCTGCCGAGATTAAACCAGTCTGAGAAGATCTAGCATGACCAAGAGGTCTTACCAGGTTTAGAGGTCTGTTTTTACAGGATCATTCTCCTTTGAGGGTGAGTCAAGTAAGACTGACAGAACACACTGAACTTGCTTGCTAGTGCTGCCTCCGGAAATGCACAAGTCAAACCTTGCAAGTGTGAGAAAGCGAGCTCACACTGCCTACTGGTTCCACGTCCACCAAACTTCTGCTCATGTGTCCTTAATTAGTTCGAATCATTCGCTTGCTCACCCTGACAGGGTTTGACACTCTCACCAGTCTTATATCGTCGCCTGCGGCCCACTCTCCAGTAACACTTCCCCCTACAAGACACTATTTGAGAAAATATGATGGCTGGGTGATACAGTTTTCTTCTAAACAGCAATTGGGCCGGAAGCCTGTGAGCATATGCATTCCATCTAACAGACGCAGAGGGAGCAGAGTGGATGGAAACTGATTGAGAAATTGAAGGCTTTATTTAATCCTGATTGATGACAATGGGTATAATGCTGGCAGGATTTGCAAACTGAGTGAAATTTGATCTCCTAAACGCTACTGACTGCATTTAGCCTTTTCAGACTCCATGATGACTGCTGATATTAATTGCAAAAAAAAAAAGGGGAAGAAAGAAACACGAATGTATACACAGGGAACAGGCTTTTTCTGATATACAACCAGACTGCCCCCTAGTGCTGTTGATTTTGAGCACAGACTTCAACATTGTTTGCTGCTGATCTTCTGAGATGTTTAAGAGATCTACCTCTACTTTTTGATTTCAGACCAATCAGAATGTTTCATCTACCACTTTTATCTTGTTGTGTGGTTTGTGCATCAGCTCACAGCAATTTCATCCAGGTTTCCTAGCAACTTAAGCCCCCTGAGTCTAATTTCACTAAATGGCAGACCAGAGACAGCCACTGAGTTTAAAAAGTGCCTGCAGAGTCAGATGAATTTTTAAGGTACAACAGGATTACTTTAAGGTCAAAGCTCAAATAGAGCATACTCACAGTAACAGGTTCCTCGGAGGGGGTTGCCAAGGTAACGGTTTTCTGAATCACAACTGTAGAGGGGATAAAAAATAATTTAGATGAAGCACATCAGTAATAAGACAATACAACATCTGATGGATGAATCTGAACATGCATTTGTATCTATATTTGCATTTAAATGTTTATATTTGCATTTATATTTTATGCACTTAGCAAGCGCTTTTATCCAAAGCGACTTGCATCGCATTCAAGGAACATATTTGCATTTTAGCAGTTCTTAAATATTAATTAAACATTAAAAACGAATAAATGGACTGTGAAACAAGAAAACAAAGTTACACAATTAAAACCCTGAAAGAAATAAAATAAGAATCAGGATGTTCTGTTATTTAGATTTTTTAAAATATTTTTTAAAATATTTTTAGCAGACTGGAGTACTAAGACAGACTAGAAAATCTACTGCATAAGTGATTTTGTAAATATGTTCTTTTGCATATTCTGATTAACTGTGATGTTAAAGTCAACATGAAATGAAAATTCTCCTTATCCATTTCCTAAATTAACATTAAAATGTTCTGAACTTGTAATGTTTAATCAAAATGCCATAACTGGACCTTCCAGTGAAAACCTCAGATTTCTCCTTTGACGCATACAGGACTTCTCCAATAATTTAGTCCGCTTAAACCGCTAACCATCTGCTTACATTTTTGAGTACAACACTCACATCTCAAAAGCCAACCAATGCATAGAACCAATCCCTGCCCAACATTTTTTTCGTTTCCAATAATCTGTTACACTCAGATGTACATCACAATATGTAAAAGAAAACATTTGTTGCTACTTTCATTGCATTGCGACTTTAAAAGGAATCATTTGAGTTTCTCATTATATATGAAAAAACAAACCTACAGCTGTTTTTATACATCAAACCCATGAAATGAATAGTTTCCTAATCTAGTTGTCAAATAAACCTGGCATAGTATATTACGAATATTGTTGGCTCCTTGATAAATTGTTTTTGTTCCTCTTTTGAAAGTCACTTTGGATAAAAACGTCTGCTAAAGGCCTAAATGTAAACTGTTAGAGTACCTTTTGCAGTTTTACCATATCTGCATATTGCTACCATTCATACATTCTAATAGGGGTGTAGCGGTACATAGAAGTGACGGTTCGGTATGTACCTCGGTTTTGGGATCACAATTTGGTGATTTCGGTACAATAGGAAAAATGGTCACACTTTAGTTACGGTCCAATTCTCACTATTAACTAACGATTAACTTCTGTTTCAACAAACCCCTAATTACTGCATATTAACAGTTAGTAAGGTAGTTGTTAAGTTTAGGTATTGGGTAGGATTAAGGGATCTAGAATAAGGTCATGCAGAATAAAGCATTAATATGTGCTTTATAAGTACTAATAAACAGCCAATATCTTAGTAATATGCATGCTAATAAGCAACTAGATCATAGTGAGAATTGGACCCAAAACTAAAGTAACCAACAAAGGAACAAATCCACAGCGCTAGGTTTCTTTTCATTTATTTTGAACAGACGGCTGTGCAAATCACAGTTTGTTCCACCTAGTGGCATTTAGTCCCCCCACTCTTGCATAGGTCATATTGTTTGCAGGGCTGATAAAAAACAAACAAAAGGTATTTGGTGACAATCAGCTACAAAACTGAAAATCATCTTGTGTTATAAAAGTACAAAATAAAGAAAATGAAAAATAAAACTTGTGTATTAGAAGTGTTACAATTTGTTCCACTTAAACTATATTTAAACATTCAAAGCTTAAGCCCAATTTTTCAAGTTCCATTTCGCGCATAGTTGAGTGCGCGAGTCTTTCAAAGTATTCTCCTTTGTCCATTAGTGCAGAACGACGCATTTGATGCGTGAGCACTACTTAGTGGACTTTGTTTTCAATTGCTCAAGTTCTTCTTCTGCTCTTTTTCCTGTTGTGGAGGTTAGCAAACAGCGTTGCATTACAGCACGTGCCCCCTTCTGGATTGGAGTGTGGATCACCTGTGACTGACTGTATTCGTCGTCTAACTGCATGAACCGAACTGTGATGTGACTGTACTGTTACACCCTTACATTCTAACCATTTTAACAAGTCTTGTTGACCTGTAAATGGAAAAAATAGTGTTAAATTAACAGAAAAGGCCTTTGTGTATGTTTTGAATTTGTGTGGTGCCTGCGGTATCTTTGTCCCTAAGGCAGATTATGTAATTCCACTCTGTTGTTGGGGTCCTTTATTTCCTCAGCTTCATTAGAGAGCGCCAGGAGACAGCCCAAAGCTTCCTCTACCTCAATCTCAAGCTAGCTAAACAATTAACACAGCGCTGTCGGCCCAGCTCAGCACCAGCCTAAGCAGATTACACATCTTGTTGCTCTTCTGAGCCAGGAACTGACGGTCCAATTAGAGTCTGCATTCATTTGAGAGCACAACTCTCTCACTCTCTCCTCACAACAATTTCGCCACTTAGTTTATACAGAGGGAATTCACTTTCAATTCATGCCATTGTCCTGTAAACGTATCTGAAGTGCAAATGTAATTAATCATTAAAGCCACTCTTGAGGAGTAAATGCAGTCATGTAATAGTTAATTTAGAATGCCGGGCTCTGGACTAGTTACTTTGGAGCTAATCTAACGCAATGCTCCCAGTTCACATGCATTTCGGCCACACAAATACTTTATATAAGTATGCAAATGCATTATAATTGTAAGGTCCAGCTGAATATGGCTTTGGAGTCTGTACTGAATGTGATGCAATAAAATATGCACGAAATCATGGCAAAAAATGACTTTCTATTGAATTGTCCACACAAGTTATATGCAAAAACAAACAGTCCAATTCACAATTAACTCTTAGACATGAAAGGTCATTTTTGCCATATAAGAAAAAGGTAACATTAATTTTTTTGTCATAAATATAACAAAAAAGTCACATTTGTTGTTAATTTTTATTTTTGTCAAATCTTTCTTTCTCATAATATTTTATACTTATGTCAATTATGTTTTGGTCATAATTTCAATTTATGTCATAATTGACCTTTTCTCCCAATTTCAATTGATCTAATAACTTAGTATGCCAACATTTTGACTTAGTATGCCATAATTATGACTTTTTATGCCATAATTATGATTTTACTAAAGCATGACATTATAAATCAAATAGTATCAGGAAATCTGGATCAACACCTAGCCATTTATAATGCTGAAAATATAATGCACACCCTACAATTGCGGTCATTCATTTCTGAACATTGATATTGGGCCTGAAACATAGTCTGATTCATAGACTGTGTGACCAAGGCTACGAGAATCAAAATAATTACATGTTTGACTGAATGAAGTAAGTAAGAAAACTGACCTACTAACTGTTCTACTGTTTTAAGCTTTTCACATACAGGCTCCACCTCCTAAAGTACACTATTCTCACAGTAAAATATACACAGACCTCCATCTCATACTGTAAATATCTTTGCCCTTAGCTTGAGGGGATCCAGCTTTACCATACGGAGCCGAAGCATTCATATTTTTGCAGAGAGTTGGTAATAAATACGAGAGGACAAGGTAGAGTACACTTTTACCACGGTACAGAGGACACAGGACAAACTGCACCACAGGCATTTTAAAACCTCTGCATATCAGTCCCCTAGCCTTTAATCTGGATGACATTTTAGAAATGACTATTCTTCTCTCTCACCCATACACTGCAAATCAGAAGAGGTTTCCAACGCTCAGGCCCACATACACACAATGTACTCCGTGAGGGCGATGGAACATAATGCACTCTTACTCTCAGTATCTTAATTTAATCTCCAGTGAGAGCACACCTACATGATGTGCATGCTTTAATGCACTCTCTCTCTGTAGTGCCATAATTTGATCCCCATTTGGGTCGCACCTGAATTGCCGCAACACACACAACACACTCCATCATGATGATGATGGACTCCACAGTAATCAAGCATGCTTTTGCTTCAAATTGTATCAATTTTCTTTCTTTAATCATGTGTATCTTTTCAAATATCTCTTGTTGAGCTGTCCTCTGATCGAGAAGGAAAGTGACGCATTCTCGTCGCTCTGAAGTCCCACTCAGGACTGTGAAAGGAAACTTTGAATTGCTCTTTCACAATGTCAGCTCACTAAAGTGGGGCCAGCAAGCGATCACTGCAGCACATCAGGTCTTTAATCAACCATTTTGAGCACGATAGTATTTGTGCGTGACAAAAATGGTCTCGGCGCTTCATTATGGACCTCGTTATGTAGGACGGGTAATGGCATCTGTCGGCTCTGAGTAATGAAGGAGAGAGAACGGAGTGAGAAGGAGAGGAATAAACAGGAAGCGGTAACGGCCGTCTCAAATGCTGCCTGTGCACTCATTTGTCCTTGTGATGAAGACACGCTTGAATACATCACCAGTGGACCTGGCTTGGCCTGATTGGGTTACACACAATTAAAAATAAGCATCAACCGGTATGCACACAAATGCTGAAAACAAAAGAGTGTGTGAGAGATACCAGACACAGAAGAATGCCATGTTAAAAGATGTTCTCACTACAGCTTTTGATGCAGAGCAAGGTTCATTTGATGTCAGTGTTTACTTACTTCATTTGTTTAAGAAATCAAACAACACTTCTGTGTGTATTTGATTCACTAAAACATAAAAGCTCTTAATAGTCACTTGTTTAAGAATACTCTGGTCACACTCTATGCTTTTGATTTACTAAAAAGACGAACCAACTCAAAAGAGTCATTTGTTAAAGGGAACCCCTGGTGTTAAGACTTGTATGGCTTAATATAATGTAAATGATGTCTCTTACTGAAATATGTAGTAGAAAACCCATGAAAGATTTACGTTATTTAAAAAGTCCATGACATATTTTGACTGATTTGGACAAAAGGTGGCTCCATTTTGTTTAGGTGCACAGTGCATCCTATGTCGATGACGTCAAAAGATTGCACTCACTGAGACACTGACACTGTCATATTGCTATTTTTACCGCAACACAACTCTGAATTTAATATACGATTCCACATTGTGCAGCTTTTGGTTGCAATTTTCAGTCAATGAGCCACAAGAGAAGCGATGTAAGTCTTTACTGCTTTACTAGCGATAAGAGTAGAAAAGAATGGAAGTTGTGAAGAATGTGGATGAATAAAACTTCCTAACTGCATCTTTGTTCTCTTCACTTTAGCCCTGATGACTTTGAGGCTTTTTTCAATTCACTAAAAAGAACCAACTCATGAGAGTCACATGTTCAAGAATCAGACTAGACAGGTCAAACTCTATGTTTCTGATTCACCAAAAAGAACCAACTCATGAGTCACTTGTTCGGGAATCGGATCACATTATGTTTTTGATTCACTAAAAAGATCCAACTCAGAGTCTCTTGTTCAAGAATTGGACTACACCAGGGTTTTTCCTGGGTCAAAAATGGTCAAAAATGGTGGTGGACGAACCCAGTCATTCACACACACACTACCCATGTGAACAGCAAGCCCAGTACTGACAATAAATCCAAAATAAATGTAAAGAAAGAGTTTATTATATTAACTATTTTATATCCTATTATTCATGAAATAGAAAAATATCAGGACTAAAACAAACATTAAAAAAAGTGCTATTTCGAGCACTAAAATCACATGATTTCAGTAAACGAGGCTTTGTTACATCATAAGTGTTTTGAAACTTCAATAGTTCACGTGATTTTGGCAGTTTGATACGCACTCCGAACCACTGATTTGAAACAAAAGATTTGTAAGGCTTCGAAGCTTCATGAAGCAGTGTTTTGAAATGGCCCATCACTAGACATTGTTGAATAAAGTCGCTATTTTGTTATTTTTGGCGCACAAAAAGTATTCTCGTCGCTTTATAATATTAAGGTTGAACCACTGTAGTCACATGAACTGTTTTAAATATGTTTTTAGTAGCCTTCTGGGCATTGTTATTGCTGGCGATTCAGGCCTCACTGAGCCATCGGATTTTAATAAAAAAATATCTTAATTTGTGTTCCGAAGATGAACGAAGGTCTTATGGGTGTGGAACGACATGAGGGTGAGTATTAAATGACAGAATTTATTTTTGGGTCAACTAACCCTTTAAAATAACCAACTTATAAGAGTCACTTTTTCTGGAAATGGACTTCACAGAATTAATTAAAAATGACCAGTTTATTTTTCAGTTCATCTTTCTTGCACAATGCACTGCTTTGTGCACTGTGCAAGAAAAAAATAACAGAACCGAATGTCATTCACTTACGGTATTAATAATGGAATCATTAAAGGAAATGGGCAAATAAATGTAATGAACAATGCTTTCCATGATGCCTTCTCCTCCTGGGTCATTACCTTACTACGGTGTACAGCTGTTGCTGTTTAAGACAAAAATGTGCTGTGGTGCCAAATAACACAACGTGAAAAGAGTCTTGCAGGCACAAAAACGCAGTTTCCTGTTTCCTGCGATAAAACGCAGTTAAAAGATCAAGTGAGACCTGCCATGAGCTGCACACCTCTTCATATCCCAGAGTTACACGTCAGCCTAGAACAAAGTATTTGCTCCTAAAAGAGCACAACAAAGGCACTAACATCCTCTGCTTTATAGCCCTGAATGCAACGCAGCAGCCCAGATTTCAAGCTGCTCACCAGCTTCTGTTTCCATAACTGAAGCATTTGTGTGGGAAATTCAGTTCGCACCCACGTCTCCTAAATAAGCATGACTGGGTCAACCCACTCTTTAGAATTTTTGCATGTACATACAACAATGCAGTGAGTGAAGCACTTGAGTTTCATTATTCTCAAAGATGAACGGACTCTCTAATAGTCACAAACAGACGCCAGCACACTCCCACACCTCACTTCCACCTCCATTAGTGATATTAAAGTGTGTGCACACAAGTAGACAAAATGTGCTGCGTCTGCAGGTCAGCTTTAGCCAAAATTGTGAGGACACAGTCAAGCTAAATGGAATGTGGATGGATGGATGGATGGTAAGTGGAGAATAACGAAACAACTAAGCCTCAAATATTCAATTATAACAAAAATAATGGTAATATTAGTATTTATTACATAATTGTTTTAAAATAAAAGTCTTGATATGCCCTCATTTAGTGGTGTATGCAGAAGATGTACTTACAGCTGGCACTGGTCACCTTTGATACCCTTGGTGGTACAAAAGCATTTGCCCGTCAGCACCTGGCACACGTTGGCATGGCCATTACATTTGCAGGCTAGAAGAGAAAAAGTGAGAAGGAACCAGACAAAAATTGAAAGATGAGAAATATATAGAGGAAGATAAAGATTAACAGAAGGGGGAAAGAAAGATGGAAAGAAAAACAGTGTGTAAGAACAGAAACAGAGAGAAAAACAAAGATCTTATGAAGACAGCATATTAGATATTTAATTAAAAAAAAAACTGCATATGCTGCAATTTAAGGAAAAAAGCTTGATCTCAATACAGAATGAGCTTTTTTGCATCTAATGCATTACTACTCTAAAATGCCATTCTACCGAGAATTATTACTGCTCCAATAGAGCAATTCTAGGGACACTTCTGTGACACCATATAATAATAAATATATCAAATATATAAAAATACAAATAACTAAATTGACTCAAATTCAAATCAGTCTTTTCAGTCATTGGTATATTTGGACCTAAACTTGAGGTCAAAGAAGTTGACACACAGTGAGATCAGCTCATAGGTGGTCTCTCTCTGTTCTCAGAGAAGTGAGTTTGGCTACATTACATGAAATGAGAACATTAGGTTACAGTCTCCAGGTAACATCAATGATGGAAATCAAAATAGTAAATTATGAACCTTAATCACAGAAGTCAACAAACAAACAGAATGGAAAATTCTTCTCATTCTATGTGCACTAGAAAACAAAACTATTCCTGGCCAAACAGAAACGAAAACATTTGAATTTAGCACCATATTAAAAGAAAAATATTAATAAATATATATTTAAATAACAGATTTATACTTTTAATTACATTTTATAAATGTATTTACAAAATACAATAAAAAATAATAATACCCTTAAATATGACTACAATTTAATATCACTGTTTTCTAATTTTATATATTTTAAAATAATTGTCAGCAGGCCATTACGCCAGTCTTCAGTGTCACGTGATCTTTCAGAAACCATTCTAATATGCTGATTTGGTGCTCATATAACATTTTCTGCTTTTGTGGAAACTGAATTTTTTTTTTTTAGGATTCTTTGATGAATAATTCAAAAGAACAGCATTTATCTTTCAGTGCACATCTGTAAAGTGCCACATCTGTACTGAAATAAATTTTCATCTTTTTTGAGCAGTGAACTATAATTATTTCTAAAATAAGCTTTAATTCTACACACACTGTTCATGCTGCGCTTACATCGCTGGGCTCTAACAGGCTTTTGTCTGCCAAACTAAACATACATGACAGCATGTATAGGACCAATTCTATGCCGTCTCTAAATCCCAGCATCCTGTAGGTCGTATTTCAAAGGTTTATGCTGATGTGTGTAAGAACGCCTTTTGTAAGTTGGTCGGCTTTTAAGAAGGAATATGATATCATATTTCTCAAGAATATGGGAAATATGATAGTGTCTAGTGTTTGCAGGGTGCAGTTTCAGAACTGACGTGCCATCAAGTATTAAAGTGAAGGAGGCCTTGGGCAAAATTTCACAAAAACATTGAGGAAAACAACAAATCCATTTTACAAAATCATACCAAAAAATGCTGTAAATAAAACATAAAAACATGGTTTATAGTCTCTAAAGACAACAATTTTAGAATTTTTAAACTGGCACATGTTTTGTGATCACTAGCTCTTAATGTTAAACTCCTAGTGGGGGTGTTGGCTCATATCTGTGAGCATAATGGTCTCTGACAGCATATCCTGTTTCACCTAGGAGCAGTGGGCAATGCTGTAAACCGACATCTTCAGGGCAAAAGAGAAAAAAAAAACATTGTGACTACGTGTATGTGTGATCTTACCTCTCACCTCTGGCAGTGCAACCACCTCTATGACCTCAACACTCATTTCACAGTGAGCTCTTTTCTCTATTACCACACAAAATGGAGTATCAAAATGCCCTGTTAGTAGCAGGTGCAAATATTCTCACCTTGGCACTTTCCGCCATTGGTTGGGTCTCCGTGGTAACCGGGCAAGCACGTTTCGCAGTGAAGACCGGTGGTGAGGTTACGGCACTGCTCGCACACGCTGCCATTCACACATGTGCTGTGACCATTACACTGGCACGCTGGAAGATAAAAGTTGGTTGTTTAGGAAAAACTCAAGAGTTTGGATTTTTTTTTTTACAATACCTATTTTGTAGTACTGATGTCAGAGATGACTCAGTGTATTATATGAACTAAAGAATCAAAAACTCAAGAGTATTCCAATTCTTTATGCCAAGGACCCCCTAAATAAGATGATTCCCTAGTGAAGGACCCCTTTCCTAAAATATGAAGACAACTATATATTTTTATTTCTAAAAAAACATTTATACTGTGTAAAAAAATAAGAGTTGATAAAAAAAATAAGATTGATAGTGTAAAGACATTTTTTTATTATTGTCAATGTACTAAAGCAATTTGAAGAAAAATATTAAAATAAATACATAAGGTAGATTTAGGTTGATAAGATTTTTAAATATTTTTTAAAGAGTAAAAGAGTAAAAACAGTAATTATATTTGGTGCTCATATAACATTTTTTTAATCAATGTTGAAATCAGTTGTGCTACTTAATATTTTTGTGGAAACCATGATGAACTTTGAAGAATAGCAAGTTTAAAAAAAAAAAAAAAAAAAAAAACAGTATTTATTACTTAAATTATTTAAAAGTCTTTAATGTCACTTTCGATTTAATGATTCCTTGCTGAATAAAAGTGTTAATTTCCTTTAAAAAAATTCTGCTGAATGGTAGTGTATACCACGAAATTTATTTGTTAGGGTTTTTTCCTACTGTTAAAAAAAAACTAGGGCTGTCATCTTGATCTCACAATTTCTGATTAGTCTTTAAAAAACAGAATAAAATAGTGAATTTATCACTTATAATATACTGTCACGCTAAACATATTTCATTCATTTTTTAAATGTATACATTAACTATGACAGGCCTAAAAAATACATACAGTAAAAAAAAAAAAAAAAATCTTGTCAAGTTTTTCGGAGATCCCCTAGCACCTCTTTGTGCCTTCTGGAGGTCCCTAAACCGCAGTTTGAAACCCCTTGTGGAACATTTGCTCTTTAAAGGTCAAGTGTGAATGTGATTGTTTGAATGTTTGAGGTTCTCACCAGGGCACTGGATGAAGGCCCACTCAAAGCCACGCTCTTTTGGACAGAGCCCCGACTCCAGGACCATGTCTTGGCTATGTCTGGAGGGGCTCTTCATGGGTCCGCGATACGAACCCTCCATGCACTGCCCTCGGCCGGTGTTACTGGGGTCTCCACACCAGCCGCAGTCAGGCTGCTCTAAACACTGACCGCATGTACGCAAACCAGAGCAGTTCTGAGCTGAAATGGCAGAGAACAGAGAGAGATGAGAGGCCAAAGAGAAAAAAGCCAGTAGATTCTGAGAAATAAAAAATGAGAAACAACAAAGACATGTTTAAAATGATACTTTTTTTAGATCTCACAGGGCATATCATTCCACTGACTGAGTAATATGCTCTCAAATACCACCAGAAAGTTCACTCTCTCAAAAGAGCACATCAGAGCCATATGCGTCAGCCTCTTTCGGTTTGATCCACCTCCCTGGCAGCCAAATCACATCTCTTAGGATCTCAGACCAAACAACAACAAGCATTACACACAAAGTGTGTCCAGGGTCAACACGATGGCAGCAATAATGGTGAAAAAGCACAATGTTAGTCATTATGCTGGCAGGAGTTCATGGATTCTCAACTGCAGGAGCTGACAGATCCTCAACAGCACCATATGATTTAATTCGGCATCCAATAAAAATCATTTGTTTAGGGGTGAGGAGATGTCTAGACGAGCTAGGCATTGAGAACAGATGAGACAACGTCTCTGGAAAGGAAAATGCATCCCTGCCGATTCAAATAGTCAAGGGTCACATGTTCACAGACGTAAATTGATTGGCACCCCACAAATGAAAAAAAAAAAAAAGATAGCAGTTCAGCTAGCAAATATGACTGGTTTTAAAGTCACATCAAAATTGAGACCATTTAGATACTTTCTGGACATCACAATTCACTGGTTAATATTGTTACAAAGAAAAAAAGTTTGTCTTCGTAATCCTGTAAAAAAAAAAAAAAAAAAATTCCTTCCACTGTAGAAAAATGAAGCCAGAAATGGCTGTTGACATCTTGCAGCGATGATGTCATTTGGAGTCTGAGTCTGTGCAGTGAATGTGAGGTGGAGCCACAGTATCAAAGTCCAGCCCTTACTACCGCAGACTCAATCATGACGTTACACCCTGTCTTTATTAGGGGTGGGACAAAATATGTTTAGGGCAATATATTGTTGTCCTTTTCCGTGCGATATGGGAATCGATACGCTGGTGCCAACTATCGATATTTTTATTAATAAAATAAGGTGCTCTAAATGGATTTCCCTGCTCCCAGCGTCGCTACTTCATGGCTCCTCAAGGTGGCGCTCAACGCATTAATGAGGGAAATGTGAACATAAGTTAACTAGCCTAAGAAAAAGAGGTTTTTAATGGGATGGTGGACAGCAGTGTGAGTAAAATAATAGATGCCCCAGCCACGTTTAAAGGGATAGTTCACCCAAAAATGAAAATTAGCCCATGATTTACTCACCTTCAAGCCATCCTATGTGTATATGACAATCTTCTTTCAGATGAACAAAATCTGAGATTTATTTAAAAATATCCTGGCTCCACCAAGCTTCATAATAGTGAACAGGGGGCATGTTTTGAAGCCCCAAATAAATGCATCCATCCATCATAAATATAATCTGTATGGCACCAGGGGGTTAATAAAGGCCTTCTGAAGAGAAGCAATGGGTTTTAGTAAGAAAAATAATCATATTTAAAACTTTATTAACTATAATAATTAGCTTCCAGCAGGCAGCCATACACATCGATTTGCGGCGGAATGACGCGCGCAGTGACGACGCATGACGCGATGACAAACGCGGAAGCTCAGAGGATAGAGCAAAACAAAACACCGGTCACGAATTAGAAGTCTAAAACGAGAAATTTTAAAGAGAAATGTTGGAGGATTTCAATATAAGAAAAGAGGAGCTTCATTTTCTTGCACAGCCCTATTTGTTTAAACCGCAAGAGGCGTCTAAGCTTACGATACTCCTACATCCCGCATCATACATCGCTTCAGGGGTTACTCATTTGGCGCAAAGTCGACAGTATGCATATGGTCATCTGGCGAAAGCTAGTTATTTTAGATTATAAAGTTTTAAATTTGGATATTTGTCTTACAAAAACCCATTGTTTCTCTTCAGAAGGCCTTTATTAACCTCCTGGAGCCATACGGATTATATTTATGAATGATGGATGCATTTTTTGGGGGCTTCAAAACATGCCCCCCGTTCACTACCATTATAAAGCTTGGAAGAGCCAGGATATTTTTAAATATATCTCTGATTGTGTTCATCTGAAAGAAGATACACCTAGGATGGATAGAGTGAGTAAATCATAATTTTCATTTTTGGGTGAACTATCCCTTTAAGTCCAAAGTCTGGACCCACTTTGGCTTTTATACCATTGATGGGACAAACAAAATCGACAAAGAGTACGCAATATGCAAGAACTGCCTGGTAAAAGTGAAGTGCATGGGTAATACCACGGACATGGATAGTCACTTGCAATGCCATCACCCTGATCTCATTGAAAATATTTAATTTACTTAAAATGTCAAATTTAATTTACAGACTGAAAAACTTTTTGTGCTATTTTCTTAGAGTTTGGACTCGAATAAAGAGAGAGAACCTGCACTTAACCTTTTCACAGACATTTTGTTTTCATAGTTAGACACATATCGTGATGTATCATTATAAGATTATTAACTCAGAATTACTGTATCATGATATTATCGGTATAGTGAGCCATGTATCGTGTTTTGTATAGTATTATAAGGTACCCTGTGATTCCTACCCCTAGTCTTTATAGCATCACATAATTAAAACCAAACTTATTAGAGAAGCCAACACTACCTAAAATAACAGAAACCATCTTTGGAACAAAATTTATTTGAAGGGTAACTGTCACAAATAGTTACATTTCAAGTGTCGCTGGCAATTGTGGAGAGAGTCAGAGAAACAGAGAGATGTAGGACAAATAGTCAAATAGATGATGTCTGGCAGTGCGACAAGGACATGGTACAAACCGACTATAAACAAATGCCCTTCAGCCCAACATAGCAGTGGCAGCAGCCGCCAGATTTAAGGGCGAATATATCAGACTGTTACAATACAGGGTCGACACACACAAGCTCCCCACATCCCGGTGCAAATCACTGCCGTGCAAAAATGTACACCTTTACAAGTGTGAGTCAAACTCATCCAAGCATGCTCCAACAGAGACAAAGCACCCTGAAGAGAAAAAAAAAAAAGAAAAACATGAAGCAGAAATAGATCTTTAAAATGGCACTGACACAGGCCGGGGCTTATGGTGGAGCAGTTGAAACGTTAAGTAACCATCACTTGGAAGGAGCGATACATTTTGGTGACAAAAAGGTTTCTTCAGCCAGACAGATTTGCAGACTCGCACCACCTCTTTCTGGCGGAGAGCTTTTAATTCATTTTCCATCAGACTGAGCATAATGGAAGTTCTATCAGTAAGTCTAGGCCTGTCATAAAAACACACTACAGTCAGGAGAGTGTCCATGTGTCCCCTGTATGCTTACCTCACTATCTGAAATAAGACATCATGAGCACTTAAAGCCTCTAGTCTGAAGGACAAACATAACTTGGCATAACGCAGCTGTGTACCAAATAAATACACAGCAAACAAGTTCAATAGTACTGAATGTGAATGTGAACTACACATTAAGCAAAGTGAAAAATCAGGAACATTAAGGTGTTTGAGAGATGTCAAGGCCTCTTTTTTAATATTCCCTGCAGAACACTTCTACCTAATGTCGTTCACCATCACGTTTTCCTTAAAGTTTCTATCACTTAGCGTGCCGACACGTGCCATAAGAATCCATTCTTGAACAGCCAAGAGGGAAGAGCGAATGCTTAGCCAGACAAATTGAAACACTAATTGCACATTACAGGCGGATCAGAGGCCAAGCAGTTCAGCTAATGGGATGAAACAACAGATCTGATAGAGATGAAGAACCCACACAATCCAGGCTGCTGACAGGCACTGATTGGTTGTATCTTTCTCTGAAAAGCTCCACAGAGCAACTTTCTCATCACTGGGAAGAGTATACTCACACGGAAACCCTTTCAAGAAACAAGGCTTAGGGTTTCATGAGATAACAGCTTCTGTAATTCAGAATTTAATTCCAACATATAACACTTCCCACCAACAAATATGTACAATCAGTTCAAAGCCCAAAATATTCTTATAAAAAAAATTAACAATTAATTATTAAAAAATATATACATACATTTAAAAATATACACTACCAAAACTTCTGCATTTATTAAAAATAAAGTAAAAATACAGCAAAAAAAGTACAATTATAAAATATTGATACAATTTAGAATAACTTTTTTTTTTTAAAAATACATTTTAAAATGTAATTTATTTCAGTGATACCAAAGCAAAATTTTCAGTAGTCATTACTCCAGTCTTCAGTGTCACGTGATTTACTTGGAAATCATTGTAATATGCTGATTTGGTGCACAATAAATTTTTTTTTTTATTATCAATGGTGAAATGTTCAATCAATCAATGTTGTTGTGCTGCTTATTATTTTTGTGAAAACTGATATTCAGGATTCTCTGATGAATAGTAAGTTCAAAAGAACCGCATTTATTTGAAATGTAAGTCTTAACATTAACAGTAACATTATAAATATCTTTACTGTCAATTTTGATCAATTTAATGCACCCTTTCAAAAAAAAAAAAATGTCTTTCACTACCACTTGTAGGTTCCTTTTGTATATATTTTGGCTAATATTGACATAGTGCTACCAATAATAGTGCAGTACTGTTATTACTAGTACATTTAACAAATTTTACTGCGCTCAGTTGCTTTTCCCTGAAAATCAGTGCTGGAAAAAAAAATAAAAAATAAAAAACAGATTTTTCATCATGACTGATGGCCACAATTTGTAAATAAGGACACTCACACAAGCAGTCTGCTGTCTGCCACTCTAGACACTGGCCGTAGGGAAAGGAGATGACATAGGCATTGGAGTCCACACAGCGTTTGGTGCTTCCACACCACATGCACTCCATGGCCTGGCTGGTGCAGTTCTCACAGGTGGTTCGCAGTGAGCAGGGTATCTTACAAGGACGGGCGTTCTGGTTCGGGCTCACTGCAGAAGAGAAAATATGTATGAGGTTAGTAAAAAGGGATTGCTTATGTATATGGGCTCATTTTCAATGAAAATAAAGGGAATAGGAGAATGGAATAGGGACTCACCAACTGGTTTCTCACAGATGAGGCCGTCTGTGTTGGCGGTGCAGGGATTGGCCCTGAGGCCAGACACCTGAGCTCTCTCCAGGTAAGCACAGAAGCCTGAGTCATTGGGCTCACTGGGCAGCCACTGCAGCGAGGTGTTAGTGAATGGAGACTTGTCCTCCCAGCCCCAGTATGACACGTTGATCTTCCTCAGGCCCACCCACGGGGACAGTTTCTGTAGGACAAACACAATGAGTCACAGGAAACGTTAACAAATTTAGGGACTAAACTAATTTTGAACAGAGGATGCATCAATCATAATTATGCTCATAGAATGCGAGTATACACTACCATTAAAAGTTTGGAGTCAGTCATTTTTTTTGTTTTTAATAAATACTTTCATTAAGCAATGATGCATTAAATTGATCAAAAGACATTATAAAACATTTTTAATTTTAAAAAACATTTCTATTTCAAATAAATGCTGTTCTTCTGAACTTTCTATTCATAAAAGGACTATAAAAAAAAAAAAATCAGTTTCCAAAAAAATATTAAACAGCCCAATTGTTTTCAACAATAAGAAATGCTTCTTAAGCACAAAAACAACATGTTAAATTGTAATTATATTTTACAAAATTACGGTTTTACTCTATTTCTGATCAAATAAATGCTGCCTTGGCAAGTTTGAGACTTTTTTCAAAAACTGACCCAAACTTTCAAACGGTATAGTGAAAAAGCCAGTCAAAATTTTGGACACACTCAACTGAATTTGTTTTTCATGATCTTAAAAAACGTTTGATCTAAAGACTTATGCTTAAATGTTTGAAACTAGGATTGTGTCTATAGCCCTATTCTGACGGTAATTGTTTCTCATGTGGTCGTAAGGTATTTTCAACATTTACAGGGCAAAGTCAGTGATTTTATTGCCATCCAAATCCAGAATGTCAGTGTTTTTCTCCCACCACCCACGTAAAAATACCTGGCCGAAATTACCTACTGTTTTTTGATACACACCAAGGTTGTGTGGTAATTTAACTGCCATCCCAATCCACATCTCTGAGTTTACAAGAAGAGATCAATTCAAAATTCACTGTTTAAATCCTTTTTGACCACTGCAGATCACTGTACGATAACTGTTGTGCTTCGCTGTAAATTGCATGCGTTTTAAAGATGTACACTTTCATTACTGAAATGCTGGAAAGTATTTACAAGAACAATATTTCATCACCGCTCCACCTCAGCAAGTGGGAGCTGCTAAGAACAAAAAGGAGAAAGAGAAGAAAAGCACATAAACATTTGAAATGGACCGTTATTGTGGCAGCAACAGATATGCAATACAATTTTAAAATATTACATACGTTAAAAATATAAACCAGGCAGCTTTTTTATGTTTACCTCATGTAAATTTCCACATTTTTAAAATGACATGCATCATTTTGAGATAAAATGCAAGACAGAAAACCATTTCAACTATAGTGCATCTATCTTCCTATTTTTAGACAGAAGATTTAAATAATCAAACAATAATTAGGATATTACTCTTCCTATTATTAAATGAAATATGAATTTATTCGTATTATTCCAAGCATGATTTTATTTACAGCAGACAATCATGCGACTGACCAAGTGAGCACCGCATTCCTGGGCTCGTAGAAATCACAAAACTCGCATCTCCACCGTGAATAAGTCACAATCCGAATGCATGAGTTTTATCAATGAGGTGCAATGCAAATTTATTTTTACAGGCGTCCACATGAGACACAATTGCTGTCCGAATAGGCCTTTAGTATGATTTTCTTTTTAAAACTAACATTAATATAACAAATGGGTGAGTTGGATTGCATAGTGAAGGAAAATCAGCCAACAAGTGGCCAGAAAACATTTGAACTTCTTAAATACTGTTTTAAAAGCATCCCAGGTGGAAGTTGGTTGAGAGAATGATGACCAAAGTGTGGAGAGCTGTAATCTAGGCAAAGGCTGGCTATATAATATAAGATAGCATTGATTTGCTTGACATTTTTTGGTCACTACATAATTCTCATTCTTTTATTTTTGTTATTTCATAGTTTTGATGACTTTACTATCATTCTAGAATGTGGAAAATATTGATAAGGAATGAGAATGTGGGTCCAAAATTTTGACTGGTATTGTACATATGAGCAGACACAAACCTTTCCCTTCTGCTGGTACTTCTGCAATTCTTCCAGCACAAAGTCCACCTGCTTGGCTGTGGTAAGGGAGGCGATGTTTCCCTCCAGGTTCTTGCAGTAGTGCTGAGCATTGTCATAACTCTCCCTGCTGGAGTTGATCTGCAGACAGGCCTCCCCAACATTGCTCCAACCGTCTCCACACAGCTGGGCTACAGAGAGGTCATGAGATGTAGAGGAATTAGGAGCTTTTAACTCAAGCCTCATATTTTTTCCATTTCTCATTTGATCTCTGTTCTTCAGAGACAGCAGGAGAGCTCTTAACATAATGAAAATTACTCTTTAGAACCAAGTGAAGCTCTAAAAGGGCCAATAGCTAATTCAAGCAAAGTGGATGGTTAAAGAAATTTCCTCAGAAGTAAATGCCAAGCACAATCAGACTGAATCATTTAGCAAATTTACAATTCAAAGAAGACAAAAGGTATCCTGATTCTCAGGTTTCTTTAGGTCAGAAATTACAAAGAGCACAAAATTCAAGTACAACCCAAATTAAATTTAAAGCTACAACATGTAGATTTTTAGCCGCTAGAGGTCACCTATTCAAAACAAAGGCATAGCTTGATGACAGTTACTTTTAAAATGTATTGTATGATGGAGAAAATGCTGTAATGTTTTTCTCTGAGGCATGGTAAAAGCATGGTACTCTCGGAAAAATCAAGAAAACTAGATTTAAACAGTAAGACAAAATTTGTTGAGTTATATAACAATAATTCATTTTCTGTCTATAAACATAACCAAATAGTTGCTCCCTTGCTTAATAAAACATGTAATATATTAAAGCATCTTTGGTGTTTCCATGGTTTCTACAACATAAAACCGGACACCGAGGGTAACACGGATATGACCCCATTGACAGGCGACTCCAGGACACGTCCCGTATCCTTGGTTAAAATCGTGATTTTCTCACGATTTACAAATAGTTGGAAACATTTGTGATATTGTAAGTACTCAACTGAACAAAATATATAACACTAGCCTAGTGATTTTTGGATATTTTACTGCAAAAACCTTACATATTATGCCTTTAAAAACAAAGATAGTAGAGAGAAGGGAATTGGTACCAGTTTAAATCTGCTAAAAACAGGATCAGTTACAAAAATCTAGTGACCTTCCTGTCTTGACAACCTTTTAAGGTGTACTCCTGACATAAAAGCTGTTCCAAAAGGAAAGATGGCTTCTTTTGGCCAATATATAAGCCCATAATGCACTGTGGTAAGCTCAGTGAATAAAATTAATTTTTAGATGGCAGATGAGTGTATTTAAAATTGTCTATTTTACCCAATATAAGCATGCTATTTATATTTATGCTCATCATGTCTTTTAATAGCAAACTCCACTGGAATCAATTGTGAATCATGTGTGAAGCCCAATTGACAAGCCCAATTTTGACCGTCAGTCTCTGTTCAAAAAA
Source organism: Hypophthalmichthys nobilis (assembly GCA_037950665.1). NCBI lineage: Eukaryota > Metazoa > Chordata > Actinopteri > Cypriniformes > Xenocyprididae > Hypophthalmichthys > Hypophthalmichthys nobilis. The sequence continues at coordinate 10,283,105 of CM075472.1, forward strand.
TAAATCTCTCCCACAATCCTCTGCCGTTCATACCAGGAAGGGTGTGGCATTCCTGCTGCTGAGGATCCCATTGGCAGCTGAAGTTGAGGGAGCAGCTCTTGCAGTTGGCCATCTTACTACAAATCTGCTCATTCCTGATTGTACATTTGGTGAAATTCTTGACCGTCTAGTAAAAAGAAAATCAAAAGAGATATCAACAAACACAGGACTACTAGTACATATAATTGTGAAGTGTAGCACAGGTGCCCTCTGAAGGCCAACTTACAGCAGTGCAGTTACTTAGAGCTGAGATGCATTTCTTGCTTTCACACCACTGACATCCATTAGTGTTGGCGGTACAGCTGGTGCAGTCTGAGAAGCGGTAACATCTCTCATCCACCGTGGCTAGAGCAGAGACAGATCGAAAAAATAAAGTAAAAAGGGTGAGATGAAGGGCAGAAGAGTTTAGTCCCCCAAAAAAGTGACAGTCTTAAGTATTAATATCCAACAGTTATGAGGCATACATTAATCTACAGGAACATCTAAGCTTTTCCAAAGCCAACTCTCATATCAGACTTTTAACCAAAGTAGAAGAGAAACGTTTAGCACTTCAAACACCATCCATTCCCCATTTACTTCCAATTGCATGACTTCAAACACTGGGACTTGTGTAAAGAATCAAAGAAGCCTCTGTTCTACGTCTCTATCCTTTGACAATCCTTTATTCAATAATTAAGAGTGTCTCCATGTCCTTACTTCACTACAGAAACATTTATTTCCCATTCCTTAGCCTTAAAAAGCTCTCTCTCACACACACACATACACATACACACACACCACAGTAACATTTCCTGCACAGCTGCTGAATATACAGCAAATATCTGAATCCAGGGCTGTAACCACCATAGACAATCAGAAATAATCAGAACCCCCAATAATCAGAAATGGCAAAATTGATAATTAGAAATGACAAAAAGGTTTAAAAGTTACATTTTTATATTGGTGACTGGTCTGCCTCAGTGGTCTAACAGCGCTAGTCAATGTCAAAATGATTGAGATGGCCAATCAAACCAAGTAGGTAGGGTTTACTGTTCACAGAAGCAGTTTACAGCAGTTTACAGTTGAAAGAGAGCCAGGTAAGATGTAAATAATGAAACTTTGAATACATCAGCTGTTTTGCGATAGAAATGTTAAAAGATCGACAGTAACATCCAGCAACGCAAACTACTCTACTTTTTTCTCAAAAATGGCGGTAAACTATACAAGGGAGGATTAGAACCCGGACCCTCTGACACGGTTAACAATAGTTCTACCATCAGACCATTAGGGAATTCAAATGATAATTGCAGATCTATGTATTTATTCGCTAACGTGAAGAATCTCGGGACTAACAATATTTTGTATTGTTGATATAGTAGGTGTAAGAATGAAACTATCACAATAAAGATGAGTTCTCAATGTACTATTAAAATGGATTTCTGGACATCACAATGTTTTTTTTGTTTTTTTTTCTACAATTGTTAGAAAAATTTCCTTCACTGTTCTGTTTCTTTATGCTTTATATATAAAAAAGGTCCCCCCCAATGTTCAAGACATGGTTACAGCCTTGTCTGAATCTGTCTAACGAAGTACGTCATCAGAAATGAATCCATCAGAGCAGTTATTCAATTAATACTCACTTGCTGAAATCATTATATATAGTTAAAGATGTGCATTCACGAAGCTTTTGTGAAAACCATGATACATTTTTTTTTTTTTGGGATTCTTTAATGAATAGAAAGTTAAAAAAAAAAAAAAAAACATTTATTTGAAACAGAAATGTTATGTAACAATGTAAAAGTCTTTATTGTCACATTTGATAAATTCAGTGTGTCCTTGTTGAATAAAAGTAATGATTTCTTTCAAAAAATTATTTTTTGCTGTCTCTCCAACAGCAAAAAAAGAATACCAGTGATTATTACAAACCCTGTTTTTGCAGTGAGGAAATCCCAGTTTACACACACAGCCCCCTCTCAATGCTTTATTGTTTTTGATATTTAATTTATAGTTTGTTTTATTTTTAAAAATATTAAAATGTTTACAAAAAAAATAAATAAGTATTTTAAATTTAATAAGTTATTAAAAGTTATTATTAAAAAATAATGACTTATTTAAGTTTCAACAACCTTAAGTAGATAAAACAGTCCTTGCTTCATTTATAATTTAGTGACTGATTTATCAAGTCATTTTGACTGATTAAATAAAATAACTGGATCATAAGCGTAATTCATTAAGAAATCTGACAACAATAGTCATGCTGTATGCTTGTGTTTGAGTGCTTCCAGCATCTTGGCATTATTTCATAGAACACAGTCTTTATCTCTTACGATTTAATTTAGACTGCAGGTTCATATTTTTTCCCATGCCACTTGAGATTCCGCAGTGGCAAACAGAAAACACCGAGACACACACGCAACATAAACAAGGCCAGTGCTGCCAGGGATTATCCCAGCATGTGCCTCTCAAGACCTCAGGTTTGAATTTCAAATCAAACACAACAAAGCCAAATATTGCATTGGCTAGAGGTCCACACAGTCACTCTCAAAGACTCAATTCTGGCTGGTTTTGTGTGACTGGTTGTGTTCTGACATGTGGCAAAAGATCAAACAGACTGGCAGTCCTGCAGAGCAGAGGAGAGCTGTGGGAAACTGTCCACTGTGTCTGCTTCAGACAGCTTGTGCCCCCTCCATTACTCTCTCATTAACACAGCCAGTGCACAATGTAGCAGACAAACCCGAGGGCTTAGATCAATACATACAAGACAGATTCCTTGGCTTGGGCACGGTAGAAAATGTTTAAGCTGAGGGTGGCAGCCTCTACGGCACTTCCAGATACCTACCAGCTTTGGCAGGGCAGAATGGAGCAGGTGTAGTACTGTTAGTGAAACTGGGCTCCCAGGACACACAGCGGCCCCCTTTCCAAACACAGCGCACGCCAGGGCCTGCGGCCTCACAGCGCTCCTGCCCCAGGAAGGCCTCACAGCTGGGCGGCCTGTATATCAGTACGTCATTCAGAAGGACACTGGAGAAACCCCCAAACACATACATAGATCTAGAAAGAGAAGAAGATAAAGATGGTTGAGTAGACGACAACATTTTGTGAGAGTTTGTGTGTGTGTGTGTGTGTGTGTGTTTCTTACCCATTACTGGTTACTGCTGTATGTCCAAAGCGATTCACGTCTCTGTGCAAGTTTGGTTTGGGAAGGACCTTCCATTCGTCACATGCTGTAAGAAAGGCACATGGAAAATAAAACATTTATGACTTTTTCATGACCTTTCCATTTATTTGTGATTAGGGTTGAACTGGATCAACCATTTCATTAATTAGAACCAGTTTAAGAATGATTTGCTCAAAAATTAGACATCACTATGCAATATATTAATACCTTAGATCATAGAACAAGTACAAAAAATGTATGAACTTAATTTCCATGACTTTTCCAGGAAAACACAATTTTAAAATTCTCTGATATTTTTCTGGCTTCCCTAGTAAAAAACTAATATATTTAAAATACATTTATTTTATTCTAAGTATAGTTCAAATATATTAACATATTTACTGACATATCGCTTGAGACTTACTGATATAAAAATTATAATTAAACTTTATTTGGATATTAAGCCTAAAATGTGTTTTAATGTCAATATTGATAAGGATTGTATGAACTTTGAATAATATTAGTCTTTAAATGCAGGATATTTAAAGTGCACCTAAAGTATACTTGGAATAGTTCCACTTTAGCACAATCAAATATACATAAGAATGTCTTTAGTTGGACCTCAGCACTACCTCCGCACAATTAAAGCGCATTAATTACAAAATTAGTTGTTCCAATTTAGCATACTTTAAGTATACCAGTTTAGTATACCAAAAGTACAATTGCAGGGTATTTTTATTAAGAATATAAATATGTAAATGTATTAGTATAATACTTAGCATGAAATAATTGTATTTCAAATGCATTTTAGTATATTTATTTTTCACTAGGGTTTCCATGTGGGAATGTTGACAACTGTACACTACCGTTCAAAATTGGGGTCAGTAAGTTTTTTTTCTTAAGACATTAATACTTCAGCAAGGATACATTAAATTGATCAAAAGTGGCAGTCAAAGACTTTTACATCATTACAAAAAAAAAATCTATTTCAAATAAACACTGTTCTTTTGAACTTTCTATTCATGGAAGAATCCTAAAAAAAAAAATCCACAAAAATATTTTTAACAGTAATTTAAACAACTTTTAACAGTAGTGTATGTCAAATGTGTAGCAAAATACCAGCACAAACCAATGTCATAGGCGAGAAAGTCAGCAGAGAAGCACTTGGCTCCATTGCTAAGAGAGGTGTCATTATGGGTATTTCCTCCAAAGATGAGTAGAGTTCCTCCCAGCAGCACAGACGAATGCAGGTAACGTGGGTAACCGCTTTCCCTAAGAATCGTCCTGCGACACACAACAAGCATCATCAAACTGTTGCACCAAAACTGAATCTAACTGAACTACAACTGACTATTTTTTTTTCCTTGAATATGTGCACTCTTACCAGGTGCGGGTCTGGACCTCATAGCGGTAAAGTTCATCCACCAGGCCGTATTTGTTTGCTGGGAGAGATTTGTAGCCTCCGTGGACGTACAGGCTCTTGCTACCGCTGTCGTACACACTGCTGTGGCCATAACCACCCTGAGCGATCGCTCCTCTAGTCTCTGGCACCAGCCAAGTGTTTGTCCCTGTGCACAGAAACAAAATAACTTACTTGCACCTTTAAGTTAAGGATTTACTTTAAACGTAAAACACATTTTGAATCTTCATAACCAGTCTGCGGAAATTTTACATTAAGCATGTTTCGGTAAATGACTGGAATAACAATGAGTTACCTCATCCCAATAGAATATGAATTGTGGTATGAGTTCACAACACTTGTACGATCACTTGAGAACATAAAGATTATGCCCTGATCCAAGAGTTAACAGGATTAAAAAAGGTACAGATTATTCAAAAGCTTCAGCCTGAGAGACAGAGTCTCTGGATACATCATTTGTTCATTGCTCTTTGCAAAGAACCACAGCTCCATCTACTGGATCACTGGTGTAAAATAAAAAACCTGCAGACCTACTTGTTTTACAGTTGCTCTCAAAAATGGCATATATTCTCTTTAAATAACGTAAATAGAGTAAATGGCCGGCAGTTTGAGACCACTGGTTTAAAGTGAAGTACTAAAATTGTGTGAAATGAACACAAATGAAAATGAACAAATGACAAATGCACTTAAATTCAAACTTAAACTAAAACTAAAATGGAAACAGAAAATATAAAAATAAAACCTTTTTCAAAATATTACTAAACACTATAATAACTGTGCACAACCAAGAATTTTTGGGTACTTTCAGAACCTTTCAATCTCAATCAAATACACTCAGTCAGTCACTTACTGATGTTGTACTCCTGAACATTGCTGATGTAGCTGTAGATGGAGGAGTAGCCGAAGATGACCACCATCACCACATCGCCGTTATCCAGCTCAACTATATGGGCGGAGTGGCCTTCCACAGCATAGACCTGCCCGTGGGCTGGCACACTGGGGAACTTCTGTGACCACGTCATGCCGGGTATGTTAAACACCCACAGTTCATCTGTTACGTTACTGGCACCCATCTCTAACTTGCCTCCAAACATGTAGATGTCATCCTGAAAGAAAGAAAAATATTTAATAACAAGTTACAAGAAAGTTTGAATTTACTGGTAAAGTTCCCATATATTTGTGTTAATATATGTGTTAACGCATGTGATCAATATGTTAAATTTCATTCTATTTTGTATATTTTCATAATTCTGGTCACTTTTTCAAAAGCATTTTCACTTCCATTCAAAAGTTTTTTTTCTTTTTTTTAATGTTTTTGAAAGAACTCTCTTATGTTCATCAAGACTGCATTTATGTGTTAAAAAACATAGTAAAATCAGTAATATTATGAAACATTATTACAATTTGAAATAATTCTTTTCAATTTTAATACATTTTAAAATGAAATTTATTCCTGTGATGGCCATGCTGAATTTTCAGCATCATTACTCTAGTCTTCAGTGTCCCATCATCCTTCAGAAATCATTCTAATACGCTGATTTGGTGCTCAAGTTACATTTCTTATTATTATCAATGTTGAAAAGTTGTACTGCTTAATTGTACTGCTCAAGTTGTACTGCTTAATATTTTTGTGGAAACAATGCCATATTTTTTTCCCACGATAAATAGAAAGTTCAAAAGAACATCATTTATTTGAAAAAGAAATCCCTTGTTATATCATAAATGTGTTTAATGTAATTTTTAACAATTTAATGCATTCTTTCTGAAAAAAAAAAAATACTTACAGACCCCAGACTTTTGAAAGGAAGTGTATATGGAAAAAAAAAAAAAAATATTATATATATATATTTTAAGTATTTTTTAAGTATTTAAGTATTTTTATGGTTGAGTTTAATTATCATTGAATCTCAACAAATATGAATTTATCCATAATAAATAAATAGAAACGCTAATGCAAAGACCATAAACTCCAGGTCAGCTAAAACATGTCTGATTACAGCCATAATTTATGGAGAATGTTATTTTTATTCTAATTATTGCAGAGAAGAATAAGTGTTGTTACAGGATATTCTTCATTGTATAATCAAAGCAGATCTGTACCACATTGTACCACATTGTAAATACAGACGTAATCACTAATCAGCTAAATAGCCTTGTTCACTCATCCTGACACTGATTAAAGCCATTTAGCTTAAAGACAAAATACTGTTACTAAATTCTTTGTAACATTTCAACACTTATGTTACCCGATATAGTGCCAATGAGTGTCCGTATCTCGGCAGGGGTCCGCTACTGATGGGTACAGTGTTCCAGATGCCACTTTCCAGATTATAACTGCAAAGAAAAAAAATAGTTAACACCCTAACACAAGTTCATTTCCATATCTAAAGTGGAAAAAACAGACTGAGATGGCTTCAGAATTACACAAATGACTTCCAGTACTTAATACTTTCTCCAAAAAAGTTACATTCCAAGTTGACTGAAATGCCATAGCCACAATATCGGAATTGCTCCCTACACAAAGAGTTCCCTATGAGAATATTCAGACTCACAGCTTCTACCCTCAAACTGTCAGATTAATCAAACTCTACTCCTACCACAGGCTCACATTGATTTATTATTAGTATTAGTATTATTACTGATGTTTTATTTTTAGATTGTATGGAAGCACTTATGCAAATAATCCGTTTGCATATGATGAACTGGGTTATGCTGTACACAGCGCTCTGAATTACCACTTACTTTAGAATCATCTGAAAGTTGCTGTAGTTAAACGTGTAGCCACCGACGACCCACATGACTTTTTCCTGCACCACTGTCTTATGGGATGCTCTTCCCAGTGATGCTCCAAAAGGCTTCACTGTGGGCATGATCCAGTAAGACTCCGTGGAGGGCACTGTTAGTGAGCAGTCTGGACCTACGAAAAAAGAAAGAGACAGCTAAATTGCTTCTACAATCATCTAAAGGCAAAGATTCCCAAAATAGGGCTTCACACAGACCCCTGGGGCTTTGCGAGGGAACTGCAGGGGGTGGAAAGCTAGTAATTAAACTAAATTTAAAATAAATATAGGTGGCTTCACATCTATTCAAAATAAAACTAAAATCGCTATATAGCTTAGCATGATTTTCAAATCAAAGGCTGCATTTAATTAAATAAGTACACCTGTTTATTAATTAAATACGCCTGTTGCGTGTTTCAGTTTGAAAAGTTGCACCTTGTTACACTCATGTTGTTTACAGTGTTTTCAACGTCAGAGCAGCTCGGTTCACAGTAAATGCTGCTTCTCGTGTTCCCTCTCTATATGTGCAGTGAGTTTAATGTGCTAGGTGTCAGGGAAAGCGTTAAAGGCAGTATGAACTGATGCCGATATCTATGGCCTTTTAAGGTATTCAGCTAACTTAGCTAGTTCTTTTTATTGTTGCAGTTATATTATAGCTAACTGTTAGGGAGAAGAAGAAAAATAAAAAACTTTTAGATATAAATCTGCACATGCAATAGATATCGGCTATGCTCATTGTTGCTCACTACTTTGAAGGTATCTTGAGTAAAACAGCTATTTATATACAAAAGACCTGAACAGGAAGCAATGCAACCTGTTTTACAGAATACAGAAGTTTGTTGCACATAACATTACGCAACATTATTTTATTCTACATTTGTAAAATAAAATAATTATTATAATTATTAATCAAATATTATTTTTTGATTTCACAGGACAACTGTAATTTACAACAGATATATATTAATATAATTCATTATATAGTATTTATTATTATTATTACTACAGTAAGCACAATATAATTGCAGCCCTATATAAAAATTTTCAAATAAAAATGTACTAAAAGAGATTATATACTTTATCTGTTTACTAGCATGTCATGTTACCACTAACCAACATCAGAGAACCATGAAAATGCAAGTGTCTTTAAATTACTGAAATATTAACTGAAAATGTCAGGGGTACTTCAAATACATATTTTATGTCTAAAGGCCAATTCACACTGGGCCGACAGACGGCAAAAAACACTTCGTCGGGTTTTGTTGGATCAGTGAGTTACCCCTGTCAGTGTCTATTGGCGTCTGTCGGAGATTTGTTTTCGCTGAATGAACATGCCGAATCAGTGCTTGTCAGGTCAGGGAATGTCTGAGAAGTGATGTACTGTTATCTGGTGATTGTCTGCATTGGTGCGGTGTGAATTGGCCTTAAGGGGTTCAGTTGACCAATAAGTTTGGGAACCCCTGATAGGTAACATCCATCTCATTATACTTTTACGTTATCCACTTATGAACGGATGACCTAAACAGAGCAGTTTTGGCAGCTTCTCATGGTCATTACTATGAACACTTACATTTCCTGTCTCTCCTCACATGAAGCTTAGTGAGAAGTTGGCCAGAAAGACTCATTAAATTAACCTCAAGACATCCTGATGTCAACGCTCTACCACACTTAATTGCGCTCTGACACTTTGTGACACTGTGGCAAAACCCAGATGAGGATGCTGCAGTGATGCAGAGGTGCACTATTAAAAACCAACACCAGAGGGAGACAACCCACATAACAACAAAATCTACCTGAGACGCAATGCTCAGTTGGGAACACAAAACTGGAAATGTCTCTGACTTCACAGCATCCTGTAGAATACAGTAGAGGAGTGGAAATGAGAGTGGAAGTGAGTAGTACCTTGCCAGCTGTCATTGCACACGCAGAGCTTTTCCCCGGTGAGGTCACAATAGCCGTGATCGGGGCTGCCACAGTTGTTCCTGCAGTACGGGATGTCACAGGCCTCACCCTTCCAGTACTTATCGCATTCACAATACACACGGCTCGCTATCGAGTTCCCCGATGTGCACTTCCCGTGGCCAGAGCAGTTATTTGGACATGAGTTGATTCTGTCAAGGGATAGATGAAGAAAGAAGGTTGTAAAAGCAAACAAGGGGGAAGTTAGTACAGAGATGTACAAAGGGAAGCCTGAAATGGGGGAGGGTATAATGAATAGGAATAATCTGTAATTACACTGAGAATATAACATGCACAGAGGCACTAAAATTAAGACCTCTGTGTGATTATGTGTTAAGAAATTAACACCTGACCAAATCAGCAGGCTTTCATTAACTCTGTTGTCCCAGCGTGGGTGAATACTCACGAGTAGAAGATTTCAAATCCCGTCAGGTTGTAGGCAGCATCGCTAAAAAAGTGCAGGAGTGCGTAGCCTGAGTTGGTCTCCACTTCAGGGACGGTCTCATTCCCTTTCACTTCGGGGACAATGAGGCCACTGTGGGACAATTACAAAAAAATAGAAGCAGGTTAGGAAATGTTCCCTCAGTCTTCCTTAACAGCAGTAACTTATTCCATTTGTTATGCAGTAAAGTGAAATTTTCCTGTGTGACTCTAGGATAGAGGATTTCAATTTGGGTCCGAAAGGTGGTATGGGGTCCACCAAAAATGTGCGACAAAAGGAAAAGATTTTACAAAATCTATTTTTAGGGCTGTCACAGTTAACATGTTGACTTAAAATATATTAAATGTTTTAAACAATAATTTCTTAACATGCTGCTTTGAAATTTATCATGAAATGTGCTTTACAAATAAATTTGAATATTTTTATCTTTAGGTTTATGCACTACCGTTCAAAAGTTTGGTGTCTAAGATTTTTTTTTATGTTTTTGAAAGTAGTCTAGGCTGCAAAAATACAGAGAAAAAAAAAACAATAATATTGTGAAATATCATTAAAATTCAAAATAAGTGCTTTCTAAATATATTTTAAAATGTAATTTATTTCTGCAATGGGAAAGCTAAATTTTCAGCAGCCATTACTCCGGTCTTCAATGTCACAAGATCCTTCGGAAATCATTCTAATATGCTGATTTGGTGCTCAAGAAACATTTCTTATTATTATCAATGTTGAAAACAGTTGTGCTGCTTAGTATTTTGTGAAAACTGTGATTTCAGGAATAATTTATTAATAGAAAATTCAAAAGAACAGCATTAATTTGAAACTTGAAAAAATCTTTTGTAACACTATAAAGGTCTTTACTGTCACTTTTTATCAATTTAATACAGGCTTGCTGAATAAAATTAATTCAAATGAACAGTATACTGTAGATCTAACATTAAAGGTGACCTATTATGCCCATTTTCACAAGATATTAGTCTTTGGTGTCCCCAGAATGTGTCTGTGAAGTTTCAGCTCAAAATACCCCACAGAACATTTATTATAGCTTGTCAAATTTGCCCCTATTTGGGTGTGAGCAAAAACATGCCTTTTTTTGTGTGTGTCCGTTTAAATATAAATGAGCTGCTACTCCCTGCACACTTTCCAAAAGAGTCCGGAGCTTTAACAGCTCACGCTTCGGTTGCTCAACAACAACAAAGCTGGAGAATCTCACACAGTCAAAATGACTATTGTCATTAATAATGTTTAGCCTTACATTGTTCAAACCGGAGTCGGACACTGATGGAGAGACGCAGGAAGAAGTTACAACTTTTAGAAGGCAACTGAACGTTTCTGAATGGTTAGTGGATAAATTTATGTAGTCACTGTGGAGTTGATTCAACTCATTGACTAGCATGTGCCATCATGTTAATCTTTTGTGCAAAACCCGTATGGACGGCCATTATACATAGCGTATATGTTTGCCAAACAGAGCCATACACACCAGGCTAACGTTTATGATTGCTATCAAATGCTGAGAATGGTCTAATATTTTTTCCAAAATATCGCTAGGACAGAAACGCCCCTTTTTTAGCAATCGAGCTTGCCGGGGTCAACTTGCAGGCTATCCAAGCTAACAATACTCTAAATAGTGTTCTGTACACCGTTGTCGCTTGCAAAAACAAAATGGCGGCGCTGTAGGTGGAAACCTGCAGATTAAGGGGCGGCAATATTATAATAAGATCCCATTTCTACATCACCAGGGGAGCGAAATCTGAGTGGCTCATTTTTTCACATGCTTGCCGAGAAAGGATTGCCAAAACAAAGTTACTGGGTTGTTCTTTTTCACATTTTCTGGGTTGGTAGATGCACCGGGGACCCGATTATAGCACTAAAACACGAAAAAAGTCAGATTTTCATGATATGATAGTTTAATTGTGTACAGAAAATCAGATATTCTGTCAAATTAATACAAAATAAACAGGTATTATTTTGATAATTCGCTTTGCCATTAGTATAATTAAATTAAAGTACAATTAAAGTAATTTTTAAAACAACATGTTGTCTTTATAATATCACACTTGATATTTCTCTCACACTATAAATGGGTCTTTATGTGAACAAACATAGCTGATATTATATTTTAGGAAGGGGGTTCATCATACTTATAGGGGTACTTAGCACCAAAATGTCTGAAAACCCCTGCTCCAGTCAGTTTTACAAAACACACTCACCTGAAGACAGCAACTAAGGGAGCATAAATAGAGTCTCCGTCATAGACGTACATGTGGTCCCAGCTACATTCGGTTGCAAAATGGTTAAACCGTAACCTCAGGACTGCGTTTGGGCTGCAAAACAAAGGTGATGACATAATGCTTAAGAATGTGTTGCTGGCTGCATAATCCATTATGAGAACATATTACAGCAGACTCATTTCTGCCAAGTCTGAAGGGTGCAAGGAGGAATGTGCTCCTCCAAGCCTTTTCTGGTAACCCAACACAGAAGAAAACACCCTTGTAAGGGCTGCTGAAGTCTATTTAAATAGGGGTTATGCAAGAGGGAAGTGTGGGCACAACAAAACCATGTCAAACTCTGGTGAGAAAGAGATAAGATGACAGAATAACACTTACTAGCCCTCAATCAGCCAGGTGCACTTTGTTTTGTACTTGTAGTTGATGGGGCCATCTGTTAGGTACCCAGACGGCTCAGTCAACCTGAAAAATAAGATCAGAGTTGCCGTTCACATCAAGCATCAAGTTGAGCCCGAGGGACAAACAGAACAATGCTATGTGTAAGAAAAGAAGCCAGAGGCGTTGCAGAGAAGTGCTGTTTCAGTACAAGTATGCGCAATGATGAAGCTGGTTTCTGTGGTAACTTATGGCCATATGGACACAGGCTTGTGTGGGAGCAGATCCACAATGATTCACTGCTGCAAATGTGCTCATGACACAGGCCTAACCAATCAGTTGCCTCTCCCTCCGGACTGCAACAGAGCCATCGGGCCCATGGAGTGACAGCGCTTGGATCCATATTGCATCACCACGGAACACTCAGGGCCTGTCTGTGTCACGGACCACATTAACCGCACCAAGCTGGCGGCATTGTTTGCCCAGACAAGGCCTATTGTTTGTAGATGCCGACTTGAAGGGATGCATCCTTATAAACAATGACCTCAATATTCCACAGACACACTCTTAATTGAACACGTTACTGCTGCTCGCATAGCCAAACACTTCTCGGGCCGAATTCTGCAAGGTCATCAATCTATGTGACATTGCCGTGAGCTTCTGTTCAGCTCACCTGTAAGTGAACAAAAAGAAGAACTGAGCTACTGTTGCACAAGCAATCTTGGAGTGGACCAGAGGAAGCCAACACAACACATCAATATTCACATTATATCTTAGCATTACTATGATACTTAAAGGTGAAGTTTGTCATTTCTATGCCAAACAGAACTGCAACTATTGAAATATTCCTGTATACATGGTAATTAGTGTATTCAGAAAAAGACATGCACGTTCATGAACTGCTATTCTCTTCTGGAAAAACTGGAGATGCTCGCTATTATTCGATCATGTTGCATTTTTGTAATTCTGCACAGTAATTGAATCAGCTCATTAATTCTCATTCATGTCCCTGACAACAGCGCACAAGAGAATGTCTTTGAGTCTGTGCTTTTGCCTGTCTGTATATTTATCTGTTGATTTCTTTTAATGTCTAATGTGATTAAATCTGTCTCCTCCTCACACCATGAATGGGTTTTCTTGCAAGACGTTTCACAACTTCCTGTATCACATCAACAATCTTAGCTGACCAGTATACATTTTCTCATCGACTTTGGCTTTAGGATAAAACGTTGATTTTGGACCCTGCCTGCAAATCTTCCATTACAGTGTATATCAGAACCAAATAAGGTGTTATATCACATCAGAATTATGATTAATACAAGAAGGTTTCTAGAAACTTTTTTTTTTTTCTTCTTAATTTAGTTGTCAATGAGGTCAACATAATGCACTTCAAAAGTTTGGAAACAGCTTAAGCAAAGTGGGATTTTGGACAATGTCAACATAAATCATTTATGTTTTCATTTCTTGGCACAAATTAACTTACTGAAGCAATTATTTAAAGCAATAACTTTCTTATTATTTAATAATAGCCATACACCACTGTTCAAAAGTTTTGAATCGGTAAGACTGTATAATACTTTTGAAAGAAGTCTCTTAAGCTCACAAAGACTGCATTTTTTTTTATCAAAAATTCAGTTAAAACAGTGAAATATTATTACCATTTAAAATAACTTTTTTATTTTAGGATAAGAAACATTTCTTATTATCAATAGCTGCTTGATAATTTCCATTACACTTCAAATTGCACAAATTGAAGTTGTGAATTGAAAATACGGCCAATGGAAACAATTTTGCAAAAACTCCCATATATCGCAAAAATCAGGCAATCCGAAAAAGGAATATTTCGCAAAACTGCAATGGAAACAGTTTTTTCGTATTTACAGGTCACCTGGTGTATGTAAAATTCAATTGGACACGAAGACGAGACAATGTTCTTTATTAAACTCATAAAAGACAAAATTACGGGAATACTGGAATGCCACAATTTATCAAGACCTCGAAGCAGATATGACGGGGAAACACCTCATACTGTATGTAGCTGCTCCCAAGTATAAGGTGCTTTCCTTGCCATTAATTTTTGGATAACACACCTAAATGCCTAAATTAAAAAAAAATGTGCAGTGGCTGTGATATACTTAAACCTATTAACATCCGTTGCCATTTTTTTTTAATGACTTATCGCGAGAAGAAAAATTACTTTTTAGTCGCATAACATCAGTTAATGGAATTCGCAATAGTTTTTTAATCGACATTTAGAAAATATCGCAAAAGTTTTGCGCAAATCTGTAATTGAAACCCAGCTAATGTTGAAAACAGTTGTGCGGCTTAATATTTTTGTGTGAATGTGATGTTTTTTTCCCATAATTCTTTGATGTATAGAAAGTTCAAGAAAACAGCATTTACTTGATTTTTTTTTTGTAACAATATAAAAGTATTTACTGTCATTTTTTAATAAAAATGTATTCTTGCTGAATAAAAGTACTAATTTCTTTCAAAAAAAAACACACTGACCACAAACTTGTGAACAGTAGTGTATACGTTACAATCAGACATTTTCTCTTTTTTGAAGATAACCAAGTCAGAACACCTTTTTTGCTGAAAGTTAATTTTAATTTTTAGCCAATTAGAACACACTTTAGATGGATTACACCAGGGGTCGGGAACCTTTTTTGACCAAACAGCCAATTTTTCATTTTGTTAATGAATTTTTCTAAAAGAGCCAAAGTAGGAAAATAATGCAGTGTAATATTATTTGAAAAAAAAAAAAAAATGCAACAAAAAAGTTGCAATATACAATTAATTGTGCTGGGCTTTCATATGAGGTTGATTTACCACCTGAGGAGCATAAATTCTCTTCAGAGTTCTCTCTCTCTCTGTCTGTGTGTGTGTGTGTGTGTGTGTGTGTGTGTGTGTGTGTGTGTGAGTGTGAGAGAGAGAGAGAGAGAGAGAGAGAGAGAGAGGAGAAACAAGTTAAGAACAACGCCCACGCACAGTGATTACATCAACTGCATTTATGTGAATACTCACCAATGCGGGCATTTTGACAGTGTGTGGATTTGACCGTTTAGACGCGCAACCAAAGACCAAGGCTACTATGCTTGTCCATGTTCCACTTGGAGCGAGCGCACAGAAACATCCTGACAGTAGCGGATTCAGTTCTCTTTCGCAGCTTTGCGTTTCCTTTTTAAAACCAAGCACGTCCCGCTCTTTACTTTCTCATTCATTCATGTTTCTTTATTCATAACACCAGTGGCGCCTGCAGCCGTACAGCTGTACGCACTGTGCGTACTATGAGACGGCGCTAATTAATGCCGTTTTATTTTTTACATAATTTTTAAATTGATTACTGAAATCTATCTGCGTACACACGACATATTAAGAAAGCAAGAGAGAACGAGAATAAATAAAGGTGTGCGTTTGTGTGTTGTAAAGTCAAATGTGTGTATGTGCGTCCATGGGTGGGCGTGGGGGATATGGGTGAAAAGAAATCTGATCGGCTAGTTTAGTTTTGTCGCTTTTTCAACACATGAAAAATGACGTTACAGATTACAATACAGTTAATGTTTAAAAACAGGCTCAAAATGAGTAAACACTCTCTAAAACAGCTAAATTAGATTGAAACATTTGCAAAAAAAAAGCCTAAAACTATTGAGTAGGGATGTAGAAATGAAGCCTCTTAAATCTTTAAAGCTTTTCTCTAATGTTTCAGGAAAAGTTTCAAAGCATCAAGAGTGTCGAAAACAATGCCATCTTGTGGCGGCTAAAATTTACAACAGCCATAAACCTGAGTGCGCAGCTCCTAATAATACCTACTGAGTTGTTTGAGGCAAGTAAATTGTGCTGTTATTTTATTGTTTTTATTCTGTTTATATGACAGAACATATGATAATGTAATAGAGACTACAGGCTTATATATTTCAAATGTTAGTAAATGGACTTGAACTTCCATATACCTGTAGAGTAGGCTAGTGGTCGTAAACATTCCGACAGGCAAAGTGAAGCATTCACGTGACTGGAAAGAAAGTGAGGCTTCGTTTTTCGAAATCGCATGTTTCTCTGAAGCCGCTTGAATCTAAGACGAGCAGGATTGTTGTTAATTGCTGTCAAGGGCTGTACAACGATTAATCGCGATTAATCGTTTGCAAAAAAAAAAAGTCTGTGTTTACATAATATATGTGTGTGTTCTGTGTATAATAATGTATCTATAAATACACACACATATGTATATATTTAAGAAAATGTTATATTTATATATAAAATATTTATATATAATATAAAATTAATATATATATTTATTTATACATGCATATATTTCTTAAATTTATATATGTATGTGTGTCTATTTATATATACATAATTTTTATACACAGAACACATACATATATTATGTAAACACAGACTTTTATTTTGCAAACGATTAATCGCGATTAATCGTTGTGCAGCCCTATTGCAGTCGTGACACTCGTGATGCCGCGAACATCACTGAACATGCACTTTGGCCGGTAAAACTTTAAATATATTATTATTATAAACTTTTAATAAACTTCGGTAGGCTCTACAACACAGGAATTGCTGATCTCTAGTGATGTCGAATTTGTTATCGATCATTTGTTGGGAAAGGGTGAGAGACCTGGAAAGCCACATGATTTTTGAGAGCCAGGTGTGGCTCGCGAGCCATGGGTTCCCGACCACTGGATTACACATTTATGTTTTTAAAAAATGCTTTAATATTTTGTGTTCCCTTATCATTGCAACATCATCACAAAATTATAAAGATGCTGATATTGTCCAAAATCTCACTTTTTGACATTTCAAAAACTTTTTAGAGCACTAGTCTGAATATCCAAATTCTGTAATTGTTTAAATAAAACCTAAATTCATAAATGTGCACCACAAAGCTAAGTGAAAACAGCCTGCAAACAAGTCATCTTGGATTTTTGTACCTTAATTTGTAAACATTTCTTTCAGTCTGTGAATCATTCCTCACTTGAAGTAAAGAATTTCTTCACAACAAAATTTCTTTGACATACAGCCAACCTTAATGCAAATGCTAAAAACCAAGCATTCTTGCAACATTCTTTTTGTAGGTTAAATCGTAGCCTATTAACAGGCTATTTCTCCACTCTGTGTTCCCTATAATCAGACAGTGAGATTTTAAGAGTGGTTAAAAACAGTAATCACGGTGCACCACTTCCTGTGCCGGGGAGGACATCCCTCAGGCTGAATGTTGGCGAGAGTGATGTTTCTTTGTGCGGGCACACACTCAGCGGCCCAGAAGAGAGGCAAAAAAGGCAACTGTAGGTGAGTCAACAGTTAAAATATTCACCAGGTTTTCATGCATATTTTATAGGGCAGTACCAAAGCAAAAATATCCACCAACAGGCAGGATTAATACCTGTCCCAGCGGCTTTGAAGTCACCGCTGGGCTAGGTTCACTCAGCCTCGCTCAAAGGCTGGCCTCAGGCATTCAGAAAGGGACAAGAAGGGAGTTACATTTGCAGAACAGCCGATGCAATATTACATTGCGCTGAAGGTAAATAGGCTCTGAAAGGTGCAACTCAGCACTGCAGTCAGCCATACTCAAATGTTGACACTTAGCAAAGTCCAATTAGAGAGGGCCTCTTTGTCAGCTAACTCAAGCCCCATTTCCTGCTACGTGAAGAGGAATCCACTGATATCTGCCGATCACTTCCTGAACCTGCTTCTCTTCACAGCCCTTGTCTTCCTGTAGTCGGTGTGTTGCCTCTCACCACTTGTTCGTTTAGCAGTTGTATAACAGGAAAGCTGTTTTTAGTGGCAGTTTGATGTGGAGGCAAGGACACTAGGTTAGGACTGCTGAACAATTCAGGTCTGTTCATTTATTTAAAGTCGTGGTATCATCAAGCCTGTATTTTCTCCACTGAACAACCTTTTAACTACAAATCAGGACTATGTACACATCATTCTAAACATGTAAAAGTTATTCTACCGCATTTGACTTACGATTCAATCAACAACACTGAGGAGCTATATTTAACCTCACACTGAGCAAGCAAGATCAAATGTACAACAGCAAGAACTATTCATAAGGAGTTGAGAAAGTGACTCCATTAACAGCTGTGAGACACTTACTGACAAAGGGGATTTTAGAATGGAAGTACCATTTCATAGGACTCAAACACTCCTTGTTATTGTCCGGGATGTTTGGGTGAAGTGTGATACAGGGGACGCATCCACACAGTGGGTGAATGACTGAGCTCTCAGTATTACAAATGACTGGATCTACGCTTGATCCAAAGCAAAAGAATAGATTTCATGTTGCCTCTGGTGGACTCACCTTTGTCCGACCTGCCTTTTGCCAATATAGCACATTAGCTTGATCCTAAATGGTAATCTATATAAAACTGAAACCTAAAAGCTAATACAGGAAAATGAGCAGTTGTGGCCTATTGGTTAGAGAGTCAGACTTGTAACCCAAAGGTTGTAGGTTCAAGACCCAGTACAGGCAGGAAGAGGGGAGTGAATGAACAGCACATTTTTCCACTCTCATTACCCACAACTGAGGTGCCCTTGAGCAAGACACCTAACCCGCAATCGCTCCCCGGGCGCCACGGTATGTAAAAAATTGCTGCCCACTGCTCCAGGTGTGTTCATAGTGTGTGTGTGCGTGTGTGTTCACTACTCACTGCTCTGTGTGTGCACTTGGATGGGTGAAATGCAAAGCACAAATTCCGAGTATGGGACACCATACTTGGCTACACGTCATGTCACTTTCAAAATGCAAACAAACTAAAGGCGATTTTCCATCGAAATTATCCGGAACAATTTGTCCCAGGCACTTTTTTCCCCCAGACCTGTTGCTGTCTGCGGTTCCATCACGGTCTAAAGTACCGTGAAGATTAAGTCCGGTGATGTAGAACTGCACGCAACTTTCCAGTTCCCTCTGGATTTCGTCCTCCGCATATAAGCTTAATAAAGCCTGAACCTCGTCGTCGGTCCATCGGTCGTATTTTTTAAACTCCATTGTTGATTCGAATAGCAAACAAGTCTTACTGCACGCACCACAACTGACTTTTAAAAATGGTGGTTGAAATAAAGTGCTGCGTGGAGTCAACCAATCAAAATGCTGTGTGAACTCAATCAATCAGCATGTTCACCACCCAAGTCCCACCCCTGAAAGTTCCAGAACTTTGAAAAAGTACTACCTAGCGAACAGGTCCTTTCTGAGGGGGAATTTTTTACCCGGAACTTCATTTAGACCAAGGGTGTCCAATCCTGCCCCTGGAGGGCCACTATCCTGCAGAGTTTAGCTCCAACCTTAATTAAACACACCTGAACCAGCTAATCAAGGTCTTACTATAGGCTAGAAACTTCTAGGCAGGTGTGTTGAGGCAAGTTGCAGCTAAACATTGCAGGACAGTGGCCCTCTAGGACCGAGTTTGGACACCTCTGATTTAGACCCTGGTTCCAGTGGTCGAAACACACCGAGTACCACCCCAAAGTCTCTAGTTCCTGGGGAAAGTTCCTGCAGTGGAAATGCGGCTTAAGAGATATGTTGTAAACTACCAGGAACTTTCTCTTATACTGACTTTGATATAATGTGTAAGATAATAAGCCTTTCATAAATCAGAAGCACATGAAATTAAAACTAATTTTAAAAAAGTGAAAATTCTACACACTTGAACAAAACCTTCCAGTGTCTGACCACTAGACTTGCAGTTGGTCTAAGCCAAGCAATTTGTTACGCTTGTTTGATGAAGATGATGTAGCTTACATTGCACATCCATAAAGATCAGCCTAAAAATAGTGCACAGATCATGTCGACTGGCTTGGCTTAACCCAAATGCCAAATCGTTTCACCAACAACTAGCTATTCAGCAGTCTAGAGCACACATGATTTTTGAACACCACAGACATATTTCAAATAGATGTTTGCACAGGGGTAGTTGACGTACGTTGGGAAGCTGACCAGTCCTGTGGTGTTAAATATTATACTCATTCTAAAACCATTAGAAAACATTTTGCTAATTCTTTTATAATTATTATGCATGCATCTTGTATGACATATTAATGGAGATACTAAATAGAATTTTTGTACTTTTAAAATGCATCTGTCACACAGCAGGACCATCTCAAATGAAGAGGGTGAAAAGGTTAAAAACAAGAAGAGAAAAATGATAAAAAAAAAAAAAAAGGGGGTAACCAGGTACAGGAACTATGTCACATACCCTTATATACATTTTATCAGTGGTGTAAAGTGTTTGAGTAAATGTAATTACTACTGTAATATAATTTGTTGATCCAAACCTGTATTCCATAGTATACTACGGAAGTCAATGGGGCCTTATACTTTAACTGAGTATCAAATATATTAGCAACTTTTACTCTCTACTTGACTACATTATTGAATAAGTATATGTACTCTTTACTCCAACATTTTGCATGGCTTATTCTTTGACTTTTCTAGGTTTTAAGTTATAGTCTAACTTATTTTATTTATCTAATATACTGAAGAGACCTTTTTGAAGGATATCAGTTTACTTATGTTCTTTTTGAGTACTTGAGCTTAACTGAGACCTGAGTGTCTGTAGACATTTAAGAGTCTGTTGTGTCGATTGCAATATTGATGTGTTCAGTTTTATTTCGACTTTAGAAAATAAACATGTGCTTGCTCTCCTGTTTCCTGTTTTTCACTGGCATGACTCTTAGGTGTTATTGACTAGTGCATCTTTGAGCCTACATTCAGTATGAGAAAAATACTTAAGCACTGTTAAAATCAGAGACTTTTACTCATTGTATTGAAATTGGTGACTTGTAACTTGTAATGGAGTAATTTTTGCTGTAAGGTATCTATACTTTTACTTAAGTATGGTTTTCAGGTACTCTTTACACCTCTGCATTTTTTACATAAATGATTTTAAGTTAACTTCTTCCACAGACATGCATCAACTACATCAAGGACTTAAGAAATGCCTTAAACTAAATGCTGGGACATTTATTTTCAGTAAGTTATTTTCTCTTTTATTTGATTCACATTAATGAAAACGAGTAGCAGGTTTTCACTGCTTATTGTGCTTAATTTTTAACCATAGACTGTAAAAAAAAAAAAAAAAAAAAATATATATATATATATATATATATATATATATATATATATATATAATTTTATATTCATGGATGACACACCTCCCCTCTTTTCCACTGTAGAAAGGTGAAGCCGCCAATGTCCCAATATGGCGCTGACATCTTGTGCTGATTCGGGACCTGAGTCTGCACAGTAGTGAACTGGGGGCCCGATTCTGCACAGTAGTGAGCATGAAGTGGAGCCTGCGCACTATCAATGCCCGATTAGAATTGTTGAAATAGTTTACCGCAGAACAACTCATTATGTCGGTGTGAAATAAACGGTTATGGAAATGTTGAAATTAAAGTCAAAGCTCCAATCTCCTCCCGAAAATGTCAGTTGGTGCCTCAGTGACTACTTCACTCAGAGAAGCTGTCAATCACAGCTGTCAATCATGACGTCATACCCCCGTTTTAAGAGCTTCAAACAACTAAAACTAAACTTATTTTAAAAAAATGAACATTTGAACTTATATCAGCATGATAAAAACTACATAAAATGAAAAATTTTTTGAAGTGTAATTTAATTTAAGAGTTTGTCTCACATCCTATTAAATTACACGGAGAGGGCGGAGTTTATGAACTATACTGGGACCAACCACCTGAGGGCGATCAAGACGTTTTGGCTTTACCTTTCAGGACTTGTGCAGCACGCTTGTTTTTAACATCAAACACGTCCCGAATTTGCGATTGCCTTTTAAGAGAGGCAGCTTTCCAAGCATGCACTCTGGCAGTATGTAGTTCCTTTTCAGGATATATTGAGCTCAACTCTTTTTAACATCAAGCACGTCCCACTTTTTATATTCTCATTCATGCATTTCATCACTCTGAAGTGTCAATAGTGCTATATTTACATACCGCGATATAGCAAAATCCCTATCGTCATACAGCCCAGCCCTACTCTAATTATAAAGATAATTTCAAGAGAAATTACATGACATGAAGGGCGACATTCTAAAATCCATGTACACAGCAATTGCACATCAAGTATGACAGTTAATGGCACTATACAGTACTCAAAATTATTTACACAGACAATATATAAACAATTTAAGGACAAAAAACATTTTAAAAACATTTAAACATTTTCATAATCAATTGTATCTATACTTATAAGCATCAGCACAATTTATATGCAATTACTACAACTTTAAGTAATCTACTGAAACTTAATCTACTGTATTTTCAAATCAGGTCTAAAAGAACACTTCAATATACAGGAAAATAACACAAGGAAGTTACATCATTAGATGGCACAACCACAGAAAGCCACAGAACACCAACCAATCTCTCAGCAAGATTAAGGTTTAGGCTATGACATTGTTACTGCTCTAGAAATTTCCAAAGCACTCACTTTTAACAAGAAAGTTGACTCTAGGCAGGTTACTTACATTGTGACTAGAAAATTATAAATTACCTTCATTTTCCTTGTTATATTTTAACTTTGAGCAGACACAGACCGGTCTCTATCTACATTATTAAAGCCCTATCATGAAAGGAGATTGTTGTTTATGAGCCTGAAACCTAACACAGGTCATTAATAATTCTGCATCCTCATAAACAACATCTGCACATGCAAGCCATGTTCAAAACAATGGAGTGGTACACCAGGCACAGTCTCTATCCTATGTCTCCACTTAGCCAGTCTTTATAACGACAAACTGTTATTTGTCAAGTTGACAGCCTTTGTTGTTTGATCATGCATCTTGTGGAGCAGCAGCTAATGGCCAGTATGACACAGTCATATAACTCCCTGGTCTTCTAAGTATTTCCTGGTCACCTGGACCAGCATGAAAGGCGCAAAAATGGCCAAGAGTATCAAAAAATCAACAGAGACCAATTCCCTTCATCCAGCTATTGTTGCTTTCAACCTTTGATATACAGGTCTGGGTGTCAGTATGAAGTTTAGTTTGAGTGACAGCACTTATAAATGCCAAGAGCATCCTCTCAGCTGCTTCTAAGATGGAGTGAAGAGAGATCTTTGTTGCACCCAATGAGAGTGGGATGCTATTTTAAGATACAGGAGTGCAGGAGCTTTGTTCAAGAGTTTCATTTATCATACAGCTGTCAAGCTGCAATCGTTTAAAACTAAATCATATCTGCCCACAGTAACTTTGACATCCTTTCTGAAGACAAAGACCCAGAATTAATAAAGTCAGTATAGTAAATGTTTGAAAACTCTCATCAGATCATGTCTGTACAATTAGTTAAAAACTACTAATCTATAACAGTGTGTAAAGTAAATGTGTGACCAGCAAGAAACCATCAAATTAGAGCATCCAGTTTTTCAGTGCTGCTTTATAGAAACCAGAGAGTAGGCCTAAATGCTTAGCAAACTTAATTTATGTGTGCTGAAAGTACAAAACTTGAATTCAACTAAACTGTGCCAGGACCCACAGGATTTGCCAGGAGTATACCAAGAAAGATTTCAATGTGGAAATGTAATTTATATTTTCAGCCATATGAAAATAGTCTGAAAGGAGGGACAAGTCAAGAACAAATGCCCCTCGTATCAGTTTTTAACCAGATGGTGCACATATGTGAAAAGTCCCTTTCAATTTATCAAAAATTCTTAGACAAATATGAATATCCAATGCTTCAAATTATTAACATACAGTATAGTATACAATAACAAACATTTAAATGCTTAATAAACCAACAATTAAAGAAATCACATCTATTTGACACAAGCATGCTTCCATGTTCCTCTTGAGCTGAAAACAGGTTCAAATGTCTCATACTCTTAAATGTTTTAGTAAATACTCACTTGAATCTTCCCTGGCAGTGTTGACATTGGTCACCAACCCATCCACGATCACAGACACAAGATCCGTTCACACACCTGCCTGACAGACAGCTCTTCTCGCAGGGTTTAGATGGAGAGCCGTCTGATATCAGCACCAGGGAGAACATCACACAGAGCCATAAATATCTTTGCATGCCCTGCAGTCTCTGTCTGACCAGAAACAGCTCAGGTCTGAGCATCCTCTTCCCAGCATTCATGGTTTAAGGATGCTGCTGCTGCTGCTGTTGAATTGGGTATCAATATCTTAGGGCCTTTCTTCCCTGCTTACTGGTGCCCAGATTGTTTCAATTATAACAGCAGGGGTGATCCGTTCACTTATAGATCATGAATATTCCTTAAACATCAGCGATCGTTTCCTGAAATCTAGGCAATCGTTTAAGGGAAAACTTCCAGATCCGAGTGTGATCAGATAAAATCAGCATAAACACAGGCATTTTAAATCAACTGTCTCGCCTCGTTGTGTTTCTGAACAAGGGCAGGAATTTCCTACGTTACCTCCTGCAGTTACAGGGCTGGAAAATAATTCCCCATAACATTGAAAAAAACCTTTCCTCCCAGATCATTACCATAACTCAAGAGATGGGGTATTTCCAGCTTTAAAGAATCATATTATTCAACGGTCTTATTCTGATCCCGTCCGCAGCCATTTTAAAGCGTAAACATTCAGCTGGCTGTTCAAATACACTGCTTGTGTGCTTTAAAGCCTTTAAACCTTGAGATTTTCGTGGCTAAACGTTCATATGCCACGGGAAAACAGGCTAAACGGAGAAGGTTTCGGAGTAAAAAGCATCCTTTATAACCGCAGCAGTCAGTAACATGGATGTTGTTTCTGCTGTTGTCCGTTGCGCTGAGGGATTTGGAAAACCTGAGGTACTATCCGTTATCCGCATATTTTTTCGCTGTTTTTCAGGCTCAACGTAATAAACTCCTTGTCAAAAGTGTCGATCCTCAATATGGATATATATCCTCTTCGTCCCAAGGCGCTGAAAACCCTTCAGTGTGCGAATTTTGGCCCCCTCGACCACCGTTTAAGCTCCGATACTACGAGCAGCTCGCGCTGGCTGCTCCTCAGGTTGGAGCAAACTCAACACGGAGATGTCCGCGCATGCGCAATGGGAAGGGGATATATTTAAAGAGACAGGAGGCTAGTGCGTGCATCCTTAGAATGTCCAGTTCTTGAGAAGCTGCTTCATTAAACATTTTGTGTCATATTTTTAGGAAATGCGTGAAAACCCAACTTCCTATTTCTGTGGAAAGTTTTTTTTTTTTAAATAAATTTTTTCTATTTCCCATGTTGACTTAACATGACAGCCAGTCAAGACAACAAGATGGCAAGCACATAATTTTACCTACATTGTATCAATTGCAAAGAACAGCCCATCATGCTCCAGTATACTGAGTGCAGTAAATGTAAACATTTAAGTTAACAAGATAGAAGCCAGTAGAAGCCAGTCTCGTTTGAAGTTCCAGTCGTGTCTGACAACTGAATATGCTGGAGATTGTTTCTGGATGAGCGAGGAGGATTTTTCTTGAAACCCTCCCGAACAACTTGTGGGGATGTAGATGCTGTTTGATCATTTTTTTTTAGGCTTTCTGAGACTCAAGACTTAACTAATCTCTGCAATTCTCCAGCTGTGATCCTTGGAGAGTCTCTTTGGCCACTCAAACTTTCCTCCTCACTTCACATTAGGACGATTTAGACACACGTCTTCTTCCAGGCAGATTTGTAACATCTTTAGTTGATTGGAACTTCTTAATTATTGCCCTGATAGTGGAAATGGGGATTTTCAATGCTTTAGCTATTTTCTTACAGCCACTTTCAATTTTGTGAAGCTCAACAATTTTTTGCTGCACATCAGAACTATATTCTATAAACTATAGTTATAGAACAATGAGTAAAACTATAGTTTTACTCATTGTGATGAATGATTAAGGGAATTTGGCCTTTGTGTTTACACATATTTGTACTCCTGTAAAACAGGAAGTCATGGCTGGACAATTTCATGCTCCTAGTCACCCTGGTGTGCTAAAAAATGTAAATATGAATGGGAATTTACTTCAGAGATATTTTACTCATAAGAATTTCTAGGGGTGCCAATAATTGTGGCCAACATGTATTGGAGAAAAACATTTATTTCGTAATACGAGTTTCCCCCCACTTTCAATTGTTTTACTTCGATGAAAGGTTAGAATTTTGTGAATTTTTTGAATAAAAGATCAAAAGGATAAACAATGCAGATTTATTTCCACAGCCACCTTTGCTCACATTTACTAAGGGTGCCAATAATTGTGGAGGGCACTGTATAATATATATATATATATATATATATATATAGAGTTAGAGAGAGAGAAAGCAAAATCTAGGGTGGGTCTCTTTTAGACCATAAAAGGTATAACATATATTCATGCGACTGTAAATCTGCCAGTTGTTATATGGAATGTAATAAAACACTCAATTCAGCTGGGAATTTGATATTACTGGGCTTTGTGATGATTCTCACACCTCATAGACTTCCCTTTTTAGATCATTCCCGTCACAACAGCCCCATTCAGTCAGGCACTGAACAGATAAATAACAAAAGAATGTAACACCGGATTATAGTGCTGACTTTAGGAACAGAGCTGTGTGGGTAAAATAAAATGTTAATAAAGAGCAAATTTAAAGTAAAAATGAAAAAATAATTAATATGTGCTTCACCTATTTAATGTTTGCAGAGATTTTCAACTTTCGCATTTACACAATATTCCAGTCTTTGAAAATTCCTGTTTCACTAAGAGCAGCTCTACATTCTTTCATGGCCCACTGGGGAACATGACACTTTCTCCTCAGACCTTCAGGAATGAAAGAATCAGATCCTCAGGCTATGGCAAGTCAGACTCACTGAGCACCACAGTAACAGCACATGCATGTCCCGACCTGTCAGAATGCACATGCCGCATAACTGCCCAGTGATGCAACACCAGTGACCTGTAGTAGGATAACCAAATTGTCATGTGCAAAAGCACAGCAGATTTATGATTGGTTGCTCTGAACCTCAGGCATGCCATAAATCCTTCAAGAAGCCAAAGCACTATAGTGCCCCCAGATGGTAAACCTTTAACTATATGGTATAGCTGTACTGTTAGCTGTAAATGACTGCAATTGCTGTTACACAAAGCTCCTTTCTAAAGTCAGCGACATAATGTGGCGTTACATTCTTATGTACTTCGTCTGTTCAGTGCTTATAGTGAACAGTTATATTATGAGCAGAAGAGGGTAATGAAATATTATTTGTTTATCCATGGCAATGCAGAAATCTGTTTTGACTCTCCATTCTAAACTAAATAAAAGTAGCCAACGGAGGAGTTGGGGTTTGTATTTCACACAGCGATTTCTCATGATTTCTCTCTTTGTTCTTAATGCTATTAAAGTATGGGTGGACAGAGAGTCTGGGAGCAGAGGAGTTGAATGTGATCTTAATCCCTGACTAAGAGGGATTAGTATCCAAGTACGCTGATTGTGAACATAAAACAGTCTAAAAAAACAGATTCAATCGGCAAGAGACTATCCCCCAGTTTCAACGACAAGGCTTAAGCCTAGCCCCAGACTAACATGCATGTTTAAGCTGTTTTAACTTAAAGCAACTTGCACTTACATATCTTAAAATATGTCAGTGCCATTGTTTTGTTTCAAGATGCACACCAGTAATCTCTTTTTATTTTTCCTAAGGCACATTTATAAAAGCTACTTAAACATCCTAATTGACCCAAGGCCTAATCCTGGCTTAATCGAAACCCTGTCTGTGAAACCAGGCCTACGATTGTATTGCTTTAAATAAATTTCACTGTGTAATGGTGCTTACTGTATGTTTTTTTATTATCCCGTGACATCTGAAATCAACTTAAATTACATATTTTTTAATAATGTTTTTAGGTTTGGTTTAGGTGTACAAAAATAATAAATTATTACTTCCCCTTAAACAGATAGGAACTTAAAAATACATTAAAAATTACAGAAACTGAGATGGTATTTTTAAGCACAACTGTTTTCAACTAAAATTTTACTTGTAATCAGCAAATTAGAATTTTTTCTGAAGGATCATGTGACACTGAAGACTGGAGTAATGATACTGAAAATTCAGCTTTGCCATCAAAGGAATTAATTACATTTTAAAATATATTAAATAGAAAACAGTTCTTTTCACAATATTACTGTTTTTACTGTATTTTTGCTCAAATAAATGCAGACATAAACAAGACTTTTCAAAATCAAAACTCTTACCAACCCAACTTTTGAATAGCAATTTATTGCTATTTTCCAACACATTAATACTCCAATAATTCCAAGTCACATTTTTTTCTTTAAAATATTGCTTCTATTTTAGATTTTAGATTTTGTACCTAAAGTGAAAATAACCCAGAAACAAACACATTAAATGAGATATTTATTTATTAGCAAACCAAAATAACTGTATTTTTAAGTACATTATTCTTTTTTCATTAGTGAAAAAAAGCACCAACCCACTATCAACTTTAATAGCTTGTCAGTGTGTGATAAAAACAATATAAAAGAAAAAAAAAAAAAAAGCCAAGTATTTACATCACTTTTGGGCTTACATAGTTAAATAATGACAGTGCCAACTGGTGTTTGTCAAAACAATAACAGTGCAGTTTTAACTTAATCTAAAAATCTAAACAATGAGATTTATTTCTCTTGGCACCATACAGTTAAGTGGATTTTATATTGAAACAATACAACAAAACAAAAAGTAAATTTAGTAAATTTCATCAAATTCAACACATTGACACCACCTATTTTATCCATATTTACAAGTACCATATATGGCAATGCAAATGGATGAACAGGGATGGTAATAGAGACCAGATCAAATCAGAGCGGACCAGGCAATTTCCTACAATTCTCTCACTGAGAATGTAACTTGTGTATCAGATGGGTCGTTTCATCACCTTTAGTCACTGTTGTGATCTCCATCATCACCCTTAGATTCAGATGGGCCAGACTTATGCTTTGATTTTGATTTCTTGGCATTCTTTTGTTGCCCTGATGGCTCTGGACAGGGCTGCAGAGCGTGTGATATGTCTGTCAATGTCCAACATTCTTCTTTCAATGCGTGTTCTTCCAATGTGAACTGACCCTGCTTCGTCCGGATCAGTTCTTTGATATGAGCACAGGACGACAGACCTGCAGGGGGTACAGGGTAAAACTCAGATTATAAATGTCAAGTTAATAACATTTATAAAGATTTAAGGGGAAATATTACAGAAAATAAATATTTTTAGAGTGCTACCTTTGGCCAGATCATCAACCAGACTTCTGACATAAAACCCGCCTCCACACTCAACATCTACAAATGCAAACAGTAAATATAAATTGAAAGAAAACATTAATAAATATACACATTACACAAACATATATTATGTAAACATAAACTTTTATTTTGGATGCGATTAATGACGATTAATTGTTTGACAGCACTGCTAACTTTAATACTGTAGTTATGAAAATGTATTTGCTATGTGTACAAGAACATACATGATATATTTCCAAATGACTAACCTATGGTAAAAAGTGGAGGGCTGAAGTCTTGTAAAGAGAGACTGTACACTGTAACCGGACGTGCAGGTTTAGCCTCAACCTCTTGACCTTGCTTGAGAAGAACAGACATGCGCTTGCCATCCTTCTTCAGTGCTGAATATCTTTAAATGCAAATATCAGAATGTCTATGATGTCAAGAAACATAATTCTTTCAGATGTCAGTGAAGAGTGTATTATATATCAAGCAGAATGAACTGACTTACAGAGGTGGAACCTGCATAATTTCACCAGTAAACTGCTTCAGCTTCTCCTCAAAAGCCTCTTTTGTGATGTGATCTGGAAAAAAAAACAAGTGCTTACCTTTATACACCGACTTCTGAGAGATATCCATTCACTCTTCACAAGCGCAGCCATGAAATTATGATTCTTACCGTAACTTTTCTCTTCAACAACATTTCCAGTGACGTCAAGAGTGTCAGTTGCTTTGCCTAACTCTCCAACAGCTCTGTATTTCTGTGAAAGAGACCACAGAATTGAATGTCACAGTAATAAAAAGATGGGAATGACAAGTGTAGAAAGACACGTAAACAAAATGTGACCCAGAAAATACTTACCTTTGATCCTGCAAGCATTGTGGTGAGCATCTTTGTTCCTTCACCAATTCCAACCACTGAAAAACATAATATTTTTTCATTTGCAAGTTTATGTTCTTTGTGTGTTGATATTGATTTAATAAGCTACAGACTTGGAACTGTGATATGGACAAAAACACACTCACACATTACACATCTAAATGTAATTTTATTAGCTTCAGTTTTTGACTGTGTCATGACGTAAAGATGTCGAATGATATATTCAAAGGGTGTCATGATGTTCAAGTGGTGTCGAAATAAGGTCAAGATGGTGTGATGATGATGCTGACTTTTTGCAAAGAAGATATTAAATGTTAAGACATCAGTTGAAGCGTGATTCTTTTAATCTGAAGAAAACCTTCAAGAGCGGTTACAACATTATTTTTAAGTTATATAATATTTTTATGTATTTTATATTACATCATATTCTTTAATATATTATATTCTGTTTAGGGCAAAGACACTTTCAAATTAGTGGAAAGAAAACATCCGAAATACACTTTTTCAATTACAAGACATATCTTTAAAAGTGTTTTTTTTTTTTTTTTGTTCAGACATCACCATTTTACACCAAAAGTTTCCAGTTTTAATACCTATATTCTTTAGGTTTGTATACTTTGTACTAGGGGTGTAACGATACCCTCATGTCATGATTCAATACATATCACGATACTGAACTCACAATACGATATTATTGTGATACTCCAAGACATGGTAAACGGTTAACAAAAAAATGTACTGTTGATTAAAATGCTTAATTTGGTATTACATTGGGGGTGGAAATGAATAGGTTTGGACTTGGTGCTGGTAACCCAATGCACAAGACAATGGTGACAACAGAATAAAAATATTCATGATTCTGAATCTGAAAATACAGAATTATTACGAATATGCTTGTACTCTGTCGCTGACTAGATATATTTAAAATAACGTAGGCCACTTTTTACAGGTAACTTAAGACATTTGACATTAAAAGGAACCACAAATATTCCCCCACTGCATTATAATACATTATAACTCAACATTATATATAGTGGTTTAATGTAGTACTGACACTAAAACTCTGTAAACTTGATTTTTTTTCATTTTGGGTGAACTATACACAACACAGATTGTCACTATCCATAATACATATTGTGGCACGATATATATATATATATGCAACCCTAGGTTTTACAGATAATTTTACTGCTTTATATAACATTTTATTTCTAAAAACATGGTAAAAATCTGTGTAAAAAGATATCATGAAAATCCCCTCTGTAAAAGCTCTAATATGTCAACAAAATGAAGCAAGAACCTGGCTTTATCCCATTTTCAAATTTCTTTTCTGGAATCTTTTGCAAATGAATGTGCATTTAATTACGTTATACGATGCCTAATTTACACATTTAAACATAACATTTCAGAAAATGCGCAACACAAAACAACTGTCTCAATGTAATTTGATTAATCACCTGGGGAAGAATGGTAAACATTCTTACACTTTTCACCTGTGGTGTCTTGCCTAAGTAATTTATGGGTAAAAAGCTGTTTCGACTTCATCAGTGCTCTTGGTGTATTTTTTTTTTATTTGTATCATGTTTCACAATGGAAGAAGATGCTTGATTATATTTACCAAGTACACCAGAAGCATTGCTGTCCAGGGTGCCGCCATGACCAATTTTTAAAGGTTGCTTCTTCCTTTTTCGAGGGTTGGGATTTGCGACACCTGCCTCTGTGTGAGGAAAAACTCGTTATACAATAAAAAGTATTCTGATAATTGTCTTATGTCTATCTACTCCCCCAATGCAGAGGAGTGACATGAACTGCAATGGATGAATCACGAGATGCCCTAAAAGAACAATAAAATAAAAACGCACCTACCTTTTAAAAGCGCCTTCTTCAGTGTGTTTAACACGTCAGCTGAGGTGGGACCCTGTTTCTTATAGATGGCAAATATACCATGCAGAGACTGCAGTTTTGATAATGAACCGTTCTGTACAGTTGAGACACCAGCCATGCTTGTTCTTGCTTTCGCGGCGCAAAGTGATGACGTCACTTATATGTACGTATTTGTAGTTCTTTCCAGAGTGGCCGACATCAGCACGTTTGTGTCTGCGTCAACTCTGACCTGGTTCTGGTAAGCACCTTGAAATGGACCTAAGAGCACCCTCAATTTAAATTGTAA
Organism: Hypophthalmichthys nobilis; assembly: GCA_037950665.1. Taxonomy (NCBI): domain Eukaryota; kingdom Metazoa; phylum Chordata; class Actinopteri; order Cypriniformes; family Xenocyprididae; genus Hypophthalmichthys; species Hypophthalmichthys nobilis. The sequence goes on from CM075472.1 coordinate 10,315,727, forward strand.
TAGCTGATATTGCCGGAGCACAATTACTGTATCCCAGGCAAAAATCCAGCTGCAACACTAAATCGAGCATATTCCTGCAAAGTAGTGTTTTAAAGGGACAGTACACCCAAAAATGAACTTTCTGTCATCATTTACTCACCCACAATTCGTTCCAAACCTGTATGAATTTCTTTCTTCTGCTAAACACAAACAAAGATATTTTGAAGAATGTCATAAACCAAACAGTTGATGTTTGAAAAATACTATGGGGTCCATCAACTGTTTGGTTAACCATATTCTTCTTTTGTGTTCAGCAGAAGAAAGAAATTCATACAGGTTTGGAACAAATTGAGGGTGAGTAAATGATGACAGAATTTTAATTTTTGGGTGAACTAGCCCTTTAACTTGCAGTCGCGAGGAGGATATTCTGCTATTATGCCTCCAACATACACATTTATTTTTGAGCTTAGCTCAGAATATCTCACTCAATCCATTGCCCACTGATTCCTGGCCCGGGACAAATAGGATATGTTTCCCATAGCAGCCACATGCAAATCTTAACTATAATTGAAATGCGAAAACTGAAACTAGATCAGTTGCGGCTGACAACTTTTATATTACGTCGCGTACTGTGTGCGCGCACACAGGAAAACTGGGCCTTCTCCATAAAATATGTTATTTGCTGCTGGTATGAAAAAATCCACCAACAAAGCAGTGTATGTATCGTCAATTATTAAAAGACCTAAGTGAGGCCTAATTTATAGGTGTGGAAGATACAGCCTATTTGAAGCTCAGAGTAAAATATTAATTTACCACATGATGGCGATATTTACCCACTAACATATAGACCTACCACTGAAGCAGTATTTAGACATAGGATAAACAAACACAATGTGTCGGTTATTTGTTTATGTTTTCAATATTACAGAATTTAGAAAAATCTCTTATTGGCTAATAAGTTTTATACAGTTAGCCTAGGGTTTTTTTTTTATAACATTGTTGTTGTTGTTGTTATTTTAATTATTATGTTTGCTTTTTTAATGAGAAGTAGTGTAATGTTACATTTTAACCAAGTGTGAACTTTTATAGCCTACACTGAGCAGATCACAGTGACATTTATCGAAAGAGAAAGAACAAGAGAAAGAGTCGGAAAAATATAAAATATATAGCCTATCTTTAATATATAAAAACTTAAAAAGCACCATCACAATTTGTTAAAGTCAGCAAAACAATAGTTATTCACAGGAGTAGTTAGTCAAAATAGAAGTACTTCAGTTCTAACTGAAGCCACATACCGTGCAGCAGTCAGTCCATCATGCATGCAGGACACGCCCATTGTGTAAGCCTCTGGTTCCCGTTATTCTCTCTCTCGCGCTTTGTAGTGATCACTGATGCCGAGCGCCAGAGCTGCTCCGCTGCTCATGGACACAGAGCTCAAACACTTTCCATTTATTTGAAGTCGGGGGACTATATTTTGATTTGAAAGGCATATTGCCGACCATCATCATTTCAGGAAGAAAATCCACAGCTTCTCATAGCCTACTGCATCATGTCAACAAGAGGTAAACCGATTTTATGTAGTTTTAAAGTGCCATTTTCTAATTTGCGAGGACAAATGTTGTATGTACTCAAGAAAGATTAATATAAAACAGTTTGACACTGTTTGTTTCTGCTGAAAATTAATCCAAATTTGAATTTATTGAGACACAGCGAGACTTTCATGTCTCTACACCTGTCTGGAAACAGTTACTATATATCAAATCTGACACTTCACCTGAGTTAAACTAGTAACATGCAGTATCATAGAACTTATTCTAAATAAATACAAACATTATTAAGCTGTATTATAAATAATCAGACCATTAGCCTAGTTAATATATATTAGCTACATTTGTCATCAAACTTTCATATTGATGTATGTGCACTAATTAATCATAATTAATTATCTGTTTAGCAAATATAATGTTTGGTAATGACTTATTAACTCTCCTCTTCTCCTAAACTAAACCTGATTAGACCTGCTTAAAAGAAAAGTTTTTTTTTTTTCAGGTTCTGAAGTGATGGAATTTTATTTGTTTATAGATTATTGATGGATTAACATAATTTGTGTAAAAAGAAAAAATTTTGTTGAGACAGTTTTGGCAAATGATGTCCCTTTCTCTGGTTAATTTCCCTTTTGGCATTTCATAATATCTCACATAATTGGTCTAGGTATTACTTTCAAAGTCTTGTTCCGATATATAATGTGGTATTTATTGTGTATTTTTACGGATTTAGGGTTAAAAAAGGCAATTACCTTCTTTCCTGAGTTCAAGAAAGGACACAGAGAACAAACAAAGCAAGAAGCCCATTAGACGAGTGTATTATTTGCATTTTGCCTCTCACTGTTGGATGCTCTTCCTTTCAGATTAGCGTTACGCGAGTGTTTATGCCCACTGAATGTTTCTTTTTATTATTCTTGCTTTGACAGTTCAAATGGTTTCTAGACTTCAATTATACTCACCGCAACCTCTGCAGATGATTTGTGGTGCTGAGTCTATTTAAAGAATCAGGCTACTGCTACCATGAGCCACAGTCAGAAGCCTCTACCATGCTATAATTACAGCATGTGTTTAAAAACTTGCATGTCCAAGAAATTATTCTTAAAAAGTGTTGCAAGATTATTCATGTAGCTTTTGTGACTTGAGTGTGACTACAGCATGAGTCTGAGACTTGCTTTGTGATCTCTGAGAGAAGAAGTGGATAAATGCCAGTATTTATGCCAGTGATTATTCATATACTGTATTTTTGTTATATAGTTGTTCTCAAGAATGGTGCTTCTTCAAATGGTAAAGTAATTATCTTGTAGTCCTCTTTTTGAAATAAATCTAAATGACCAAAACTGCTATATTTAAACTGAAATAGATGAAGAATATGTCTGTATATAGGTATGTGGTGGTTTTTGGCATCAGACATGGCTGAAAGTGTGTTTAACTTTGGTCTTGAGTTTGCTTTCAAACCGTTATATTTTGGTAAAGTCACATTCATGTCTTGCAAGTGCTAGTCCATGTTTTTTCTTACCTACAACCCCTAATAGCCAGGGGTAATAGAGTTCACTTTAACCTTTGCACTTGAGATCGGCAAGCCTTTACCCAAGTGTCCAGTAATTTCATTTTAATCAGTGAGGTCACTGGAGTGCAGTTATAACAACACTAAACATCTGTAAAACTATGAAATTGGTTGACAGAGAAAGAATTCATAAATAGGGGACCCAGGTGTCCAGTAATTTAATTTTAATCAGTGAGGTCACTGGAGTGCAGTTATAACAACAAACACCTTTAAAACATGGAATTAGTTTGACAGAGAAAGAATGCATAAGTAGTAGAGACTGGGGCTAGTTGTCACACAAGGAGATTGTCAGAAGGGCTGTATCTCAGTATATTTAAATTTTGTGTTAAATATACAATTACACAAATTTGTATTTGTGCATTCCATAATTGTTTACTGTTTAGATTTAGTTGAGAAGCTTATTTAATGACAAGTTATAGTGTGGCTCATATCGCAAAAACATGCCCTGCTATTGAGGCATGTTGTCACAAATGGTTAATGTGTGTTAAAAGAACTGTATCTTTTTCCTTGGGCAATAGGGTATATTCAATTACCTTTTTTTGTAACTTTAAGGTATATAACTATGCAGAAATTAAAAAATGAATCCTGAGAAATAGGGAGTAAAAAGTGTGATAGTTCCGGTCTCTCCTATTCAAAAGAACAAACAAGTAAATACTTAACTGGCACATCTTGAACGCAATTCTCAATATCCTCCCCTTTGTTCACTCATATATCTGTGGTAGATTCCCTCTCTTTCTCTGTTTCTCCATTTCTCGGACCTAAGATCATTGTCGGCCCCTAGGGAAGCCCAGTTAAAGCTGTCAGCTGAAATCAGTGTGAGAATCTGAAAAGTAAACCGTCTCTAACAACATTCAGTGAGCAGGAACCTCTCAAGACTTGCTTTTCTTTGGGCTTTAATCAGAGCAGTGATACCACTGTTTTCTTTCCCAACAGCGCTAACATAAATTCTCCTGCAAAGATGCATTTGTGACAGCCTTATTACTTTCACCTTCAGAAATTGGCAGTTTTTGAGATGGAAAAACAACCTCATCATAATAATTTTCAGTGTTTCTTAAAGGGATAGGTCATGTTATCATTTACTCTCTATTACTTTAAAGTAATAAAATGCAAAAAAATATATATAAATATATATTCTAAATTATGAAACTAAATTATAACTTGAGTTATTTCAAGACTGAAGATTGTAAACGAGGTGTGCTCTACTTATCACTGTCCAAATTCAGGTCATCCAAGCCCCTGTAAGATATGTCTCTTATCATTGCTTTAAGTGGCTCTCAGACTCTGAGACTTGTCTCTTGATGGAGTGAGCAGGATGGAGGCCAGAGTGCCTGGAGTTTTGCTGCAGTAGAACCTACTCTGTTTGGCTTTGCCTCAAAGACACACAAACACAATCACTTAACATCAGCAGAATGACACATTATAATTGCTACTGTCCAGCTCACTGCTACGCTTTCTTTGTGTCCTGCTCATTCACTCGAGTTGAGTCAGAATTGCATTTGCTGGATAAATAGTATGAATCATTCTTGCACATAGCTTTAACACAGTCAATTAAGCTAAATAATTGGATCCTGCAAACAACTATCCCAAAATATACTGTTTTGCGATATATGGTAATGGCTCTTCTATGAAGCTGTTATGCAACAGTTCTAAAAACAAGTGGTTCAAGTCGGGAATGAAACTGAAGTTGCCATTGTCTTTTCTTCCCTATTGTGACATATATCATAGTGAAGTGGCTACTCGAACAAGAAAAAAATATAGGGCGGGACTTGATTTTCTCCATTGGATTGTTGAATCATTGTGGTTTGCTATTGCTGTGATCTCATGTGAGTGAAAGGTTGTCCCGCCCTCACACCGAAAAACACATCATCAGATATGTCGTTGCAAAAGGGAGGGAAATTTATTTTGATTTAAGGCACAATATGTACGATTTTTTGGATTTAATAAATAACCAAAAACCACTACAACAATGTTATATATTTTGTTGACTTGTGTAGTTACATTATCCCAAATGTTTTCAAGAATGTTTAAATCCTGAGAAATAAGTAATTTTATCCAGGACACGGAGGGCATCTGTGCGACTCCTATCAATGACATCATACCCGCGTTACCCTCGATTTCCGAAACCATGGAAACACCAAAGATGCTTTAATATATTATGTGTTTTATTAGACAACTGTTTGGATACATTCATCGACAGAAACCTAATCATTGTTATATAGCTCAACACAGTAAGTCTTATTGTTTAAATATCGTTTTCTTGATTTACCGCAAGTACCATGTTTTACCATGCCTAATATCGATCTAGCTTACTGCAGTGTGCATTAAGTGTCTCAAAGTAGCCGACTAACGAACGCACAGAATAGCATTATAACAACTTTCAACACACAAATGTATCTAATATGATAAAACAGCACTGGTTTAATCCACATACGCATGACCGGAAGAAGCGGAAGTGGTTGTCTGCTCCACTGCTTACGAGCCGTGTGCCGCGCTTGTCCTCATTAGCAAACGCTCCAGTGGCCTCGTTCCGCTCCAACAGCTTTCAGCCCCACCCTGCTTCATACTACAGTAATGTTAATAAATCTTTAATACATTAGCTCATCCATGAACATGATTTCTGCCAGAGTCCCATCAGACTCTTTTCCACTGGCTGTAGACATGAAGACAACACCTTCCATGATTCTACGAAATCAAGGTGTCATCAAACTACGCCTTTGTTTTGAATAAGCGACCTCTAGCGGCGAAAATGTATTGTGCCTTTAAAGAATACGAAGGCACATGAATTTCAAAAAATGATGTGCACGGATAAATCATTTATAATAAACTTATTTACAGTGCTGTTTCATTCTTAAATGAATCAGTATTTTGGAATGAATCGCTTGGGTGAGTGATTCAATAATAATCACATGCTACACCGTTTGATATTTAGGATCGACAGCTGTAACATTGTGTCTCTTAAATTGTCATGTTAATGCAATATTGCATTTGGTATTTGAGTCTCTACTTTATGATCAAGTAACTGACGGCAGCCCTCTTGTTGTTGCGCTAGCTTTAAGTATTGAACCTATAACCACAGCAACAGTGACTAAATATAAATATTAAAAGTAAATATAACGACGGCGCATATCTCCATCTTTTGTAAGTTACCAAAACCACACAAAACATGAGATATATGCGTAATAAACTGTGTCAATGTAAATGTATACTGTCAACTGTATTCTGCTGCTGTGTAAACTTGGCCACAAAGCCAGGCACTTGTGTGAATGAGCAAATTGGTTGTGTGAATGATTCAATGACTCATTCATAAAAGTAGTAGTTTTGTTTCTGAATAAATCAGCGGATTTGAACGAATCCGTTTACAAAATGATTCAGTGATTTATTCAATGACTCATTCAATGAATCAAGATGACTCTTGATTCAGGACAATCACTTGTCACCAACTAATGCCACAGACTCGCGGTCTGTAAAATGTGCAAAAAAACAAAAACAGACCAAATGAAAAAGTTTAAAATTAGTTATTCAAGAAGCCTTAATCTTATTTTTGTTCTTATTTTTAGTCTTTGAAAGGCAAGATGCTGACCTTTAGCCATTGGTTTTGTTTCTTTGTGTGGACTTGGTGGTTCTCTGCGCAGCAGACCTGCCACAGTTAGAATGACCATGGGAAGTGGAGCATGCTTGCTGATTGCTGGGGTTTCAGCCTCATGAAAGCCACAGGGCTTTAATTGTTGTTCTAGGCTTAATTAAGCTTGATCCCACCAGGAAGCTGCCCCTCTGCCTCTCTCTGTTCCCAAGCCGCCCTCGGCCGGCTGTGCCCGGACCCACAACATTCCTATAACTAGGATGTCACCTCTCTTTGGATGAGCTGGTCAAGTGGAGAGGGGGAAGGGGTGATGGAAGAACCAGTGGCAGGACTTGAACTTGCAGTTCTTGGGTTATTTCACCATCTCAAACTCTTTGAACCCAATGTATGACTCATACTTTGGCACTCTGCATTTCTTCCTCTTTCTTTCTATGTCCATTCCACTTGTGAGGGTTGGTGAGGTTCATATTGTTTCATGTTCCATGGAGATCCTGTATGAAGTCACATCAGTGGATCAGCTGCCCCTGAAACAATGGCAGGAGCTGGGTAGGAGCCAGAAGAATGAAAGTTAGAAACATTTCCATGTGCTCAGTTCAGTGGGTTTTGTTTTAGACATGTTCTACACCACCCTGTGCTTATAAGATAACCTCAGTTTGAAATGAGTCCAGGCCTCATTTAGCAGTGGAGACTGACATCTCAACGCAGTCTAGCCAAAAACACCAGAAGTTTTATAAATAATTATTTTAAGAAAGACAGCTCAAAACATTTCTTTGATCATACAGCATAATTATTTTATTCCAATATTCCCAATTCATTTAATTCTGTTTCAGATACATACAAACAATACACATCTATTTATTTATCTATCTATCTATTTATCTATCTATCTATCTATTGTGTGTGTGTATATATATATATATATATAATATGCAGGTGTGTGAGGACCAGATGGAGCCCATCATTCTGATTCCAGCTGACCACACACTCCTGAGCTCTGTATTCCCTGTGGGCTGCTGATTCTGTGCTTCTGGGCTAAAAAAAAAAAATGCCATCCTGACGAATGCTTCATCTGCGCTCAGCTCCAGAGCCACTCGAGAGCCTACAAAATAAATGCTCAGCTTCAATTGGGAATTTATCTTACAGTGCATTTGCTCAAATGTATCGGACCACGTTTTCCTGAGGCCTGGTTCATGTCAAAGCCAGTTTGCTTTCCTTAGTTTATCGCTCTTTGTGGACAGAAGTCCAGTTACAGACCAGTGGGGGAAAGGGCTGCTGATATTACTGGCTACCAGCCGACTTTTGTCCCAATTATTTCCTGTGTTATTGTAGAAGATGTGGCTAAAAGTAAACCTACAGATCCTTCTCAAAACAAAGGATCATTATGCTCTACACTGTAGTAAAAAATCTTAATCACAAAATCCAGAGTGCATTTGATCCCTTTTCTTCTTTGCCTCTTATTAGTGACCTTGTGAAAATATTGAAGAAGCTGACTTTAAGTAACTTTTTTTGTGTCTGACATTTGGGTGTCCTCACAAAGACAGTAAAACATGAAATAACCTACACTGTGAGGACAATCCAAAAGTGTCAATGAGGAAAATGGATTAATAAACAGAGAAAAATCTGAGGTTTAAGGGTTTTGGGGTTATGATTAAGGGTTATGCTTAGGTGATGATAGAAAATGTAATTAACTCAATGGAAGTCAATGGAAAGTCTAAGTGTGTGTGCAAATCTGCCCCTTTGGCCGTGGTTTAAAATTGCACAATCATCCAATTTATTGCATTTACAGAGCATCTGTTATTATGTCAGAAAGTGATTTTCTCTCATTTTCCTTCTTCTTTTTTTTTTTTTTTTTTTTAGGACAGTTTTTTGCCCATTAATTTTGAAAATAACTGGCCATTTGCTAAGCTTTGCCCCCTTTGGTTACTTTTGCTAAAAGAGTCCAGATTTAGAAAATAACTGGAGATTTGTGTGAAAAGTGTGGTAAACAGTTTTGTTGTTTTTTTTTTTTTCAGTAAAATGAAGTCATAAAAAGAATTCGTATATTATGTGGGTTGGAGTGAATTTTGACATTGGAAAGCATTTTATCTGTGTTTTTTCTTTCTTTTTAACAAGAAATAGTTAGTTCACCCCAAAATGAAAATTCTGTCATTAATTACTCACCCTCTTGTCGTTCCAAACCCGTAAAACAAATGAAGATATTTTTGATTAAATCTGACAGCATTCTGTCCTTCTATAGACTGCCTTTGCAACTTGATCTTTGACGCTTCAAAAAGTTCATAACACACAAGAATGAACCTCATTGGTTACACAGCACGTTTGAGCTTTTGTTTTTGTGTGTCATTCCAGTTCGGTTGAGCATCTCTTTATGTTCGCTGATCGAGGTTTATATGTGAGTAAAAGCCTAAATTAAATCTGTTCATCATAAAAAGTGATCAAGTCTCTTCAGAAAATTTGGACTAAACGGCTCGATTCATATGGATTAGTTTTCTGATCTCTTTATGAACGTTTTGAAGCATCAAAGATCAAGTTGCAAAGGCAGTCTATGGAAGGACAGAATGCTGTCAGATTTCATCAAAAAGATCTTTATTTGTGTTCAGAAGATGAACGAAAGTCTTACGGGTTTGGAACGACGACATGAGGGTGAATAATTAATGACAGAATATTCATTTTGGGCTGAACTAACCCTTTAAATTATGCAGTAACATGATTAAAAACTGCAGAGCCTTCAAACCATAATCAAGGCAAACAGAGTCACCTGAAAAGAGAAAAGCCTAATTTGAAAGCAGTTATAACTAATAACCTAAGCAATAATTTCTATAAAAAAAAATGTGTCTACAAGAAAATTGTGACAGGTTATTGTGTATAACAGTTGCTTTTCTTCAAAAAGATTGGTTTGGCTAAGTTAGACCGCCATCATTTATTTGACTTAATGTTGTTTAAGGCTACATCACAGTAATAATCTTGTAGTCGTGATTGATCCACTTATGAATATTGATGCATGGACGTCCACTTCGGATAAACGGAAAACAGAATCCGATTAGACTGGCAAGATCTTGTAATATTCTGAGCAATATTATGAGAGCAATGTTTGCAGTTTTCCTGGCAAAGTGGGTTTGTGGGTCATCTACAAGGTCACAGCAGTATATGAGGTCTTAATTGCTCCATCCAGGAAGACCACCTGCAGTAAGAGCAGAAGCAATCACATTAATTACATCTTAGCGGGGCACAGTTGCATTAATAACAGCTCTATACTCTGTGGCTCGGGAGCAGCACATGGACTCCTAACAGGATCAGACATTACTGAAACAGTAGCATCCGTTTTGTTCCCCAGGCCAGTGCCCTGTGTGTTTCTAGCACTGTGTTGGGCTCTCATGTTTACCCAGCCTTATTCTGTGAACCCACAGGATAGAGAAACTGACCTTCTGATACAGTGATACCACAACTAATGCTCAGGGGAATCTCCTAAAGCCTAATTTGAGATATATGGAGCATTTGTCAAGGCATTTTCGCTTGCTTGCAGTGTCTGAATGTGTTATTTTAAAGCCCCCCTCCAGCTCAGAGAATGATCATGCCTGTCTGAATGATGCTCACTGACATGGCACAGTCAGGGCTTTTTTTAAAGGAGTCATTTTCTTTTCTTTTTTTAATATTTAATTAAATTTCTCTCCTTGAAGTCCACTTATAATGTAATTAAAGATTTTGTTTTTCATGACAATTTTCATCTTCTTTTTAACCCTTCATTTTCATTATATGACTTTTTTAAGCCTTAAATCAGAGATTCATCAGAGATTCAATGAAATGTGAATTTGTCTGTTTTTTTTTTTTGTTCTGTTTCCGCTGTTTTTAACACTACTTATATAGTTATTCTGTGTGCTGGTGAGCCAAAGACAATTTTCCACCTCGGTGGACAATAAAGATATACAATACAATACAATACAATACAATAAATGCATGAAAGTTTCATCAATCATTATTACATATTCGGGTCTCTAGCGACCCGGATCTATACCTATAACACGGATGGATGTCTAACTGTTGCAATTGTATAAAACTCTCCTGATATTTTAATAACAATTACAAAATAATAAAATAAAGCATATTTTGTTACCTTTTGGAACTTGGAAGGGTTAAATTTGAGATGCTTTTTACCATCGTCACTGTCATCACCAGAGCTGCTTTCCCCAGTATATTCAGCATATTTGTGATCTCAACCATATTCTCAAAACTATAATTTTTAACATCTTCAAAATCAATATTTTGATCGCTGACTGCTTCTTCACCAGATCCACTATCAAGTGACAGTGACACTAAGATTTGATTGCATACAGTACTTGCTCTGCAGTAAATCGCTGAGCCATTTAAAGTTTTACCAATGATACTTGTGGATTCTTTTGTTTTATGCCTGCGGTAATTATGAGTGAAACATCACGCCATCATTGTGTATCAGACATTGCCACCTTGAGGAATAAAGGTGAATTGCATTTATTGAGTCATCAGAGATTCAATTGTTGAGCAGAAATTACATAACTATTACATACCTCAGGTCCCTAATGACCCTACACACTTTATTTTCACAAAAAATTAAATAGAAAACTACGGAGCCCCGCACATGACATGCAAGAAAAAAAATTAAATTGTGCAGACGATTTACTAATTCGTTCCCTCGATTTATAAATCATGTGGATTAGTAAATCGAGGGAATGAATTAGTAAATCGTGCGCACGATTTAGCCATCTATTTTTTTCCTGCATGTCATGTCCGGGGCTCTGTAGAAAACAGATATTCATTTATAATAATTTTTTTTCTCGTTATATTGTTTATAATGAATATATTGAGGAATATTAAGAAGATTGATAAGGGAAAGGGAAGTGGATGACATCCCGGGTCTATAAAGGGTTTTTGACTTTTTCTTAAATAAAATTAAGACATACAGATTTATGTATGTATACTTATCTATGTATCTGTACTTATCTATGTGCTTTTCAAATCTGCAGATCTGATAGTTATGCTTACATTAGTGAAAGGAGAGCATGACAGCGGATGAATAGTGCTTTGCATGCGACAAGGCCATCGCCAATGACTACATGACATCATTTTAGAGCTGCAGCTAACATGCAATCTCATGTGTGATTAGACCCTGGGAGAGCTTTCTCTTCCCTGTTACACTATTCCTACAGTATATATTCTGCACAGTCTGACACTGCACATGATATTTTGCGGGCACTTATTTTATAAACACTGCTTTTTGCAGCGATGTACTAAATGGTGCATTAGTAAATAGATTTTTGAGTTATGAACCCATTAAAAGCATTTAATGCATCAAATGTTAAGATGCATTTCAGATACAATTAGATGCTTTTATGTGGTGTTCTAAACAGGCATAAAGCTATAAAGTGGCTAACAATAAAATCAATTTTTCCATAAACTTAGTGCAACTGTGGAGAACTTTTTAAGTGCCACTTAAAGCGATAGTTCACCCAAAAATAAAAATTCTGTCATCGTTTATTCGCCCTCAAGTTGTTCCAAACCTGTATGAATTTCTTTCTTCTGCTGAACACAAAATAAGATATGTTGGTAACCAAACAGTTGATTTGCCTCATTGACTTCCATAGTATTTTTTTTTTTTTCCCATATTATGGAAGTCAGTGTGTTCATAAATTGTTTGGTTAACCATAAATATAAAATTAATAATTCAAATATCTTATTTTGTGTTCAGCAGAAGAAAGAAATACAGGTTTGGAACAACTTGAGGGTGATTAAATGATAGAATTTTCATTTTTGGGTGAACTAACCCTTTAATGATCAATTATCAATATATTAATTTAAAAAATAAAAATGAATAAATCACTTTTCAAAATGTCATAATTTGGCTAGACGTATTTAAAGCTCATGTTTAAAAAAATTAATGTTACGCTAAATAATATTTATAAAATTTTTACTTATTATTTACTTATTATTAAACATTTACTAATTTATTTTTTCTCTCATTTGCCATTTGCTTTTCTTTATCATATTAACCATCAAATATCAATTATCAATCTATTGTTACATTTTAAACATGAATTAAATTAAACCATTTTAAATGTTTATCTATTATCTATTTAAGTGCATTTATAAATGGTTTATCTATTTACATTTCATAAATTGATAATTGAATGATTGATTCATTTTGTTAAGTGATCATCATAGTCCTCCACAGGATATTTCACCAATCACTTTATTCTATTCCTGTGTTTCTCTGTGTAGTCCCGCCTACAGTGAAATCTCATTGGTCCATACTCCCTCTCCACATACTGTAACTGTACACATCAAATATGTTCAGATTGACTGTGTTGTACAGTCTTTTCACACTCATTGCTGTTTTGCTTGTGGTATCACATCTGGTTAGGACATGGTGTTAGATTTGTTTTTGTCTTGCTTGCTTGCACCTTGCTCTCCCCAGAGACTCAGGTGCTATTTGCTCTGGTGCTCGTGGGTCTGTAATGGGACTCTCTTAAGGGCTGCTAGGGCTCTTAAGGTTTGATTCTGATGTTGGCTCAAGGTCTGAAGGTCTGAAGGTCGTCCAAACAAATAAACACCCCCACAATGTTTCTGAGCAGCATCTGACATTGTGGGCCGGTCTGTTTGCACGGTAGACCATAATCGCCAGGAATATAACTCGAACCAGCCTCACGTAAAATACAGAGGGGAAAAAAACTCCTCTTAACTGGAAAGGATTACAACATCATGAAAGAATTTCCCCAACATTTCCTCTCCTCAAGTAAGTCCAATGAGCACAGGCAGTTGTTGAAGACAAAAAGCAGGAGGTTTGGTTGTTACAATATTCTCTCAAGTGTAACCATTAAATGCAAAGTTGATAAGACTCTCTTTTTCTTCCTCTTTCTCACAGTCTCTCTCTGTGGGTGTTCATGAGAGTGTGTGCTTTTGCATTTTGAACCATGGAGCAGATGTGGCACATGCCTACTTTGCTGTGTTGCAGGGCGATTCACGATGAGCCAGTTTAATCAGGTTCAGTGTCTTGACAGCCAGTGGGTGGAGCCGCACATAACGCTTCACCTTTATTGCTCCTGGAGAGCATGCATCTGTTTGCAAGCGTGTGTGTGAGAAACAAAGCAGGGATGCGGTCGCTTAATCCTCACAGTGTGAGGAAACGTCTAGTTCCAAAAAGCACCTTGTTCTAGATTTCTCAACGAAGATAGATATGTCTGCCTCTTACATTTTTTGAACTCGACAGCAAAATTCTTTTGGAGTGAAATTCCTTCAGGGATGTTGAATTAGGGTCACACAACCAGAAAAAAAAACAGATGTGCTCCAAGGAGTTTTCGACTTCATTCGTAATGTTTGAGACATAAACCACACCAATATGTGAATGTTTTTCAACTCTGTATTGCATAAATAAGATTTGATAAGACAAGCTGTTTATTACTGACATGTAAATGTTAAGTTTATGAAACTGTACTTGTGATATTGAGTTTACCTTATGACAACTGCACTGTTGTATGTCCTTTTTATGGTGTTTATGCTTATACTTCACACTGTGAAGTGGATCTTGAGCTGGTAATTGCCATGGTGTGCAGTGGACTGTGTTTGATTGGATTAGATTTGCTGTGTTTTTGGCCTAGGGTTTCATGTGTAACAAGTTTTTTCTCTTGCACTTTTCAATAGTGCAGCTAGGTGGAGCAACACACAAAATTTCACAGCATTACAAAGGCCTGGGGCTTTTGCCATTCTTCACACCAAGGACCTCTTAGTGGATAAACAAATGGAGCAGGGATCCCCTTTTACATATTGCACAAAATTGAGTGTTGCATTTTTAGCCCGGCCTAACTATAGTACCTTAATTTTTTCCCTTGATCATAGATGGCACAAAATCTCATCTCAGCACATTCTTAATTTTGTAATTTCATCTGAATATTAACATTTGTAAGATTTAGTCAGTCTAAGCAGTTTTGAGGTTAATTGATCTAATTTTGTGTCCCTGGAAAATAGTGATCTGTGACATTGTGACATAGTGACATGGCGTGTTTACATGGCACAGCGGTTAAAATAGTCATATATAGTGATATACTTGTGCATCTAATGATTTTGATGACTGTATTTGAGTATCAAAATAGAGTGAGACTGCGTTTTAAATGTATTGTGAATAGTAGAGATGTTATATAATGCCAGCGCTCCTTGTCGTGATGCACTTAACATTGCCTGCATTCATCTATGAAGTGATTCACTCTTGCCATGAGAAATTCTATACGCCACATGGAGAAATGTTATGCAATGAAATGTGGGCCCGAGTGGTGATGAAAGGGACGATTGTTTGATGTTTTGGAGGAAGGTTATTAAACCACGCATGGCTGGTTTAATAACCTTCCTCTAAGGGGAGCCGGTGCCAGTCCAGTACTATGTCCCATCATGAGCTTTTCCAAGCCATTGATAACACATGCATATTCTTTCCTACAACAACTTGGCTGGTCAATTGTAACAATGTTAAGATGGATGGATGGCCGGTAGCATTGTTAAGGAGGTCCAGCTTCCAAGTGTGTGTGGACAAGCCCCTGTGCACTTCTCTGTGCAGATTAGTTGCTTGATTGTGTTGACCTTGCCTGGATCAGAACATGTGTGTAATAGGCCATAGGGTGGACACAGAAGAACATTTTACATTACACAAGGTTGACTGAACATGATATGTGGAGTGGCTTTATACATCATACTTGAAGAATTGTCACATATATATATATATACACTACCAGTCAAAAGTTTGGAGACGGTAAGATTTTTAATGTTTTTGAAAGAAGTTTTGTTTGCTCACCAAGGCTGCATTTATTGAATTAAAAATACAGTAAAAACAGTAATATTTTGAAATATTATTACATTTTAACATAACTGTTTTCTGTTTAAATATATTTTATACTTTATTCCTGTGATCAAAGTTGAATTTTCAGCATCATTACTCCAGTCTTCAGTGTCACATGATCCTTCAGAAATCATTCTAATATGCTGATCTGCTGCTTAAGAAACATTTATTGTACAATTGTACAAAATATTTGTGTACAATATATATTTTTTGAGGATTCTTTGATGAATATAAAGTTCAAAAGAACAGTGTTTATTTGAAATATAATCTTTTGTAACATTATAAATGTCTTTACTGTCACTTTTGATAGATTTAATGCATCCTTGCTGAATAAAAGTATTAATTTTTTTTTAATTTCTTTTCAAAAAAATAAAAATAAAAATTCTTACTGACCCCAAACTTTTGAACGGTAGTGTATAATGTTACAAAAGCTTTGTATTTCAGATAAATGCTGTTCTTTTGAACTTTCTATTCATCAAGGAATCCTGAAAAAAAGTACACAACTGTTTTCAACATTGATAATAATCATAAATGTTTCTTGAGCAGTAAATCAGCATATTAGAATGATTTCTGAAGGATCATGTGACACTGAAGACTGGAGTAATGATACTGAAAATTCAGCTTTGCCATCACAGGAATAAATTACTATATAATATATATTTAAACGGAAAACAGTTATTTTAAATTGTAATAATATTTCACAATATTACTGTTTTTACTGTATTTTTAATTAAATAAATGCAGCCTTGGTGAGCAGACAAAACTTCTTTTAAAAACATTAAAAATCTTACCGTGTCCAAACTTTTGACTGGTAGTGTGTATATATATATATATATATACTATATATATATATATATATATATATATATATATATATATATATATATATATATATATATACCATATATGATTTAATAATATGCATTATATGCTGCAGTAATGTTTATAAATGTTATTAATGAAACTTCTAGAGTGTTACAGAGAAAATATAGTTTGTATACACTGGAAGTCTCTATAATGACCAAGACCTCTAGCGTAAAAACCTTTGCTGTATATTAAAAGCCAAAAGCCTATTAGAATACCTAAGAATAAAGGAAAAAGAAAGATGAGAATGTATAGAGTTTAGCATTCATTTCTTCACCTCTCGCCCAGATTTGTCTCATAGCTGTGTATTGGTTTAACCTTCATGTAGGGGACTGTGAAGGGTGTGACAGAGGTAATGGATACACTGTGGTGTTGTTCAGCACAGCCAGAGACTGAATGACAACACTGCGAAATGTCAGCAGGACTTAATCTGCCTCTCTGCTCTGTCATGTCAGACATTTCAAACATTTGAGTGCTTGTAATATGAAAGGATTTAAATACTCAAATTATGGAAACTTATTTTAGCTTGTTTGAATGGTGCACTGCTAATATCCTGCTTTCTTAAAAATGGATTTTATCTAAGTGCTTTAAATTGGTTTGTCTATGTGTATTAAGCCATCACTCAGATCATGACAGTTTCCTTATCCTAAAATAGACCATGTGGAGCTTAATAGTGTCTCGTAGTATTTAAAGAATGTGTGTGTGTGTGTGTGTGTGTGCGTGCGTGCGTGTGTGTGTCAGGCTGAGATAGAGTTTGAGTGTGTGGTTGGGTGTAGACATTTCTACATTTGCCCTAGAACTTTCTGTGAGATAATCATTGCAGCTAGTAGTGCTGGGCGGTTTGACCAAAAATCTCTGTCATGTTTTTTTTTAAAGATTCTGGCGGTTTCACGGTATATCAAGTTTTTTTTGCACTGGACCTTTATTTTGGCATATTTTACTGTCAGGAGTACAGGGAATATATTATATAAACATTGTAAGAACAATTAAAAATTAATTGTAATCAAATCAGTTCATAAAGCTAACAACTTAGTTTAAAATGTAATCAAATAATTTAATTATTTAATTAAATTAATAATATTAATAAGTAGGCTACATTTTTACTGTGCAATTTCTGTCATTTCAATAAAGAACTTTGAGTTTGTGTTTTAATAAACAGTGTTTATTGTTATTATTAATATTATTATTATTATCTCTATTAATTAAAGTATACTCGATTGTACAATAGTATATTTCTGTTATTTTAAGTTGTACCGAACTTTTATTTTGACAGGGTCGTGAAGACCTTTGACTTCCTGTGTATATGATACGACAAATGTCCATAGTTTTATGAAATTAAACAGTGAAATGTTCATAAAGTGACTCTAAGAGCAGCTCTGCAGATGAAGATCATGTATAGTGAGTGAGACAGCAGACACTGAAATCATCGCGAGCGTCACGTGTGCTTCAGTATGAGTAACTTAGTAGACGAAAATGTGGCGCTCACATTTCAATAGCAGTCATTTTTAACTTTAATATTCACAGACACTAGTCCATATCGATATCTGATTCATTGTACAGCCCGACTTTTGATTTATTCATAAAAAAAACTGCCAAATTCTGTGACGTTCAGCTTTATACAGTAAGTTCTATTTGTGACTGGATTCTGTGATTTCATCCGTGTTTTCTGCATTGCGGAAATCACATGGCTCTACATGGTATTTACAGTATTAAAGAGAGATAGTTTTGTGAGTTATTTATTGTTGTGTTATAAAGTTGTTTCCATTAGTGTAAGAAGGGTATGCAGTCAATAGAAGTCCGCTCTCTATACGCTCTACATAGCGCTTCATGGCCATTGAATAAGACAGCAGCTGTTTCAGGTACGCACCGGTATGGCGGTTTATGAAAAATACATATCGGTCTCGAAATTGAAACCGATATACCATATGAACCGGTATACCGCCCAGCACTAGCAGCTAGTCTCTTTGAAATTACACACTGCACCTTTAAAGTGCCCCGACACACACTTTTCTATGCACACGAGTATATGCAAGTGTGCTTTAGTACAGCTGACAAATGCTTTTTGGCCCACGGTAGGTAGACAGTCATCTCCCTTAGGCTAAAGTGGTGATTATGCGGCTCCCCATAAGGCGACATAGACATAGGTGGCCTGGGCACTTCCTGGATTGTACTCTGTCATTAACAGTCATTATATATTCCGTTGTCTCCTCGCTCACATAACCTCTGCCTGGATCATACAAGGCACTGGTGAGCTGCATCTGTAATTCCACAGTCATTATCTTAATGCACAAGGACACACACAGGTGAAGAGATTTAGATAAAAAGCTCTAAGTGAAAAATAAGCCATCACAGGAGTGGGAATATAGGAAAGTATCACATGAGGGCCAACAACATTGTGATATCAGGATGTCTGGTCATGTGTAACTGCTGTGACGTAATTCTAGTGTGTGAATTATTTATCTCGATTGGTCATGAAACTCTAGTTGGCGCATGTCCTTTGCATGCAATCTGCTGGCAAAAGCTTGAGCTTGCTTGCTCAACATTTAAATAGTCTGGTTGAGTGTTCGCTGTAAGTTGGTCCTGCAAATTACCTTTGAAGCCCTTCACTTCCCCCAGCTCCACCTGTCTAGATCTGCAAAAAAATTTATATTGCCTATTTATGCAGCAGCAGTATCTTACATGCTCACAGCAGTGTGTCTGTGTATCTGTTGGCAGAAGCAAATCCATACTTGCTCTGCAGCAGCAGCGTGTGTAGCAGATCTAGTTTGCCAAGATACATTAATATTGTCATATTAATTAACATGCTAAAACAATTCAGAAAGTTGTCATGATTAAAATGACTTTCAGGGGGGTCAGTTTTTTTTTTTAAAAAAAGGAATTTTAGTCATATGGAAACAGTGCAACCTGTTGTAATCTTCTTCATGCTACTAAAATTGTCTTTTGACAAACAATTTTGTGAAGTTTTCAACTATTTTAAAGACTTTGTAATTACTCCCTAAATCACTTAAAGGGATAGTTTACCCTGTTTTTTTTTTTTTTTTTTAAAACATTCTGTCATCATTTACTCACTCTCATGTCATTTCAAACTTGTATGATTTTCTTTCTTCTGTGGAGCACAAAAGAAGATATTTTGAAAAATGTCTCAGTATTTTTGAGTCCTTAAAGGAACATGGTGATGGAAAAAATGAAAAATGCTATTTCAGTGCTTCCCCTATATACTTTGCAAAGTCAAAACTGCTGATGGAAATATTATGAGGTGGAAGGAAAAATATATTTCAGTGCTTTTATGAGTGAACACAAAGTTTCCTTGGAAACACAATACCTTTGCAAAAGAATACAAAGTTTATTGAGGGAATGCAAAAGTTTTGCATGGAAATACAAAATTTTGGAATATTTGAAATATAATTTTTCCTCTCATCTAATATTATTCCATCACCATAAAAGTCATTTGGTTCCAGTGTTGATTTGGACCCCATTGACTTTCATTGTAGGTGGAACACACTGAAGGGTTTGTCCCCCTTTTTAAAAATGTTTTTGCATGTATGTTTTTAATACCCTGAATGTTTTATAACATATGATGCAAAAGAAGAATAATCCATCTGGATGCAGGAATATTGCGCTGTGATTTTAGCATAGTATTTCTATGATCATTTGGTGTCTTTGACATAAACCTTGAATAGAACATTTGAGTGGCTTTTTGTGATTATGAATGACTCTCAATATGAATGACTCAGTGGCAGCACATCACTGTTTTATTGATATGTTGATATTAGTGTGCGTGTATGAATGGTACATTCAATATTTTAGTATGGCATGATTATCCTTAAGAACATTTGATTGGACATAAATCTGTATAGTGCAATATGAGCCATCAATATGTTTTCTCTGCATCATGGAAGAGAAAGACTGAATATAAAATGTTTATATCTGCTAAAATTTAATTGCGTCAACATTTAGGAGTATACTAGCATATAAACATCCTCAAATCTCACAAACATGGACTAAAAGCCACAAATTTGGGGTCTGACTTCCCAAACGCCCCTGTAATTCACATCCTGTTCTCAGTTCAGTGCTGCCATCAACTAAAGTGTGTGTAAATGTGTGTCATATGTGTTTGTTTGTTTGTTGTGTGTGGTTGAGAGAGAGTTAGGAATCATAAACTTTGATCTCAGTGTATGGAACAAACAAATATCGCACACTTTCTGCTGATGTGATAATTTAAATAAATGACCATTTTAACAACCTCAATGAAAATTGACATTTTGATATAACAGAGATCTTATCTCCGACAGTAACCATGGAGATACCCCTTTATGGCCTTGCAAAATAATTGGCGCAGACATAAATGTGTACGTGAGACACTGTACGCATGAGACACGGCGGCAGGGTTTATGATTCTAAAAGTACCACAGACAAGGTCCCCTTCAGCAGCTTTGGTGACGTGCCAGTTTAAATGCGGACGCTTGTTCGGCGTGGGTTTACGAGCTCAGATGAAAGCGTTTCTGGTTAGAGAGAATCTTTATTTTAATCAGAAATGTCAGTTTAATCAAGTCAATGCATTATTGTATATGTTTTATTTCCTAGTATATCCAGTATAAGGACGCTGATACATTGCCTTGTATTACGTAAAAGACTCAATGAAAGCCAGTCAAATGATTTGATTCGAATACGATTTAAACTGCAATATACGTCTGCAATACCATTCAATGTAAAACTTTATAATCTTCTAGAAGATGCATCCAATCACAGTGGATTAGGCTGGGATGCGTCTGTTTTTGAAATTGCAACTTTCATCCGCAGGGTATCTGGTCATAAAATCATGACTTGGACTGTCTCATGCAGGTGCTCTTTTTCCTTTTCTAGTGAAGATGATCACTAAAAATACATTGGCCGTAATCTGCTTAAGTAAACCAGGAAGGAGGCTCAGTGCTGCTTCACCAACAACACAAATAAACCCTTGCGATCTGGTCGTTTAATCTTGTACCTGGGGTTCAGCTGTAACACAACTCACTGTTGTGTGACCAGGCGACTTTTATGTTTATCTTTTATGGTATCTCCTCTCACTTCATTCTGTAGCTCGTCGTAGTGGGCTGAGGGTAACGCCATGCCTAACTTACCCAATCTTAACAGCTTTGGCAAACTGTGCGGCTCGAGCCGCAGCGACGACTCTGTGGTGCTGGACCGGGTGAAGCGCAAGAACTCTGTTCGGAGAATGTCTATTATCGAAGATGGGAATGTGGCCGAGGTGCTCTACCTTATACCCAAACAGTCCATGATGGAGCAGCTGCCCTTCCTTAACCCTAATGAGTATGTCATCCTGGAGAAAATGGCACCTCCTGACATGGGACCCGGTAAGGGAGGATAGAGAGTAGGAGAGATGTTTGATTCATGCTAGACATGTTTTCATTATGCGACTGTCTGTGTCATTGTACAGTTGTGTAGAAATATTTTGTTAACAGAAAAAATTATGTTAAAGTAAAAATAATCTAAGTAGTAGTAATTTTGTATAATTTTAATTTTTTAAAAGGGTAGCACTGCAAAAAAAATATTTTTCAATAAGCATTTGTGCCTTGCATGAACTAATATATTTTTTAAGATTTGTTTTATTTTTATTTTTTTATATTGAATTAAAATTAAATTAATTTTAGTATGTACAATTATATTTGTAGTAAAGATATTTAGAAAAATAATTTTAACTTTGGTCTTAATTGAACTTGAACTATATTTTAAGCTTGAACTACTAAATTTTTTAAGATTTATTTTATTTTATTCATTTTGTACTTAAGTTTAGTATAATTTTTAGTATAACTCAATTTTTTTAAACTTAATTTTAGTATGTACATAATTTTAAAATTATTTTAGTTTTATATGTTTAAATATTTATAAAAATGATTTATTTATTTGCTGTAAAATTTTTGAGTTGCACTTTTACTTTAATGGCCAAAATAAGCCTTTATAGCTTCCAAAGAAATATTTCTTTCAAGGAAAATATTAGATAGTATCCAAGCAGTAGTTCCAAGTCATATAGTGACCAAGTGAGATCTGTAGAGGTGCTGAATTTCAGGATAGCATAGAGTCAAAAATGTAGCATACTGTAAACAATATAATTGAAGAGATGAACAGAGATGCTGGTATTTGTGTTTATAAGGCAGTGGGATGTGAGGCTAATCTAAAGTCTGAGCTGGATCATAGCACTATCCCGCTGGCAGGATTATGGCTGAAACGGTGGACACATTCCTGACAAATCTTCCCATTAGTCTGCTGTGGTCCTTTTTTTTTTTACAATCACTCATCCTTACACCCCATAAAATGCCCTATCCTGGTATTGCAAATGAGTCATAATGTAGTTTTCAGTGGGTTTGCCATTGCATCCTGGAGTAGCAAACAGAAATACTTATTTATGCTGTCTTTGGACATCACTGGTGTCTCAGTACAAACATGATGTGCATTTTCATCTTGAATATGTCATTTAATCTGCAATACGGCTCTAAAATTTTAGAACAACATTCTGCAGATGTTTTTGCAACACTTATTTTCTAGAATATAGGCGATATAAATTAGGATGTTCATTGTATGCTTGCAAAATGCAGTGATAGATGATGTCATGTGGTGATTCTGGGTGTTGTGCGGCTTTATGGAAGGAAATGTGTGCTGTATATTCTGAATAGTATGAGAATTGATCTGAGAGATTGGAGAGGGGTTTCTCATCTGCAGAGATTAACATGGATGTGTAAACCTGACTGTTAACGTTTGACGGTTGCTCTCAATGAGTGCCGGCTTATGGAAAGGAACCACTGCATACAACCAATCAATCATTTATAGCCAAGGCAAGAGCAAGACTGGATCCCCCCTGTGTAGCCCTCCAGGAAGGGGAAATCATTTTGATACCCTGATGCCAGAGGTATCATACTGTTATTCCACTAACATTTGAGCATTACTGTGCTACATATATTACATGAATCCAATCTCTTTTTTTGCCTTAAATGGGTGGGAGATGTTTTTTTTTTTTTTTGGCTAGTAAGCAACCAACCAAAACAACTTTCTAACCATACAGAAAATGTTAGCAACCACATAGAAACACACTATAACTGATATTCGCTTTTATTCAGTGTCTTAAAGGTAGGGTAGGCAATTTCAGAGAGGCTAGCAATATCAAGCTAGCATTGAAAGCATAAGATCTTTGGCTTAGATTCTTCTCTTTTCTCTCGCTTGGTAACAAAAGATTCAGCTGTTTTCTTCTTTCTAATGATATAGACTTCAAGTTTCTCTATTTATCCAACACCTGCTGTCTGTGCCGTCCCCATGCTGACACCCTCTGTCTCTCTCTCAGACACAGACCCTTATTTAAAATTCAGCTAATCTCCTTTAACCATATCAACCCATATACGGGTGTTTCTTAAGATATGGACACTTTTGGCTCTGTGGACTGATTTGTCTACTAACAATGTCAAAATTATTGCATTTTTCTCTGAGGTCATTATTTTTCACCAACAGATGTAGTTTATGTATTGTGTTCAATAACCTTCTGTGGTGGAAATTACATTTTTGGAATATAATGGCAGACACCAGTCCTTTGTCTTGATAAGGTTAATTTTGTAGCTCATATATATGTCCTAAAGACCTACATCTAAATATTATTTTCACTTTTTTTTTTTTTTTGCATAATTTGACTAAATTACAATGACACTGATTTTAAGTGATATTTACCTTTTTAATTGTTTTCTTTACACAGCACAAGTCTCATATTTCATCTCAAGCTGCTCTTTACTGTCGTCTCCTTGGTAATCAAGAATAATAACTTTTGGGGGAAAAAAATTGAGGCAAAATTGTTGGTTGTGATGGAAATGATGGCAGAACTGAGGGACAGTCATACTTTACACAGTTATTTCACGGTTTGGTTAGATTATCATATTGTAAACATTTTCAATGATTATTTTTTGTCTTTTCACCAGAATGTCTGGGTTGGGACAAGAGTAAAATAATAAAATATATATTTAAAGATTTGAAAAGTAGCATTAAATATATATATATATTTTTATTTTACATTTGTATATTGACCTTCCTGGTCTTAAAAGTGCTTGTAGCAAAGACTATAGATATAGAAAGATGGTTTCACTCCAATTAGTTATGAATGGGAGAAACTGCAACGCACAATATGGAGGAATACGTCCAATCGCTGATTGATAAAGTCATTGCGTCACTGCAGCTGCTATTAGAAGCTCCGGTTCCCATAGAAACCTGAGACTCACGCATAGGACTGCACA
Source organism: Hypophthalmichthys nobilis (assembly GCA_037950665.1). NCBI lineage: Eukaryota > Metazoa > Chordata > Actinopteri > Cypriniformes > Xenocyprididae > Hypophthalmichthys > Hypophthalmichthys nobilis. Next base: position 10,340,370 of record CM075472.1, read on the forward strand.
TGCACATTGGCTCGTCTACCCTGAAAAATTAGCTTTTTTAATGCTATTTTAGCATAAGAAACAACATTTATGGGACGGTTCATATCAGATTTTGTTGCTGATTTGAAATATGTAATTTAAATTTAAATTTAAATTTAAATATGTAATTTAAAAGCAGTTTTTGAGATTTCAGGATTCCCCCATTCAAATTCATACTGTAGGACTTGGTCTTGGATGCCCGAAATAGCTGCCTGGAAGCGTTGCAAATATGGCTGCTGAGTGAACAGATTTTCCTTGAAAGGGACTTTGCTTGTAGTTAGAAACACCTACTTAAATCCAAAGACAAGATACGTTCCCGTTTAAAAGTTTGGGGTCAGTAAATTTTTTTTTTAAAGAAATTAATGTTTTCATCCAGCAAGGACACATTCAGTTGATCAAAAGAGACAAATACCTTTATAATGTTACAAAAAAATTCTATTTCAAATAAATGCTGTTTTTTTTCTATCCATCAAAGAAAAAAAGGAAAAAAAAGTATCACAAGTTCCAAAAATATTAGCAGAACAACCGTTTTCAACTTTGATAATAATAAGAAATGTTTCTTGAGCACCAAATCAGCATATTGGAATGTTTTGTGTATTTTTGATCAAATAAATGCAGCATAACAGACTTATTTCAAAATATTACTGAGCCCAAAACTTTTGAACGATAGTGTACATCTCATTCTCATACGAAATAGGGAGCTAAATAAGTGTATACATGAGCAACTTTTCTGCGAGCACCAAGGCTTCTGGGTAATTCGTCAGAGCAGCCCCATTCTCTCAGTACATGTTGCCCCTAGTGACGCCACTGCACCAGTGTGAATATTAATAACGCCTCTCAATAAACTCCCCAATTCAATTGTCGGCCTAGTAATCCTATAATCTACCGGCATGATGCGTGGATAGTCCGGAGAGAGACTATAGCTGATCCCTCAAAGACCAGCAACTTTGTTTCATTTCATGTACCACGTCACCCTTCAAATCAAATGTTTTACTGTATTATCAGATAGATACATGGGTCAATGAACAGGAGTTATTTCCCAGCTAATTCATCCACAACAAACAGGTTTGAAGGGTAAAAGCAGCAGTCAGCACTTCACTGAAGTAAACACAGCTAATCAGAGCATGTGATAAACAATGGCAGGGAGACAGTATGTATGTGTGTGTGTGAGAGAGAGAGAGAACAGGAAGGGATAGATATATGCAGTATATTAAAACGAATCACATGTGCTTGTCGTCCATCCCCTCCATCTCTGTTTTAAGAATTTAAGGTGGTGTCTTAGACTAGGAGAGATTACGGCTGTGGAATCTGCATTTGTCACACACGGCAGCTGCAACCTGGTTATTTCAGAAGAGCCAGGGCAGAGTCCACAACACACACACACACACACGGTATGCGTGTGTATGAAGAGGGGGGGTGCTTGAGAAACGAAGACCAAGCCAGCAGTTGCTGAGCGGCTGCTTAGTTTGAGAGTGCAAGCTCTTTTCTGTCCGTTCCACTGCTGTCATCTTGCCGTTGCCTTGCTCTCTCTCTTTCTTTCTCTCTCTCGCTCTTTCTTCCGTCGTCTCCTCACGTTTGGATTCAGTGGGGGAATAAAGCAGGAGAAGCCGAGGAAGAAGGCAGGCAGGAAGAAGCAGCTCTCTTCCTCTGATCCTCCTCATCAGAGCCCCAGCAGACACTGAGGAGCCAATGGTCATGGTGAAGGAGAAAGGTAGCATGGCATTGCACAGCACTGGGTGGGGACCAGGAGAGAGAGCTCATGCAGAGGGAGAAAACCAGGCCAGCATGTGGGAGATTTGTGTGCATGTAGGGACTAAGGAGGGCAGTTTGATGTTTTAGAAGGATTGCGGTGTATGAAAAAGAAAGAGATACTGCAGAAGGAATCATAGTCGTACTAGTGGTATCAGATAGGTTGATTAATTGGTCGTCATTTGGCTGTTTTGAGATTATCGATAACTGTGTTTGATTGATTTCTCAACAGAAAATAATATTCCGCCTAACACTAGTTTGGAAATCTAATGACAGTATTGTCAATGGATAGTGTGCATTTGTTTTTTTTTTGTTTTGTTTTTTTGTTTTTTTTTTTAAATAATGTTAAATTAAGTGTAAAAATCAATGAGCATTTTCTGTTTTAATTTTTTTTTTTTTTTTTTTTTTGAGGAAAAAAATGTGTATGGATACTGCATAAAATACAGTGGATAATGCACATTTTCTATAATGTGTAAAACTGATGGGATAGTGCATGTTTTTTCCAATATTTAAAAAATATTTTTTACTTTATTTTGAGTATACATTGTGTAAATTAATTGTAAACCAATGGATAGTGCACTTTTTTACTTAACTTTGTGTATATATTGTGTAAAATTGGTGTAATGTGTAATTCTTCGCTACCATTTAGTTTTATTAATAATATCTGCATTTTCTTCACATATCAGCCACCCTGTTCTCCAGATATCTCTATTGCCATTGGGCATTGGAAAACTCATGTCAGTCGACCACAAAGTGGTGTGAAAATGAGAACGCTTTTGTTTTTGTATTTGTTTGTGGTTCTAAAGCTTGCAGTTAATTGAACACATGTAATCATAGATTATAGTCTGTGTGTGTTTGTCTTAGGTTGGTATTGGTGGCAATTACTTTACCTCTAAATCACTGCTCAGCATGTGGGCTGCACATTGTGCTGTACAGGCATAATGTGTGTTTATTATTATTCAGAAGACCATTTTTATGTGTTTAGGAATCACCATTTGTGTGGTCTGGCACATATTTTACACATTCTAGCATAAGAAATACATTGAATACTAAAGGGATCTATTTGTTTACTCATGATGGTTAAATGTGTGTGAATATGCATAACTGTCTGACTGGTTTGTGCAGGACTACTGTTTTCTTTGCGAATATTAAGTGGGTGGCAGTAACTTCAGAAGTTTCTGTGTTATCTGATGGGGGAAGCTGCATTATAGCAAGAACATCTGGTGAATCTTAAATGCATCATTAACATGTTCGCTCAGGACCAAACCGCCTGATTAAAACAACACAGTGAAAACACCCAATATAGGACAGAAAAGGCTGTTATTCAACAAAAGGAACTTCAGATGGCACAGTTTCCGGCAGCAATGTTGTGTAATGCTATGTAGGAATTTAGCAGGCTATTGAATTATTTACAGAATGCAGGCAGTGCACAGTGAGTTCCTGTTTGGGATTTCTCAGGAAAAGGGGTTGTTTCCCAAAGAAAGCCCTTGTCACGGCTCGGAGACTGAGGTGAAGGATGTTTCGTACCAGTGGTGTGCATGTGTTTTGAAAAGTAGATCATGGTTTAGTGGAAGCTAATAGTTGTCTGCGCAGGATGAGGGAGAGGGAGCGAGAGAAAGAGAGATGAGAAGAGAGAGACAGAGAGAATGAACTCAATAATGCATTTAGCCTATCGCTGTAGCCATGGCAACCGGGCGATGACTGGTCTGTTGCTGAGGCCGTACCCCGTGTGAATCACAGCACAACACACACTACAAACCCACTTCACACACCTGTATTCACACATAAACATGTGTATGTTGGTGCATTCATACACGCGTACAGTCTTTTGAGCATTTATTCAGTGCATCAACATATAGGCTAGCTACCACAAGCTACCACACAAACAAAACCATAAGAGATATAGACAATATTTTAAATAATACATTAATATTATAAAAAATGTGTGTGTATGTATATGTATATATGAATTGGTCATGAGGTAGCGTTGTGTATGTGTATATATATATATATATATATATATTTATAAAACGGTTAGTTCCTGTCCTTGATTGGTCAATAGCTGTGTTTTATTCACGATAAAACACGGCTATGATCGCTTCACCCAACGGTTCTGTGTATCACTACACAACACCCTTAGCAACCACTCTTAGCAATGTAAACTGTATGTTCTCAATTGATATTGTTCATTGAAGCTTACTATATTATGTTAAAGAGTAGAGATCAAGTGAGCGAGTTTATTACCTGCATTCAGATTTAGCATTTTCATAATAAAAAATCTGTTTAAATGTCCGATGTATTATCTTGCCCTTTTAACAGTTAAGGGGTTTTCCCGTGACTGACAGCGCTAGTCAAAGCATTTGTCAGTTGCGTCTTGTTCCGTGTTCACAACAATTTTTTTTTATGTAAAAGTCTTCGCTGACATCTTTCTGACTGACAAACTCACAAAGACAGTCTTTGCCGCCATCTAATGGCGTAATAATGTACCTTCTGTTGCTGTTCACGGTCAGGGACTATTTTTTTTAGTGAAAGTTTACTTCATGAAAGTTGCGTTGATACATATTTTTGTCTTTAATATTTGTATTGTGTGGTAACCATTTTACAAAAGCAATAAGATACTCGAGGCTAGTGCTGTATTGTGAATAAGTCACAGCTGAAGATTGATTACATATATATATATATATACAACGCTATCTCACGACCAATTCATACGTATTTTACGAGGTGGCTAATTTGTACGAATTCGTACAATTTGTCTAAACCCCAGTGGCCGGTAGGTTTAAGGGCGGGGTTAGAGGTAGATAATTCGTACAAATTCATACGAATTTGGCAACTCGTAAAATACGTACTATTTTGCAAAAAAACATAGGAATTCATACTAGTGAGGTCGTAAGAATTGTACGAATTAGCCACCTCGTAAAATATGTACGAATTGCCATGAGATCAGGTTGTATATATATTTATACTAATAAAACTACATTTTATTATACACATGTAATATAACTTATTATATAATATTATCCCACATTACCATTATTGAAAATATTATTTAATAATTTCAATAATATAATAATATTATTTAAATTATTTTAAATATATTATAATTATTATGTTAATTCATTATAATAATTAATAGAATATAAAACAAAATATAGTTGTATGTTTCTTTTGTAATTTCATTGCAGCACAACCAGGCTAAACAATCAAGTCTTTATTTACCAGAAAACTGAAGAAGACTTTTAAATTTTGAGTATATACCTATTTTCAACTTTTCATTAAAAGTTTCAAACATTATTCTACTGTATCAGTGGCCAAGAGAAATCTCAGTCCCCACTGTGCCACATTTACAGATTAGATTATCCATTTCCTCCATGCATGCAGCTAAGAAGTATCTGAGCTTTGGCAATGAAATCACATTCAAACACACACACACATCTAAACTCCACTCAACATTTGCTAACATACTCTCTGTACTATCAGTGGTTATATGAGAATGCTCAGTTGGACTCACGTCAAAGGTGCATAACTCTGATAACCTTTCCATAAATGGTCACAGAAAGCTTCACATGATTGTAAATAGGACTGTTGGTCTAAAAAATGTGCTATTGTGCTGGGTACATTACATACTCCATACCAGAGGAATGGATATGTCGTTTTTGTAGCCCTGTATTTTAGGACAGGATATTTTAGGATAATGATAGTTAGCCAGAGACAGACAATAGACATCGTCTCTAAGGACTGTTTCTGACTGCACATATTTATTTCACTACCCATATTAAAGGGCTATAGACCTAGTATTCACACTGTATACATAAGCAGTGTGTTATTATAAGGTCTGCTACAGAACAGAAGCAAAGCTGCAAGAAGAATTTCAGTGTTTAGATTATTTTTTGCCCACATAGCACACTGATCTCAAATGATCTATAAACCTGTGTATCAACATAAACTTTGGTAAGATAGGCTTTTAAGAAGCAATATAAAGTTCTAGAGTAAACTACACAGCCATTGAAAGACATACATGGATTTTTTTTAAATACACACAGACTCAGATCTTTTATCTTTCTGATATTATATATTCTGATTCTAACTTTACAAAATATAGCACAGCTAACATCTGGATAAAATGTCAGTTATTTATTTTTGTGTCAGTGTCCCAACCTTTGGTTGGATGAATTTTATACTCTTGGAAAATAGCCTGAAATGTATTTTAATGGCCTTTTAATGTCAGGCAAGTTCAGAATGTCTGAGCTTTCTTTGAAAGAGAATCATAGAAAACTATTGGCCACTTTCAAAGCGGATAGCAAGAAGTTAGATATAGAGACTAATAAGTGCATGTGTGTGTTTCCACATGATTATCATTATCCCTGGGCTATTAAACCTGAGGGTACAGTACATTACATCAGTCACTGATCTCAGAGCCCACATAGGCTGTACAGATATGCTTATCACGTTTGCACAAAGGTGTGTGTCCTTTGCTTGCCTGGTAAGTTAGCTTTATGTATCGGTGAGCATGCCACAGAGAATTTATAACTTTGATCTTTAATAATAATATTAATATCTTAACCTTTCAACATTAAGAATAAGGTTTATATTCATTAAATATACATCGATCAGGCATAACATTATGACCACTGACAGGTGAAGTGAACAACACTGATTATCTCTTTATCACGGCACCTGTTAGTGGGTGGGATATATTAGACAGCAAGTGAACATTTTGTCCTCAAAATTGATGCGTTAGAAGCAGGAAAAATGGGCAAGCGTAAGGATTTGAGCGAGTTTGACAAGGACACATTGATGCACGTGGGGAGCGAAGGCTGGAACATGTGGTCCGGTCCAACAGGCGAGCTACTGTAGCTCAAATTGCTCAAGAAGATAATGCTGGTTCTGATAGAAAGGTGTCAGAATACACAGTGCATCACAGTTTGTTGTGTATGGGGCTGCATAGCCGCAGATCAGTCAGGGTGCCCATGCTGACCCCTGTCCACCGCCGAAAGCGCCAACAGTGGGCACGTGAGCATCAGAACTGGACCACGGCGTAATGGAAGAATGTGGCCTGGTCTGATGAATCACGTTTACTTTTATATCACGTGGATGGCCGGGTGCATGTGCGACGCTTACCTGGGGAACACATGGCACCAGGATGCACTATGGAAAGAAGGCAAGCTGGCGGAGGCAGTGTGATGCTTTGGGCAATGTTCTGCTGGGAAACCTTGGGTCCTGCCATCCATGTTGATGTTACTTTGACACGTACCACCTACCTAAGCATGTACAACCTTTCCTGGAAACGGTATTCCCTGCTGGCTGTGATCTCTTTCAGCAGGATAATGCACCCTGCCACAAAGCAAAAAAGCTCCAGGAATGGTTTGAGGAGCACAACAATGAGTTTGTGGTGTTGACTTGGGCTCCAAATTCCCCAGATCTCAATCAAATCGAGCATCTGTGGGATGTGCTGAACAAACAAGTCCGATCCATGGAGGCCCCACCTCGCAACTTACAGGACTTAAAGGATCTGCTGCTAACATCTTGGTGCCAGATACCACAGCACACCTTCAGAGGTCTAGTGGAGTCCATGCCTCGACGGGTCAGGGCTGTTTTGACAGCAAAAGGGGACCAACACAATATTAGGAAGGTGGTCATAATGTTATGCCTGATTGGTGTATACTGTCTGTCTGTTTTGATGGTTAGCATATCAGTTCATTCTTTACCTGGTAGATGTTGTGGAAGAGAGTGGCTTGAGGAGCTGAGACCCCTAGTTAGCATGTTTTTTGCTTTTTAATTGAATAAAATAAGCATTAAAAAGACTGCTGTGGCCACCAGCAATTCAGCGATGTTAAATCACGCATATAAACGTTTAAGTCTGCAGCAGACTTTGTTTTGCTGATTTGATTTCAGGTAAAATAAGTAAATTCAGTCTAAGGGGATTTATTCCCCTTACACATAACCCAAAGGCCCATTAAATGACACATTGCTGACTGAAACTATGAGATTATATATTAGGCTATATATCGCAATATAGGCTTTATCAGCAAAGGTTTCCACAGCTAAAATTAATTATACTGATAATATTGCACTAGAGAGCAATACATGACAAATTTGCAATCATTGTGCAGTGTACTTCTGTATGTATTTCACTTTTATTAAAAATTACTTTTCACAGTGTTGGCATTGGACATATGTAGTTTTGTATCTTTTCAGTAGACAAAATGGTTCAAAGAATAACTGTAACAATACTAGCAGAAGGTGAATGTGACATCAAAATAACATCTTTCTGTATATGTTCTACATTGGTGTTGCAATATGCTTTTTTTCTTGAATAGCAAGAAACACTTTCTAAGGCATACACTACCTTTCAAAAGTTTGGCGTTTTGCAAGGATGCATTAAATTGATCAAAAGTGACAGTAAAGACATTTCTAATGTTACAAAATATTTCTATTTCAAATAAATGCTGTTCTTTTGAACTTTCTATTCATTAAAGACTCCTAATATATATAATATATGTATATCACAATTTTCACAGCTTTGCCATTACAGAATTAAATTACATTTTGAAATAAATTAATAGAAAAATAGAAATAATATTTCACAATATTACTGTTTTTACTGTATTTTTGATTAAATAAGTGCAGCATTGTTGAACATTAAAAACCATCTTACCAACTCAAACTTTTTAACAGTAGTGTATTTTATTTTATACACTTCCATAAAAACAAACTGACTATATTGTGTATTTCTCAGTCCTGGAGAATGTGGTGCACATACATTTGGAAATATGTTCTATGTCTATATATTGTAAACTGAATTTATAGCAGTGGTCATTGGAGACAATTTTCATCAGGTGCTGGCAACACAGTTCCGCTTTCTTGCTCCTCCTCTTGGCCTGTTTGTGAGGCTGGATGTTGGCCAGCAATGTGAGGGACAGCATGACGATGACTGGAGGGGAGCCAGATGCTCATCACAATACAAATGTAATATCAATCCAATACAAAATGATTGTGCGGAATGAGTATTTCACCTTGAATGCATTACCTGTGGCCAATAGCAATCAGTCCACTTCTGTCTAAAACAATCTGTCTTTAGTATCCAATCCGGACAAATGCGGATTGACCAGTCGTTTGTATTTGGCCAGATCACAGAAGGTCATCAGGGGTCAAGTATTGAGTTAAGAGGTAAGCTAATACTGTGATTAGTATAGGGGTTGTCGTAAGGTTAAACTCAAAGTACTAAGTAGAGGTGAAACAATCTCTCTGACGAAAAGAGGTTTAGACCTTTATAGTCTGACTTGAGGAAGAATGTATCAGTTTGTGTAGTATGAAAATGGCTGCTGGAGGCAGTGGTGAGGAGTAAAACATTGACTCACACTTTTCACACAAACACACACACTCATTCTGAGTCAGAACGCCAGTTCAACTGAAAAGACACTTTTGCCTCAGGATTGAATAACCCTCTCCAGTTACACAGCCTTTAATAATTCAATGTTAAACTCTACTTAACACCATCATATGCTTTGTAAATGTATTCATGTGTATCTGTGTGCATTAATGGACAGATAGCGTACATTAAATCACTGTGGGTCAGAGTTTTCATTAGTTTTTGCGCAGCACTAGAGCTGGGTGGAATGACAGAATATGTCAGGTTTTGATATACTGTGGTAGATATATTTGCTGGCATGTCATAACTTACTGTATTAACATAAAATGATGATTTTATGTCACAGGTGATATCGGCTATTGTACAATGACTTTGAATGTGGTTCATTTCATCACACGCCAATCAGAATTAAGAATCAGTACTGTCTGTTTTTGATAATATTAGTTTTACTGTTTTGAGAAATTCAAGTTTTACATAATTTGAAGCTGTTTATTGGATAGATACTACTATTACCATAAGTTTGGAGTTAGTAAGATTTAATAAATATAATAATAATTATAATATATTTATTCAGCAAGGACACATTAACTTGATCAAAAGTGACAGTAAAGACTTTTACATTGTTATAAATGCTGTTCTTTAGGACTTTCTATTCATCAAATAATCCTGAAAAATGAAAGCATCATATTTTCCACAAAAATATTAATCAGCGCTGTTGAACTGTATCCAACATAATAATAAGAGATATTTCTTGAGCACCAAATCAAATTAGAATGATTTCTGAAGTATCATGTGACACTGAAGTCTGAAAATTCAGCTTTGTCACCACAGGAATAAATTACATTTTAAAGTATTTTTAAAAATATTTTATTAAATATTTGGATTATATTTGTGGTCAAGTTAATATTTTAAAACACTAATAATGCAGTAACAGTGAAAGGTAATCTTTAACAAATTTAAAAATGAATATCATGAATGAATATCTTTTGTCAAATCAGCTTAAATAATTAATGTGGTTCAGATAACATAATATTTTGAGTTTCTGTTGATTAAACCAATCGCCTTCATTGTATTAACTCAAATTTTTAATTTCAATGAACTCAAAATTTTAAGGCAACTTACTTTTTTAAGTTAAACCAACAATTCTTTTTTACAGTGTGTACATTATAATGCTGTGATGTTTAAGTATGCCTATTGCATGCCATGAGGGTAGTAAGATTTTGTATCTGATCCATAAAAAACAAGGCAATCACATTTCTGTGTACTATTTTTAAAGCTTTTTTTATATTGCATGCAACAGTTTATGCAAGGATGGTTTTGTGGACAATTTACATATAAATATGTCTTGCACATGTTTCAGAGTGAGGCTTATAGTGTTTGTGTTTCAGGAAGCCTCAGTGTTTAGCTATGCTGTTCTTCACCACCTGCCCACATTCCCTCACATCTGCGTCAAGCGTGACAAAGTAGAGGTAGCATACTCTGCCTTTGGCTGAATGCAGAGAACACATACTGTAGCAGAGTCCAAATGTGCCTTTTGTGTGTCTGCTTAATATAGCTACAGTGTGAGCTGTTGTATTAGTTAAAGCATATGTCAGGAAACTCTCCTAGTTTAGCCCATCTGCATGATTGAAACAAGAAACAGTTCATTGTTAGCTTGCTGTTGTCTGTTGACATTGCAGCTTCACTCTGGGGTTCCACCGTACAACCTCCCGGTGTTATACTGTTGCCGCCCTGGTAGAGCTGGTTGCTATAGCAACAGCTGTCACGGGCTGAGGGGGCTAGTTTAAGAAAAAATCCTGTGCTTCAGTTTCAAGGGCCGGTAGGAACATTCTTGAGCACAAAACCCTGCCAGAATCTTGTCGTTACTGATTAGTGGCTTGCTCACAAACTCGTCCAGACAAAGGGGAAATTTTTGTCATGCATGGCAACTTGAGCAGAGAAATAACGGATACCATCCATTCCACATATCAGGGCCCCAATACTGTGATTAAAGTGACCACAAATGGGACAGAAATAACATCTAGGTGGTCAGGAGTGTTTTGTGTGCATTAAGGGGCGATCACACTACACTTTTTTATTCCACTGAATACCATTTATACGCAAACCTCATGCGAATTTCGCTGCATTTAACAGTTAAAGTTTGGTGAACCTACAAACTCATATCACGTGAAGATGAGCGACCAATAGAAGACTGATATATCAAGGCGTGACCTCTTAGTCGAATAAAAAGAATGCAAACTTTAAATCAGCAGGATTGCAGTGTTGCAGTAAAGATTGCATATTTTTACATTTTGGATGTAATGATGATTATATGTTGTATTATGTTTTTAAAAAAGTCGGACATGAGAGAGAGACTTGTTTCATTCTTACAACTTACAGAATGCAACTGGACGTTTCTGAATGGTTAGTGGAAAAATGTATGTAGTTGCTGTGGATTTGATTAAGTCCATCGACTAGCAAGTGCCTTCATGTAAATCTTTTTTGCAAATCCAGCGTTGAATTGACCCTCATTTGTGAAGCAGTCTGGCGTAAAATGACGGCATGGCAACAACACTGTACTACAAAAACTGTAAATTTTGTAAAAAAATATGTAAAATTGGGGTTTGTGATGTCACCAACCCGGAAAGAAGCTCGTTGTAGTCCCTACCAGCCATTTGTTGTAGTCCTTAAAAAGCTATTTCTGTAAAAGAAAATATCTCCCTTTGCATTGAACTTTGAGCGTCGTAACTTTGCAGATGTTGTTTATGCTCAAACAGCAACATTACACACTAACTAAAGTTAAAAAAGTGAAATCATAATCAAGGACCCCTTTAAAAGTAAGCAAACTTTTTGCAGTAAAGTGGAAAAGATTGTGTATTTTTACATTTTGTATTTTTTATTATTTGTTATATCTATATGTTGAATTTATGTTTTTAAAAAGACTCAGCAGAGTGTGACGTCACATCACGACCATTGCAATGTCCGTAGAAATTTTGTATGTTCAAATCTAGTGTGACTGTGGCTTTAGAGTGTGCAGCAGTGTTTTTTTGCACAACAAGCAGCGATGACGGCCCCAAGCCCGGTTGCACCGCCAACCCGGTGGCTTCAAGGCAACTGTGCACGTCGGGCAAAAGGCATTTAAAAAGGGTAAACATAAAATGACTATGTCAAAGTCATTTGAATACACCACATTTACTGCAGCAGTTGGTGCCCAAATGATCACAAACCACAACAGCCACATCCATGAGATCGTTTAAATTTAGATTAATTTCATGTCATAGAATATCATGGGTCAATTTCAAATGAGTGCAGATCATCCTAATCTGCCATGTCTGTGGTTTTCTCAGACAACCTCTACAAAAGTCCAGAGCAAATTACAAACTGTTATTTGCGCAAATTCAACAGTGCTCTGTAATCCAGTAGGCCCTATTTATCAATTTTATAATTTTTTTTTTTTTTATCATATATGACACATATTGAAATTAAATGAAAGCATGCTTTTTTGGTGCATAAGATTGCACAAAAGATAGCTCATGGAGGTCAAAAAACACATGAAGAGAAGTGTTAGGATAATACAACATCAGCAATCACAGACATTCGCATTAAAGGGTTAGTTCACCCAAAAATGAAAATAATGTCATTAATTACTCACCCTCATGTCATTCTACACCTGTAAGACTTTTGTTCATCTTCGGAACAAAAATGAAGATATTTTTGATGAAATCCGATGGCTCAGTGAAGCGTCTATTGAGAGCAAAAAAAAAAAAAATCATTTTTTAGAAACAAAATTTTAAAAATCATAATATAAATTTAATATATAATACACCAGAGATGGAAACTCGAGTCTGCGACTTGGACTCGAGTCGCACTTAAGTCGCAAAAATAAACGACTTGAGACTTTACTTGGACTTGACCGCAGGGACTTGTGAACATCTCTGTAATGCACACAATATAACAAACATTTGATTATTTTATAGTGTATATACTGTATGTTTAAAATAATATTAGTTATTGAAAGCAGGAGTATTTAGATCAGAATGTGTCAGTGAAAGAAATTTGATGTGATATGCGATTAGAAGACATATTTGAACAGGCAACACGTCTCATAGAAAGCCCCCAGAATGGTTTAGCTTGTGGAGATACTTTTGTGTGTCAATATTATGTAAGCACATGGCCTGATAAGGAACGGCGAGTGTCCGTAGGAGGGAGATTCTTTCCTGTTAATCTTGCACAAGCCTTTCAAGTGGCCAGCGATTAGATTAGAGAGGTATGCGTTAACTCTCCAATAGGGAAAGAGAGATATAAAGTGGAGAGGTGTCATTCTGGAGAGAGAGGAGAGAGTACTGGCTCATGTGATTTTAAGAGTAGTAGTAAATGTCAGATGGAGGAAGGATAGTGTGACTAAGAGGAAAGATTTGTAGTCATGCTAATGAGAAGCCACTCTGAAAGGCTCAGAGATCATTTCGTTCAAATTAACTTCAACTTCTGAGTGCCGCCAGGTTTAGAACAGCAGCTTTGAGTGGACAACATCTTGGCCTGATGACCTTGAACAAATATGGCACTGTGAGGCCTTAAGTGAAACACAGCACATGTACACAGAGATACTGAGAGAAACTGATTGAAATATTGTGAGCCTTAGCACACAGCTCACTCATTATTTCTGTCTGTGGACCATCTGCTCTCCTTCAGGGCATGCAATTATCAAGATTATAAACAATTAAATAGTGTACTTGAGTTTTAATGTCTGTTTTATAGTAGTGTTAAAGGAATAGTGCACCCAAAAATTTAAAATTAAAATGATTTTGCGTTAATTATTCTTTATGCGCTTGTGTCCGCAGGGTAATATGTCAAAAGTTAGTAAACAGCAAAGCACAAATGACTCATGACCTTCATTATGCAACTGTACTGACTCTAAATGACACTTGTGATGAGCAGCACAGAAATGTAAACAGCATGACTCGTGCGAGAGAGTGTGAGCACCTCTCCGTGTGACTGTGGTAACCACTGCGTGGCAGCCAGCTTGTCCTACAGATCACTCCAAAAAAACCTCCAAACACCTACTAACACTCCTCTCACTCCCACACACTGTGTGATAGCACCTGAAATGCGGACAATGGCCCGTTGAAACAATTTCTAGCCAGTTGCAAGCATTATGTAATGCAGCCTAGTTGAGGTTCAGCCTCATGTTTATTAGTTTGTGCATCTACATGCATATTTATTGCTTTTTAATGAAAGTCAACCATGGAAATTGTAGCAGGGCTTAAATTGAGGAACAGTGCAGCCAATTATCAAAACAATTAAGGTTTCAGTTTTTATAACAGTGCCATTTGCTTTGTCAAATGTAGTTAGATATTACAAATTGTTTAAACTGTTGCAATTTAAATAATGATTTAATTATAATACTGAACTATGCCTTTAATATTCAAAACATTTATAGCTTTTATTTTTTCCACTTTTTATGGCAAGTTCTTGCACTGAAAACTATAGTAACTTAGTTCCCTTTCGAGGGAATTCCATGCTGCGTCTGATGTTGATGCTATGGGGAACACCTCAGTGTGATTGTGTCTGAAGCATGTGTGCAACTGAAGAGTTCATTTGCAAAAACCAATAAACGCCACGTTTAAAAAAATGAACTGACTGCTGTGCGTTATTCTCCACATATAGCACGTATTGAACCCTACATAAGTTTTGCCAAAAAAGCCGGTATTTTCCACTGTCAAGGCATCGCAAGTTCACATTTTATAGCAGAAACCGACAAGCGCCCTTGTTGTTTGTGTACACAACCTGATAAGTCAGTTTTAGTGAATCAGCGCGCAGTATTCATGTCAGGTGACAAGGCTGCTAGTCACTTCGACAAGATGCGCTAGCTGAGGGGATTTTCGCTGACTAAAAGTGATCGAGGATTTATAATTTGATTCCTGCAACTCCTTGTACACCATACACATCTTACATGCTGAAACCTTGTTTGTCCTTGTGCATTTATGTGTGTTTGCGTGTGCATGCATGCGTGTGTGTGTGCGTCTCTCTCTCTGTGTGTGTGTGTGCCCATCTGTTGGTGTGTGAGTGTCAGGTGTGCACACGTGTTTGAGTGTGTTTTAAATGCAATTAAAAAGCAATTACTTGGTTTGGTTTAACTCTGAAACATGAAATGTGGAGTTATAACGACTGTTGAAGTTATCTGCTTTTGCTTAAAAAAACTAACTTTTAATATATTAAAAAAACATAATTTCAATGAACTTACCTGTATTTTTAGGGCCCGAGCACTGATGGTGTGAGGACCCTATTGTAATTGCTCAGTCAATTCTTCTTCTTCTGAATCACATTTTTGAGGACCTAAACATGCTCGAAAACTCATGAAACTTTGCACACGCGTCAGAAGTGGTGAAAATTTATGTCTGATATGGGTTTCAGAAGTTGGTGTAACAAAATGGCTCAATAGCGCCACCTACAAAATTTCAATTAAGCGCCCTTCACGCTACGTTTCAAGTACAGGTATGAAATTCGGTAGACAGATGTAACAGCCCCATACAAACAAAATGTCCCTGGGTGCAAAATCTGAAAACCCAACAGAAAGTCAGATATTTTGAATTTTCTCTGCAAAATTTTTGCAGTTTTTGCCATTTCCAGACATTATACTTTAACAAACTCCTCCTACAGCTTTAATCAGATCAACATCATATTTAGTCAGTCTAATCTAAAGGCCTTGGCGACATTAAATTGTGAAGATCTTGAGTTTTCGCTGAAGGGCGTGTCCGTGGCAGCCTGACAAAATTCGATGTTTTGCCATGAAACAGCAAGTTGTTGTAACTCTGGCATACAATGTCTGATCTGCCCCAAACTTCACATGTTTTATTAGAGTCCTGTCCTGAACACAGCTACATGGCAATATTCAGTTAGAAATAAAGCGCCACCTGTTGGCAGCAGGAAGTGTGGCACTTTGAAATGGCTTTGCCATAGTTCTCCTGTATTTACTCACTTACATGCATGTCGCCCACTGTTCACAGTTTTCTTAAGGCCAACGGGTGGCGGTGAGCCCAGGTGCGAGGACCCTTTCATCGCTGCTTGCAGCTTTAATGTTTAGTTATTTTTACTTATTCAAAACAACCCAACTGCAGTTTGACTTATATTACTTGGAATGCACAATAAAAAAACAGAGTTTTCTGTTTTTGCAAATGAACTCCTCAACTGTTCCAATCCTGATCACCGAGGTGTGGAGGTCCTGGATTAAGCCGTTCTCCTCTCGTAGTGGTGTCCCTGCTGTCTTTTAGTTAGCTACACCAGTTGTTTATACACTTGCTAATTCTGGTTGTGATTTTATTGATTTGGGTTTGAAGCTCATTGTATGAAATAATCCTATTCTCTTTATCAGCATAGGCTGCTTCATCTAAAAGGAAGGTCTGTGTTAACCCATGTCTCTGCATTCCTTGACAGTGGCCCATCCTCAGGAACCACACCATCCACCAGGAAAACTGGTTATCCAGTGCTATAAGTGTGGGGAGCCATGCAAGGGAGAGGTTCTCCGAGTGCAATCCAAGCACTTCCATATAAAATGTTTCACATGCAAAGGTAAGATTTATTTACCACTCAGTGGCTGTTAAAGCATGTTTGCAAAAAAAGTTTTGTTGGCTCATATCTTAAGTCAAGAATGACAGATGAGTATAGTAGCACTAAATTCCTTTTTAGCCTGAGCGTTATTGAGGAAAGTAATTTAATTACATTTGGTCATAGCTTCATCCTAGTTAAAAATGTGACCAAAGGATAGACGAACAAAGCTTGCTCTGATAAAGCAGATGTTGAGTAAAGAGGAACTCAGAACTTAATTACCTGATGAATGAAACCAAAGTTAGTCCAAAGCTGTATCACGCCCCCTCTGCACTACCACGGTAATTTGATTAAATGAGCCACTCAATCTTTGTCCAGTTTTCTCTGGTCTTTTTTGTTTATACCTGCTTTACTGACATCATTTGGCAGGAATGATGCAAAATCTGTAACTGAACGTCTTGGTGAGTCCTTCTTAAAACAATATAGGCAGACTGTGTTGGCAGGAAGTAGATTCAGTCTGTCATCACACATTTTTCTTTAGTTCTATTGTGGTTGTGCTTGAAGTTCTGACCTTCTTTATTTAGTCCAGTTGTGTTTGGCTCTCTGTCTAAAAGCTTATTTTCTATCTTTGCACTCTATATGGATTGACCCTCAGGTCGTATAACAGAATGTGAGGTTTATGTGGTGGCATGTTGCCAGTCTCAAAGAGCAGACAACTCATTTCCTCCTGGAAACCACAGAGAGAGCTCAATCACTCAATATGCCTCTGTTCACGTGTAAGACAGCACTCGATGTACCAAAGAAAAACGGTCAGTTTCTGTATTTTTGATTAATGTGCAGCACTTCAATATGTGAAGCACTGATAGATAACTGTCTTCAGCCATTTGAATGTCATTGCCATGGCAACCATAATATCAGGTGTCTGTGTCTGGCTGTAAAAATGTTGTATGAGGGGTCTTGACAATAATTGTCAGTGCAATCCATAAGCTCCTGTTCCCAGCTTTGAAAAGTCCTCTGAAGCTGAGGTCTCTCCAGGTTTTCTTCTTTAATTTCACCTGAGCAATTCACTCCACCTGTAGCTCCACATTAGTCACTAATCGCTGACGTAGCATTAGTCACCTAAAACAAGGTCTTTCTGTTCTTTCTTTCTTTCTTTTACTCTAAAGTAGCTTTTTAGTTTTGAATCAGAAATAAAAAAAAATATAATGTTTTTAAAAAATGGTCTATCTGCCAAATCCTGGCTCAATATTTTTATGTTATTTTAAAAAAAATGTTACATACATATATATATATATATATATATATATATATTTAATTAATTTATTTATTTAATTTTTTTTTCAGTGATTGAGACGCAGAATAATCTCTCTTTTACATTCTCTCGAGTGCCTTGTGAGTTCAGCGCCGCAGTGAAATGTCATGATGGGCATATGAGCAGAGACTTACATCATTACTATAGCAACCAATGCAGAGACACTGAATATTGGTGACACTGTCTGAACAAACAGATCAGATTTCCTCACTTGCAAAATGACAGTGCAGACATTCAGTCCTAAAGACTGGATTTTTTTTTTTTTGCATCAGATTTGTATGCATTTTCTATGCAAGTATATGAAACATCACAAGATTTAATTTAAAAGGGACCTATTATGCCCCTTTAAATGCCCCACAAGATGTAATATAAGTCTCTGGTGTCCCCTGAATTTGTCTGTGAAGCTAAAAATACCCCACAGATCATTTATTATAGCTTGTCAAATTTGCTCCTATTTGGGTATGAGCAAAAACATGCTGTTTTTGTGTGTGTCCCTTTAAATGCAAATGAGCTGCTGCTCCCTGCCTGCTTTCCAGAAGAGGGTGGAGCTTTAACAGCTCGCGCTTCGGTTGTTCAACCTCAACAAAGCTGGAGAATCTCACGCAGCCAAAATGTTGATTGTCAGTAACGGCGTTCAGCCTTACATTGTTCAAATCGGAGTCGGACACTGAGAGAGAGACTCAGGAAAAGTTACAACTTATAGAATGAAACTGGATGTTTCTGAATGGTTAGTGGATACATTTATGTACCGTGCAGATTAAGGGGCGGTAATATTATAACAAGATCCCCTTCCTACGTCACAAGGGGAGCAAAATCTGAGCAGCTCGTTTTTTTTCACATGCTTGCAGAGAAAGTCTTGCCAAAACAAAGTTACTGGGTTGTCCTTTTTCACGTTTTCTGGGTTGGTGGATACTGATTATAGCATTTAAACACAGAAAAAGTCAGATTCTCATGATATGTCCCTTTTAAAAGCACAGATGGAATAAAAAATAACCAAAAGGCCCAGAATTAGTTCACACCAACATCTGTCACGTGGTATTTCACTTGTATGGTATTCTGTGAAGTACAATGGAAGGTCTAAAGTCTGTGATTGAAAATATGGGATTCAGAATTTAAATCTAATCTTATAAATAGAAAAGTTTAGCATTTTGAACTTCGATAAATGTAAACGAAAAAACTTTATAATGTAAAATGTATAAGTAATATTTTAGATTCTCCACTATTTCTAGGTCACTAAACAAATAATCAGATTAATGACAATGTAACTCTTTGTGCAGGTGGTCAGATGCTCAAATCTTGCTGGAGAACATGATCATCAGATTTTACACATACTTGTGGAGTTCAAGCAGCTTGAGTGCTACTGCCATTAAAGCAAAAGATGGACAAACTAAATACATTCTGAAATTCCTGTTGATTGTTCAATTCAACTTTTCACTCAAACTGATGCAAATACAGTAGGCTAATTTGCTATACCAGTCAGAAAATTTGTGTATTAAAATCAGTAAAATGCAAAATAGATTCATTATCATAATTTTACAAATAATTTTCACAAATGGTCTCAGATTTTGGACACCACTGTACATTTGGAGTACCATGTGAATATCATGAAAAAGGACTATTGTAATCATTAATTACCATTATACATACTTAAAGTATCATCACTGCATATTTTTAAGCATTGTTCAGTTGTCCTGAATGAATACTGAGTTGTATTAATCCTCATCTTTCCTAGAATGTCAAATATAGAACATGACTGTAACACATTTCCAGTTTCATTTGTTAACATTTAGTTAACATGAACTAAGAATGAACAATACTTCTACAGCATTTATTAATGTTAATCTCACCATTTACTAAATTTTTAAGATTCAAAGTTGTATTTGTTAACATTATTTAATGCACTGTGAACTAACAAAATATTTAGAATATCCTTACAAAGGATAATAAATGCTGAAAAATATACAGCTCATTGTTGGATTATGTTAATGCATTAACAGTAAGACTTTCTATATCAGTCTTTACTAGCGATGTAGTTCTTAAACAGAAGAGGTCAGCAGCACGAGGACTTAGGTTAAGCAGGCCGGTCCACTTACAATGAATCCATTATCTAATGGATCTCTTCCTGTATTTCTAGTCAATCAGTTCCATTCCTAGAAAGCAGGATTTAGACTGTTGCATAAAGTTACTTTCGCTGTGGATACCTGGCAGGAGTGTTTCTGATGGGGTGACCTGCCAATACCTGAACTCTGGCAAGAGAAGATGCAGTGACTCTACAGCTCGGTTGTAAGCTAATGAGCCTTGCTCTGGTCTATTAGTTTCATTTGTTCACTCTAAGCAGGTTCACTTAAACCACTACAGTAAGCATGTGCAGTCAACATCTACAGCTCCGCTCCCCCCTTCTCTACGGTGATCACTTTATATTCCTGTCCATGTCTCACCCTGTCATACCGCACATTCTCCCTCCCTCTCTTTCTCTTGCTCTGTGTGTGAATGCTGTGTCAGTCAGAGAGCCTGTGTGTGCTATTTCAGGCATAGTCTCCAGGAGCTGTTAAAGCGCTGCAATGCTGGAAATAGCTCTGCTGATCCCCATTGGGAGGATAAGACGGCAGAGGAGGGGCCGCACACACCTCTGCAGAGACCGCCAGTCTGTCTGTGTACATGTGTGCTTGTGTGTGTGCCAGTCACTCCGCAGCTGTGTGTTTGCATTAATGAGGAGTGGCAGACGCCCCTAAGGGGTCAGGGGTTACGTGCCTAAACATGTCATTTTCAGGATTTCATTCTCACAGCCAAGAAGGTGATGTCACAGGCTGACCTCCACGCAACACATTTGATTGACACATTTGAGCATTTTATTTATAGTAGGATGTGCTTTGATGAAGTTGCTGCTGTTTTCATTGCTCTCGGTTTATGAGTTTTTCTCTGTGAGAACCAGATCATGTAAAATGGTTTCTATTGAATTGGAGGAAAGTGAATCACTAATTCTGTGGATGCAGTTAAAGAAATGTTCCAGGGTAAGCAGAATTTAAAGTCTAATGCTAAAGGAAATAGTTATGATCAATAAATTAAAGTTTATCATTGGAAGTCAAATGATAATACAAATAACACACTATTTCAAATTATATATTTTTTTCCCATTGTATTTGTAGTATTTAAAGAATAGGATGCAAGTTTTTGATTTTGTGTGTTCAGAATTGTTTAGTGAATCTATACAAATTAAGGCTCGTTCACGCCAAGAATTATTACTATAAAGATAACAATAATTATTGTTCTGTTTATTCTAAGCGTGTGCTACAGTTTTGTCGCCTGCCGCGTTACATGCTTGAGCTCTATAAAGGATTAGTTCACTTCAGAATTAAAATTTCCTGATAATTTACTCAACTCCATGCCAAGATGTTTGTCTTTCTTTCTTCAGTCGGAAAGAAATTAAGGTTTTGAGGAAAACATTCCAGGATTTTTCTCCATACAGTGGACTTCAACAGGGTTCAACGGGATGAAGGTCCAAATTACAGTTTCATGCAGCTTCAAAAGGCTCTACACGATCCCAGCCGAGGAATAAGAGTCTTATTTAGTGAAACGATTGGTCATTTTCTGCGATGCACCACGCATTACGTAATCATGTTGGAAAGGTCATGCGTGACGTAGGCGGAAGTACCGAGCCTACACTTTGTTTACAAAGCAAACGTGCAAAGACTAAGTCAAATGGCCGTTACACAAAAAAGGTTAAACAACAGTGTGGGACGATTTTGAAGTTGGAGGAGAAAATGAGATGGAGTTTTTTGCCCTACTGTGGTACTTCCGCCTACGTCACGTGTGACCTTTCCAACGTGATTACGCAATGTGTGGCACATCGAAGAGCAGTGCAAGACAAGCATTTGTGGTTAAAAAGTATATCATTTTAATTTTCTTTTTTAGAAAATGACCAATCATTTCGCTAGATAGGACCCTTATTCCTCATCTGGGATTGTGTAGATCCCTTTGAAGCTGCAATTTGGACCTTCAACCTGTTGAACCCTGTTGAAGTCCACTATATGGAGAAAAATCCTGGAATGTTTTCCTCAAAATCCTTAATTTCTTTTCTACTGAAGAAAGAAAGACATAAACATCTTGGATGACATGGGGGTGAGTAAATTATCAGGAAATTTTAATTCTGAAGTGTACTATTCCTTTAAAGCAGGATGGATTCTGATTGGCTGTCAATGTTTTTATCATTAATCTGCTGGAAAAAAATGTTCTGAAAGTGATTCCAATGATATTGCTTTTCTGTGCCATTATACAGTAGTTGTGGTGTGGACTCTGCTATTATTTTATATTTAGAACAATTTTTAGAACAATCTTTATTGTCCTTAGTGTGAATGGGCCTTTACACTATCATTTAAATGTTTGGGATTGGTAAGATTTTTAACTTTTTAAAATCGTCTCATCCTTATTAAGACTGCATTTATTTGATTACAAATACTGTAAAACAGTAATATTGTGAAAGATTATTACAACAGGAAGAGTAAGTTTCAGGTCATGTGGTCAGGTCATCCTCAGTTTAAAGAGTAAGGTGAATATATTTAGAAATGTTTCGTGTGTATCTGTGTGTGGTAAGGACTAATGAGATTCTTTGTTTAGACAAAGGTGGAGCTAGAGAAGTTCAGGCAGTCCTTTCTAAAATAGTGGAGAGGATTCTTCTGGCACCTGTCACTGTCAAAGACACACATTACCAACCACCCAGACTCCACATTGCAGACAGAGACTCACACAAACAAATACTCCTTCCGCTCCTTCTCCTATTAACCAAACAGTTGTCAGTTGTAAAATAACCTCTCTAGTTTATGCAATCGTACACACACACACACGGCCACATTTCCCAACCAATCATTCTTTGTCAGTCTCTAAAGTGGACATTCATTAAAGCCATTATAACTCATAACAGTATGCCATCATGAAAGCAACAAACAATTTACTGCTCTCTCTTAACCCAACATTAAGTCAGCAAGTTGCCTCGGATACAAAACACATTGTTATACCGT
This sequence comes from Hypophthalmichthys nobilis, assembly GCA_037950665.1. Lineage (NCBI taxonomy): Eukaryota > Metazoa > Chordata > Actinopteri > Cypriniformes > Xenocyprididae > Hypophthalmichthys > Hypophthalmichthys nobilis. The sequence goes on from CM075472.1 coordinate 10,363,357, forward strand.
GATGTGTGCCTGAAACTAGTCCTGTAATGTCAGGCCGAAGCCTGTAATACTGTGGCTTCACGCATTCAGCTGGGACAGGGACCATCGATCAGTCCAACCAGAGGTCATCCTAAGAAATTCTTTTAGAAAAGGCTGTTCTGTTTGTAAATGATTGATTTAGCCTAGCAGTTTCACTCACAGAGTATAAAAAATGTGCAAAAATAGAAATTATAAACTTAGATTAGAGAGCTATGTGTTTTATCTGGCTATCAAAGGTCTGGAATGTGATGTTACATTAACACTGAAGAGATATTTCAAGATTCAAGTGGCTTTGTTGGCATGGTAAAAAAGGCTTTGCATTGCCAAAGCATTGACAGCACCCAAATATGAAGTTAGTTATAGTTCATCCAAAAATGAAAATTTTGTCATCATTTACTCACCCTCAAGTTGTTCCAAAACTGTATGAGCTTCTTTCTTCTGTTGAGCACAAAAGAAAATATTTTAATGAATGTTGATAACCAGACAGTTGATGGTCGCTACTGATTTCCATAGTATATTTTTTCCTACTATGGAAGTCGATGGCTATCGTCAACTGTTTGATTAACAACATTCTTTCAAATATCTTATTTTGTGTTCAACAGAAGAAAGAAGCTCATACAGGTTTGGAACAACTTGACGGTGAGTAAGTGATGACAAACTCTTCATTTCTGGGTGAACTATCACTTTAATTCCTTTAAAAAAAATCTTCATGACCTATATATGTAATGGTTGGTGGCTGTATTATGAAACAAAACCAAAACACAATGAAATTACACAGATTTATAACACCATTTTCTTTTATTTTTCAATTTTTATAAAAAGTTGACATTTTTCAAGCTGTCATGAATTTTTCATACTGTATTGTGCACTTTATTAAATTTGCTGTGCACTGCCATGCAAGCTATATAAGTCACCCTTGTGGTACCTCATGGGAATTTGATCTGAAACATATGTGTTTAAGGGTTTAAATTATTGCAGCATACCACCTGCATTCCTTGCTGAGGTCAGAATCAGAATTGTAGTCCCAGGTGAATCATGCATTAATGTTATGTAGACTCAGCGGTCATTTTAACAATCTCTGCATTTTATTTTGCAGCTTTGCTCAATGTATGTACACACCTCAACACAAGAGGCATGAATGATGTGTTGCCATTAGGATCTGCTCACTCTGTCAATACAGAAAGTCACGCCATGTCTCCAATTAGGACGGCTCAGCAATATAAGTGAATAAATGAGTGCAACTTATCGATGTTTATGATCTCCATATAGCTCAGTGGAGTTTGTTAAAGGGATAGTTTATCAAAAATGAACACTCTGTCATCATTTACTTCAAACCCATATGACTTTCTTCTGTGGAACGCAAAAATAGCCATTTTGTAAAAAGTACTATTTGTTTCTCCACACTGTGAAATGTGTGTAATCTTTTTTCTCTATTGTGACATATATGTGACCCATGCTGGCAAAATGAATCGAAATGTGCACGGCTAATTAGAGCTACAGGCAAAACAAGTCAAAAATGTTGATTTTGGTTGAATTTGAGGTTTTAACAAAAATGAGTTCATTAAACCCTCACCTAGCGATCCATATGCTTCAAATAGCAATTAAACATCTAAAAGTATCTTTATGTTTCCTGAGAGGAGTACCTTTCAGGAGTACCATGAGTCTGAACCAATGAAATGTGATTTTCAAACTCATGCTGATCTTACTCGCGCTGACTAACAGATCCGAAGAGCGCACAAAGATGCCTCAGACAGCTCGCAATCCCAATATACACATATAAACAGAGTTACAGTACTTCAAAATATTGAAGTAAAATTTTGAAAAAAAAGTTGAATATATATATATATATTCCTATAGATATTTGGTTTTGACGAGGTGTGTGCCAAATTAGGTGTTATTAACAGGGATTTTAAGGTATGGTTGCTAGGTGATTTTGTTTTGGAACCTTCAGAAAACTTTAACTCGATTTTTCTCAAAATTGACTTTGCTGACTCTATTGACTTCAAGCAGGTGTATTTCAGTCATTTTCTGTCGGATTCCAACAAATCATGCATCATTTTGAAGGTTTTTTTAATAAAGGTTTGAAAATCATTTTTTAATTTTTGCTCATTGCGACTCATTTTGCCAGCACGGGTCACATATCATAGTGAAACAATGTGAAAAGATGTAGGGCGGGACTTTATTTTGTCCATCGGAACATTGGATTGTCCATTGGATTGTTGTGGTTTGCTCTTGCTGTGATCTCATGTGAGTGACAGGTTGTCCTGCTCTCTCACCAGTAAATACGTCATCAGAGAAGAGAAGAAATGTTGCTGCAGGAGGGAGGGAAAGTTATTTTGACTCAAGTTTACAAGGGCACATGGATTTTATATATATATATATATATATGTGTGTGTGTGTGTGCACCAATAAATCATTTAAAAAAAAAAACCGAGAATTGTCCATTTTGATTTCATGTTGACTTTAAAACACTGAATCAAGAACTGGATTCGTCCAATTTATGAATAAATCAGACTGTTTTGTGAACCAGATCAAGCGATTAATTAAAAAAAGATACTCACAAATCATGCATTGTTACTTCTTTAATGTATGCAGTTTTTGTCTAAACTATTCTTTTAACTCTTTCCTTCATATTCAGCCTGAGATTTCTGGTAATGAGGCTGAACAGGCCTGGCGTACAATATGATAGCCTTTCTTTTTCATAACAGTGTTGTTGGTAGTTTCACATCCATAATAAATGATCGCATGCCAAGAAGCCAGGGTTTTTGTTTGGGAATCTGCTCCACTAGCTGATCTCAGAGAGTGATTAAATGCACAAAAGTGAAGTATAAAACTACATTACTGTAAAATGATGAGAAAAGACTTCACAGAGAAAACGTTTACAGTTTTTCCCCTATACATACCACTAAATTAAATTTATTTATTTTTAGGGAGAGATGTCTCTCTGTGTAGGAGAAACTAGCAGAAGTCTCAAACAAAGTGTAGAGGAAACCCATGCTGAAAGGGTGCTATCCACTAAAGTGCAGGGAGAAAGCAGCATGCTGGGAATTTCATTAAAATATTGATGAAGTCTGTGAAAGCTTGTTTGATGTCTGCATATACTGTATGGGAAACCCAGAGCTTTCTGCGCTTCTGCAGTCTGTACAGATTGCAGCTTGGCTTTGTTTCTGAGGCTCTATGTGTGATAGTGTCTGGACTGACAGGAAGTAGAATCTGAACTGAAATAAGTCACATTTGAACTGAATCAAATGTCCCTGCTCTTCTGAAATGTTTTCATTAGCTCATGAATTTTTTTTTTTCTATTCAGACGGAGGTAGCACACACTCACACGCACAGTTGAATTCCCAGTCACTCCAGCCCATGTAATTATTCCTAGCAAATGTAGCCAATCATGCGCCCACTATGTATTGGATTTAATCCAGTATGTCATCGCACTACAGGCTGCAGCGAGGACAGTCTTGATGTAGCAGATATATAAGACGTTTCAAGTGTGTTAGATAAGGAAGACATTCAGAATGTGTAGTGGTGACGTGACATGAAGGCGTGAGGGTCCCATGCAGGACAGTGGCATAGTGGCAATGACAGATAAGTTTTGTTTCAGCATGCCAAAGGGTAGTGAATATACCATTTGGCATGTTTTTTTTTTTTTTTAATTTTATTATAAAATATAATAACATTTATAGTTATATAGTACACACACATATATGTTTTTTTTTCTTTTTTTTTTACTGTTTTCAGTGTTTAATTTTATAGCCTATTAAAGCTGGGAGTCGTTAATTAGATGACTTAATTATGGAAAAAATAACGCGTTAAAATTTTTAACGCATTTAATGCATTTGCCCCGCCCCCAGACCTACATAGGTCATCTGACATTTCATACAATTAACTGATGATGAACATGATGCAGGGAAACAACTCACTGCATGATATAGCCTATAGAATGCAATTAGAATGTTCATAAAATTCAAAATATCAAAGGCAAAATGCGATTGATTTGAACCCTTTGAAGTGTACGACAACACCAGTAAGATCAAAACGTTGACTGCTTAATTCAAATGTGCTTTCGCGCTTTGGCTGGCACTGGCACATCGTGCATTATAGATCAACTGACATGATTTAAACGACAAAACACATTCATATATTTGACAATAGGCTCCTATTTATTTTTCTGCCAGTTGGTGCCCACATAACCGAGCGCGCACACGTAGGCCTAATATTTGAGTCAAGAGTACAGCCACGAGGCGCAAGTTTTGTGGAGAGATTCGTGCTGCACATTACATTGATGCACTCATTATAGTTCATGATAGGCTTTAGTTAATAAGTTTGTGAATATTTTGAATAAAAATGAAAAAAACTAAATAATAGTGATACATTGTCATACAGTGCTATCGTGTCTGCGTGACGTGTCGCCCTCCACATTAATAATAAATGTGCACATATTGTGAATTAATTTAATAAACTTAGTAACCTAATTTTCTTGATAGCGTTCAGTAAATTAACTTCTCTAAGAAAATTATTCATAAAACATCAGTTGATCATATGTTTACTTTCAATTTCATATTTCCATATTGATAAAAAAAAATCAAGATGTAGCTTAGTTTCAAGATATAGCTTAAACATTAATAATAATCATAAATGTTTCTTGAGCAGCAGATCAGCATATTAAAATGATTTCTGAAGGATCATGTGACACTGAAGACTGGAGTAATGATGCTGAAAATTCAGCTTTGATCACAGGAATAAATTACTTTATAAAATATATTCAAACAGAAAACAGTTATTTTAAATTGTAATAATATTTCACAATATCACTGTTTTTACTGTATTTTTAATTAAATAAATGCAGCCTTGGTGAGCAGACGAAACGTCTTTTAAAAACATTATAAACCTTACCGTGTCCAAACTTTTGACTGGTAGTGTGTATATATATATATTTTACTTTTTTCAATTAAATATTTTCTTAACAAAGTTGTGTTATTCCATCTTCATCCAATTTTTTATGTTTTAAAAATGTTTTTTTCTTGGATATGTGAACCATCCTTTTTATCATTTTGCAAACATTATCCAAGCGTTACTTTTGAACGTTCTCTGAACATTCTGAAACAAATGTAGCATTTAAAAAACAGACAAATGTCCAACTAAAAAATTTCAGAAATGTTTTTGTGCTAACTTTTAAGAATACTGTTAAAGACCAGATAACTTTGAACAAATGTTTTATTAACATTTATTTAATGTTACTGGAAGAACGTTTGTTCAGAACTTTGCCAGAACGTTAGCTAAAGTTCTGAGGATGTTTCCTGTTAGCTAGGATTGGACAACACAATTTGAAAATATATAATTGCAGACAGCCCAGGACAGTAGTGAAGAAAATGGCAATTGTTGTGTCCCTGTGGTCTGTAGTTACAAGATGTGCGTGGATCTACATTAATGGCTATGACATTTTATAAACTGGCATCCTGGCATTCAGTACCCTGACAGTGAAGGTCACCCAAATGCCAGACACGAGTTGGGCACTTGCTCTCTCTCTCTACTGCTAATCACTACTGTCGCCACTGCCACCTGCTTGTCACATTTGCCTGTCCGAATTGACCTAATCTTCCAAAACCAGAAGACAGATTCAATGAAGCAAAAGATATGATAACAGCTGTGGAGATGGGAGTACGAATAACATTTTGGATTTGTGTTGAAAACATAATGTAAACAACATTTAAACAAAATGATGATTTTAAGTCAGTTTATTAATTTGGCAGAGACAGGAATGAATCTATTGAGCTATGTTATCGATATAAAGTCGTATTTGCCTTACTATTTTGTGTTCAGTTGTTGTTATTCCTGTAGATGATATTTCTAGTTCTCAAGGTCACACATTAAAATAATGATCAATAATGATTCAGAAAGTTGCTCATATGCACCTTTCTGAATCATTATAATGAAAAGCTAATAATTAAATCATAAAAATATAAATTAAAATAAATAGATAATCAAAGTAAATCACTTTTTTTTTTTTTTTTTTTTTACCTGAATGTCATGTGATCATTAATCGACATGAGAGAACGAGAACGGTGAACAGGCGAATGTGTTGTTAAATTATTAAATAAAATCAAGACATACTTCAAGTAAATATTTGAGCATACTTGTGCCAAACACATTAAGCTGTGGTAGGGATTGAATGTGGTCTGCATCATATGATCATATTCTTCTTTTGCCTATAATTTCCTGTGAAATGTACACTGTGTAAAATGGTGAAAACTGTCTGTGGCACTTATATTTTTACAGGTTGGAAAGTTGGAGGATAGACAGAGAAAAACAGATAGAGAGAGAGAAAGAAGGACAGAGAGGAAGTGAGAGAAAAGGGGGCTTGTTGAGAAGGGGGTATCGTGTGACGCTAAACAAGCTGTTAAATATCAGCCTCGCCTGCCAAGGAGCTTTCAGACAGATCTGGCATGTGTGACGGCAGGATTGCGCTTGCCAAGAGGACACAGACCTAACTCACCTATTCATGCAGACCTATATAAAGTGTCTGAACTTGTGCCAGAGTCTTGAAATCATCTTGAAAGCTCAGGAAATCTTCAGCAAACCAAGCTCTCTCTTTATACATCTTTGTCCTCAGACACACTGGCCAAGATAAGAATTAAAACCCATGACCTTGTGTTTGCTGCCAGACAAAATGTGTAAATCCCTGTGCAAAAGAGATACACTAGTGCAACACAACTACTGGGTTGTGTTTCAACACTCAACGAGAGCCAAACTAAGTGTCATTTATTTTGATGAAGGTGGTGTCTGTTTCAACAGTTTGTTTCAGATTTCACTAAAGACTGTCTTGTACTGTAAGATCTCATTAAAGTGCCATGAAACTCCCTTGTTTTAGCACTGATCATTCACAACTCAGATTTGAAAAAGTCTCAAGAAATGGTTGTGTAAAGCTGTGGAAAAGTGGGAGCGTAGAGGGTGGGAAGTGGGGAGACAGCAACCAATAAAACTCAGACAAATGAATATTAAAATATGAGCAGAGAAAAAAAAAACAAATGACAATTTGCACATATTTCAGTTGAAGAAGACATGATGAAATATGTACATAAAAAACTTTTTTTTTTTATTCCGGATATGAACTGTGATCCGTGTTGCGAGTGTTGTTAAACTCTTCGGATCGAAATAGCTCCAAAAAATGAAAAAATAACCACTTTCCCTGAATAATAAACATAAGGAGTTTGTTTTCAATGAAAAGGAGTGAAAACCTTAGGAAAAACATGAGTTTTTTTTTTCTTTTGTTTTCATTGATGTGCAGCCTGTCCTGTACATATATGTTAACATCTCAAAAATGTGTTTTACGTTTTCATGACCCTTTAAACAAGATATTCTAATTTCAGATTGCTCTGTTTTTGTATTTACATTCAGTGTGCGGTTGTGACCTGGCCCAGGGTGGTTTCTTCATGAAGAACGGGGAGTATCTATGCACACTGGACTACCAGAGGCTTCATGGCACTCGGTGTAATGGCTGTGGAGACTTTGTTGAAGGAGAGGTGGTCACTGCTCTCGGGAAGACCTACCACCCCACATGTTTTGTCTGCACTGTTTGCAAGTAAGAGTTACCCAAAAGCAGGTTCATTGTATCTTTGTTAAAACATGTATCATTTATCTTTGTGTATGTTTTTGTGGAATTATTATTATTTTTTTTTTTTTATTTTTTTTATTTTTTTTTTGAGAAAAGCTGTACTAGGCAACTTGCCAACTCAAGTTAGCTAGCAGTCAATAAAATATTGTATTTTTTAAAGATATATTTAAAAATATTTTATATAATAAATAAATATTTGATTTAATTATTTAATAATTTTAATATATTTTAAATTGTAATTTATTCGTGTAACCGCAAAGTTGAATTTTCAGCAGCCATTACTATTTAGTGTCACTTGATCCAGTTTTGAAAACAGTTAATATTTTTGTTGAAACCATGATACTTTTTTTTTTTTTTTTTTAGGATTTTTAGATGAAGAGAAAGTTCAAATAAACAGCATTTATTTAAAGTAGAAATCTTTTTTTACATTATAAATGGGTTCACTTTTACTTTTGATCAACTGAATGATTCCTTGCTGAATAAAAGTATTAATTTCTTTAAAAAAAATCCTACTGACCGTAAACTTTTGTAAAATTATTGTGTATATGGCTAAACATCTTTGCATCTTCTGTTGCCAGACGGCCGTTTCCCGCTGGTGATCGAGTCACGTTTAATGGAAAAGACTGTCTCTGCCAGCAATGTGTCCAGCCAACTTCCCCAACTCCCAAAGACATCAGCGCCTCTAGTAGTGAGTTTGCTCTCCCACACGTGTGTTTGTGCTTAATTGCTATGTTTTAGTGTCCTGCTCAGATTTCAGCTTGCCACAGTCATCCCCATTTTATAGATGTGTTAGATTGTGTAGTGTTTGCATGTGTTGACAGGTCTTATACCACTCAGGATTCAAGGTCACTGCTAGCTGGAAGCTCACTGTCTCTCTATCCCACCAGAAGCTATATGCCTTAGGATTTTCAGCATCTAAATTCACTATTTGGAATTAGTGTTGTCAAAAGTACAACTTTGATACCAAGTCAGTACTGAAATTTTAAAAATGTGATGGTACCAGCATTTCCCCCAACCATTTTGAGCACTGTTGAGCGGATTCTTAAACACCTCTGATTGGCCACTGTGTTCACACGCTCAACAAATATGTCTGTGATTGGCTACAATGATCAACACTTCAAAAACATGTTGTAAATAGACATCTTTGATGCTCTTCACCGAGCATTGATCATTGTAGCCAATCACAGACATATCTGTTTAGCGTGTGAACACAATGGCCAATCAATTTGGAATATCAGGAACTATTCGGTGAATCATTTAGGAAAAACTGAAGTCTGGATTCTCAAAGTAACAGAAATAGTGGCAGATCTTTTGTATTGTAAAATGGATTATTGCAAAGAAAAAAATGTAGGGCTTGGTTCAATCCATCGGTTGTTGATTGGATGAAGGCAGATCTGAATGGGAGCTTGCAGTCCATTGTTAGAAAGGGGTGGGGTTTATGCTAATGAAATGAGAGAAGTCTGTCTTTTTGTTATATTTTGATTAAAATAATGATGTCAAAACAAATTTAAAAAAATGAAACATGCATGGATCAATTTACACAATCAGTTCTAGTACAAAAATTAAACGGTGATTTATCAGAAAATAAATAGGGACTTTATCACAGTAATTAAAATAAGATGTGTTTTCTAATTAATCCATTGAAAATAAAGTAGGATACATAGTTATTCTACAATTTTAACATTACAATTTTCAACATTACAATCAAGATTTGATGCTTCAAATGGCATAAAAAAACAGAATACATTAGAAACTGTAAAGCAACGGCTTGGCAACCAGCACAAACAACCTGGCAAGTTAGTAGCAACGTTCTATAGATCTTATGCACCAGAGAAACATAGAATATTGTGTTTGAACTTGCGTTTTTGCGGTAGCGCTGTTTATTTCTATGGCATTGCTGTCGAAGAGTAGTTGGCTGGTGAAGTGGATTTACTTATTGTAGAGTTAACGAAAGTTATCATGGGCGTTGTAATGTTTGAAGCGGATGCCATAACAAATGTCAGTAGACCGGGAAGATTTTAAAATGAGCGGTTCATTCATAAATCGTAAAATCTGTGAAAATACAAACCGGAAGACAGAACACAATGAGCGAAGCGCTGAAAAGGGGAGGGGCTACATAAGGTCTATAATCCACTCAAAATACACTGGAAACCACATAGCAACACCCTTACAGCCAAAACAAATATATGTGTGCTGAACATTATCAACCATATATGAATGCCCTGGCAACCATCCACAGCACTCTAGCACTAAGATGGCTTTTACACAGCCAAATATTTATTCTGAGATAGCATTTTAAAAAGATTCCCTGCTTCTTTTCAAACTCTTCTAGGGTTACATGAGTTGACAGGCGACCAATTCCTGTGCTGTCAACCAGGGAAAAGCTGATCTCCTTATAAACGTTTCTGTCTTTGATTTCTCTCACTCTTTTATCTCACTTAGAGGAAGTTCTTCATCCTCTTCCGGTAGATTAGGGGTCCTCTTGGCGTAATTTAAGCTCCGGGGCCCCAGGAGCCAAGCAGGCAGGCACAGAGAATGAGAGAGGCTCAGAGCCAATGAAAAGCTCAGAGCGCTGCTGTGCCTACTTTTTGTCCAATTCTCTCTCACTTGCATTCACTGGTCTTCCGCTTCCTGACACATTCTAGACTGATGGATCCTGACAGATCTGACAGAATGTGCTGATTTCCTGAGGCTCGGGGTTTCCTTATTATAGTAAATGGCTCTAGTCATTAGAATCAAATTGTCATAATGCAGGGAATCGTTGTTGTTACATAATAACATCAGGTGATGGACAATTACAAGAGCAATTTAGCAATGAATAGCTGCTGTGTTGCAGAGGAGCGAATTAATATAATTGTAAGCATTGCATCACAGGATTGGGTTGATTGAGAAAACATTGTGTAGACTTTTTTGCTTCAGTGGGCAAAAGGGTGCAGGGTGCCGTTCAAAAGTTTGAGATGTAATACTTTTATTCAAGGACACATTAATTTGATCAAAAGTGACAGTAAATAAAGACAAAATGTTACAAAAGATTTAAGCTTTATGTCAATCCTTATGTCAATCAAAGAATTCTGAGGGAAAAATGTATCCACAAAAATATTAACCAGCACAACTGTTTACAACATTGATAATAATAACAATTGCTTATTGAGCATCAAATCAGCATATTAGAATGATTTCTGAAGGATTATGTGACACTGAATACTAGAATAATGGCTGCTGATAATTCAGCTTTTAATTAATTCAGCTACTGTGATATTCTGGAGTGAAAACAGACCCTTCGTATTTTGTGTGATGTACAATAAACTTCATAAAAATCATCAGTAAAGTTTTGGCCATCATTCGGATGGGGTCCGCTACAGCAGGCTTGTACTAATAGTGGATAAAAGCAAGTTGACAACATAAGGTATAACCGTAATTAAACTAAACTATACCTGTTCTGTCTCCATGCAACATACTCTGGCTCTGTAGGCATCATTGTCTGACTCCGGTTTGAACTGAACACCACTAGTTTCTGACATTATCAGTGTGCGAGATTGTCCTGTTTTGTTGTTGCGGGTTGAGCACAAGCTCTTGAAGCTCCGCCCTCTTCTCGAAAGGGGGCTGGGAGCACCCGCTCATTTGCATTTAAATGGGCACAAACAAAACCGGCATGTTTTCACCCCCAAAAAGTGTCAATTTTAACATGCTATAAAAAGTGATCTGTGGGGTATTTTGAGCTAAAACTTCACATACACACTCTGGGGACATCAAATACTTATTTTACATCTTGTAAAAAGGGGCATCCGATGTCCCCTTTAAGATAGGCCTATTAATCAGATACTAGTTTAGTCATAATCATGCATTTGATTTGTTTTATTCACATACTCATGATCTGCCCATGTGTCCATGCACTACCTCTTTCTGTCTATCTTTTCTGTTCTCCTCTCACTCTTTCTCAGTTATCTTTCTCTTCTACCCCTATATGTACAAGCATCTGTACACACACACAGAATAACTTAAAGAGCGCTTCTGAATATCTCTTCATGCTCGGCTGATTATTTGTCATTCACGAGCCCCAGGAAATGATTTGAGGCTGATGAAAGTTTTTAGCCCAGATAAGTGTTTTGTTTTTTGGAAGGTGCTGTTTGTTCAGGCAATGATGGTGCAGCTTTGGCAAACCCCACAAAGCTTTTATACTGCATGACACTTCTAAAAACCTGCACTGAGAGTTTGATAAACCTCATGACAGGTGGATTGAACACAGGTCTCTTTGAAACTTTCCCTTCTTCTCTTTATCTACACACGTATTCACACACACTCTCTCTGCGGGTCTCTAGCACACACAGTGCAAGCAGAGGTTGAGAAGGCTTAAATGATGCATTAGAGTCCTAGATGCAGTGCATTATATACTCTCCTCACTGTCAATGGTTGCCATTGTGCCTCGAGCAACATCAGCAGCGTCTGGGAGCTCCCTGCCCCTCCACATTCTGCTTTTTTAAAAGCTTTTGGGATTTCAGCCAAGGAACATAAATAGAACATGACAACCGTGAGCTATTTTTATCCCTCAACCTTTTACACAAGTTACACATGTATTTACTAAATTCCCTCACATTCCTCCAGGAGGAAGCTTCAACATGTGGAGGGAGAATGCTCGGCTTCTAGAAATGGTGCTTGTTGTCCCTTATTCTATGAGTCATGCAATATAATGGTGATTCACCATTGATCCCTACATGAATTTTATGGATATTCTTTGCTTGAAATCACTTATGAAAGCCTGAATAATCAGTGCTGTATGTTGTAGACCAACATGCCTCAAACTAAGGCAGTTTTTTGGTTAACACTGACATCTAGTGGAGAGAGAATTGTTTGTCGACACCTAAGTGACCCCAAAAAGTATTTTAAAATAAATGCATGCCATATTTCATCTGAATATGCCTGCTTTTCTACTGTGTATCATTGTCATCACTAACTAAAACTATAAAAATCGATTTTGATAATTGAATTTATGCTGAAATAAAATATGAATATTAGATGAAAAACTTAAACTTAAAAACACAATGAAAATTAGAAATGTTGCCTTGACAAACAACTGTTATAGCTTAATAAATACTGTAAGTGTTAGTTGTTGAAGTGATAAAAGTAGTAAAATTAAAAATAAATAAATGAAAGCTAAATACAAATATTTAAAAAGTTAAAAACTAATAAAAATGACAAATACACATAACAAATTACTAAAAAATATATAAAAATAAAAACTAATTCAAAAGAATAATAAATACATTAAAGTCACCATGAAATAAAAATTCACCATTCTTATTTTTTATGGAATATTACAGTATTTATTTTAAATTACTTAGCCATACATGTCACTATTTTATTAAAATTTATGTGCCCTCATAATCTTTAATCAAAATAACTTCCCCTCCCTCCTGCAATGACATGTCTTCTCTTCTCTGATGACGTGACAATAGCAAAAAACAACGATCCCAATCAATTCTCGATGGACAAAACCAAGTCACATCCTACAGTTTTTCTTGCTTGAGAAGCCATTTTACTCAGATATAGGCCTACATCACAATAGGGAAGAAAATACTATCACGTCAAAGGTATATAAGTAATACTAAAACAACACTATGAAAAGCAGTACATCAAATATCTGCTTGTGACTAGCATTTGCGAGTCTTAGTTCATAGCTGATAAACTACAGTAAATCCTTTTGACTGTTTTTTAAAAAAATAAGCTCTTTAAAGGGATAGTTCACCCAAAAAATGAAAATTCTGTCATCATTTACTCACCCTTAAGTTGTTCCAAACCTGTTTAAATTTCTTTGTTCTGCTGTACACAAAGGAAGATATTTGGAAGGATGTTTGTAACCAAACAGATCTCGCCCCCCATTGACTACCATAGTAGGAAAAAAAAAATACTATGGTAGTCAATTGGGGGCCGAGATCTGCTTGGTTAAAGATAAGTTTATATCTCGCAATTCTGACTTTTTAAATACGCAACTGTGACTTTATATCACAGAATTCTGAGGGAAAATAAAACTCAGAATTGCAAAATGTAAACTCACGATTGCAAAAATAAAAGTTGTGAGATAAAAAGTTGCAATTACCTTTTTTATTTTTATTCAGTAGCGGAAACAAGCTTCCATATCTTTCTTATCAACTGGAGCCTCTGAGTGTCATTTTCAGGCTGCTATTCAGTATGTCCGTGTGATAAGGTGGATCTGTGTGTGTTCTCTTACAGACTGTGCAGGATGTGGCAGGGATATAAAGAACGGCCAGGCTCTTCTGGCCTTGGACAGCCAGTGGCACCTCGGCTGCTTCAAGTGCAAAGGCCTGTGGGAAAGTGCTGAGCGGGGAGTACATCAGCAAGTGAGCTATGCCTTAATTATCTTTTATCTCTCACCATCTCGTGCCCCCCTCTATCTCTCTATAATTCCCCCTCTCTTATCTGTCCTCTTTTCTAATAGCATTCAATTTTTGCTCTTATCCTGGTTTCATTGAGGTGAAATAGAATACAGTAAAAGCATAAATCTCTCTTCTCTCTCTTACTCTCTCTTTTAAGGGATGGTTCTCCGTACTGCGAGAAAGACTACCAGATCCATTTTGGCGTGCAGTGTGAGGCCTGCCGTCAGTTTATCACAGGGAAAGTTTTGGAGGTGAGTATCGAATATGCATATATTGACTGAGCATTATAAGTGATAAAGGCATTATAAATGTGATTATCATGGACAATCCAATTTCATAATAATATGTATAAAGCAGGAGAAATGTTGATTATAAATCTATATCTATTTAGACTTTATTTAGTACCAAGAAGTATTGACTAAAAATAATTTATATATATATATATATATATATATATATATATATATACACACTACCAGTCAAAAGTTTGGAATCGGTAAGATTTTTAATGTTTTTAAAAGAAGTTTCGTCTGCTCACCAAGGCTGCATTTATTTAATTAAAAATACAGTAAAAACAGTAATATTGTGAAATATTATTACAATTTAAAATAACTGTTTTCTGTTTAAATGTATATTATAAAGTAATTTATTCCTGTGATGGCAAGCATCATTACTCCAGTCTTCAGTGTCACATGATCCTTCAGAAATCATTCTAATATGCTGATTTGCTGCTCAAGAAACATTTATGATTATTATCAATGTTGTTCAAAAGAACAGCATTTATCTGAAATACAAAGCTTTTGTAACATTATACACTACCGTTCAAAAGTTTGGGGTCAGTAAGAATTTTTATTTTTATTTTTTTGAAAAGAAGTTAAAGAAATTAATACTTTTATTCAGCAGGGATGCATTAAATCTATCAAAAGTGACAGTAAAGACATTTATAATGTTACAAAAGCTTTGTATTTCAAATAAATGCTGTTCTTTTGAACTTTCTATTCATCAAAGAATCCTGAAAAAAAAAAAATATTGTACACAAATATTTGTACAATTGTACATAATAAATGTTTCTTGAGCAGCAGATCAGCATATTACAATGATTTCTGAAGGATCATGTGACACTGAAGACTGGAGTAATGATGCTGAAATAAATATATATATATATATATATATATATATATAATAACCTATACATTTTTGTATGATTTGTTGACTGTTCAGCCAGTAGAACATTTTTTCTAGGTTGCTCTTTCATAGCTCAGGAAACTTAATGTAGATCTCATTTATGTTTTGAATATTAAATCAAAGATGCTTCTCATTCAATTCCTCAGGAGAAATATACTACCATTCATTTTTTTCCCCCTCTCTTATGCTCACCAGAGCTGTATTTATTTGATCAAAAATACAGTAAAAACAGTAATATTGTGAAATAGTATCACAATTTTTCTATTTTGAATTGTGATTTTTTTTTTTCTATTTAAATATATTTTAAAATACATATGACTCCAGTCTTCAGTGTCACATAAGAAATCATTCTAATATGCTGATTTGCTGCTCAAGAAACATTTCTTCTTATTATCAATGTTCAAAACAGTTGTGCTGCTTAATATATTTGTGGAAACCATGATACATTTGGTACAACAAATTGTTGACATACAGTAAGAGTATATAGCTATAAAATGAATATGGATAGTTTAGATCAGGTAATTTGGCTTTTTTTGAGTTCATATTGAAATCATTTTTTGTAGACTTGTAGGTACATTGTGAAATCTGAGCACAGTTAGAAACAGTTGAGATCATAGTTGATTTTTCATAGTTGAAAAACACTTGAGATATTAATGAAATCTCTATTGTGATTTTTCATGCCTTACGGATATTAAAGATGGTCTCTTGTGGATTTTTTTCCTCTTCAGTGTTTTATAGTCATGTCAGTGTTCCAGAATCTTACACTTCCGTTCCCACTAAACATCTGGATCCCCTAAAGAGAGGAGTCATTAGTCTGACCCATGTCAATACACACACATCTCAACAATGAAGAACATAGCTGCACTTACATCATTGGGCCATTCATCAAACATTTTAGAACTGACATGGACCCACTGGGAATAGAGCAAAACAGCTCTGTTGGGTGGATTCCAAGGCCCCGCCCAGCTATTGTACATGGGACCGCCCCTTTGAGGCCGGGCCCCTCTGATAGGGTGGGAGAGGAGTGAGATAGAGAGGGTTGGGCTGGGGGCAAATTTAGGAAGATTCTCAAGGAAAGTCAGAGGGGAAACGTAAGGAGCTGTAGGGGAATATAGGAGTACCCTTGTACAAGAGGGTGTAAGTGACAAAAGTGATTTTAACTGCAAGGTCGCAGGGCTGGGGTGCCACACGAGCAGCCTGCCAGAGGTAAACTTTCTGAACTGTTTCAGTGGAGGTGGTTAGATATTGTCTCATTTTTTTACGTCAAGATGTGTGTTCTGGTCAGTTTTAGGAGATACATGTAATACAAGCATGTTAAAGGTGTTTATCAACAGAGTGTATATACTTCAGAGCCTTTTTCTTTGCTGTTTGGGTGATCACAGTCAAGCTTTGTCATCTTGATTATACTGACCTGTCAACAGTCTATTAGTTACTGGTTCTCATACACAGTCTGTTTGCACTTATACACTCAAGTAGACTAGTTGTATGTATGGGGATCTGTGCAACCACAGATGGTGGAAAGGAAGTGCACTGGAATCTTATGCATGTGTGACCACAGGAGATCAAAACCAGCTCACCATCTATATAAATCCAAGCAGAGATGTGTAGAATCTCAGTGTAATGTTGAAAGCAACAGTTGCTGCTGGTCTGCAGATGGCATCGCGTTTGTGCCAAGGAGGCCATTCAGATTTGATGAGGGACGAAGAGTGCTTATAAACATTGCTGGGGAATGCTGTTATTTTAGCTTTGGTTATGACTAGAATTCAGACTTTGCAGTTAGCAGTTTGTTTTCTGTGTACTATTAAACATTTATGTTGGGAACAGACACTCACACATGCTATTTTGTTAGACAGTCTTATGTTAGCTAGATTACTGTCAGCTTCTATATGTCAGCTGTGGGTAAGTTATTTAACTGCAATGAAGTTTCACTCTCATTAAACCTCACCAATAAGTGTCTAATGACACTATCCAGAAATGACAAGTCTGCCGCACCAGCTGGCCCTGCGTTATCTCACCACACACACACACACACACATCCAAAGTGTACCAGATGCCCAGAGGGAAGTTCTTTTGAGACCTAATAGAGTTCTCAGTTGTGCTTAATTTAAGTAACTTTGTCACAGATATTTTTTCTAAATTTTATTTTATTTTTTTAAAAAAGAGAAAATAAAAATAGATGACAGAGTTGAACTACATAGTTATAACATAATTATAGATATCATAGCTCACATAATTTGGTTTCAATAGAATTTTATGTGGAGTTCTGACTTTTGAGTGCAGACCATTCAAAAGTTTAGGGTCGTTATTTTTTTTCATAGAAGTTAATTTTTCTTACTTTTATTCAGCAAGGATGCATTGATCAAAATTTGTTTAAAAGGTACAGTAAAGACAATCCGATTTCAGATAAATGCCTTTCTGTTTCATATAAAAGCCTTCGTTTGAACCTTATATCCGATACAGAATCCTGAGAGAATCCAGCACAACTGATTTCAACATTGATAGTAATAAGAAATGTTTCTTGAGAAACAAATCAGGATATTATTATTGATCATGTGACACTGAAAACTAGAGTAATGATGCTGAAAATTCAGCTTTGCCATCACAGAAATAAATTACATTTTAAAATATATTTGAATAGAAAACAGTTATTTAATAATAATGTAATAATATTTTACAATATTAAAATTTCTCCTGTATTTTTGGTCATACAAATGCATTCTTGGTGAGCATAAGACACTTATTTCAAAATAATTTAAAAATCTTACCTGGTCCCAAACTTTTGAAAGATAGCATGAGTATTAAATGAGCACAATTTATGATCTTTTCTGAACCTCTATGGAGACTCATGAAAGGGAATTATCTGGGAAACTCAAGTAAAAGTCTTCATCTGGTCTCCATTTAATCTCATTGCTGTCTAGGAAAAGTAATTATGTTAAAGAGATCTCATTTGTGTTTTTCTTTTTCTTTTGGATATGTTCTCTCTCTCTTTTTTGCGGTTTGTGACTGTTGGGTCTTTCTCAGAGAGTTTCGTTTTTCGGTTTGCTGTAATAGTGGCCAATATCTCAGCAAACAGCACCTTGTCAGATTCACTTGTCTGACTCTTTCCTCAATGTGAAGGTTTGTAGAGTGGAGTGTTTTAGTTCAGCTGAGAGAGAACATATAAAAAACAATACATACTGTGAGTCAGGCAACACAATACTGGGCTATGTTACTGACTACAGATGAAAATGACTCCTACTGGCATTTATTCACACACACTACACATAATAGCAACCTTACTGAAAAGACCAGCAGAAATTTCCATGCTGGACCATGTGGTGATCAACCTGGTCTACTCACTTGGCTTGGACAAGCTGGTCTGGTTTGATGAGTTTAGACCAATTTTGGGCTCATGTCGGTGCTAGAAGACCAGCTGGCTGGCTAAACTAGCTGAACACCAGCTTAACCAGACTAGGAAACAGTTTGGAAACCATCTGAGCACCATTTTAGACAGACTTGGAAACGAGCTAAGACCAGAAAATCACCTTAGAGCTGGTTCACACAGAATGCGTTTTTGCTGTTAAAAACATGAGACACATGTTAGTAGAATGAAAAAAGTGCAAGGTCCAGAAAAGTTGAACTATTTTTAACTTGATCACTGCATATTTAGAACGCCATGTGCGTGATGCTGCAAAAGACGCAAGCACAACAGTTTTGACGTTCGTCTAGCGCATGTTTACATTGCAAAACAAGGGAAAAGAAGTGCAGTGTAATAGAAAAACGTGTTCTGTGTAAATGGCCCCTTGAGCTGTTATTTATTTATTTATTTATTTCAGTATGGTGCTTTTGATGTGCACTGGTTAAGGTGGATAAACAATCTAGTAGTAAAGTCAGTCGCACATCAACAACCTGCATCCAAAATAATGGTTATATATCCAAGCACTTTCTTTCTTTTCTT